>JAQPPZ010016980.1:0-1200000 GCA_028583015.1 Wollemia nobilis | reverse complement strand
AGTGTATCCTCTATTCCAAAACATCTGCCCAATAAAAAAAAATTAGGTTTGAAGTTGTCATGGCGGTCGGAGCATAAAACCCTACTTGTGAAATGCGTTGCACCAATGATGCTTGCCATTTGTGCACTATGGAATCTGAAGATAGTCCCGTTAACCATGCTATCATGGAATACAAATATGGGCTCTTGAAATTATTTAATGGCGCTGGTAGTTTCAACAACTCTGCAAATCCTGGTGTCTTCAATAACTGGATCTCCATGAATTGTCGCATGTGAATGGTGGATTGATACCTCTCTTCCTCTTCTTTAAAATTAAGCTTTTTGTGTGTGGCATAATATGGAGGTTGCACACCACAAGCAAACGTATCATGTATGGAATTAGCTGAAATAATGAATAAATCTTCTCCGTGGGTATTTTAGATAGTTCTTGAATCAACATTATAACATTGCATAATTGCCCAAATCAGCTTAGGACATGGGTGCACGAGTGTACACAGGTACCAGGAGAGATGAGTATGAAATGCTATAGTACAGGGATGTTCAGCAGACATGTTATATGCAACAAATTTGGCATCCAAACACAAACGGTGATATTGCAATCATTGATCTGCACTAGAAGATCATCATAGGGTTTTAATTCAACATCTTCATCCTCGTTCACTCAAGTTTTTCGCTACTTCTTTTCGATTTTAGGATTTTTCTGCACTTTCATATTCTTGGCTTCTGTGGCTTTCTTCCTCATCTTCAACTTTCTTGGAATATGCAGTGAAGAATAGCAAACCCCGGGGCAAAAGAAACTCGCAAGACTTCTTCACAGGAACTCTGCAAATGCTTGATTGAAAATCGAAGAACTGGCCTCCTTTTATAATTGTTCATGTGTATCCATTGGAAATCTTGCTAATTTTATGGGCACAACATGCATTCCAATGATGATTTTTTTTTTTTTAAAAAGCGTGATGAATGGGCAGAGTGAATGACATGGTGCGATTAAATAGAAATATGCGGAGATGACGGGTAGTGCAGTACGGAATGAAGTTTCGTGGAGGAAAATACAGGCATGAGGGTTTGAAAGGAAGTGGGTGTTTTTTTTGGCCGAAATGACATTTTCGGGAGGCGAGACGGGCATTTCGGGGACAGAAAAGGAAATTTCGAGGAAGAGGATAGAAGGAATAATTTTTTTTTCTCCCTAGGATGGAAAGTTTTTTCGGGACTGAAACAGGCTTTTTGGGATTTGAAAAGGGTGTTTCAGAATGGGAAAATGCAGGTTCGGGAATAGCTGCGTTTTCTTTCTTGTGTTTTATGTTTTATGTTTTTTTTAAATTTTTGGAGGCGAAACAGGAATTTCGAAACCTAAAAAAGGTTTTTCAGAATCAGAAAATGGGCATTTTGGGAGGAACATGGTTTTTTTTTTTTTTTTTTGCAATTTTTTATAATAATTTTTTATTTTTGTTTTAGGCAGGAAAATTTGAATTCGGAAATTCGAATGAAAAGTCCATGGAGGGAAGGGAACGGAGGGAAAAAACAACAATGAAAAGCCAAAAAAGGGGGGATTGTAGGCAAGGCCATGCCATGGTTCAAAAAGGCCCAAAAAGTGGAGCCTTTGTTTATTTTTTATTTTTTTATACACCTCCAAAATTTTGGATCCTCTAAACACATCATCCCATTTGATCTTATGGTTTCAATTTTTCTAAGAACTACCTAGCTAAGCATAACCTTCCTAGAGTAGTACTCGGATGGGTGACCACATTGGAAGTCCCGGTCTTTGACCACTTTTTCAATGTAAAAAAAATAAAAAATCATAAGAAAGAAAAGACGTAAAAAGGAAAATATGTACATATTTACATCCACAATCTCTATTTTCATTGATAATAGACCTTCAAATGAAGACCATTAACTGGAATTGATAGTGCATTACCGTCCATATCTTGCAAATAAAAAGAATTAATTTGATTGGCACTTATAATTTGAAATGGACCTTCCCATATTGCCTCAAACTTGTGATGTTTGTAGGGATTTGACTTCTTTTCATTCCACTTCAATACAAGGTCGCCAACCTTAAAGGCCCTTTCAGAAGCCTTTTTACCGAACCATCTCTTCGTCATCTCAACATGCTTTATGAAGGCTTGGTACGATTTCTCCCTTTCTTCCTCCAACTGTAAAAGTTGAGCCAACCTCATACTAATGGGATCAAACTCATCATTTTCATCATCAACCAAATGCCAAGTTTTGAGGGCTGGTAATTCAATATGAATAGGCAAAACACCCTCTTTACCGTATACCAAGGAATAAGGAGATGCCTTGATGGATTTTTTTACCAACATGTGATCAGCCCATAATGCTTGGTTCAAAAGCAAGCGCTAGCTCCGCTTGTTGTCGCTAAGGGTCCTATTCAAAATTTTGAGTAGGTTCTTGTTTGTTGACTCAGCCAGGCCGTTCCCCTGCAGATAATAATTAGATGAAGTTTTCAAATAAATTCCATACATACCCGCAAATTCACTAATTTTAGCACCTATGAAAGGAGTTCCATTATGTTTTATAATTGCATCTGGGACACCAAAGCGAGTGATCAATCCTTCAAGAAAAGTAATGACTGTGGCTTGATCTGCTTTCTTGGTTGGAATTGCTTTAGTCCATCTGGTTAAACAATCAGTCGCAGTAAAGATATACTTATGGCCAGCAAATGAGTTAGGTTCAATAACCCCCACAAAGTCAAGGCCCCATTGTTGAAAAGGTGCTTCTACTTGAATCGGGCGAAAAGGAAATGCTCTTTTTCTAACTCTATCAACATATCTTTGACAACTGTTGCAATGAGTACTTACTTTATGAGCATAAAAAAACAAAGTAGGCCAAAAATATCCTGCTCGGATGATTTTTAAGGCCATGGGCCTTCTCGTATAATGACCACTTGATAGTCTAGAATGAAATTATTCTAAAATATTTTCTTTTTTAGAGTCCCTCACACACCTGAGAAGAATTCCATAAATGTTTTTGTAAAATAGCCCTTCAGGCAACAAAGTATATTTGAGAGCTTGCAACCTGAATCTCCGACGTTGCGAAGCATCAAGGCGAGATGGACATATATGTGAATTAAACTAATAAATTAGCTCTTAGGTCTAATCGATATCGCTGGAGGTATGGTTTGCACAAATTTTTCATCTAGATTATCCTCATGCAGCATATCTAATGACTTAGAAGTTGCACTTTTGGCTAGTTCTTGACATAGAGCTCTCCCACGAACTAACTTGGTTGGTAAAATCTCCACATAATATTCTTAAATTTTCAATACCCAACCTGCTCTCTTGTCTCCTAATTCTCCTTGAAGAATAAAATTTCTTACATCAGGGTGTATGACATGCACAACCGTTTTACTCTGAGAAACAAAGTGTCGAAATTTCTTCAATGCTTTCATTACTGCATATACTTGTTTTTCAATAAAATTATATTTCTCTTGATGAGGAGAAATAACCTGACTCAAGAAAGCAATTGGCTTCTCACCTCCATCCTCTTGTGGTTGTGTCAAAACTGCAGCATAACTTGTTGTAATCACAATGACACTGAGAGGGGGGTGAATCAGTGTGTTCTTTAAAATTTCTAAAACATATGGTTTTAAATCCAGCAACAGTTTAAAGCAGATAAAAGAGATACTAAATGCATCAAGAAAGCATCACACATAACACAACAATTTAACGAGGTTCACCAATGTGGCTACTCCTCAAAAATGACTGCTTGGACTACCATCCAAATCCAGTCAATGCAAAGCTACAAATTTACATAATCCTTTACCAGCACCAACTGGAAGGAGCACCAACCCCTTAACTTTATCCGCTTCAACAGAATGGAGCACCAACTCCTATTTTACCAAGCACCTCAACTGGAAAGAGGCACCAACCCCTTATACCAAGCTGCAACTTGGAGGACAATAAAGATAATAAAAATGATAGAATAAAACTTTATTCCTTACAGTCTGCTATTTTTTTGCATTCTGCTTCTGCGCAAAACTCTTCGCACTGTCCGATCGCTTCTGTGTACTTCTTCGCAATCTCTGCTGCAATCGGATGATCGACACTTCTGCTATTTGCGCGCTAACATTTTGAACTTAGAACTCCATCTCTACACATTGCGCTTACGATATGCAGATTCGAACTACGACTTTGCACTCTACTCGACCGAACTTCACTTGCGCAATCACTCTTCTCGCATTCGCACATTATCTCATCGCAACGCACTTTTCAGACTCGAAGTAGTCCTCTTTTTATAGAAGAAATTTCAAGACAGATCTTAAATCATAGTCGACTGTAACCCTAAGGACGTCGGCTGCAAACCCTAATGATGTCAACTTCAAACCCTAGAATTTTTTGGCTGCTTAAACCTGGTGATTGTCGGCTGCAAACCCTAAAAACGTCCGCTGTAAAACCCTAGCAAATGTCGGCTTCAAAACCCTAATAACGTCCACTGTAAAACCCTAGAAGATGTCGGCCGTAAACCCTAGAAGATGTCGGCTGCAAACCCTAAAATTTGTCGGCCCCGATTCAACTTTTTTGGCCTCAAACGCTGCTGCCACTTCTGTCACCTTTCTGTAACTGTTGTCGCGCAATACTAACATGTCACGATATCACGACACTTTTTGTAGCCGTACGCCTTCATGCCCTTGCTGTCGTGAAATCATGACCATTTTGGCCTTTGAAAGCTTTCCCATCGTTCATTGTCATCGAAAATCGTGACACTTCAAACTTTTTTTTTTTTTTGACGTCATCCTCATCTTTGTCGTGAAATCGTCGACGCTTTCCGACTTCCAACGGCTTTTCTTTCACCTGTCGCGAAAATCGTGACACTTTCAATTTTGACGTCATCCTCGCTTTGTCAGTGAAATCGCGACGCTTTCAGGCTTCAGACAGCGGCTTTTCTTTACACACTGTCGCGAAATCGTGACACTTTCAATTTTTGTTGACGTCATCCTCAGCTTTGTCACGAAATCATGATGTTTCGACTTTTGTACATTCCTTGCTTCATGCAGTAGCGAAATCGCTACACCTTTGTGCCTTGTGCTTTCGACTTGCTTCAACTTTGAGTTCTGATCTTTTGACTGGTAGCGAAATCGCTACACCTTCACGTTGTGCATTTTTGGACTTGTAGCGAAATCGCTACACCTTCTTGTTTGTGCTTTTTCAACTTGTAGCGAAATCGCTACACCTATGTTTTGAGCACTTTTGACTCGTAGCGAAATCGCTACATCTTTTTCTCTTAACACTTTCTCCCAGCTTCGGCCAGCGAAAATTCAACATGTAGCGAAATCGCTACGATTACTCGACTTAGCTTCTTGGCCTCCGACATGTCCACGAAATCACGACAGTTTGCCTTGCGCCTTCTCTCTCTTCGACTTGTCATGAAATCATGACATTTTCATGCGCCTTCTCTCTCCTCCGACTTGTCATGAAATCGTGACATTTTTGATTGCACCTTCTCTCTCCTCCGACTTGTCATGAAATCATGACATTTTCAACTGTGCCTTCTCTCTCCTCCGACTTGTCATGAAATCGTGACATTTTCGAATGCGCCTTCTCTCTCCTCCGACTTGTCGCGAAATCGCGACAGAAAACATGTCGCGATATCGCGACAGTTTTCTCACTTGACTTTTTCTTCGAATTTTTTCTATCTTCTGCATCTGAATGACTCCTACACTGTTTGTCCACTGCATCATTGGATCTAACTGCCTGTGTTGACAACAATGACAAACTTCTTGCAACACCTTGCTCAACAATCTCCCCCTTTGGAATTGTTGGCAACACTTGTGTACATTCCTGTAACTCTTCTCCCCCTTTGTCAATAATACCAAAGGGCTGCTGCAGACTCCCCCTGAGTCCATCCTCACACTTCTCAGGCACAATTTGTTGCATGTGGCACAAATTATGATCATGAGCAAAAGAATAGTCAAATACTCAAATGCTCCCCCTGAGAAAGTGATCCCCGTAGCTAGTCACTTCTTAGGAAGTGTGACTACTCCTAATTTGCTTCGAAGGTACTCAAATACTTCCTTGGGCAAAGGTTTTGTAAAAATATCTCGCTACTTGTTCCGTAGTTGGGACATAGTCCAATTTAACTTCTCCTTCGCAACTTTCTCCTTCAAGAAATGATACCTTATAGCAATGTGCTTTGTCCGTGAGTGCATTACTAGATTCTTAGAGATGTTAATTGCATCGGTGTTATCACACTTTACTGATATTGGTTCACTGAAATTAATACCTAGATCTTTCAAAGTTTGTTTCATCCAAAAGACTTGTGTGCAACATGTTGCTGCTGCAATATATTCTGCCTCAGCTGTAGATAAAGAAACTGACTCTTGCTTCTTACTGTGCCATGCAACCAATCTGTCCCCCAAATAGAATGCACCTCCACTGGTACTCTTTCTATCATCAACACATCCAGCCCAATCTGCATCTGAATATGATATAAGAGTGAAGTCTTTGCCTTTTGGATACCACAACCCATACTCAATGGTGCCCTTGAGATACCGAAAAATCCTTTTAACTGCTGTCACATGAGTCTCTTTGGGACTGGCCTGAAATCTAGCTACCATGCAAACTGCCTGTAGAATATCAGGTCTGGTTGTTGTTAAATATAGTAAGCTTCCTATCATTGATCTATACATGGTTTGATCTATAGGTGGAGATTTGTCTTCTTTACTCAACTTGCAGCCTGTTGTCATGGGAGTGCTTACTGGCTTACAGTCCTCCATAGTGAACCTCTTTAACATTTCTTTTACATACTTAATTTGGGAAATGAATATGCCTTTCTCATTTTGATTAACTTGTAGCCCAAGAAAGTAAGACAGTTCACCAATCATAGACATTTCAAATTCATTCTGCATCTTATTTGCTAAGTCTTTACAAGATTCATCTTTGTTGCTGCCAAATATGATATCATCTACGTAGACAACTAGAACAATGAGATGCCCACCTTCTATTTTTACATACATATTATTGTCCACTAATCCTTTCTTGAATCCTTGTTGAGAAAGATAATTATCTAGCCTTGCATACCATGCCCGTGGTGCTTGTTTTAATCCATACAGTGCCTTTTTTAATTTGCAGACAAGGTTAGGATCTTCACTAATTTGAAAGCCATCTGGTTGTTCAATATAGACCTCTTCTTCAAGTTTTCCATTTAAAAAAGCAGATTTTACATCCATCTGATAAACTCTAAAGTTCTTGTGGACTGCTAAGGCCAGAAACATTCTAATTGCTTCTAATCTGGCCACTGGTGCAAAAGTCTCTTCAAAATCAATGCCTTCGACCTGTGCATACCCTTTACAAACCAGTCTTGCTTTGTTCCTAATGACCTGTCCGTCTTCATTTAATTTGTTCCGAAATATCCATTTGGTGCCGATTATATTCTTATTTGCAGGTCTGGGTACTAATTCCCAAGTTTTGTTCTTTTCAATCTGATCCAACTCTTCATTTATTGCCTTCATCCAGCTATCATCTTTGCTTGCTTCATCTATGTTTTTGGGCTCAATGCTGGATAAAAGAGAGTAATTACTTATTACTTTCTTTCTTGTCTGAATGCCAGCTGTGGGATCTCCAATTATTTGGTCTCTAGGATGATTTTTCTCCAACTTCCTATTTTGAATTTTCTGTTTTCTTGCACCTCTGAGTCATCGGATAAATTATCTGCATCAACCGTAGACGTATTTTCTGTTCCATGCACCTCATCTCCTTCAATGACTTCTTCATAGATTGGGTATTTTTCTTGAAATTTAACTATTTGTTTCCTCCCTTCATCGAATTTAACATCTCGCACTGTCCACAATTTTCTTGAGTCTATTGTTGTAGCATTTGTAAGCTTTGCTATTTGGAGAATAACCAACAAAGACACCTTCATCTCGCTCTATCTTCAAACTTCCCAAGGTTGTCATCGCTTTTTCTCGATGTAGCACTTACGACCAAATACTTTGAGATGTTTTGTTGTTGCTTTTCTAACAAACCATAACTCATAAGGTGTTTTGCATTCATGAGTTCTTAACATGTATTTGTTTTGAATTTATACTTCTGTGTGAACCGCTTCTTTCCAGAATCTATCTCGCTATTTTGTTTTCTCGCAACATGGTGCATGCCATTTCTTGTATAGTTCTGTTCTTTAT
Source organism: Wollemia nobilis (assembly GCA_028583015.1). Lineage (NCBI taxonomy): Eukaryota > Viridiplantae > Streptophyta > Pinopsida > Araucariales > Araucariaceae > Wollemia > Wollemia nobilis. The sequence goes on along the minus strand of JAQPPZ010016980.1, from coordinate 1,191,864 downwards.
CTCTACTACACCATTTTTTTGAGGAGTTCTAGCTTGAATATTGTCTCCTGATACCATATTTTTCATAGTATTCTATAAATTCATTCGAAATGAATTCTCCTCCTCTGTCTGATCGCAAGCATTTAATCCTTTTTCTTGTTTCATTCTCAACTAGCTGTTTGAAGGTTCTGAACATTTCAAAAGCTTCTGTTTTATCTTTTAGGAAGAATATCCATGTCATTCTGGAATAATCATCGATACACAGCATAAAGTATTTGTCATCGTTTATGCTTTGAGTTCTCATGGGTCCACACAGGTCAGTATGAATAAGTTCTAAAGGCCTGCTAGTGTGGTACTCTTTTGTTTTGAATGACACTCTGGTTTGCTTTCCCTTCTGACATGAAGCACAAACACTGTTTGAAGGTTTCTTAATGGTTGGAATATCTCTCATCGCTTGTTTAGAGCTGATTTTCACCAAATTATCAAAACTTATGTGTCCAAGCCTCTTATGCCACAACCAGTTCTCTTCTTCTTGTCCAATAAAACACGTACCTTCTAAAGTTTCTGAGAGTGTGTACAGATTACCAGACGTCCTTGAACCAGTTGCTATCAATTTCCCACTATTTATTTTTCTGACTTCACAACCCTGCTTCTTGAAGACTACTTCATGACCTTTATCACAGATTTGACTAACACTTAACAGGTTATGTTTCAAACCATCCACAAATAAAACTTCTTCTGACTTGATTTTCCCTTCACTAATTTTGACAGACCCTTTTCCTATAATTTTGGCTCCATCATTATTTCCAAACTTCACAGAGCCACCCTCATATTTCTGTAGTTTTTCAAATTTCTGTTTATCACCTGTCATATGACTTGAGCACCCACTATCAAGGATCCACGGTACACATTTATTCTCGAGCTCTAAAAGTCGTCTGCACTATTAAAGATTCATGTTCTTTCCCGAGCTGTTCTTTTTGTTTCCATTCTGTTTTAACTGTGGTGTTAGGTTTAGCTTGGATTTTCCCTTTTCAGAATCTTGCACATATCTTTCAGAAGAAATTCTATTTTGTTTTGCCCTATATGGTTGAATTCTTCTTTTCCGAGATTGATTTGAAACAGAAATACTACTGACAGCTTTCTAGCAATATGCCCAAAGTTGTGACAATTAAAGCATTCTACTCGCATAACTCATTAGAGGAGCAAAAGCATTTCTACTAGTGAAACTTCTAGGACCTATATTGTACTTGCAGTCCACAATTTTATGCCCATAACCATTACATTTAAAACAGAAACCATAGAAATAATGATTGAACCTGAAAGATGGTTTTTGCCAAGTTGTTGCAGGAGCCTTGGATCTTCTTTTCTTTTGATGTGTGACCTTGGTAAAACCGTCATTGTCAGTTCCTATTTCAGGATTGGCATTATCGCTTTCTTTTGCCCGATTTGTTTTTCTTTCAACAACTGTTTCTTGTCTTTACTCTTTTCACATTCAACATTGCTTGCCTTTGGTCCATTTGATGATTCTCCTTCGAGAAAGCCCAGCACCGAATTTGATACCCGTGGGTCTTTGATCGCTTAGGATTTTGTCTAGATTCATCGAACTTTCATCACGTTTTAAATGACAGACTAATTTTTTGATCCAGCTCTTGTATCCGTATTCGAAGACTAACATTTTCTTCTTCCAATTTGCAACAATAATCTATCTTCATGGTTACCTGTACTTCAAGATCTTCGGACATTTTCTTGTACTCCTCTGTCTGTGTTTTTAGACTAGCTATAATGTCATTTGCATCCTCAAGCTTCCTTAACAATTTTTTATTCTTTCTTTTCTCAGATTTCCATTCCATAAGAGCAGAAACCAGCTCACCTTCTAAATCAACTTCAGCCTCACCTATTTCAATAGATACTTCAGAGTTCATTCCTTCTCTCTTTTGTGTGTTTTCTCCCTTCTTCGATTCTTCTACTTCAAACGCCATAAAGAGAGCCTCACCTGTTCCTTCTTCAGAGTCTTCACTAGAACTGTCCTCTGAAGATTCTGCATTTCGGGAGATAAAGCTTTTCTTTTTGAAATTGCCTTTTTTGTAGTTTGTTTTCTTCCTCCATTCACTTCTTTCTTGATGCTGAGTTTCTTCACCTTTGTTCTTGTCATTGAGAGGACATTTGATAGCAAAGTGTCCAATGCCTCCACAATTGAAACATTTAAAAGGTAGCTTTCCTTTGTATTTTCCTTTTCCTTTTCTCAGCTTTCTGACAAAATTTGCTTCCATTTCATCTGAAGCATCCTCTTCTTCAGACTCTTGTTTTGTGCTTTTGCCTTTTAGGGCTTTGAAAGCTGCTTCTCTGTCTATGGGATTAGACCTTCCTATTCTCATTTCAAAAGCAGTCAAAGAACCATGCATCTCATCCATACTAAAACTATTTAGATCTTTGGCTTCTTCTATGGCAGAGACTTTAGAATCAAATCTAGGAGGGAGCGATCTTAATACCTTTTTCACGATAGCAGACATCGGTTAATTCTTCGTCGAGACCTCCGATTGAATTGGTGATCCCATTGACTCTTTGCATGAAGGTCTCTATGTTCTCATCATTGTCCATCTTTAAAGATTCGTATTGAGCTCGATGTGCTTGAAGCTTGGCCTCCTTGATCCTATCATCTCCTTCATGGATGTTCTCTAGTTTATCCCATATATCTTTTGCTGATTCACAATTTATGACCTTGACTAGCTCACTGTCCACTAGTCCACACATGATGGCATTTTTTGCTTTTGAATCATATTCAAATGCCTTTTTACCAAGAAGTGTCTGTTGGAGCGGTTGCAGGAGCTTTGTAACCATTAACTACTGCACCCCAGATGTCAAAACCCAAAGCACTAAGATATGTCTGCATTCTAATTTTCCAGAACGCATAGTTAGTCCCATCAAACAATGGTGCTTTGTTCGAGGAGAAACCTTCACCACTTGCCATTGCGTAACTTCCAAGATCACCTTAGCTGTTTAAGCCTGTTCAGGTACTTGGCTCTAATACCAATTGTTGTAATCACAATGACACTGAGAGGGGGGGTGAATCAGTGTGTTCTTTAAAATTTCTAAAACATATGGTTTTAAATCCAGCAACAGTTTAAAGCAGATAAAAGAGATACTAAATGCATCAAGAAAGCATCACACATAACACAACAATTTAACGAGGTTCACCAATGTGGCTACTCCTCAAAAATGACTGCTTGGACTACCATCCAAATCCAATCAATGCAAAGCTACAACTTTACATAATCCTTTACCAGCACCAACCGGAAGGAGCACCAACCCCTTAACTTTATCTGCTTCAATAGAATGGAGCACCAACTCCTATTTTACCAGCACCTACTGGAAAGAGGCACCAACCCCTTATACCAAGCTGCAACTTGGAGGACAATAAAGATAATAAAAATGATAGAATAAAACTTTATTCCTTACAGTCTGCTATTTTTCTGCATTCTGCTTCTGCGCAAAACTCTTCGCACTGTCCGATCGCTTCTGTGTACTTCTTCGCAATCTCTGCTGCAATCGGATGATCGACACTTCTGCTGTTTGCACGCTAACATTTTGAACTTAGAACTCCATCTCTACACATTGCGCTTACGATATGCAGATTCGAACTACGACTTTGCACTCTACTCGACCGAACTTCACTTGCGCAATCACTCTTCTCGCATTCGCACATTATCTCATCGCAACGCACTTTTCAGACTCGAAGTAGTCCTCTTTTTATAGAAGAAATTTCAAGATAGATCTTAAATCATAGTCGGCTGTAACCCTAAGGACGTCGGCTGCAAACCCTAATGATGTCAACTTCAAACCCTAGAATTTTTTGGCTGCTTAAACCTGGTGATTGTCGGCTGCAAACCCTAAAAATGTCCATTGTAAAACCCTAGCAAATGTCGGCTTCAAAACCCTAATAACGTCCACTGTAAAACCCTAGAAGATGTCGATCGTAAACCCTAGAAGATGTCGACTGCAAACCCTAAAATTTGTCGGCCCCGATTCAACTTTTTTGGCCTCAAACGCTGCTGCCACTTCTGTCACCTTTCTGTAACTGTTGTCTGCGAAATACTAACATGTCACGATATCGCGACACTTTTTGTAGTCGTACGCCTTCATGCCCTTGCTGTCATGAAATCATGACCATTTTGGCCTTTGAAAGCTTTGCCATCGTTCTTGTCACGAAATCGTGACACTTCGAACTTTGCTGACGTCATCCTTAATGTTTGTCGGAAATCAGTTTTTAATGCCTTACGTCATCCTCATCTTTGTCAGGAAATCACGACGCTTCCTTCAAGCTTTTCTTTCACCCTGTCGCGAAATCGTGACACTTTTTTTTTCGTCATCCTCAACTTTGTCACAAAATCATGACGCTTCGGCTTCAACGGCTTTTCTTTCACCCTGTCGCGAAATCATGACACTTTCAATTTTGCTGATGTCATCCTCAGCTTTGTCATGAAATCATGACGCTTTCGACCTCCGTACATTCCTTGCTTCATGCGGTAGCGAAATCGCTACACCTTTGTGCCTTGTGCTTTCGACTTGCTTCAACTTTGAGTTCTGATCTTTTGACTGGTAGCGAAATCGCTACACCTTCACGTTGTGCATTTTTGGACTTGTAGCGAAATCGCTACACCTTCTTGTTTGTGCTTTTTCAACTTGTAGAATTCGCTCAAAATCGCTACACCTATGTTTTGAGCACTTTTGACTCGTAGCGAAATCGCTACATCTTTTCACTTAACACTTTCTCCCGACTTCGGCCAGCGAAAATTCAACATGTAGCGAAATCGCTACAGTTACTCGACTTAGCTTCTTGGCCTCCGACATGTCGCGAAATCATGACAGTTTGCCTTGCGCCTTCTCTCTCTTCTGACTTGTCATGAAATCATGACATTTTCAACTGTGCCTTCTCTCTCCTCCGACTTGTCATGAAATCGTGACATTTTCGATTGCACCTTCTCTCTCCTCCGACTTGTCGCGAAATCATGACATTTTCAACTGTGCCTTCTCTCTCCTCCGACTTGTCATGAAATCGTGACATTTTCGAATGCGCCTTCTCTCTCCTCCGACTTGTCACGAAATCGCGACAGAAAACATGTCGCGATATCGCGACAGTTTTCTCACTTGACTTTTTCTTCGAATTTTTTCTATCTTCTGCATCTGAATGACTCCTACACTGTCTGTCCACTGCATCATTGGATCTAACTGCCTGTGTTGACAACAATGACAAACTTCTTGCAACACCTTGCTCAACATAACTCTCTTGTTCGCCGACTGCATAGAGAATGAAATCTTTAGAATAATCAGGATTAATGAATACTGGAGCCTGAGTAATCCTCTTCTTTATTTCCTTGAAATACTATTTTCTTGTATTAGTCCATTTAAACTCAACACCTTTCTTCAAAAGCTTAGTCACGAGTTTCACCACTTGAGCGAAATCAACAATAAACTTACGAATGAAATTGATTTGGCCAAAGAAAGATTGCAAATATTTTTTATTGACTGGCAATGGTAGCCTCAGGAGGGCTTCAAATCTTGCAGGATCGATCGACAATCCTTCTTGAAAGATTACATCGCCCAAAAACTTCCCTTATTTGAAAACAAATATGGACTTCTTAGGATTAATCAAGATCTCAAACTCATGACACTTCTCAAACACCTGCCTCAAATGAGCAATGTGGTCTTATTTATGACGTGAAAACACAGTCATATCATCAAGATAGATTACAATAATCCTATTCAATAACTCACCGAAAGTAATGTCCATAGCCCTCTGAAAAGTGGCACTAGCATTTAAGAGTCCAAATGGCATCCGTTGGTAGGCGAAAGTACCCCACTTGGCGGTGAATGTTATTTTATACTGATCCTCATATTTCACCCAAATATGATTATACCCAGAGAAACCATAAAGCAATGAGAATTTCTGGGTGCCAGCTACTACATGAAGTATTTTATTGATCTGAGGTAGAGGGTAATGGTCTTTTAAATATTCCTGGTTTAGATTGTGAAAGTCAACACACTACCAAATATCTCCATTATTTTTTAGTACTGGGACCAGGTTAGCCACCCATGTTGAGTGCTTGATTGGATAGATTATCTTGGCCTCTAGCATATTCAATAGCTCCACTTTCATGAGGACTTCAATATTGGGATTGACAAGTCATTGTTTTTGACGAAAATGTTTTACCCCTTCCTACAGTTCTATAGTATGTTGGATCATATTCTTATCATAACCCCTCAAATTGTGGTATCTCCAGGCAATAATATCTGGATACTCGAAACACAATTTCTTGATATCTTCCAACTCTTTTGGGGTGTCATCTATTCCAACATTGATGAATTTCTCAAGATCCAAATTCAACTCTTTATAATCCTTCGCATCTATTCTAATCTTGTGCTTCTCAACCCGATCACTTTGGTCAAACAGACTTTCAAGTGTAATCAGTCCCCTAGGGATGTGATTATTTTTTAGTTGAATCATTCATTCTCTCTCTTCTTCGGAAATAACTCTATCATCAGCGCTTGCAGTTTCTTTAAGAAAGAAATTAAATATCTACTCATCGTTGTCAAACACTTGCCAATGAATATTTTTGTCAAAAATTGAGGGTCTGTAAATTACCCTAACTGTATTGTGCTTTCTAACTACTTGCTCCACTGGGGAGTAGTTAGCACCAAGAGAGGCCAAAATATCTGCATGTTTGTTTAGATCTTTCAAAATTGCCTAAAAATTTAAAGTAGTGAAAGATTCAAACAAGTCCTACACTCTATTACGATAAGCTTTCAAGTAGTGTTGCTTTGACACACACCTATTAGTGATCTGACTAATTATGAATTCAGAGTCATCAAAAATTTGTAGTTGTTTAATACCTAACTTATTTCTTCAATACAAGGCATAGTACCTCATATTTAGCTACATTATTTGTGCAACCCCAAGTTACCCTATAAGAATAGGTCTTTTGCAATCCTTTGGGAGAGATCAACACAATACCATCTCCTACACCATTCTTGCATCTGGCAGCATCAAAATACATTCTCCATAACTGGTCGACAGTAGAATCAAGAGAATCAGGAACCTTCTCTTCAATATGCTTTAGCTTTGTAATAGTATAACAACCAATGTCTGTTCCAACCATCGCATTGAAGTCCATAAGTGAAAACTCATCCTCAAGGGGAAGCTCACCTAACGCTTCTTCCATTAAATCAACTTCTTCTAACTCCTCGGTCATCATGTTAACCACTCCTGGGGAAATTTCTTCTTCCAACTTCTCAATGTGAAAAGTTGAGGGCTTATAATTATGAATGCAAATCTTCTTTCCCTTGAATGGTATCTCCAAATGCGAGTAGTATAAGGAAAGATATCCTCCCAGCTTAGCCATGAACTCCCTTGAGAGGCACATGCTAAAGTATGGTTCTAGGTCAACTACTACCACTTCTTGGATGATCGTGATTTATGGCATACTATGAAGGACAATGGGAATATCCTTTATTACACCTACTATTTTCATAGCTGTCCCATCCAACTACAAGAATCCAGGGCTACTCCTTGTATACTCCATACCCATGACTTCACAAACTGCCTTTGGCATGACAGTTGTCGTAGCACCAGAATCAATAATGCAATTGTGCACTATCCAACCTTCCATCCTAAGTGACAAATAGAAAGGAGGTGGTCTATTATTTCTAGTGGCTGAAGTAGTCAATGTTTGAGAAAAAATTGTCTAGGTAGGGCTTTTCCTACTATCTTTCACATACTTCAATGATTCCTGTAACAGATCAACTTGCCCAAGCAATTGTAATGCATCATAAAGACTAACCTTAGAAGGAATCTTCTTCAACTCCTCAACAATGTTGTATGCGAACATATCAGACTCCTCTTTGTTAGTGGTCTCATATTTTATTTGATATTGTTGTATGGCTTCTACCCTCTATATTTTAGTCAAATATGGGTACTTGAGATTTTCTCTGGCTTGTTCCTCTATTTCAGCTCTTGCCTAAGAAGTCGATGCTTTTTATTGTAATATGTCCTTCACTTGTGGTGGTAAAAGGTATTTCAACAGAATAGGTAAATTTGGCTTTGGTGTTGGAGCAGGATATTTCACTTGTTTCTTCTCATATTGTACCTTTGGGTTAGCATGTACCCTTAATGGTTCCATTTCAGCTATATCTACTGTAACTGGATTCTTTCCAGCTCTTGTGAGAACTGAAACTTATTCTTTGGATGGAACCATGAAATTGTGATCCATTTTAGTAATCATGTTAACCTGACCTCCAAAAGAGCTTGCAACTAGTGTTTGCACGTAGTTCAAATGAACCATACAAGTCTCCTCGCCATGTGGATCATTACATGTAGAGAAACAGTAGGTTCTATCTGTGGGGCCAACTTCCTCATTCGTCGATACATTTGGATTCCTTTAAAGGGACTTGCTTTTTGAAGCTGTTTGTTCCCTAGTGATTGGTAGAGGTTGAATATCCTGGGTTGGAAATCTCTCTTAGCTTGCTTTCTTTCAATAACTATGATTTTGTTGCCCATTGCACTTATAGCTGAATTAGCAGAATTTACTTCTTGTAAAAGTGTCGTATATGGATTAGGATCTGAGGGGGCATGAGATGCTGGTAAAGGTAGTGGTGTGGGTGGTGTAGGTAATGCAGGAAACATGACATATGGAGGCCGTTGAGGAGTTGACGGGATAGGTAATTGTGGAAAACTAGAAGTCGATTGTTGTGATACTGAGATAGAAGCGATCAGAGGGGGTGCCTAATTCCATGAGGAGATTGGATACATTGTTAGCATTGGCTATGAAAACATGATAAAATGAAGATATTATGGGAGATCGAGAATAATGGGTATGGTTACCTTCGGGGGAAGCCTACCTACAACAATCAAATCAGCTTTGGCCTTTTGAGCTTGTGTATACAAATCTAGAAATGTGTTCACATTGGCCTGGTGCACTGCCATACCAATATCAGTGCTAAGCGCTTGAAGGTAATAGAACACCGCTTGTTCATGCATAGGCCTCAAACCATTTGGGACTCTTTTCCAACTTTGCACAAATTGGATATTAAAATCTACAATATCTTCTTGAGGATACCTCTAAATGGTGGTAAATTGGTGCAACAAAGAATATGATTGGCCTGCTCATGGAAATTCTTTATCAGCAACTCGACAAAATTATCCCATGAAGTAATGATTCTAGGCTCCAACGATCAATAGCAACAGAGCAATTTTTCCCTCAACGATAAGACCAACAACTTAACCATCAGATCCTCATCTAGAATGTCATGAATTGTTGCCAAAATAGCTACATCTTGGATATGCTCATATGCAATTTTTCCAGTACCATCATAGGTCGGCAAAGCTTTTAATGCAGCTTGAGGAACCAGGTTCTGTGCTTGCAAATTCAAGGCTCCCAAGTTGTTCCATGCAGGGAACTACCTTGGTGGCTACTGTTGTTGATGCGGTTGTGCCATGTGAACTGGAATATGAGGTGGGGGTGGAGGAACACTGGTGGCAGTACTAAATGGAATTGAAAAAACATAAAACACACCAACTATTTGTGAGGATGTTATGAATGACGTAAGTGACGGGGTGACCAACCTAGGGGGTTCCCCTAATTTTTGGATATCGAGTTCAAAAAATTCAATGGGGTTTTTAGATTTTTTAGCCTTCGATATTGTGATCATGAAGTATAGATTTCATCATCCCCACGTCTAGAGATTTCTAGATATGATCGAGTCACCAGATGTTCTAATCATTTGGTAAAAAAAAGGTGAACATCAAACCTAAATTCTACTAGGAATGGACTCTTTTAAGTTCCATCAAGTGTGCCAAAAATTATTGATCACAAATCTGCATAAGTACAAGATATGATCACTTGTGCACCCTAGACTTGGCCAACATTGAAATTCGAAGGAAAGAGATGTCCTCCGGACCAATATCTAGAGAGGGCTAGTTCCCTTACTAAATCCTACACTATTGAAGACTAAAGTTGCGGGAAAGAAATTGGAAATAACCGAAAGAGATGGGAAATATGGCCACAGGTCAAAAATGTAAGATTGGGGAAATATTAATAGTAGGAATTTACCTCAAGCACATGAATAGCATATAATAAAATATAGCAACATAATTTACTTACAACCTTGCACAGATAACCTCTAGGATTGCATTCCAAAACTCACTTCCTCACCAGCAATATTTAAACTCAGATGCAAAATTTAAATTTAACTAGCAAATAAGAAATACGAGCATAAAAGAGAAATGCATAAAATAGAAGGAAATCACACATAAAATCACTTACAAAATCAGAAGCCAAATATCTCTTATTTACGTAGAGAATTTGATAAGTTTTCTTGCAAAATGTCTCTCCTCCTTTACAATGGAAATTTGATTAGTATTTATAGAGGTTTTCACCCCTTTCATTAAATACATTTTGAGGTAAGGTGTTGGCCACTTAAACACCAATAGCATCAAATTTCTCCTCAACAACAACAATGAATCAATGAACAAATACCAAAGAAAATATATACTGATTTTATCACATGGCATATTAGGCTTCAGTAGGAATCAACGATCTGATTTCTTTCTCTTTGGTGGCGCCTTAGAAATGCATACCCGTGAAATGGTCGGTACCTCAAAAATAAACAATATTGCATTGGAGTCCAAAGCACCTGGCAATTTTGGTGATAATATTACCACAGGAATTAACTTCATCAATCTTAATCCTTTTTCAAAGAAGATTCTTATTGAAAATATGAAATTTCACCCAGAAAATGGGTCTTCATATTCAATTAGCCTGGAACGAGCTTTTGCTTGGAATGTGCATTTAATACTTTCATCCTATGTGAAATGAAATTGTACCCCAATATTTGTCCTTTTCTTTTGACTTTTTCTGGGAAAATATTCTACTGCCATAAGTGGGGCCAATATTGGAAACTTGATTTTTTTTTAAATTAATGAGAACAAAGAAAGCAAAAGGCCTTTCGAAAAGCAAAAGGTATTTCATAGAGTGAAAAAGCCATTTCGGACAAAAAGCATTTCGGAAAGCAAAAGGTATTTCGGAGAGCGAAAAAGCCATTTCGGAAAGCAAAAGGCCATTTTGGACAAAAAGCATTTTGGAGAAGGGAAAATCATTTTAATTGCGCTCGAAATTACATCCATCAAAAATGTTCAATGTGTGAAAACATTCAAAAAGCATTTGTAATTTTTACAGGTAAATTCACAACAAAATTTCAATGTGGCAAAAATGCCAACAGTACTGTAGATAGGGCTACTATATTTGGAGGTAGATGAAGTGGTACCTATGCTAGATATGGATGATGCTAGAATGACGCCTGAGTATAATAAATGGTGGGCCACATAGTGATGGTTGGAAGGGAGAGTGATGGAGGAGGAGGTGGTGGATAGGGATACAGGTTTTGATGGTGATATTGTAATAGGATTAGGAGAGGTAGGTGGAGAAAGAGAGAGTAGGAAGATCCACTTAGATGGATAGTATGCCATTGAGTACATTTTGGGGGAGTGGGACCATCAGAGGAAGTAGGTGGGGAGGCACCAATGAAAATATTAGATGTGGAGAAGCACCCAATTTTGATGAAACTATGGATTTTAGTGAGGTGGTGGCAACAGTCAAGGAGACCAAGATTTTAAGAGAGTAGGTTTGAAAATTGGAGGCTTAGCTCATAGATCAAGAGGTAATAGAGGTATTGGAGAGGATAGGGCTATAGATGAAGAGGGATGGGCTATAGGGTCAACTAGATGCAATAAATTCCAAGAGAGATAGACTCTAGATAGAGTGAGATGAGCTTCTAACAAAGAGAGATGGATTATGGAGTGAGAGAGAGGAGCTATGAGGGTAGTTTAATGTAGTGAATACCAAAAGAGATAGAATTTAATAGGATATTAAACAGTTGAGGGTGCAACCACTAGCAATAGAGGGTGGGGTAGACATGGAAATATTACAGACCATGATTGCATAGTTATAACATGCCAAGGATGAGTACATGGTTCTCTGGTTGTGGGAGAGGGACAAAGTGTGAGTATATAAGGAGGTTATGGTGATCCAAGATGTGCCTATTCCATCATACTTGGTATATTTATCTTGACGGAGCCATAGGAGCACATCATAAGTGGTCCCAACAATACCCTATCTTGTTGAACCAGTATCTTCATGGATGTAGAGAGCATCTCTATCTCAGGGTGGTGACAGGAATCAAAGGAGTGGGGGTGAGAGGCTAGGAGGGTAGGAGAGGAGTGAAGAGACTCTTAAAGATCAACAACCATGATTTTGTTTTTGGGTGTGGTAGATTGACCATAATTTTGTAGAGTAGTTTCGGTGAGATATGATGACGTATGTAGTGCAACATATCTATATGTATGTATGATGTAGCCTAAGGGGAAATTTTGGTGTAGCTTGATGGGCATTGATGATGATGATGTACTTTTCATGATTGATATATATGATGATGATGTTGATGTTTATCATGATGTGATGTATATGGTTAGGTTATTTTGATGTGTATGATTAATAGACATGCGATTTGATAAATATGACATGTTAGATGTTAAGGATGGGATATGTGCATGTGATTGGATGATGATTTCTCTATTGATTTACATGTTTTATACTCACATCTATTTTTTTAATCAATTTTTGGATGTGTATAGATGAATTTTACAATAAAAAATAATTTAATTAATCAATTATATGTTAACTATCACAACAAATTAAACATGAACCTAATAACAAGGCACAATGAATAGAAGGAACAAAATGAATGAACATTAAAAAATGATTTGAGGACATAGATAGTAAGATAAAATGCAATAAATTATTTGGTAACTAAAGAAGCAATGGATTATGACTAATGATTAATGATATGGATAAATATTGAGGCCATATTGATAGTAAATTAGGGCTAGTCATGATGCAGTTTTTCCATATACCCAAGGGTGTTTGGATATTAGAAGAATATCAGGATAGTCAAACATCCTACTCATCTAATGGTTATTTAATACCCATAGAAATCTAAACCATACCAAATAAGATCAAGCCTATCATGTACTAAAATGTGTGCAATGATGTTCATTTTCCATATTGAGTAATATTGGACTAACCAATTATAAATCAAGCCAATATAAGCTAGCTCATATAGAAGCGCATAGAGGTTTGTATAAAATAAGGTCACTAATATGATATACATGTCATCACTCAAAATGCATAATCCACTTCCAAATAGGCATCTATAGCCTTGATGGAGGTTAACCCCATAATCCTTAGATATAGCTCCACTGCTATCCAAGAGTCTATACCCTTAGTGGAGGTGCCTAAAATACTTGAGGGGACCAATATTTGGATCTATGTGTTCTCTTTTTTTGTGAAAATTTCTTTTTGGATCCTCAGGTTTAGATTATGCAAATGATAGGATGAGCAAGAAAACTTCCACTTTATGGAAAGACTACTCATGGCATTATCTTACCTAAAATCAATTTTTTTTGAATGTGTGATATGTGATTGTTCCAAGAAATAACTCAAGTCTATTAGGGGAAGCCTAGAATTGTATTAGAACACAATGAATTTTGAAAAATCTTGGTTGGATCAACTAGGAAAGGTTGCATAGCAAAAAAAGTTCTCTTTCCAATAAACCTAAGAATATGATTGGAAAAGACATCACGATAGTGAGGACACCTAGTGCATGCTTACTAAAAACAAGAAAAATATGAAAGAGATGTTTGTGTCCAAGAAGGTTGACAATACAACATGACAAATGACAAAATACTACGTTGAGATGCATGAAAAGAAACTTAAAATGAAAAAATATTCAATACATGCAAATGGAAATAAAATACAACACATATTTATAAATGATTAATTATGCCAATCAAGATTAGAGAATGTGTATCCACACATCCAAAAGATGACCAAATTAGAACGTTATGAGTGTTGAATTATTTGTGTATGAATTTTCTAGATAAATGCAATGTAGAAAAATGATGAGAGAGAAGCCCAAATGATTATGAGCATCACTATGAATATATGAGAAGTGAAAAAATTTGAGGGAGTGTCAAATTCCCTAGTTGTAAAATTGGTTTGAAGAAGTATTGACTCCCCTAGACATAAAATTGGTTTAAATAAGAGAGAAACGAGGACAAAAATAAGGTTGAGGCTAGGAAGAATATTGAGAAATGGAAGAATTTTGGATGTGAGAAGAAGGTTGAAGAGGAGAAGTATTAGGAGGAAAAAAATATTGTAGAAGGGAAGATAAAGTAGCACATGCACCAACTAGAGGATTATTAGGAGGATAAGGAAAATATAAAAAAGGAGTAAAATTTGGAGTGGATGATTGTAGTATTTTTGAAATTTCCAAGGGGCTAGATTTTCTAGAAAGGAAGTGGGATCTGGTGAGGGGGATGATAAGGGTAAATTTTATGAAGTTGGTATCTTGAATTATGATCAATATATGATGTCCCAATCATGGAAGGGATGGATATCCTTGAATGTTTTTTGAGATAAATTTTTGAGCTCTCTTGATTTAGCAAGCTAACCAACCCTAGGTAGGTATCCTCAAGATGTGAGCATCTATTGTAAGTGGTCTTAGGTTGCCACCTCGATGAAGTGAGTGTGTGAGTAACCATACAGTCTTGGAATGGAGCCTCATAAATCTAGATTGGAGTATAATTTAAGCTGACAAGAGAATAAAGAGGAGAAGAGAAGTTTTACCTTTGAATTGATAGAGGAAGGCTAATGATAGTCTCAGGAAAGTTTCTTGGATAAACATGATTCCGAAATTGAGTGTTAAGATATTGAACATATACAAAACAAAATATAAGTATCAATTTAACAAAGGAAGATGATAAATGGCAATGAACACAGTACCCACAACTTGGGGTATGAGATGAGGATTAGGAATAGTCGAGACATGTGTAGTGTGAGGGTTGGTCTAAATTTAGGTGAAAGGAGAAAGAGGATGATCAGTAACATAAAGCGAGGTCAAGGAGACTCAAGGTGAGGCATCATATAAAGTATAGGGTAAGAAGGGTTGACATGAAAAAAAGGTATGCTACAAAGAATAATGAGAATAAAAGGCTTGAGGATTAGAGGAAAATTGAGATAGGAGAGAAGCATGAGGTTGATAAGAAAGTTGAATAAGAGAAAAAGGATGAGAAGGAAAAAAATGGTGAGGAATATCAAGGTAGAAGTATGGAATTGTTTGGATTTGAGGAGGACAAAATGGTCCCCCTCACTCTAGGGCTCTTGCCAAGTAGAGTAGTGTGTGTGGCCTAATGCATTAAGCGATGATCATAGTACGAAGGTTCATGATGGTCCACATCACTTGAGTATGGAGTATGAGAGATAGTGGATAGACTATGAGGTAGGATGGAGGGTTTTTTCCAAAAATGATCCTTATCTGGATAATTTATGCTAGGAGAGACTTCTATATGTGGGGAAATGTAGAGAGAGTGGTGGTGAGGAAGAAAATTGTGGTTTCTTGTGGGTTTTTGTATTTTTGTTGTATTTTTGGTTTTTTAACAAGTACCAACTAGCTAATCAGACGTGAGCCCCCCCTTGGGCGGATTCCTCCTTTTGCTCCTCAGCCTATGGGGTATTAGCAACCGTTTCCAGCTGTTGTCCCCCTCCCAAGGGCAGGTTCTTACGCGTTACTCACCCGTCCGCCACTGGAAACACCACTTCCCGTCCGACTTGCATGTGTTAGGCATGCCGCCAGCGTTCATCCTGAGCCAGGATCAAACTCTCCATAAACTCCCTAGTTGCATTACTTATAGCTCCCTTCTTCGTGGACAAAGTTGATTCAGAATTGTCTTTCATCTATTGTCTTTCATCTAAATAGGGACATGGAGAAAGATATTACTCCATAACTTTAACTAAGCAAACAAGCAATGAAGCAATCAAGTATACACAAAAAATTAAGATGAAGGGTTTTTATATGATGTGATGTTGTTTGTGTGGCAATATTTTTGTTATATTTTGTGTTTGTTTTTAATATTTTTATTTTTAATGATCCCTAAAATCAAAAAAATATGGATGAATGAAATTTAAAGGTGTGTCGATGCATGCTACTTGATATACTTGAAGGTACATGGAAAGAGACAATGCACATAAATATATCTGTGTATCAAAAAGAGAAAAAGACCTCTAATATCCTTGTTAGGGGATATAAGAGGTAACACTATATAAACCTACATCATATCAGTTTTCCTTCACTTCATCCTTGGGCAGGCTTGGTCAAAAAATAAAAACTGCACACTCACTATTTTTATAGCCCTCTGAGTGAGGGTTCTAACCCAAACTACCCCAAGATAACCCCAAGGGTAGTGAGTTTTTTTATGATGAAGTCTAGGAAACTATGTGTAAACAACTATGATTTCTAGGGGGTGAGTCAATGGTTGGATAAAAATACAATGTTGCCAATATCAATCGATAGTTGGTGATGAAATTCAACATTGTTGATCTATGTATAGAAGTATGTGCATATGCGTGTGTGGATTTGATTTTAACTAATATGTATAAAAAAAGTCTATCCTATGAATGTAAATGCAAATTTACTTTTTTCTAAGCTAAATGCTAAAAATTAAATCCTAAACTAGGGATGCTATTTTCCTACCTAGAGTGCAATGAGGGAAACACTATCCTACTAAAATAAATATGTGATTTTCCTAAATTAATGAAAATGAATTGCAACCTATACTAGAAAAGTAATTAGCGATATAGGAAAGTAAACTAGGCTAACAAAAGTAAATTGCAAGACAAGAAAGCAAATGAATTTGAAAGTAGATCTATTCTAATGAAGGGAATGGTGCAAATCAAGAAAACAATAGACTTGAAATAAAATATTATGCTAATGAAAGGAAAGTTTATGACATGAAATTAAAAATATGCTAATGAAAAGAAAACGCAAGACAAGAAATTAAATGACTTGAAAGAAAACCTAGCTTAAGGAAAAGAAAATGATGAAACAAGAAAGAAAATTGCATAAAAGGGGAATCTGGTCTAAGGAAAAGGAAAAGAACAAGATAATAATGGAAATGCTTTGAAATGAAATATATGCTAAGGAAAATGGAAAGTTAAATACAAGAAAAGAAATGACATTTGGAAGAAAATCTTTTCTTAAGAAAAGCAAAAAAAGCAAGACAAAAAATTAAATGGCTTTTGAAAGTAGATCTATCCTCAAGAAAGGCAAATGGAAGGAAAAAAATAAAAGGACTTGAGAAAAAATCTATTCCTAAGGAAAAAAATAATGATTCATAAAAGAAAATTTATTCTATGAAAAGGAAAGTGTGATTATTGAAAGCAAACTACACCAAGGAAAAAAATTACAATGCAATAAAATAAAATCTATTCTATAGAAAGCAAATAATTATTTTAGAAAGAAAAATTACACTAAGAAAAGTAGATAACAAATCAAGAAAGTATCTACTTGAGGTCCAATGCTCTCTATATTTTGTATGGGACTACTGCATAGGATCTATTTTTTTGAAATATGCTATTTGGTAGAAACTGTCTGGGTCTAGATGATTCATAGGAAAAATCGTCCTTGTCTAGATGATTTCTATTGAGAAGAGTTTTTGACCTTCCTCTCTATTGTTGTTTGTTTGTCTACCATAGAGGATTGGTTTTTGTGAGTTTTCCTACTAAATAAAAGAGTCAAAGTGTTAAAAACTAGAAAGAAGTACAAAATGCAAACAATCTTAACTAGCCTAACCCTAGGAGCGATTTGAAGCAACTAATATAATGAAAACAACATCTAAACTAACAAAACATAAAATTTATAGTAAAAGGGATTAGATAAGACTAATTTTGGAGAGATAATAGGTGGAAAGGGGTACCTTTGAATACCTCCAAGTATGAAAAGTTGTCCTAAGAAGGCGTTTCACTATAATGATGAAAAATGACTAGGAATCAAAGTAACATACCTTATACTTACCTAAAATTTCTATGATTGCTACTTAAAGATGATTACCTGACATGATGGGTCCCAAATTTGAGCTCAAAAAAAAAAAAAAAGGTTTGGATGATTTCAATAGAAATTGTCTAGGTTTGGACAAATTTTGATAGTCTAGGTCTAGACAATTTTTGACCATTTGGCCAATTTGTGTTGTAAACCATCTATGTGTTTATGGTTCAGGACAAAGGACTTTGCTTGGACCATCCATGATGGCTACAAATTTTGGATGGAATATGACTACTTATATATTTACAAACATACAAAATAAACATAGTATGTTAGCAAAATGTGGTGAAAAAGCTACAAACCACACAAGGCAAAAGTGAGAAAATAAATGGCGAGAATCAAAATACTACAACCTAGAAAGCATGTTTACCTATGTGTGGTGCAGGGTTTAGAAGTCCCACTATGATAGCAAAAATATGGTCAAATAAAGTGTGTCATTTCATTAACATAAAATATTATTACAATTTGAATCTTTTACAATTGGCCCTTGGGCTACAATAAGGGTCTTCCAATGTAGAAGCCATTTACAATCAAGTTTTATGGCACTCCATGCTTTCTATAGCCACCTCAAAGGGGGAATGGATTTATGTATATCACTGATAATTGAGTGAGTCTCCAAATACACACAACCAAGACAAGATACTAGTAGCACATCTGGGTCTACCATAGTTAGACCCAAATTTATAAAAGAGTGCAAAAATAAAAAAAAACTTGAAATAAGTCAAAAACACATTAAAATAGTCTTACATCTATTTTTGGTTTTCTAGCTTGCTAGTGTCTGAAACTGATTCTTGACATGAACCATCCCAATTGGGATGGTTTTAGATGTAAACTATCCTTATTTGGATGGTTTATACTGTATTGACCAAAATGAAATTTTCTTTAGTGGAAACCTTCTGCTAGTTGTCAAGATGGTCTACTGTAAATCTGGTGACTTCTGGAATCTAAACCTATGAGCAATTTACAAAATAAGGTGTATAAAGAGGCATACAATGGCATCCATGGTGTTAGTACAAGGGATATATTGTACACAAATATAAATTGGAGTGATCTTGGTAGAGTTTCTCTAAGCACTTATCACATTTATTCAAATGAAAGAAAAATAGGGTTATTTATATAATTTGGTAAGGGTTGGGGGGTAAGGTGGCATGGGTGCATCATGCATCATCAATGAGTTTGGGTGGAGAAATATCTAACCCTACCCATATGCATTCAATGGACATGGGTACACCATGCCTCATAAATGCATAGAGGTGGAGAAAGTATTTACCCCATTTATGAAATATGGATCAAAATTTTTAGTTTCATTAAGCACATGGGTGGAGAAAGTATTCATATCATTTATGGAATTGAATGAGAAGAAGAAAGTGGAGAGTCTCATATTTTAACTATTTTATAACTAGTATACATATTTGGCATAGAGTTTAGTACATGTACTCCTTTCTATCTTCTAGGTCTCTCTTGTTCTTTTCATTTTATTATTATAATTCACTTTTTATATATAGGTTGTTCTTATCATAATAAAAAAATAATGCCTTACATCTTGTAATACCATGTCCTTGTATTAAATATTTTAATAGTTACTGATTTGGATGACATTGTGTCCCTAGAAGCCTCCATGCTTCTTCAGGATGGTAAGGTCAT
The DNA here is from genome assembly GCA_028583015.1 of Wollemia nobilis. Taxonomy (NCBI): domain Eukaryota; kingdom Viridiplantae; phylum Streptophyta; class Pinopsida; order Araucariales; family Araucariaceae; genus Wollemia; species Wollemia nobilis. The sequence continues at coordinate 1,172,256 of JAQPPZ010016980.1, read as the reverse complement.
CAACAACCTCAAATCCCAAAAGGTGGTGACCCAGGTTGCGAAAGACCCAATGAAGGAAAGTGAGGACTAGGATCATCCACCAAATTTTGATTAGTTAGTGTTTTGGGTTTATTATTTTTTCTTTTTTGGCGTACGGGATGATCCTTGTGCCTACCATATTCATTTGTTTGCTTCCTGGACAGTTTCTCCTCCTTACCCCTAATTTTGTTTGTGATATCCTAGCTAGTCTGGTTTGATTGAGTTCTTCCCATTTTGGAGTACCTCCCTTTGTTTCTTGATTTGTAAAATTTTTGGGACCCTCTCAAAATCCCCTTTTATCAATAAAAAAATACAAGTCTTATATTTTGTAGTGCATTTACATCATCATTTATAATTGTATTTATTGTTTTGTATGAGATGCATTTCTTCATCATTTATAAAAGGGAGATATTGTTATTCCCTACTTATTAGAACAGAACTATAAACAAAAGTTTCAGGTGTTACACGCTGGTTCTAGTTATCAATATGCCACCACATCCTGGGCCCTACAATGTGCATCAAATAAGATCTATATGGAGGATTATATACCATGTAGGAAAGGAATATGAATTGATAAAAGGTAAATATAATATGGAAAAAAATATTTATAGAAAAACATGTCTTTCTATTATCCATTCTAAATATGAAGAGAATGACAAAATACATATAACATATAAAGAGATTTAAAAATATATACCCTCTAAAAGGATTTAAAAATTTCTAGAAGAATGTAAATATATCAATAAGATTTAAAAAAAATGTTATTATTTTTAAGAACTTGTAACAACTCTAGTATAGCCATATTGATTATATTTATTTTATTTAGCTCAAAACCTAGGTTTATATAGTCACCCCTTGACCATTAGGGTTAGGGTTAATGATTGATTTAATCTATTAATAGGAAGAATTATGTGGTAGTTAAGATCATCTTTCATATTTGAATCTTAGTCACATCTATTATGCATATGAGACTTTTCCCTCCCCAAGTGGCTTTGAGAATTTGTCATCTCTAAGTGGTTAAGTATTTTATTTAATTTGAATATAGAATTTTTGATTTCCTAGCAATTGGATATGAATTATTAATATCATTAAGGTAATATTTTTACAAATTATTAGATTGCTAATACTATTGCTATAATTATCAAAGTTATTTCATTATAGATGGTATCAAAGCTTTGATATTGGATCCCAATGGGGTGTGAATTTGCAATAGAAGGATGTGCAAACTATTCCAAGAACCTATGTCAAATATTACTATTACCTATTTCTTGGTATTTTTATTTTTATTTTTGGTACACCTTTTGGTGCAATTATCTTCTAGAATATTGTTTTTTTGTTGTTGTTACTTCTTTTTCCCAAACTTTATTAAAAAGAGGTTGAACCCTTGTGAGAAACCTATACCATTATGATCATCTCTTAAATATTTTTAAAATAAGGGGTATCTCCAGCAACACTTTTATGGAGGGTAAGTGTCCCAAGACCCTTGCAAGAGATCTATCTCTTCATGACTGTCTCTTCAAGATAATTAAAATAATAGGTATTTAAAAAAAATAGTAACATTGCAAGTTTTTTTTGGTTTTTAAATTACCCCTAGTGTATAAATGAACTTGCTACCACTACTAGTTGAGCACAAGTAAATGGTTTATTATAGCATATTGTTCATGTAACCAAAAATCTGAACACAAAAGAAAGAAGTACACACAGAGAGAATGTATTGCCAAAATTTGCTTTTGTATTAATAATTTGATACAATGTTACAAATGAATATTCAAATTACCCCAAATGTATTTGGAGGTAATGTTACAATGCTATTTTTATCTATATGTTACAAATAATTTTGGATGGGGTCTTCCAGGTCTTCAGTAGTGTACAATGTTCTTCCAATATTTCGCTACAGCTTCAAATGGGTGAGTGAAATTTGGTATCCAAAGCGGGGCCACTCTAGCTTCAACAACTTCTCCAGAGTACCTATCACCTGCATACATTCAAACTAGAAAAGGTTCAAAAGCGCTTGTAAATTCAAGCATAAAATCCAATGCTACACATAAATCCTAAGAAAATAATCCTGTGAAACAAATGACAAAAGCATATAAAATAAAAGCCTTGCTAAAATAAACTTATTGATCATGATCTATCATGCTCTTGGCTCTATAAAAATTTGGGTGCATGGTGGCAAAATGGAAATCATGAATGCATGGTTGCGAAACTACAAACTCGTAATTTTGACTGTGAAATCGTGGACTAGCAGTTTGAGTTGAAATACAGGTTGCCTCAAAAAATGGGTCTCTGACAAATGGAAATGGATGTCACTCGTGATCCGCTCAAAGGTCTTAATTAATTTCAGTATCCTGATGGTGTATGAATTCAGCTCCCTTTTTTTGGTGGGGTAAGGGTGCCTTTATAGGCCCCTTAGGGTTTTGGAGGGAAATGGAAGGTGGTAAACCTAGATTACCAAGTGGTAATTCTGGGCTACCAAATGGAGGGACCATTACAGTGAGTCACTCAGTGTGCCTCAATTAACTGGGGTGATGTGGCTGTAAGTGGACTGGGATGTGGTATTTTATCCCATGTGAAGGGACAAGGGGGACAAGAGTGGATGAGATGTGGCATGGATGTTGGGTGAGGTATCTAAGACACATGTCTAGTGCATAGGTAGGGTATCCTAGAGTGATTTTCTAGATTTAACAAATATGGAAAATAGGATAATGTGCAAGGTTTCACATCCCTAAGTTGGAACTTAGGTATTTAATTTTATTATGTTGTATTTTAGGGTAGGATGGTAGATGTGGTTTTGTGGGTGCTAAATTTTTGTGTCTACAGTTACCCCTTTTTATACTACTTTGTGTGCAACACAATGTAGTGAAAAAACCAATGACACCTACCTTTATTTGGATGGAGAAATAACCTCAGACCTTCTCGATGCAAAGAATAAATGACTTGAAAATTTTGATTTTGGCTTACCCCCTCAATTGGCGAATGGGAAAAGAATGAAAACCATGAGCCAATTGAAAAAATTTAGATTATGAAATGATGTGGATAATTGAATGTTTCGTATGTGATGACCAACTTGATGTCCCAAATTTTGGGATTTTTTATGTTTTTGGAAATTTTATTTTTGGTTTGTTGATGAGCAAAATATTGTGGTGAAATCATTATCCACGCATGTGAGCTCGTGAATCCCGCTATTGTTAGTCACTCCTATGCATTGGATCCAATGCACTTAGACCTTGATACTTGAGTGGTTTCTAATGATACCAAAATTGATTTGATTATTTTTTGCTTTTGACCCAATGAAAGGGGTTGAAGGATTACCTTGTACAAATTTAATTTAACGCAACCAAACTCAATGATTGAGGGATGTAGTTGGAATAATGTGAATATGTGTCCTTATGGTGAGCTACCCATCCGACCGGATTGCATGGATTTCCAATCACTGCAACCGCTAGGTGTATAGTGTTGGAAATATGAGCAAGTTTTGTTGTCATTGATGTCAAGAAGACAGGATCAGTAAGCATTAGTTTTAGTGAGCAACATAAATATTAGGTTCCCTAATCAAGTGCAAAAGAAATATTGCTTCTAGGTGGTCATATGAGGTCTAAAGGGCAAAAGGGAGGCCCAAGAAAAATAATATTATAATATATTATTATAATATTAAAAGGACAAGACCCAAATTTTAATTAATTAATTATAATAGTTTTATTGTAAACTAATTTATAAATTAATTTAATTTACTCTTAGAGTATTAAATGAATTATAAATTAATTATACTCTAATTATAAATTAATTAACCCTAAGGTTAGGGTTATAAAGTTTAAATTTAAAAATATTCAAAATCACCAACGTCATGGAAGTATATCACATTATGCATATAAAGGAGGGTAAAAACCAAGGCATTTAATTCATCCGTGATCAAAGAGTTATGTGTGATTTTTGTGTGCATTGCAAGGGAAGCAATTGTGTGTTTTCAAAGGTTTTTCAAGGCACAAGATAAGACAAGAAGGAGGAGTTTTGGTTTCATATTCCAAGGTGCTCTATAGCATGACTAGCAGCAAGGGAGGCACTAAGACATTGGCAATCACGAGGTGCAGGGATCGAATCCCGTGGGTTTGCATTTTGCGAAGCGGAGGAAGGTTTTTGGTAAAGTATGCGTGCTTGATGGAATACAAAGGAAAGGTGCTAGCCTTTTCCTTTGTGTGGAGGCTCGTAGCCCACGTGGTGGGCATGCACCTTGCTAAGGCTCCCGACTGTGGAAAGGTTCTATGTTCAAAACCCACCGAGGCACATTTTTGTGAAGGACTAAGGTATGCAATAGTTTGCTTGGTTTCAAAAATTGTGGAGGTTTCAAAATTTGTGGAAAATATTTTTTAAAAGGTTATAAAGTGGAAATTGCACGTGATAAAGGTTTTTGTGAGGGAGATAAAAGGATAAGCATTGTTTTATGTTAGGGTTTAATTTTTTAGTGCTTTGAGCTTATTGAGAGGAGTAATAAGGTGTGCCATAGGAGTTAGAAATATTTGTTGAAAATAAAGTTAATTAATTGTATTGAAAGGAGAAATAAGGTTGAGTAAATGTTGATATTTTGACTTGGTGAAATATCTTTGTGAGGATTTATTAAGGATAGATATTTGCTATCTAACCCTAGTATTGGTAAAAAGAGTGGTTGTGATTGAGACAAGTGTTTGAGGTCAAATCATATTCAAACTAGAGGTAAGGGCACATTATCCTTGAGAGTGATTATTGGATGTTATGAATGCTAAGTTGGAGTGAAAAGGATTGTTTGATAAGCATTGTTGAGTTTGATTGTTAAAGGTTTTTCTGAGTGAAAGTTGATTATAAAAACCTTGTTTGATAAGCATTGTTGGAAACATTGAATGAACCTTCATATGCATGATTAGGGTTTGTGAAAGATCATGAGTATCATTGTTATGTGAACTTGAGAACTATCTTGAACTAGATTTTGTGAAAGATCATGAGTATCATTGTTATGTGAGATTGTTTGATAAGCATTTTTAGAAATATTTGAGTGAGTGTTCATGTGCTTGGACTAGGGAGTGTGGAAGAAGTTTTCTCAAAAAAATGAATGTTTCATTGAGTGATTGATTGAGTGGAGTTGATTGAGCCTAGTCAAGTGGAAGTGTTGAATTGATAGTTCAAGTCTGTGAAACAAATTATTCCATAATTTTAAATTGATTTGAAAAATATATTGAAAGTGATTTGAGCATTATTGTGTGTGAAGCATATTGAGTCTCTAACAATCCTCTAGATGTTTCTATGAGATTAAACAAATTTCTATGTGAAGCTTGAATGGGTTATTGAAGAGTATTTTGTGCTACATTAAGTTGAGTTGAGTAAGCTTTTATGGAAGCTTACAATACATATTTAAGGCAAGTCTTGGTGAAGACTTGTTGAGCATATTGGACAAGTTCTAGTGAGGACTTGTTGAGCATATTTGAGGCAAGTCTTGGTGAAGACTTGTTGAGCATATTGGATAATTTCTAGAGAGGACTTGTGGATAGATTAGTGTGAGATTTTGTGGAAGCTTACAAGGCATATTTGAGATAAGTCTTTGAGAAGACTTGTGAGCATATTTGATTGATTGATTTGTTCAAACCTTGACTTAAGTTTTGGGGCAAATCTAGCAAAGTTGATTTGTTATTGAGACAAGCCTTGTATTAAGGCTTGAGGATAGATTTGAGGATAGATTTTGGTATATATTTGAGGATAGGTTTGTGCCAGACTAGATACAGATATTGAGTATATTTGTGCTAGACGGAAGGACTATGTTTATAATAGATTTGAGGATAGATATTGATTAGATTTGTGATAGATCGATAAACTATGTTTAGTAAAGATTTGAGACAGAGTTGAGAGCAAGCTTTGGAGGTGACAGAGTATAGAGGATAATAGTCTCTAGTGGATAGAGATCCATTATCTAGGGTAGTGAGGACAAGTTTTTTGAGTGAGGATAGGAGTCTTCAGTGGAGAGAGATCCATAAGCCAATGTAATGGAGGTAGTAGTCTTCTAGAGGATCACCAACCAGAGTAGAGGAGAAAGGAGTTCTCTTATGGATAGAGATCCATAAACAAGGGTATTGTGTCTCGTGATAGAGATCCATAAACTTGATTAGGGGATTGGTGTCTCCTTTGGACAGAGGTCCATAAACATTGTAATAGGGAAAGGTTTCCCAAGAGATTTGTTGAGAATATTTTAGTGAAATATTTTCTCCATGGAGTAGCCCACATTGGGTGAACCACGTTAAATTGGTGTCTCTATTATGTGTGGTGATTTGTGCATTGCTTTGATTACTGTTATTGATATTGCCATTGATATATTGCATAATATTGATTGGGAAAGAAAAGTAAAAAATGGTCTTATATTGTTCACCCCCTCTTAATATAAACTTGTGTTCTTCAATTGGTATCAAAGCGGGTTCCTTTATAAGAGTTTAATAGCTTGAAGAAAAAGCTTACAAGAGCACAAATGGATTCTAAGAGTGGATTCTTAGATAATTTAGCACCAGTGTTTGATGGAATCGATTATGTATTTTGGAGTATGAGAATGAATATCCACCTGATGGCACTTGGAAATGAAATATGGAAAGCAGTTGAAAATGGATATACACCACCAGCTACTCTACCTATAGATAAATATGGTAAGCTTCTACATAATTACAACTCAAGAGCAATTAATGTAATTTTGAGAGGTTTGCATAAAACAAAGTTTATAAAGGTTATGAACTACAAATCATCAAAGGATATTTGGTATAATTTGCAAGACATATATGAAGGAGATAAAAAGTTTAGAAAGATAAAGTTGAGAAATCTCAAGAAAATATTTAAAGATCTAAAAATAAAGGAGGAAGAAAACATTAGTGCTTATCTACTTCATGTAGATGAGGTTGTTAACTCCATGCAAAGATTTGGACTTGAAGTTCAAGAATATGATGTTTATGATAATATTTTAAGGTCACTTCCAGAAAGGTTTAGTAAAAATATTTCAGCTATAGAGGAATCAAAAGATAGTGATATTTTGACAAGAGATGAATTACATGGAATTCTCACAACTTTTGAGATGAGAACAAAAGAGGAACCTAATATATAAAATTAAGTAACCTTTAAAGCCACTAAGAAGACTAAGGGTAAGAAGTCATATTCAAGCAATGAGTCATCCAGTGATGAAGAAGTAAATTATGGCAGAAGGAACAAGGATCCAAGAAATTTTAAAGGTACAAAATTTGTTAGATGTTTAAATTATGGAAAGTATGGTCACTATGCATTTGATTGTCAAGAAGCTAGAAATAGTAATGATGAAGAAAAATAGGATCATAAGAATAGGAAAATAGAAAAATACAGGTTTCAAAACAAAAGCAAGGATGGACAAGGCAAGCAAGGAAATAAGTTCTTCCAAATACAGAAGAAGAGCTTCTATGCAAATAAAGAAAGTAAGTATTCAAGCAATAGTGATGAAAGATCCTTAGATGATAATAAATATAAATTTCTATTTATGGAAAAAGAAAAGGAAGTGGTTAAGAAAAGATCACCAATAATCCTCAAGTGTTTTAGATGTGGTAACTTTGGTCATCTTGAAGATAGTTGTACAAGGAATGCTTTCAGTTTCAGTGATGATGAATATGAAGATACACTTGAAGGACTAGAAGATAATCTACTCATGGCATTAGAATAAGAAGGAGGTGATCCTGTAGAAGACAATTCAGAAAAGAATGAATATATTTTCAAAGACAAACAAATAGAGGAAGAATCAAAGAAAGGAGAAGTTGATCTTGAGGGTGAGCTTATTCATGCCATTGATGCATTAAGGGAGGTAAGAAAGCAAAACTCAAAACTCAAGCTTAAATTTTAAGAATATGATGAAGAGAAAGGAAAGCTTTTAGAGGATCTAACCAACTCAATAGCTAAGACAAGGAGATTCAAAGAGAAGTTAGAAGCAAATATTTTAGAATGTGAAAGGTTAGAGAAAGAAGTAGCTTCACTAAGGAATAAAGTGAAAGAGTCTAAGTACAAGCTACAAAGGTTGGAAGAAACTCAAATAACTTGGATAATATTATCAAGGGACAAATATTATCAACAAATAATACAAGACTTGAATTTGAACAAGAAATAAGGAAACAATGAGAGGATTCAACCTCGAGTTATGAAGAAGAAGAATAAACTTTAGAAGAAGAGAGTGTAAGAGAGAGTGAGACTTCTAAGGATGAGTTAGACAACAGAAAGTTCAACAAGGAAATGAACTATGCACAAATGAGGAATATATGGAATAGGAACCAACATAGGGTAAAAGAGACTAAAGACCAATGAGGTCAAGGCAAGGCAATTTCAATGGATGATGCTTCTCATGTCATAATTTTGGGCACAAGGCTTCAAAGTGCAGGATACAGGGAATACAGGAATATGGGAATTTCAAAATTAGGTAATTTTTTCAAGGGTATTTCTACTCTTGTAATCAGTTTGGTCATAAGGCAATGAATTGCAGGGTCCATGATAGGAATAGATATGGCTTCACCAGGATAAATCCCAAGACATTTATACTTCCAAGGAATAACAATATTAAGTGTTATAAGTGCAATAATGATGGACATATAGCAAAATGGTGTAGAGAAGAAATTCTAGAGACAATTAGAAACAAGAATATTCAGAGAGATCAAAAGGATCAGATGAGGAGGAAAGTGGACAAAGGTGAAGATCAATGCTTGATGGGAGTAGAGATACTCCCACCCCAGAATTAACCACCTCACAAGGAGGTGGGATAGGGGCTAAGCTAAGAGACTTATTCTTAGCCTTGAGCCCCAAAGGTGACCCTTTGTCATTGATGACAAAGGTGGAGAGATATGAGTAAGGAGGAGAGATCTGAGTTAGGAGGAGAGCATTCAGTCAGGGGGGGCATATTCTCAAGGGTAGTAGAATAGAAAAAGGTTAATAAAATGGTAAAAGGTAATTGGGTTGCAATCAATGACAAAGGAGTATATTGTTGGAAATATGAGCAAGTTTTTTTGTCATTGATGTCAAGAAGACAGGATCAGTAAGCGTCAGTTTTAATGACCAGCATCAGTTTTAGGTTCTGTAATCAAGTGCAAAATAAATATTGCTTCCAAGTGGTTAGATGAGGTCTAAAGGGCAAAAGGGAGGCCCAAGAAAAATAATATTATAATATTAAAAGGACAAGACCCAAAGTTTTAATTAATTATAATAGTTTTATTATAAACTAATTTATAAATTAATTTAATTTACTCTTAGAGTATTAAATTAATTAAATTAAATAGGTTAGGGTTATAAATTAAGATTTTAATTGTGTATTAATATATATAAAGGAGGGTAAAAACCAAGGCATTTAATTCATCCGCAATCAAAGAGTTATGTGTGATTTTCATGTCCATTGCAAGGGAAGTGATCATGTGTTTTCAAAGGTTTTTCAATGCAAAATATAATACAAGAAGGAGGAGTTTCAGATTCATATTCCAAGGTGCTTTGTAGCACAACTGGAAGTAAGGGAGGCACTAAGACATTGGCAATCACAAGGTGCAGGGATCGAATCCCACGGGTTTACATTTTACAAAGTGGAGGAAGGTTTTTGGTAAAGTTTGTGTGCTCTATGGAATACAAAGGAAAGGCACTAGCCTTTTCCTTTGTGTGGAGGCTCGTAGCCCACGTGGTGGGTGTGCACCTTGCTAAGGTGCTCGGCTGTGGAAAGGTTCCATGTTCGAAACCCGTTGAGGCACCTTTTTTTGAAGGACTATAAGGTTTGCAATAGTTTTCTTGGTTCCAAAAATTGTGGAGGTTCCAAAATTTATGAAAAATATTTTTTAAAGGTTATAAAGTGGAAATTGCATGTGATAAAGGTTTTTGTGAGGGAGATAAAAGGATAAGCATTGTTTTATGTTAGGTTTTAATTTTTGAGTGCTTTGAGCATATTGAGAGGAATAATAAGGTGTGCCATAGGAGTTAGAAATATTTATTGAAAACAAAGTTAATTAATTGTATTGAAAGGAGAAATAAGGTTGAGTAAATATTGATATTTTGACTTGGTGAAATATCTTTGTGAGGATTTATTAAGGACAAATATTTTCTATCTAACCCTAGTATTGGTGAAAAGTATGGTTGTGATTGAGACAGGTGTTTGAGGTCAAATCATCTTCAAACAAGAGGTAAGGTCACATTATCCTTGAGAGTGATTTTTGGATGTTATGAATGCTAATTTGGAGTGAAAAGGATTGTTTGATAAGAATTGTTGAGTTTGATTGTTAAAGGTTTTTATGAGTGAAAGTTGATGATAAAAACCTTGTTTGATAAGCATTGTTGAAAACATTGAATAAACCTTGATATGCATGATTAGGGTTTGTGCAAGATCATGAGTATCATTGTTATGTGAACTTGAGAACTATCTTGAACTAGGTTTTGTGAAATATCATGAGTATCATTGTTATGTGAAGTTGAGAAATATATTAAACTAGGTTTGTGAAAGATCATGAGTATCATTTTTATGTGAGATTATTTTATAAGTATTGTTGGAAATACTTGAGTTAGTGTTCATGTGCTTGGACTAGGGTTTGGAAGAAAGGAATGTTTCATTGAGTGATTTATTTAGTGGAGTTTATTAAGCCTAGTCAAGTGAAAGTGGTGAATTGATAGTTCAAGTTTTGTGAAACAAATTGTTCTATAGTTCTAAATTGATTTGAGAAAGAGATTGAAAGTGATTGAGCATTGTTGTGAGTGTGAAGCATATTGAGTCTCTAACAATTCTCTATATATTTTTGTGAGATTAAACGAGTTTTTGTGTGAATATTATCTGAGTGATTGAAGAGGATTTTATGTTAGATTGAGTTGAGTTGAGTAAGCTTTTGTGGAATCTTACAATACAGATTTGAGGTAAGTCTTGGTGAAGACTTGTTGAGCAGATTAGACAAGTTCTAGTGAGGACTTGTTGAGTAGATTGGAAAATTTCTAGAGAGAACTTATGGACAGATTAGTGTGAGCTTTTATGGAAGCTTACAAGGCATATTTGAAACAAGTCTTTGAGAAGACTTGTGAGTAGAGTTGATTGATTGATTTGTTCAAACCTTGAGTTAAGGTTTGGGTAAGATCTAGTAGAGTTGATTTATGATTAATACAAGCCTTGTGTTAAGGCTTGAGGACAGATTTGAGTATAGATTTTGGTGTAAATTTGAGGATAGGTTTATGTCATACCAGAGATAAATATTGAGAATATTTGTGCTAGACTAAAGGACTATTTTTAGTATAAATTTGAGGATAGATATTGAGCATATTTATGCTAGATCGAAGGACTATGTTTAGTATAGATTTGAGACAGAGCTAAGAGCAAGCTTTGGACGTGACAGAGTAGAAGATAGTAGTATTTAGTGGATAGATATCCATTAGCCAGGGCAGTGAGGACAGTTCTTCTGAGTGAGGACAAAATTCTTTAGTGGAGAGAAATCCATAAGCCAGTACAGTGGAGGCAGTAGTATTCTAGAGGATCACCAGCCAAAGTAGAGGAGAAAGAAGTTCTCCTATGGATAGAGATCCACGGGGCCGCACAAACTTGATTAGGGTATTGGTGTATCCTTTGGATAGAGGTCCATAAACATTGTAATATGGAAAGGTTTCCCAAGATATTTGTTGAGAAAAATTTAGAGAAATATTTTCTCCATGGCGTAGCCCACATTGGGTGAACCATGTTAAATTGGTGTCTCTATTGTGTGTGGTTATTTGTGCATTGCTTTGATTATTTTTGTTGATAGTGCCATTTATATATTGCATAATATTGATTGGGAAAGAAAAGTAAAAAATGATCTTATACTGTTCACCCCCCTCTCAGTATAAGCTTGTGTTCTTCATATAGGGTAATCCACTAATTACAAGGTTTTCTAGATGATGTGATTGATGATGATGATGAATTTTTTGGTGATTGATGTTTGTTTGTTTTTTTTAAATTAAATGTGACTAAAGGGGTTGCTTGAACCCCTCCCAAGTTGTTTTATTGACTGTTTGATGTGATTGATGGGGAAGGTGTGAGACCTTGAACCCCCCCAAGTTGTTTTGTGATTATTTATGTATATGTGTAATGATTGATTATTCAAATTATTTTTTGTACATGTTATGAAATGAATGTGTTATGAATGAATGCAAATGAATGAATGGTGTTGCTTTATTAATCATTGTTCAAAGATATTTTGAACCATTTGAATGAATGGTGTTGCTTTATTGATAGTTTTTCAAAGATATTTTGAACCATTTGAATGAATGGTGTTTCTTTATTGATCGTTGTTCAAAGAGGTTTTTAACCATTTGAATGAATTGTGTTGCTTTATTGATCATTGTTCAAAGAGGTTTTAAACCATTTGAATGAATTGTGTTTCTTTATTGATCATTGTTCAAAGATATTTTGAACCATTTGAATGAATGGTGTTGTTTTATTGATCATTGTTCAAAGAGATTTTGAACCATTTAAATGAATGTTGTTCTTTATTGATCATTGTTCAAAGAAGTTTTGAACCATTCGAATGAATGATGTTGCTTTACTGATCATTGTTCAAAGAGTTTTTGAACCATTTGAATGAATGGTGTTGCCTTTTTTTATCATTATTCAAAGAGGTTTTGAACCATTATTTAGCAAAATTTTCCTTTATTGCTTAATCAGGGGCACCAATATGATACTAGTATTACCACATGGATGAAATATATTATGATATTTATGACTATGTCATGGTGGTATGGAATGGAGGCTTGCTTATACTTTTCTTGTCCTTAGGGATGAAGGATATAGAGTTGTTTTGTAAAGAATCAAACATCCTAGGTATCTCAAACAAATTCATCTTACGATCTCATAAATATTCATGATGCTAAGGTTGCCCTAGTGGTTTCAAATTTCTTCAAGGACCAATTGTGTGTGAAATGATTGTTCATTTATCATTACGAGTTTAGTAAAACTAATAAAGTGGTGACTTATACCAATAAGTTAGTTCATCCGAGAGCTACCATAGGTCTATACAAAAGAAGGTTGCTAATGTGATAGATGTGGTACCACACGTAAGGATACCCCATTGCCAGGTGGGATTCATTCATCCCATTGCTGTAATGAGGATCACCCCATGATTTTTGAGACACTAAGAGTTATAGGGATTCAAGCTCCTTCCCTTATTTTATTGCATTGGATTTTACAACAAAAAAAGAAAATCCAAAGATATCTCAATTCCTTTGGTAAAAAAAAATTCAACAAGCTCATGAAATAATAGAATGCTCTCATCTCAATTCCCTAAGAAGGCCATGCGGCTAGACTACTCCAAGGGATAGAGGTGTACATTTCCTTCTTCCACTTAGCCTCAAGTTATCCTCGTATACATTAACTAATCCTATATATCTGATGGTTGTAGTGAATGGCAATCCATGCAATCTGGTCGGATGGATAAGTTACCATAAGTACCTTAAAAAGTGATTCACCTCATGAAAAAAATTAATTGTTATCATCTCAATTACAAAATAAAGCCATACGGTTGGACTGCTCTAAGGGATAGAGGTGTACAATTATCCATAATGGTCAAAATCATAGTTGAAAAGAAAACAAAAAAAACATCCATTTCATTCCAACCATTATCATTTATTTTATTTATTTTATCATTTCATATCTTCTCCATTGACTCATCACTTGAAGGGATAGACAAAATCAACAAATTTGAGTTTCATAATCAAAGTCAACACTCAAAACACTCAATCATGCAAATTGCCTTCATTCAAGAATCATTACCAAAGACTATCATAAGCCCTTTTTGTTGGGGCAGATCACAAGAAAAAATCTCAATAAAAAGACACTTGGTATACCTAAAGCCTAAAGTGTAGACTGAATCTTGTCTAACCATGAATGAAAGGTTTGCCAAAATTAAGTTCATCAATGTGTCAAAAGTAATGATTCAACAATGAGCATATTTTCCATGATTGGGGCAACACAAGTTGACTTTTATTTGTGACCATCTTACAAAACTCCCCTTCAAATGCAAATGGCTACAAAAGCATTGCAAAACCCTTCAAATAATCATATCACATCATCAACCTTGGATCTAGTAATTTACTCTAGAAACCTGGCAGTTGTAGCGATTGGTTATCCATGCAATCTGGTAGGATGGATAAATTTGCATAAGGACACTAACAAAATCATTTCACATTATCATGTTTGAAATTAAATCAGGTTGGTCCTTCAATTTTTGAGCTTGATTGTGTTAAACCAAATTTGCACAAGGTTATCCTTAGACCCCTTTCGTTGGGTCAAAAGCAGAAAACAACCAAACACAATTTGGTAATAATAAAAAATCACTTGAGTATCAAATTTTTTAATGACTGGTTTCTTGAACCCATAATTTGGAAAGAATTTCTAAAGTCACAGTGGAACAAGAACTCCAAACGTGGTTGAAGATTTTACCACATATTTTACAAATTAACAAAACCAAAGGCAAATTTGCAAAAACACAAACAATACCAAAATTGGGGTATCTAGCTTGATATTTATTTCCAAAATTTGCATCAAACACATCATGCATTTTTAAAATTGTCATCATCATCATAACATAATTTAGTGAACCTTGTATCTAGTGGATTACCCTATACACCCGACGGTTGCAGCAACTAGCAATCCATACAATCCGGTCATATGGGTAGCTCACCATAAGAAAAATCATTCAAAAATTTAACATAAAATCACTATGGTATTAAATAAGCTAGGTCCCTACATATTTGATCTTATATGTGTTCAAAATATATTTGCACAAGGTTATCCTTCAACCCCTTTTGTTGGGTCAAAAGTGGAAAATAATCAAATCAATTTTGGTACAATCAAAAATCACTCAAGTATTGAGGTCTTAGTGCACTAGATTTGATGCACAGGAGTGAATAACAGTAGCAGGACTCATGAGCTCACAAACATGGTTAATGATTATCACAATATTTTACACATCATCGAACCAAAAACAAATTTGTAAAAATATAAACAATCCCAAACTTGGGGTATCAAGTTGATCAAAATGACATACATTTGCATCACATCCACATAATTAAATAAACCAACTCCTTTCATCATACATATTTGGTCAATTGGCTTGTGGGTTTCATCCTTTACCTATTCGCCAATTGGGGGGGTAAGTAAACAAATCAAAATATTCAAAAAAAGTCATTCATTCTTTGCATCAAGAAGATTTGAGTCCATTCCTCCATAAAATAAAACTAGGTATCTTTTGTTTTTGCACCACATTGTGTTTCATGCAACACGATACAAAAAGAGATATTTGTAGACACAAAAATCTAGGCATTTGCATTTCATAACATAATTTTACATAATAATATATGTCTAAGTATAAACCTAGGCATATAATTATTGCACATCATTCACCCACATTGCACATCATAATTTTGCATAATAATATATGCCTAAGTCTAACTTAGGTATATAGTTCCTGCACATTATTCATCCACAATGCACATTTCATTTCTGCATAACATTATGTGCCTAAGTTTTGACTTAGGCATAAAATCCTGCACATAATTATATTTTCTAGATTTTATTAAATTTGGAAAATATCCTCCTAGGATATCCTGTCTCCTCACTTGATATGTGTCCTGGACACATCACCATCACCCCTTTACCACCTCTCATACACCCTTGTCCCCTTTGTACCTTCGCATGGGTTAACCCTCCACACTTCACTCCACTTCCACCTACCCACTTGCCACATCTCACACCTCACTCCACACAACACTCCACTTCCACCTATCCACTTGCCACATCTCACACCTCACTTCACACATCACTCCACTTACAACAAAATGTATCATTAAAAAATAACACCATTGCAATAAAAATGAATCATTGTATTATGTTCGGGAAAGTGGTCCCTTGGGATACAAATTGACCCTTTGAGGGTGCATTTTACAATAATATGTCCACAAGGGGGTAATCCCTTTTACAAATCAAACATGGTGTCTTCATCTCTTCATGCTACAATCAAGGTTGGAGGTGGGTTTGTGAGTTGTGACCATCGTTGAAATGAGCTTTGCACCTTGAGTTGAGTTGTATACCTGCACACATGGAAGCAAGAAAGATGTTAGTAGCACCTGTTTACAATGATTATGATAAAATGACTAATGCAAAATAAAAATGAAAGAAGATGATTATTATGATTGCTTACATGAGCACAATCTGGGCAACATAACATTAGCATTCCCATTCTCCTCTATCTTTTTCCTTTTTTTTGGTCATGTGATGGTGCCTTTATAGGCTTTTGAGAGTTTTGGAGGGAAGGATAGGTGGCAAGCCAGGTATGTCAAGTGGTAGGGACTGGGTAGCCACCTATCCTGGGTAGTTGTAGTGAGTCACTAGAAGTTTATCAGTTAACTGGGGAGATGTGGCAAGTGGGTAGTTGGAAGTGGAGTTATGTGTAAAGTGAGGTGTGAGATGTGGCAAGCGAGTAGGTGGAAGTGGAGTGAAGTGTGAAGTAAGGTGTGAGATGTGGCAAGTGGGTAGGTGGAAGTGGACTGAAGTGTGGAGGGTTATCCCATGTGAAGGGAAAAAGGGTAAAAGGGTGTATGAGAGGTGGCAAAGGGATGATGGTGATGTGGCAAGAACACATATCAAGTTATGAGAGAGTGTATCCTAGGAGGATATTTATCAAATTTAATAAAATATAGAAAATATAATTATGTGCAGGATTTTATGCCTAAGTCAAAACTTAGGCACATAATGTTATGCAAGACTGAAATGTGCAATGTGGATGTAATTTTAGGAATTATATGCCTAAGTTTACACTTACGCATATATTATTATGCAAAATTGTGATGTGTAATGTGGGTGAATGATGTGCAAGAATTATATGCCTAAGTTTAGACTTAGACATATATTACTATGCAAAATTGTGTGATGAAATGTAAATGCCTATATTTTTGTGTCTACAGTTCATTTAGAGGATGTGTGTATGATTAGAAATAAGTTCCAACCAAAACATCCTACTAAGCATCCCAATACTTCCCAAAATATCAATATTTTTTACCAACATCTTCTTTTTCCCTAAAATTCCATGGATTCACCTCTTACCAACACCTTATGTTCTTCCTCTTCACCTCCCAATAACCCTCCCTCAGTTACTCTTCCCTAGCCCTATAATTGCTAATCCTGTTTATAGTGCTATTGACCCTGATCTATATATTTTGAATCAAGAACAAATGATTACTTTCATTGTCAAGTCCTTGGGTAATCAAGACTAGATGATTACTTCCATTGTGAAGTCCTTGGATAACATCTATATTTTCTAATATACCTCCTTTTCTCTAAGGGTCATAATAAATTATGGGTATCTAATCATTCATTAGGTATCAAATATTCATGTTCTTCCACAACTGTTACCTTGTCATAGTCCTCCAAATTCTTATGGAATTCACTCAAATCCTTATGCCACCTAAGGTTCTCCTCTAGTTATGGATGCTTATGTCCTACGTATTTGAAGAACACAAGCTTATATTGAGAGGGGGGGTGAACAGTATAAGACCACTTTTTATTTTTCTTTTCAATTCAATATTATGCAGTGTATAGATAGCAATAGCAATAATCAAAGCAATGCACAAAACACCATCCACAAAAGTGACACAACAATTTACGTGGTTCACCCAATGCGGGCTACTCCACGGAGAAAATATTTTGCTAAAACTTTCTCAATCAATATCTTGGGAATCCTTCCCAATTACAATGTTTATGGACCTCTATCCAAAGGAGATGTTGATCCCCTAAATCTCAAGTTCATGGATATCTTCCATAGGAGAACTCTTTCCCCTTCTACTCTGGCTAGTGATCTTCTAGAAGACTCTGTCTCTCTACTACACTGACTTGGTGGATCTCTCTCCACTTGAAGACTCCTCACTCAGATCTATCTTCAATTGTCCTGGCTATTGGATCTCTATCCACTGAGACTCTATCCTCTATACTCTATCACCTCCAAATCTCTATCAATAGGTTCACTCAAAACCTCCTCAAATCTGCTCAATAGGCTCACTCAAACTTAATCTCTCAATTTCCCTGCTCAATAGGTCCAAAACCTACTCAAATATGCTCAATAGGCTCACTCAGAACCTGCTCAAATCTGCTCAATAGGCTCACTCAGAACCTGCTCAAATCTTCTCAATAGGCTCACTCAGAACCTACTCAAGTCTTCTCAATAGGCTCACTCAGAACCTGCTCAAATCTTCTCAACAAGCTCACACAGAACTTGTCCCAATCTGCTCAATAAGTCCTCTCTAGGACTTGCTCAAATCTGCATAGCAAGCTTTCACAAAAGCTTACACAAAAATAGTCCACAAGCCTTCTCAAAGACTTGCCTCAAATCAGCTCAACAAAATCTCAACTCAATCTCATAGAAGCATAAATAGAATTGTTAGAGACTCAATATGTTCTATACTCAAATCCCAATCTCAATTCAAAGCAATCTCAACTCAACTCAATCTTATAGAAGCATAAAGAGAATTGTTAGAGACTCAATATGTTCTATACTCAAATCCCAATCTCAACTCAAAGCAATCTCAACTCAGCTCAATATTAACTCAATCTCATAGAAGCATAAAGAGAATTGTTAGAGACTCAATATGTTCTATTCTCAAGGCTCAATCTCAACTCAATCAGAATATAGAATAGTTTGTTTCATGGAACTTGAACAACCACTTCATGCAACCACTTGACTAGGCTCAATCAACTCTACTCAACCAATCACTTCAAGAAACAACTCTTTCTCACAAACCCTAGTCCAAGCATGAATCAACTAACTCAAAATATTTCCAACAATGCTCAACAACAAATCTTACATAACAATGATACTCATGTTCTTTTCTAACTCAAGTTCAAGTTCTTTGCATCACCCATTGGCTTCAACAACAATGCTAATAAGACAAGGTTTTAATCACAACTCTCAATTTAGAAAACCTTGAAGCATAAACTCAAAGTACTTCACTCAACCAATGGTCTAAACAACAATGCTTATCAAACAAGGTTTAATCACAACTCACAATCCAGAAAACCTTGAAGCATAAACTCAAAGTACTTCACTCAACCAATGGTCTAAACAACAATGCTTATCAAACAAGGTTTAATCACAACTCACAATCCAGAAAACCTTGAAGCATTAACTCAACCACTTTTGAAAAGGAAACCACAATCAATCCTTTTCACTCCAATGATATTTCAAAAATCAACCACCCAAATAAAATCAATGGAGAGTATTACTCATACCTTTTTGATGCCTTATGAGTTGTCCACTAAATCTATCACACTCAACACACTTTCTTTTTCAACTCTTAACAAGGGTTAGAGATCTTGAGTAATAACACAACAATAATATCCAAATAACACCTTATTACTCCTACTTTATTTTAACATCCACCAAAGTTATTTTTAAAAGAAAACCCTTACTCAAAATAACTTTCACTAAAAAGAACTTTATCAAAAACCCTTATTACTCCTAACAATTTCAAAAATCATAATTAAAAATAATTCACAACTCAAATAGCCACCATGACCTTATTCCTTAAGGTTACTCAACAAATCAACTAACGAAGCACCTTTACCCCTTATCACTCCACCTTAGGCAATCTAAACAAAAGATTAATAAAAACCTTAATACCTACCTCGAGGGGAATCGAACCCTCGTCTTGCCCCAACGTGAATGCCCTAGCCACGTAGCCAAGCTGCTGCACGAGCTGTGGGCTCATTGGTGAAAAAGAAGCACCACCCACTTCTTATCCTTCACCCTCTTCCGCCAAGCAAAAAGTATGCGCCTTGGGTGCCTCAACAGAACAAAGCCAAAAATGATGCTTGCAGGAATCGAACGCACAACCTCCTTGTCACCAACACCTTTGCACAATCCAAGTTGCCACTAGGCCATGCTGCCCAATGTATTTTGGGAAGTGGTCGTTGTCTCCCTTTAATGTTCACTGCATCACTTAAATGAAAAACACGAGCTCTTTTTCTTCGCAAATACCAAGCGCAAATATCAATGAGCAAGGATGAATGAATTAAAAAATTCAATGGCATATTTATATGCCTTCCCTTTGCTTTGGAAATGTCGGCATTTTTGAAACTTCCTTCATGACGTTGGTGGATAAACTTTTAATTTTAATTTTAAAATTTAAATTAAAATTTTAAATAAATTAAAATTTAAACTAAATCTTTAAAATTAAATATCTCCATCATCGGGGCACCTTTTTCGATGAAACAAAAAGTCAACTTGGGTTTTAAGAAAAACCCATTTCAAATATGCCATCCATGGTTTTAAATAAAAACCTTTTGCAAAGCTTCCCTTGAAGCTCCTTTTGGAACCAAATGCCATGCATCCCTTCTTGAACCTTTGATCAAAAACCTTTGCTTCTCATGAAGCTCTTTGTGAAACACAAACATAGTGCTTACTTACATAGATCCTTTTGACATCAATGACAACTCTTAGCTTAGGGACTCAAAATGTCCAACAATCTCCCCCTTTGTCATTGATGGCAACCCATATCCTTTTACTGAAATCTGACCTTCTTTTCTGCTCCCCCTGGGACTTTGCTCCCCCTGGCTCAAAGCTTTCTCAAATATCAAATCTCTCCCCATATCAAAAAACTCTCCTCAATATACACAAATCTCTCCCCCTTTGTCATCAATGGCAAAGGGTCACCTTTGGGGCTCGGGGCTAAGAATGAGCCTCTTAGCTTAGCCCCTCCCCCACCTCCACATGAGGTGGTTAATTCTGGGGTGGGAGTATTTCTACTCCCCGAAAGCACTGCTCTTTACCTTTACCTTTCTCTCTTCCTTTCTGAGTTTTTTGAATCCTCTCACTATTTCTTACCAAGTCATCATCCCTATTCCTGTCATCACTTCTATTCCTATTCATGTTCTTGTTCTCATCCATGTTCCTATTTCTGTTCTTGTTCCTGTTCTTGTTCTCATCCATGTTCCTGTTCCTGTTCATGCCTACTTCTGGAATATTTGCTCTACACCATCTTGTTGTGTGACCATCATTATTGCACTTATAACACTTAATGTTATTATTCCTTGGAGGTGCAAATGTCTTAGGATATCTCCTAGTGAAGCTATATCCTCTTCTACCATGAACCCTACAATTCATTGCCTTGTGACCAAACTCATTGCATGAGTAGCAATACCCATGGAAAAGTTATCCTTTCCCATATTCCTATATTTTGTATGACCTGCACTGTGAAGCCATGTGCCCAAACCTGTGACATGAGAAGCATCTCCCATTGAAGCTTCCTTGCCTAGACCTCATTGGTCTCCTGTTTTGATTGTTGTTCCATCTATATCTTCTTTGTGCATTGTTTCTATCTTTGACCTCTTTGTTGTCCAACTCATCCTCTGATGTCTCATTCCAACTTACACTGTCACTTTTTGAAGTATCTTCTTCTGAAATTCCTTCTTCTTCAAGACTTGAAGTAGACTTTTCTTCCCATTTCTTTTGAGCCTGTTTGGAACCAAGACCTGTCTTGTTTGTTGCTCCTCTTTGTATCTTGATTATTTTGTCTACACTCTTTGCATTGTTCACATATTTGTACAACTTTTTCTTGGAATCCTCTAAATCTTCCTTTAGTAGTGCCACTTCTTGTGTTAACTTTTCACACTCCAAAATATTTGCTTCTAACTTATCCTTGAACTTACTTGCCTTAGCCTTTGACTTTTCTAAGTCCTCTATGAGCAATAATCTTTCTTCATCACATTCTTGAAACTGACTTTCAAGCTTAGAGTGTTGCTTTCTTACCTTCTTTACTGTGTCAAGAGCATAGATAAGTTCTCCCTTGAGATCATAACCATTCTCTACTGAATAATCCTCTATTTGTTTGCCTTTGTCCTTATCATTACTTCCTTTTGGCTTGTCTTCTATAAGATCACTTACTTCATCTTCTAATGCCATTAGAAGATTCTCATCTAGTCTTTCAAGTGCATCTTCAAAACCATCATCACTGAAACTATAGCCATCCCTAGTGCAATCATCTTCAAGATGTCCAAATTTACCACATCTAAAACACTTGAGAATAACTTGAGTCCTTTTCTCTCTAACCATAAATAGGACTTCATCTCTATCATTGTCTGAAAAACTAGCATCACTATCATTTGAGTACTTACTTGCATTATCCACATAGTAGCTTTTCTTTTGCCTTTGAAAAAACTTCTTTCCTTGTCTATTTTGTCCATCCTTGCCTTTCTTCTTGTACCTGTGTCTTTCTGATTCTCTATACTTGTGATCCTATTTTTCTTCATCACTATTGTACTTTGGCTCTTTGCACTCTATCGCATAGTGTCCATACTTTCCACAATTGAAGCACTTAATAGATCTTACATCTATGAATATTTTGGAACCTTTATCTCTTCTACCATAGTTAGCTTCTTCATCACTAGATGACTCACTGCTTGATTCTATCTTTTTACCCTTTTTCTTTTTGTCCACTTTGAATGCAGCTTCTTTCGGAGGAATAGGATCTTTTGTTCTTATCTCAAAAGTAGTAAGCATGCCAAGCAAAGAATTCCTTGTCAAAGAATCACTATCAATTGATGTTTCTATAGCAGAAACCTTTTCACTATACCTTTTTGGAAGAGTTCTCAAGATCTTATCACAAGCATCGGATTCATCAACCTTCATTCCAAGACCTCTCATCTCATGTACAAGTTCATCAATCTTACTGAGATAATCATGAATATTTTCATCATCTCTCATTCTTAAGTTCTCAAATTCTCCTTTGAGATTTTTAATCTTAGCTTTCCTGACACCTTTATCACCCTCATATATGTCATGCAGTAGATCCCACATATCTTTTGTTATTTTACAATCCATAACCTTCATAGATTCTGATCTACCCAATCCTTTTATAATTGCATTCATAGCTCTTGAATTTGCATGCATTAGAAGCTTACCTTCCTTATCTGTAGGAGGATTGATTGTAGAATCATATCCAAGTTCCACTGCATCCCAAACTTCATTTCCAAGTGCCATCAGGTGAAATCTCATCAACATACACCAATACAAGAAGTCACTTCCATAAAATACTGGTATTGCATTATTGAAGGACCCATCCTTTTGATCCTTGTGATCCATTGTGTTCTTAGACCGCTTTTCCTTCAAGCTATCAAACTCTTCGAAGGAACCCACTCTAATACCAATTGAAGAACACAAGCTTATACTAAGAGGGGGGGTGAACAATATAAGACCACTTTTTACTTTTCTTTTCAATTCAATATTATGTAGTGTATAGATAGCAGTATCAATAGCAGTAATCAAAGCAATGCACAAAACACCATCCACAAAAGTGACACAACAATTTACGTGGTTCACCCAATGCGGGCTACTCCACGGAGAAAATATTTTGCTAAAACTTTCTCAATCAATCTCTTGGGAATCCTTCCCAATTACAATGTTTATGGACCTCTGTCCAAAGGAGATGTTGATCCCCTAAATCTCAAGTTCGTGGATCTCTTCCATGGGAGAACTCTTTCCCTTTTTGCTCTGGCTAGTGATCTT
The DNA here is from genome assembly GCA_028583015.1 of Wollemia nobilis. Taxonomy (NCBI): domain Eukaryota; kingdom Viridiplantae; phylum Streptophyta; class Pinopsida; order Araucariales; family Araucariaceae; genus Wollemia; species Wollemia nobilis. The sequence continues at coordinate 1,148,701 of JAQPPZ010016980.1, read as the reverse complement.
CTAGAAGACTCTGTCTCTCTACTGCACTGATTGGTGGATCTCTCTCCACTTGAAGACTCCTCACTCAGATCTATCTTCAATTGTCCTAGTTGCTGGATCTCTATCCACTGAGACTCTATCCTCTATACTCTATCACCTCCAAAGCTCTATCAATAGGTTCACTTAGAACCTCCTCAAATCTTCTCAATAGGCTCACTCAGAACCTGCTCAAATATGCTCAATAGGCTCACTCAAAACCTCTCAAATCTATTCTCAATAGGCTCACTCAAACCTGCTCAAATATGCTCAATAGGCTCACTCATAACCTTCTCAAATCTTCTCAATAGGCTCACTCGAACCTCTCAAATCTGCTCTCTCCTGAACCTGCTCAAATCTTCTCAACAAGCTCACACAAAACTTGTCCCAATCTGCTCAATAAGTCCTCTCTAGGACTTGCTCAAATCTGCATAGCAAGCTTTCACAAAATCTTACACAAAAATAGTCCACAAGCCTTCTCAAAGACTTACCTCAAATCAGCTCAACAAAATCTCAACTCAATCTCATAGAAGCATAAAGAGAATTGTTAGAGACTCAATATGTTCTATACTCAAATCCCAATCTCAATTCAAAGTAATCTCAACTCAGCTCAATCTTATAGAAGCATAAAGAGAATTGTTAGAGACTCAATATGTTCTATACTCAAATCCCAATCTCAACTCAAAGCAATCTCAACTCAGCTCAATCTTAACTCAATCTCATAGAAGCATAAAGAGAATTGTTAGAGACTCAATATGTTCTATTCTCAAGGCTCAATCTCAACTCAATCAGAATATAGAATAGTTTGTTTCATGGAACTTGAACAACCACTTCATGCAACCACTTGACTAGGCTCAATCAACTCTACTCAACCAATCACTTCAAGAAACAACCCTTTCTCACAAACCCTAGTCCAAGCATGAATCAACTAACTCAAAATGTTTCCAACAATGCTCAACAACAAATCTTACATAACAATGATACTCATGTTCTTTTCTAACTCAAGTTCAAGTTCTTTGCATCACCCATTGGCTTCAACAACAATGCTAATAAGACAAGGTTTTAATCACAACTCTCAATTCAGAAAACCTTGAAGCATAAACTCAAAGTACTTCACTCAACCAATGGTCTAAACAACAATGCTTATCAAACAAGGTTTAATCACAACTCACAATCCAGAAAACCTTGAAGCATAAACTCAAAGTACTTCACTCAACCAATGGTCTAAACAACAATGCTTATCAAACAAGGTTTAATCACAACTCACAATCTAGAAAACCTTGAAGCATTAACTCAACCACTTTCAAAAAGGAAACCACAATCAATCCTTTTCACTCCAATGATATTTCAAAAATCAACCACCCAAATAAAATCAATGGAGAGTATTACTCATACCTTTTTGATGCCTTATGAGTTGTCCACTAAATCTGTCACACTCAACACACTTTCTTTTTCAACTCTTAACAAGGGTTAGAGATCTTGAGTAATAACACAACAATAATATCCAAATAACACCTTATTACTCCTACTTTATTTTAACATCCACCAAAGTTCTTTTTAAAATAAAACCCTTACTCAAAATAACTTTCACTAAAAAGAACTTTATCAAAAACCCTTATTACTCCTAACAATTTCAAAAATCACAATTAAAAATAATTCACAACTCAAACAGCCACCATGACCTTATTCCTTAAGGTTACTCAACAAATCAACTAACGAAGCACCTTTACCCCTTATCACTCCACCTTAGGCAATCTAAACAAAAGAATAATAAAAACCTTAATACCTGCCTCGAGGGGAATCAAACCCTCATCTTGCCCCAACGCGAATGCCCTAGCCGCGGCCAAGTTGCCGCACGATCTGTGGGCTCGTTGGTGAAAAATAAGTGCCACCCGCTTCTTATCCTTCACCCTCTTCCGCCAAGCGAAAAGTATGCGCCTTGGGCGCCTCAACAGAACAAATCCAAAAATGATGCTTGCGGGAATCGAACGCACAACCTCCTTGTCACCAACACCTTTGCACAATCCAAGCTGCCACTAGGCCACGCTGCCCAATGCATTTTGGGAAGTGGTCATTGTCTCCCTTTAATGTTCGCTACGTCACTTAAATGAAAAACACGAGCTCTTTTTCTTCGCAAATACCAAGCGCAAATATCAACGAGCAAGGATGAATGAATTAAAAAATTCAATGGCATATTTATATGCCTTCCCTTTGCTTTGGAAACGTCGGCCTTTTTGAAACTTCCTTCATGACGTCGGCGGATAAACTTTTAATTTTAATTTTAAAATTTAAATTTAAATTTTAAATAAATTAAAATTTAAACTAAATATTTAAAATTAAATATCTCCATCACCGGGGCACCTTTTTCGATGAAACGAAAATCCAACTTGGGTTTTAAGAAAAACCCATTTCAAATCTGCCATCCATGGTTTTAAATAAAAACCTTTTGCAAAGCTTCCCTTGAAGCTCCTTTTGGAACCAAATGCCATGCATCCCTTCTTGAACCTTTGATCAAAAACCTTTGCTTCTCATGAAGCTCTTTGTGAAACACAAACATAGTGCTTACTTACATAGATCCTTTTGACATCAATGACAACTCTTAGCTTAGGGACTCAAAATGTCCAACAAGTATTTCTTCTAATTTGGATTACATGGGAGGAGGTACTTCTAATTTTGTTGACTAGACTCTTGAAGTTATTGTTCCTTGCATTGACATGACCACCTTGGATGATGTTGATCCATAAGGGTGGTTAAAAAATATGGAAAACCTTATCCACCTAAACCATGTTCCTAAAGTGTGTCATGCCATATTAGTAGCTTCTAAGTTGGGAACCCAAGCTCATTGATGGTCATTGAGATAACTTTACCAAAATAGGTGTTATATTTTATGTATAAACTTCAAAGAACAATTTCTATAGATATTTAAAAAATAATATTCCATATCATATGTTGTTCATCTTATGCAAATAGTGGAGGATTTACTCAAGTTCACTAGTATTTTTACCTACACCCACTAATTTACTTTTACCATAGTATTAAGGATAAAATTTGGTAGGAAGTTAATTTGATCAATCCCTATACTCTTTATGATGCTCAATGTATAGCTTTGGTAGTAGAACATAAACTCCAAGATTCTAGTCACCAAAAAAGATATGAATTAACTCAAATTATACTTACCATAATAATGAGTGTTGTAAGGAATTTTTCTATTTTAAATAATATTCTCACCATACCTAAGATTAGTCCTACGAATAACGCCATAACTTTCAAGTGGAAGGTGAAGACACAATAGGATTGGAAGATGAATATTTATTATAGTAGAGGAAATTGATATAATTATATGAGGTGAAACATGAGGATGATACCATGTATTTATCTACTAAAACTCTTATGGGGATCTAGTATCACCATACTATAAAGGTACAAGGATTTATTAAATGATAATGTGTCAATGTATTGATTGATTCAGGTAGCACACATAACTTTATAGATAGTAAGACAATAAAGTCCTTAGGGTTGTATATCAATACTTAAAATTAGGATAAATTTCAAGTCTTAAAAGTAAATTTGGGTACCATTTGGTGTGTGGGTTGAATGACTAAAGTTAAAATTCAAATGGTGGATTATATTTTGTTGGGCAATCTCTTTTCTATGAACCTAGGTAGTTGAGATTTCATCTTAAGAGCACAATGGCTATCTCAACTTGATGATGTTACTATTAATGTACATAATCATGTCTAGTGGACATAGAAGGGAATAATAATTTATCTCTAAGAAATCCAATCCCTCCCTCCAAGGTGGTTAGTTCACATAGTAGGGAAAATATATTGAAGAAAGGTCATTGTGGATTCTTTCCCCAAGTCAATTGCATGGAGATTTAGTTTTCAAAGCTACTTATTCCATCTCTTCCTTTTGATTTACAAAATAATATGGATCGATATGAAGAGGTCTTTAATGATCCCATGGGTCACCTCCTAAGTGTGCATATGATCATTCCATACACATTATTGTAGGAAGTCAGCCTTCTAATAAGTGCCCTTACTGCTATCACCAACCTAGAAAGTTAGAAATTGAGAAGCTGGTTTAAAAAATATTGTAACAAGGAATCATCCACTCTAAGAATTAGTCCAAACTACTCTCTAGTGATGATGATATGACTCAAGGATAATTCATGGTACATGTATCCTAATTTTTGTCCTCTCAACAAGATCACTATCAAATATAAGTTTCATATCCCTATTATAGATGATTTATTGGATGAATTGCATGGTGCTATATACTTTAAAAACTAGACTTGTGCTCTTAGTTTCATAAATTTAGGATTAGGGAAGAGGATATAACTAATATTACTTTTAATATACATGAGAGTCATTATGAGTTCCTAGTTATACCTTTTTGTCTCACTAATGATCCTTCCACTTTTTGAAGTCTCATGAGCTTCGTATTTTTTTCTTTTCTTCGTAAGTTTGTCCTAGTTTTATTTGATAATATTTTTATTTATAACAAGTCTTGGGAGGATCATATAGTTCATGTTGACAAAGTTATTCATGTATTACAAAGGGAAAACTTGTTTTTGAAAAGGTCCAAAATTTCCTTTGGGGTCTAGGAGGTAGAATACTTAGGACATATAGTAACTTAATAAGGAGTTAAGGTAGATACTAATAAGACCAAATCTATGAAATATTGGCCCTTTAACAAATCCCTTAAACAACTTTATGTATTTCTATGACTTATAGGCTACTACAAAAAAATTATCTACAACTGTGGTAAGATTGTCACTCCTCTTACTTATCTCACTAAAAAGGATGCCTTTGTTTTATCAAAAGTCACTTTCCAAGCCTTCCAAGACCTTAAAGAATCTAAAAGTACCACTCTCTTATTTTAGCCACTCCTGAATTTAGCACACCTTTTTTCATTGATTATGATGATTTCAACATAGGTATTGGAGTTGTTTTGATGCATTATGGACATATATTATCCTTGAAAGCAAAACAAATTTGGGTAAGAATCTAGGGTGGTCCACTTATAAGAAGGAAATATTAGATTTTTTGCATGTCATAAATAAATTAAGATCTTATTTGTTGGGGTATTTTTTCATCATCAAGATTGACCATAGTGGCCTTCAATATTTCTTAGAGTAGTATCTTTCATTCCTTGAATAGAATAAATGGATGACCAAACTCTTTGGTTACGATTTTGTCATTGAATACTAGAAATAAAAATAAAATGTGTTGGTGTCTTGTGTCACAAATATGAGGATGTTGCTATTAATGCCATATCTAGTCCTCTTCCACAATAACTTTCTCAAATTTGGGAATATTGGCTTGTTGAACTGGAGACTACGTAGATCATTTAGGAAAGGGAGGCAAAATAATCATTGAATTCTTGTTTATCATATACTAATAAAGTGATCCATAAAAATGATTACATTTATCTTCCTCAATATTTGACTATTAAAATCTTCTCCAGGAATTGCATGCATCTCCTTTGGCTAGACATTCAGTATTCTTAAAAATATACCAACAGATGAAGTAATATTTTTCTTGGAAAGGATTAAAAGAAAATTTCAAGTTGTATATGGCTAAGTGTGAGGTGTGTCAACATAATAAAGGAGAAATAGATAAATCTCTTGAATTTTTGTAACCTTGTCTATTCCTAACCACCAATTGGAGCATATATCTATGGATTTTATTGAGGGCCTTCCCAAATTTAAGGGTAAAATAGTGAGCTTTGTGGTAATAGATTTCATTTCCAAGTATGCTCATTTCTATGCATTATAACATCCATATTCAACAAGTAAGGTGGCCAAGCTATTTTTTGATTATGTTTTTAAATTACATGGTATGCCCAAAATAATTGTGAGTGACCATACCCCTATCCTTACCACTAACTTTTGAAATTAATTAGTGGTACCAAGGAGTATGTCCTCTTCTTATTACCCATAGTTGGATGGTTAGGTAGAGATTTTTAATAAATGTTTGGGTACTTACCTTCATTTTTTTCTCAAGAAATATAGTATCATTAGGTTCATTGGCTCTCATTAGCTCAATGGTGGCATAATACTTCTTACTATCCATCCCTTAAGATGTCCCTATTTGAAGCATTATATGGTTAAAAATATCCATCAGTGGTAGAATATGTGCTAGGATCCTCCAAGGTTGCCTAGGTAGATGATTTGTTACAACAACATTATCTTGTACTTCAACTTCTTAAAGATAATTTGACCCAAGCCTAGAATCACATTAAATAATAGTAGGATTCACACTTTTTTGAACAATAACTTATCATAAAATATAGTGGTATTTTATGATTGCAACCCTACAAGCAATTGCCTTGGAAGACCAACTCTAGTCAAAAGTTGGCTCAATTTTATGAGCCCTACAAGGTGGTTCATCATATTGGTGAAGTAGCATATCAATTGGATCTTCCAACATCTTCCTGTATCCATTTATCTTTCATGTATCTTATTTCAAATAGGTTATTGGCTAAAAGGTGTAGTCCTAGATGGAAATTCTAGTACTTGATGGAGAAATTCGAATCACTCTCTAGCCTAAAGCAATGTTGTGCTTTAGAGTTTATCATATTTGGTCTCAAAAAATTTAAGAGTTCTTCATCAAGTGGAGGGACCTTCTAAAATAAGATGCTACATGGGATCTTGAGAGCATATTTTAGTCTTTTCTACATTTTAAGGAAAATATTTTGAGGGGGATCCACGTAATGACTCTAATATAACCATGTAGGCTATCTTTATTTATTTTTTGCTCAGGACTTGGGTTTATATAGTCATTCCTTTAGAATTAAGGTTAGGGTTAATGATTTATTTAATCTACAAACAGGACAGTTAGGTGGTAATTGGAATAATTTTTTATATTTGAATATTAGTCATGTTTATAGGACATATGAGACTTTGCCCTCTCCAAGTGGCTATGAGAATTCAACCTAAGTGGCTAAATTTTTGCATTGATTTGAATATGGAATTTGATTATTGTATATTTAATTTTTTGGCAATTGGATCTAAATTATTATTATCATTTGTAATGTTATTTACTCATTATTGTGTTGCTATTACTATTGATATAATTATCAAAGTTGTTATGTAACAAATTTTACACAATATTTTAATAAGATATGAATTATGATGAAGATGAAATTTAGTTAAATATCAAGGTGGGATCACTTGAATAAAAAATAAATGTGGTACCAAAGTATAAAAGCATCAACTTAAGAATGATAGATGTTATAGGTTTAACTAATAAAATATTTATAGTTGGAATAAAAATAATAGTAATTGAAGCACAAATGTTAGAAAAATTATGATCCAATGATTTGAAAGGAAAAGGAATAAGAATTAATATGATTGATTTGGTTGAACTAATTTAAAGCATTGTTGGTGATAATTTTTTGGCTTTTAGAACAATTGAAAAGAAGGTTAAGGATGAGACACTTGAAATTTCAATATATATATATATATATCGATAAATTGAAAAATAGATTATATTAATAGAAATTGTATAGGAAAAAAGGAAGAAAGAAAAGCCTCCTCCAATCCCTCATGTCTCAAAAATTACCCATAAAAATATTATATAGATGTGTTTGTTGAAAATATCACCTTAGGCCACCATAATATAGTTATCCATACACATCAACATTATCGAAGTTGAATTCCAATTTTTCTCATTCATCTAAATTTCATAGATCATACATCTATCTTCATACTATTTTGAAGTCATTCTTGGAATCTTGAACATGTCTGACATGTCTATTGTTTTGTGGGGTGGAGGCTTATTTTATCTTAATCTAGACATACTCAATGAAATGTCTATGGCTATGTGTGTTCTATTTTTAAAAACTATCCACCTTGGACACTCCAAGTCTAGTGGTAATAATGTCATATAGTAGATCAACAATAGCCTAAGGATGAAGACATAGGAGCCTATGGCAATCAACCAAGAACCTTGCTTACCTAGCTTGATACTAGGATAACTTGTCATTTATTTTCATCTTAGCTATTGCTCCTTGGCCTAATTGTGATAGATTCATGAGAATCACTATTTTCTCTTCCTATTTTGCTATCTGATTATACCACCTTTTGCATTCCTTGGGTTCTTTGACACCAACTTATCTAATTTTCCATATAAGAGTCTACGTATTGCCCATCCTCTAGTTATTTCCCAATTTTGCTAAATAATTTGCCACCATATTTCTCTCTCACTTGATATGTGTAATAAAAAAATATTGAAAAATATTCCAAATATTTTGAACTGCTTCCACCTTCCTTCTCTTCCCAATTTCTAGCACTTGGAAGTGTCTTATCGGATCCAAAATTCCAACCCATACTTGAGAGTCTATCTCTATCCATAGTTTATGTAAATTTAGATTACAACTATCATGGTTGTTGACAAGATCATCTATCCTTTTGTTTCATTATTTATTATATTTCTCATACCTTCTGCTCTCCTATACAAATGTTCTCCTTTCTAATTCCTTATGATAATGCCAAAACCAGCTTTTCCAATGTTTTTAGTAGAAGGCCCATCTGTGTTAGCCTTCACCCACTCTCTAGGAGGTGGTCTTCACTCTATGTTATTTTAGGATATCTCACCTATGCATCTAAACCTTAGTTGTTTTTATTTTACATTTAATCCAAAGCTCCTTAGAATAGTCACTTTCTCCATTTCTATGTTTGTTTCCTTCTATAATCTAATAGAAAGTGTTTCCACTAACTTACTAATAATTATTTCCCATACTTTCTTCCTTGTTTTGTGATTTGATCTAAATATGCATGCATTTTTTTCTAGCCATAACTCCCACCATATGAAGCTAGGTCCTAGCTTACATACCATTTTCATTATTTTAGTCTTAAAACTACACTGTTTCCATTTCTCATAAAAGCTTTCTTGGCTCCTAAAAATTTCCAAACATTGTCTCATCTACCCCCACCAAATAATACATATGTATTTGATAAAAGAACACCCAAAGTAGGTGATTCAATGTCTTATCTATATTTCCACACATAACACATTTGGAAGTCCCGTAGAATCCTCTTTTTATTAAATTATCAAATGTCAAGCATTTTCTATGCTTAATCAACCATGAGAAAATGTTAATTTTTGGACATTCTTTCTTTTTACAAACAAATGCCCCTGGAAGTGATGTCGGGGCAATCACATATCCATAGGCTACCTTGTATCTCTACTTTACCTTATATATTCCCAATTTGCTTCCTCCCCATACAAGTATATCCCTCTTAGAACCATCCTGAATTGGGTGTCCTTGGATATGTCTCCACAATTTTTTAATTAGTTCCTCTATCCTCCTAACTGGACATTCTCAAGGATGTTTCCATCATAGTAAGTCTGGCACATGTTGATTCCATAATTTCATATAGTAAGAGTCTTTCCACCACCCTACCTTCTAGATCTCTACTTTCCAACTCTCCATATTTGATAATTTCTAAATAATTGGCTAGGATTGATTCTACGAATCCTTCCAAAATAGAGCATCCTTTCCATCCCCTAACTACCAATACATGTATGGCTTTATTAACTCCTAAAATGCTTCCATTATTATCCATATTGTAGATACCTCTCCTTCGACTCTAAGTCTTGAGATTTTTTTCTCAACCACTCCTAGGTAATATTTGACTTGTAATAGTCTACTCCATAATCCCATAGTACCTATAATCCATATCTAGTATAGCTTCCCTACTAGTGCCTTGTTATTTTAGGATTCTAATTTTATCCCCAATCCTCCTTATTTTTTTGGTTGACATATCTTCTCCCACCCAACTAGTGCTAATTTTTGTTCTCCCCTTGCACCTGATCACAAAATATTTCTTGTGTGTTTTTCAATATCTTTTAGAATTCTCTTTAGAACCTAAAGTATAGAAAATTTATAAATTGGGAGGGCTTGTAGCACAACTTTAATCATTGTAAGCCTTCCTCCCAAGCTTAGACATTTGTGTGTATAGTTACTCAACTTAGCTTGTAGTCTATCAATCAACCCTTTCCACTCCTTTATTTTTGTTTTGTTTAAATATAAAGGTACTCCTAAATACTGTATGGGTAAAGGAGTTTCCATGAAGCTCAAAAATTGTATAATTTATCTCTCACCCTCTTCTTTGTGTTGAAAAAAAACTATTTGAGACATTTTTCATTAAAAGTTTGCTTAGTAGTTTGAGTATACCCATCTTAAAATTATTTTATGTTTCTTGCTATTAGGATATTGGATTGACTAATAAGAGTAGTATCATACATAATTTAGAGGTGATTTACCTCAATTTAAGAACTTATTTTTAGACCCCTTAGCCTCCCCTTTTATCTCCTTTTTTTTAACAGTCTCCCTAGATACTCTAGATAAAGGATAAAAATGTAAAAGGAAAGAGGGTCCCCTTTCATTAGCTCCCATATTGCTATGGACATGGGACAGGGACTACCATTTACCAAAAATAATAATAATATGGTCTGTGTACATGCTTTTACCCAGTCTCTCCACCCCTTTACAAAGCCCATTTTTTCTAAAATACTTTGCATAAAGGTCTAGTCTACTCTATCATAGGCTTTAGAAAGATCTAATTTAATAAATATACCTAGGTCATTTCGCTTGGACATTGTGTGTATCACCTTTTGGCCACTACTATTCCATATAGAATTTATCTTCCTTCAACAAAATCATCTTGCTCACTTGAAATCAGATTTTATCTTTGTTAATACCTTATATACTACATTACATAGTGAAATAGGCTTGCAATTATTAAACCAAAATTGTTCATAAGTTTTGGGTAGGAACTTGAAGAAGGCTAACAAATATGGGCTTATAAGTGGACTTAAGGCTAGTAATAACACTGACAACATCATATATCAATAATTTATAGATGATACAACCCTTTTTTGGAGGGCAAGGATAAACAAGGCCAGAGCTTTGAATAATTTATTGAAGGAATATGAAAGAGCATTAGGGCAACAAGTTAATAGGATAAAATCCAAAATTTACTTCCTCAACAATCCAACTAAAATCAATGTAGGGATTTGCAGGCCACTTTAAATGAAGGAGGTAAATTTACCAACAATTTATCTAGGGATGTTCTTATTTGAGGGGAGAATGAGGATAGAATTATGCAATCTACTTATAAATAAATTTCAAAATAAAATACTGGTATGGAAAGGTAGATGGTTATCATTAGCAAAATGAGTGCAACTAATTAAGTTAGTCTTATAGACCATTTCAACTTATTATATGTCATTGTATACTATACAAAAATCAATAGAAAAAGTTTAATTTATATTATGTGATCCTTTTTGTGGTCAGGATTACATGATATAAGAAAATTTTCTTTGGTGAAATGGAGTAAGGTGTGTGATGATAAAAATAGGGGAGGTCTTGGTTTAAGATTTCTTATATATGTAAACTTAGATCTTAGGGTAAAATTAATCTAGATATTGTACAAAAAGAGTCTAATACATTGAGAAAGAGTCCTTCTAAGTAAGAAGATTGAACCTAATGATCCAAGATTAATATTTATTGCATTCTCTCTACCAAATGGTTTTACACTTTAAAATAGTTAAAAAAATCTATTTATCTAGTGATTGTAGGTTTAATATGGGTGGTGGGAACTAGAGAAAAAAATATATTTAGATGGATAATTGATTTGGTAGTTGAATAGCCCAAGATAATACACAACAAGAAGTGGATATAATGTAAAGTACCAAAAAAATAGGAATATTGCAAGAGTATGGAGAGATATTTGGGATAGCCCAAGCATTCCTAAAGTTAAATTGTTTTTTTAGCTAGTAGGTTATAGAATTTTTTTATCTTGAGATAAGCTTATGAAAAGGGATTTTCATACCCCTCACAATGTGTTCTTTGTAAAAAGGAGGAGGAGAGTATAGACCATCTCTTGGGACATTGCTTAATATTTTAGAAACTATGGCAATGTATTATTAATATGTTTGGTATATGCATGGTGATGCATGGTAGAATTGAAGAATGTTTACAGCAATGGTAGAGCCCTTTTAAAAATAAGGCTTTAAGACAATCTTGGATATATCAAAATATACAATACTTTGGTTGTAAATCTAGAAAGGAATAAAATAATATTTAAAAGAAAGGATATCAATTTAGAGGTAATGAAAATGAAGATATGTTTAGCCATAGAGAAGTTTAATCCAACCCTATCAACTCAACCAATTCCTAATCTTGAAGCAGAGAGCCTTGATAGATGGATTCAAGTCATCACATGAAATTATGATGTTGGGTACATGAGAAATAAAAAGAAGGTAAATAATATAAAGTGGAAACCACCAGATGTGGAGTTGTTCAAATTGAATTTTTATGGAGCATCTAAAGGAAATCTAGGACCAAGTAGGAGGAGGAATAATTAGAAATAATAGAGATATTTTGTCTCATTACACTTTCAACAATTGATTTAAGATAAATAATGAAGTTAAATCTTGGGCAACTTTAGAAGGATTAAAAATATGAAAACAAATAAAATGGAATAGAGTATGGATGGAAGGTGATTAACTCATATAAATAAATGTGATTTTGAGGAAAGCAAAGGCTCTGAGGAACATACAAGAGATACTTATGGAAATTCAAAATCTTGCTAAAGAGTTTGAAGAAATTAGGTTTACACATACATTAAGGGAAGAAAACAAATATGCATATAGGCTAGCCAATAGAGGAGTTTTAATTGAGGATCATGAAGCAAAATTATATTTTCCATGGTTAGAGGAAGTAGTAAGTTTAGCTAAAGTTGACAAGAAAATGTTGATTGCCTAAATTAAATAATGATTAAGATTTACTTTAATGTTTTCCATTGGTAATATCTACTTTATTTTATAACATTAATGTTTTTTCATATAAACTATTTATTATAATTTTTGTGGTTGCACTTGTGCTTTAGGAAGGAAACTAGCAATCTAGATTTGGTAAAGCGGACTATGATAGTGCAATGTTTTGAAAATATTACTCTACTAAGATGTAATGCATAGATAGTAGAGGTGAAGTTTTGGTATTGTGAATCTACTATAGGAAAATGTCAAGAAGGATGTTGAATTCTAGAATATTTGTATTCACATAGAAATTTTAAAAAATATAAAATATACAAATAAAAAATTCAAACATTTTATGTAAAGTGATGTAGGTTTCTAGCTCTAGCATCTCAATTGAGATAATAAGTGAATCTATTTGTAAACTCTCAAGCTCTAAAGAAGAGAATTATGATTTTTCAAGGGTGGGGCACCCCAATACAACCCCTTGTTCTTTAGCAAAAAGAGAGAAAGAGTCAATGGTACTATGAAAAAAATACTAATAAGTTTTCTATAATAGTGTAAATTAGAACAAATCCACAATGATAGATGTGAGTTGGTTCAAGTTTAATTCTATGAGCAAATCAATTTAAAAGTAAACTATGGTTAAAGTTATTGTTAGAATTATTGAGTTGTCATTGATGTCAAAGGCCGACTTGGTTGTTGGTAAACCATGGTGTGCTTGGGAAAATTATTTAGGTCAAAGGGTTTACTTGATTTTAAATTAAATATTTAAATATTTAAATTAAACATTTAAATATTACCTTGAAATAAGTCGATCTTTATAAGTGAATAAAGGTGAAGTTTCAAATTTAAAATAAAAAATATAAATCTTGAGTAGGTCGACCTCTTGGGCACCAAAAGCAAGAAAGCAAAGGTTTGCATATAAATATAAGTTTGAAATTCATTTCTAAAAAGATATCTGCTCAAATGTCTTTGATAAAAAGGAGCTTGAGAGTGTGCTGAAGGTAGGTGAAGGAAGTGTTTGCTATATCATATCTGGTGGAAATTTGTAACGCTTTGATCATGGGATCCATCGGTTAGAATTGCAAGGTGGTCTTTGACATACGTGGAGCCAAAAAAGTGCAGCGTGTGCTGTTGATATTAGCAGAGTAGCACAAACCATCGTATGGTATTTTGAAAAAAAATTGGATCCACAAAATGCACAATGGATAGTACATTGGCATAAATGCAAGCAAAATGTTTGGCGGGCAGTGTGCATGAATGATGAAGATAGTTCTGCAAGTTTGGCTTAAATAAATAGGATTCTTGTAGTGAACATCTTTGATATACAAGTTTAGAGAACACTATTCTTCATGATTATCACAAGTTGTGGGTAGACAGTATGCATATCAAAGAAAATAAAGGCAGGCTCATCTAAAAACTGGTGGACACATAGGTGGAAACATAGTTATGAAATACATATAAAATAGTCCATATTGAGATTCTATGAGTAGGTTGGAAAACCCTAGGAAATAGCAAATGACTTCAAACAATATAGGTCTAGAATGAGCACAAAGTAGGATGACTTGGATTCTTGTGAATGGTAGTACAATAGGCAACAAGTAATGTTCCTAATAGGCTCGTGGGTCTATGAAGTGTGAAGGTGCATAGTGATGAGAACATGAAAGAACATAAATGGTAGCAGAGCAGCTACAGGAATAATGGATGCATTGAAGACTATGAAATCTGGTTTGAAGTGTGCCAGAATAGAAAAACCAAACACTTGTGCACAAAGTTGATGGTTATGGTTGAGGAATAATTAGTGGATGCATATCTATGGCAAACACAGTGGGAGAACTTCCCATATGTTCAAGATATCTGATTAGAGTATTCAAAATAGTGAAAACTGAAGCGTTGGACACAAGGCAATGCCATGCGAACTCTCACATAGTTGGCAACATAGAAGGAGGATGAATCATAGATTCAATTGTGAGTTGGATAGGCCCATTGCCACATAAACACTTTCACATGAAATGGCATTTTTGTGCATGCTATATTAAGAACACAAACAAAGGTCATACAGGGAGTCAAAAGGAGAATATTTGTGAGAAAAACATGATGTCATTAATGATCATATTTGGGAGTAGACCTAAGCAAAGTTTTTGATCAAATTTTGGAGCATAACTGAGTGAGGTTGGTGCCTCAAGGAGATTGGTGTCTCCCGTAGGTTGGTTCCTATGATATTGTAATAATAATATTGGTGTCTTTTGTAGGTTTGTACCTACGAATTTGTATAAGGGGATTGGTTCATACAAATTATTTTGAAATAATAAAAGTAATATTTTTTCATGGTTTTCTCCCAAAAGGGTGTTTCCACGTAAAATACTTGTCTCTTATGTGTGTGTGTTTTTTTATGCTTTGATTCAATATTGTAGTTATTGGTTTAAAGGAAAAGTTTTATCTTATATTTTTCACCCCCCTCTCAGTATAAGCATGTGTTTCTTCAATTGGTATCAGAGCCAATTCCTTCATGAAAACCTAACCACTTGAAGGAAGATCTTATAAGAACACACATGGCTTACCAAGAAGGATTTTCATCAAGTAGGACTCCATTGTTCAATGAGAGTAACTATGCTTTCTAGAGCGTGAGGATGTAAACCTATTTGATGGCACATGGCTACGATATATGGCAATCTATTGTGGATGGGTTCAAACCACCTATAACCCCTTCCATGGATCAAAATGATAAGAAACCATTTAAAAATAATGCCAAGGTAATGAATGCAATATTAAGTGGGTTATGTGAATCAAAGTTTGTTAGATTCATGCACTACACCTCTACAAAAGAAACATGGGACAAGTTACAAGGAACATATGAAGGAGACGACAAGGTTAAAATGGTAAAACTTCAAACACACAGGAGGGAGTTCGAAGAATTAAAGATGAAAGATGAAAATATTACCAAATATATGATTCATGTTGATGAAATTGTCAACACCATTCGTGGACTTGGAGAAAATATTGAAGATCCTATTATTGTTTAGAAATTATTAAGGTCACTCCCCATGAGGTTTGAAGTGAAGGTCTCAACCATTGAATAAATGAAGGATCTTAAAACTTTAAGCATGGACAATCTACACTAAATTACTATAGCCTATGAGATGAGGACTAAAAAAGATCAAACATCCAAACATAAGGCCACATTTAAAGTTTTAAAGAAGATAAAGAATTGTATACACCTAAAACGCGTCATGCCGAGGGTGAATACTCATATGGACATGCTACAAAACCATATGAAGGATCTTGGATAGACTCCAAGATAGAGCAATGGTTATAACCACTCAATTTAGGCATTCTGGACTAAGCAGTCTGAAACGTAGCCCAAACCTACGGTCTCTAGTCTGAACTGTGGTTGACACCTGTGGTCTCTAGTTTGAACTGTATTTGTGACCTACAGTTTAAACTGGAGTTCAGTTAGGCCTTCCATCCAAGCCAAATCAGTTGGAACAACCAAGATATCTAGAAGGAGGCAGTTGAAGGATGGAAGATTCCAGAGGCTTTCATCCCAACTATCCTAACCAACCTTCTTGATCTTGGCTTCTCCATGAAGCCAACCCTAGCCCTAGGGACATGCTATAAGTACCCCCCTTTTTCAATGGGGAAGAAGAGGATTGAAGAGAGATATTTTGCATAGCGAAGCACTATCGAATTATTGAGCAAACTAATTGATCAAGAGAGCAGTGAAGCCCTGTCAAATTGCATAACAACCTTATGCATTTGAGAGCCCCTTTGCTATCCATTCAATGATCAATTAGCCATGGATGCCCTAGGTGCCTAGGAGGATCAAGAAACACAAAATTGGGTGAATGAAGGCCCTTCATAGCGATTTGATCACCAAATATGTCAGAGGATGACAAAGGTGACCCTTGAACATCAATTTAGACAAGGAGGTCAAACCCACTACCCATAATTCTGAGGGTAAACACATCAGAGGTTAAACCACGGTTGTCAGCCATGGTTTACAGTGTAGACCAGCCCTCACAGCTATAGTTTGCAATAGGTTAGATATCACCTTACTCAGTTTGCTTTTTACTGCATAGGTTAGTCAGATTAGTTATTTCATAGGTTAAATTGCATTTTTAGAGAAACTCTGACCGTAGGAATTAAGATTTTTATGCGTTGTAGTGGGTAGAAGTATATTGGATATTTTTGATGCTTTATTGCTTTCAATTCAACATTTGTTCAATGCATCATGTTTTTATTCATGTTTTGTATACTGTAGTGTAGTTCTTGATACAATTAGAATAGCGTAGAACCTTTCTTTATGCTTTCTTGTTTCATTAGTTTGATGGCATTTACATGTATAATATTTTAAAGGGCCTCATAACGAGAGGCTATCAATATATATAATCATGCATTATTGTTTCTTGTTCGTAGGGAGACAGATGCAAAAGGGAGCCTATATCATAATCCTTCCACATCGTGGAGAAGGAGGTTAGCTCTACCCCAAGGCAGTTTGTGAGCAGTCACTGGAGCAAATATACAAGTGCACCTACCTTTTTGAGGGCATTGGCTATTGTAAACATTTGTATCATATTTGGAGTGACCCCAAGGGGGGCATTTTTGTAACCCGAGATCCTTTGAAATATCAATACAAGAATACTTTGCATTAGTTGGCGTTATTCATTCGATTTGTGCATTTTTGTGTGGATATTTATGTTTTTGATGGTATAGATTAGTACACCAGCTGGGTGTGCACTCTGCGGTTGCATCAAATGGTGATCACGGTGGGACCCCACAATTTTAGCCTCGAATTCTAACTATTCTTGGATTTTTTTTTTCCATAGGTGCTAACTGTAGCTTTCAGCTACGATTATTTTTTGGCTTGCGACTGTAACCTGCGGTCTCCACTGCAGCCCGTAGGTTGGACCTGCGGTTCACATAGAAAGAAGCAGACAATAAAGAAATCAGTGGGCAACAAAGAAGGATCTGAGGTAGGTCCTAATTTCACCCTCTATATTCAACTTTATGCTCTGTATCTTTCCAAAGATCATTGAATTGCTACAAATTAGGAACAAAAATATAAGGGGTCAATGAATAAGTCCTAATTTGCATTTGATTTCCATTTAGTGGAAAGGCGTTGTTGGGAATAGTGGACCTCTGAGTGCAGTCTGCCCCTAAATACATCGACCTTGATAAATATTATGTGTCGTTTGCATGCTTGAGGTCCAATCAACGACCATGTCATTATAATTGCATCGTCAAAATATCATGTAGGACATTAGCATGAATTATTTTTGAATGTGAAACGTTCCTTTTTCTTTTCATATACATCATGTAGGAATGGTCATTGTGATCTGTGATGCATTTGTTATGTTTGTAAAATAAAAGGAACCACACACACCACGTATCGTTTAAACATCAGTGGTTTTAGGCTCTCACATCCAACCCGCTTGATTGAGACCAACAATGGATGTTATTACCAGTTGGTTGGCTCATTTGAAATTGTACTATCGAGACCTGCTCATTGCTAATGTCGACCCAAGAACTGTCCTATCCATGCAAAATAGCATGCAATCTTCCTTGGAAGGGTGTATCGTTGCGTACGATGTGCTGGGTGAGGGTTGGTAGTACCTATGCTACTTTGTTGAGTATGGATGTCATTACCATATTTGGCTTGTGCATGTATATAGGTGAAAGCCAATTTAATTGAGTTTAAAATCCAAAAATATTTCAAGACATGCAAGAGTTTTTAACACTGATACAACACATTTGAAATCAACATCAAACAATTTAGGGTTCACAATCAAACATTTAAAAGATATAATCACTATTTTTTTACATTGTTTGCATAATAAAATACATCTAGACGTTAGGAACACAAATGGTGAACACACAGGATGATCGGCAAAGGTCTAGGATCGATGCATGATCAAACCCCAACTGGTTCATAGCAGCATGTGTCGAGTCCTCATACACATGAGCGAACAGAATGACGTTTGACTAGCATTAGAGGTGAAAAATTGACATGGGGAGATCCCATTGAGCGGACCCTCGATAGAGGAGCTTTAGTACACTCCTCTAGGCATAGGACTGAGCATGGAGCTTCTCAGCATGAGGATGCTCTACCCCAAAGCCATTATCAAGACCGCACTACACGTGTGTCCATGGGATTAGCCAAGGAATATGTGGTGCAGGGGACCAATTTGGTTCCCATACGTACTAGGTCCATAGGAAGTTTTGACCCTCCACCATTAGAGTATAGATGAGTCAGAGATCCACCCATTTAGGGGTAAGAGTACAGGCTCATTTTTGAGCATAGGTCCACCCATACTCCCATGCGTGGCTCACCACACAAGATCACCATTGATATATCAAAGGTGGGAGCTAATGGAACACCACTACATGAGCGATGGAGGTCTAGATAGCTAGATGGTCTAGGTAGTGTTCTTGAGTAGCTAGGCTACAAGCCTACAACTCTGCCCACTCATGCTCCGAGTGAGCATAGCGACAGTTGTATCAAGATCACTAGAGAGCATGGAGAGGATTCTAAGCATCCTCATGTCACACGTCCACCATCCACACATCTGTATGATGGGTAAAAAACCTATAAGGTAGCTCATATAGAGCACACACATCGGAGGCATCCTACAACCAACCAGATTGACAGATCACATATACTACTGTTTGAGCAAAGATGTTAGCTACTCCAAGATCAATTGGATGATGCTCGCCTACAGAGGCAACATATTGAAGATGAAAATATTCAAGTGCAAATGCTCTTACAACAAAGATTATATGAGCAATGCATGCATGAAGAGCGTATTCTAGCTTAGAAGGAGTGCTTAGAGTAGGAGGATCGACTAGCCAGGGCTGGCCTATACCCTCCCGAGGACCATAGAGAGCATGTGCATAGAAGGGCTATGTCCTTAGCCGATATGCATGAGGAGCGAAGATATGCCCGTACTCATGCCAGTGCCCAATAGAGGGAGCGATTGCCATCACTCAATTATCTTAGATAGAGGTAGCATGAGCACATAGATGTAGATAGATACAATCAGGGCTACCCTGAGAGTTCTCAGGTTGAGGAGGAGGAAGAGCCATGTCCTCCACCTCCCCCAAAGAAGGCATTACCTCCTAGGATGCCTCCACGGAAGCTTAGGGAGGAGGAAATTCTATCTTCTAAGGCGTATAAGGTTTTTGTTGATAAGGTCAAAGTAATAGAGAGGCAAGGCATGGCTATGCAAAAGCCGACACTGAGGAAGATACACAACGAACCTCTAGACCCCTCGGTGCCTACACCTCCATATCCCAAGCATTTTTATATGCCCCAATTGGAAAAATTCAAGGGTGATGAGGATGCACAAGAGCATGTTACAAGTTTTTTGGATGCGTGTTTCTAGATAGAGAGTTAGGATGCCTTGTTGTTGCATACTTTCATTACAATACTTTATGGCCTGGCTTGAGAGTGGTTCAACCAACTTAAGAAACATAGTATTACTGGTTTCGAATAGTTGGCCAATGTATTTCTTGAACACTATTCATTTGGCATCAAGAAACAAGCCAACCTTTCCAATTTTTCTATGCTAGCTTAGCACGATGATGAGCCCATCAAGCAATATGGAAAGAGATGGCGTAGAATAATGGCAAAGCTACCATTCCCTATTCCTACAACTGAACTAACCCGAATGTTTACAAAGAGTTGTGCCAAGCACATCTTGCTATTGTTACAGCTACAATAGTACCCTACATTCAAGGAAGCCATGGCACAAGCTAGGGTGATCGAGGACATCAAGTTACAAGAAGGCAACTTGAAGCTCAAAACTAGGAAATAGGGGTTTAAAAAGAGTACTACAAAACAATAGGGCAAGCAGGCCCACATGAATCAAGTAGTGCTAAATATCGGAGGAGAAGACAAGGGACAACAAAAGCCTAATTATCAAGCTCAACCTCCTCCTATGCGTTATGAGACACACAAAAACAACTATAAGGGCAAAAAAAAAAAAAAGAGCGTCCACCTCGCCAGTTCACACCCTTGATGGAATCGATGACTTTGATTTTTCATCAACTGTGTGAGGCCAAGGCCATACGATTGCTTGAGGTCAAATTAGTAGATCTAAATGTGCCAAAATCAAAGTGGCATCAAGATGATCTATTCTACATATTCCATAGAGTGAAAGACCATGAAATCATGACATGTTGGTCCTTCAAACACATCATGTAGAACATGATAGAAAAAGAAGAGCTGGTAGTACTAGGCAACCCATAGGCGCTCGATAATAGAAACATAGGAATTTTCAATAATCCACTACCTAATCATGAGGCACCTCATAACAATTCCAACCAGGTCAATCAAGTACAAATCAAACCACCTACCCAGGGATTCGTAGGCATGGTCAATATTGTTACTAGATACAGGAGGTACGACCAACTGAATCGACCTCATGCTCCCATTAGAATACAAGCTACACCGGATCAACGACCAGCTCAGAACATGCCAGGCCCACCAACTAGACTGGTGGTGACCATAAGGAGCAAGTTGGTTCAGAACCTACAGATAGATCCTAGGAAGTTGTCAATATATGAGCTTATTCAACAACCCCCTAGATACAGGGAGACTCTTATGGACATTTTGAGGTCCATTGAGGTACAGTCCCAAGATGCCCATGCATTTACAAATTTTGTGGGACATGTACAATAGTGTCAGGAACCCATCATATAATTTTATGATCATGAAGTGAAGATAGTTCCTACTATTACGACTGACCCACAACTACATATTATCACGTGTGTTAACCACATGCCTTTCAAAAGGGTCTTGATCGACACTGGGTCCTCGATCAATATAATCACAACCAAGGCACTAATCCACCTTAAGCTACCCAAGTCACACATTGTACCTACCACCTTTACGTTGAGGGCATTTAATGATGCGCTATGCTCGACGGTTGGTACAATTTTTCTACCTATTCAGGTGGGACTCAAGACCATCTCTATGATGTGTCACGTGATAGAGGGTGCCATGCAGTACAACATTATGCTCGGGAGGCCTTGGATTCATGAAATGCATTGCATCCCCTCTATCTTGCATTAGTGTGTGAAATACATTCATGAGGGACAAGTGCATGTAGTGTCCTCAGATGAAGAACCATTCAAGTTTGTGAACCTAGCAGATTTCCATGGGGGTTTTATACTCTCGTGGACACACTTGGATATCTGACTTGTCTCATCGATTAAGATTCCAATAGGTAAACCAGTAGCCCATGCTCAACCATCGATATTTGTGTCACACAAATTTGAGCACACAACTGCAACTTCTCTAAAGATGATTGCATCAGCGATGCACCAGCAAGTCAAGAAGATAAAGATGAAATTGGGTGAGAAAGTGGAAAATCATGTGCCCAGATCAGTCACCAATGAGACTCCCACTCCCATGGATGTGGAAGAACCTCAAGATAAAGTTGAGGAGGCACCTATGCCTGCTTTACCTACATCTTCAGTAGGGTCATTTGCATCGTAGGTGACTGTTCATCTGGCCAGCAGAGGATTGGGTATCTTGTGCAAAATGTTACTTTCGAACCTATCTTGAAAACTACGCAAGAGATGGACCGACCACATGCCCATAAATTTTTGATTGGATCCATAGTGTTGTTGGGTGAGCCGACCAACCAAAAAAACTTCATCTACATAGGTCTAGATCAAGCACCCACCAGAATGTTCGTAGATGAGGATGATGATGAGCCATTCACTGTGAATGTGCACTATCTATCCAACCCAGAATATGCCATGCACATTTTTGAGTTGTATCATTGGCATGAGCATGGCTTTGGTCTTTTCAAATAAGGATGGAGAACTTTGATTGAACCTTATTATCAGTTGGCTACTGATAGGTTTGGGTTAGGGTTACAAGTACAAGGTCATGACAATTTGCTTATTGCATCCATAAATCGCATGTACTTGAGTCTGGGGGATGATGTGGATTTTAATCCATATCACCTTGATCCTTCCAACTGTTGGAGGGCTCACCAGATGGTATCATTTGTTACCATAGGGACGCCTGATTCATACCATAATGGGCCCTTAGAGGACAACCCCAAAGACAACCTGGGTAACCAAATCCATGGTGCTACCAACGACACTGGTATGCAGGGGCATGACCCCCATGTTGTAGGTGATCTCAAATCAGATCTCTGTGATGATGATGGAGAGGAGTCCACCTTCAAAATGAGCAGACCTAGTTATGATGCAGATGATGAGTCCTCAAACGATGATCAATCTGAGGAGGAAATCATGTTGACATTTCCAGGTTTGATGTTTATACGCCATCTGCTGCCTATGGAACAAGTGGAAGAGACAAATGACAACTTCATAATTGATAGTGATTATAAATATGAAATAGAGGAGGTTTATTTAAAGCCTCGCCCAACAGATCTCCCACTATGCATAGACATAATAGAGTGGCCCATCCTGGTAGTGACCACAGTGATGTAGATGAGAGGATAAATTCCAGGCTCTTGTATCTGTAATATATATTGCCTAGGGAATTGGAGCATGTTATGGATGAAGTCCTTCCCAACACTGAGTGCTCTAAGAAATGAGTAGCACAAATTTACATGGTAATATCATATATACAATCATTCTATTAGATTTATCTGGATAGTGATGATAGCGATCGCAGGATCAGATACATGGGACCACATCTACCTAATACCTCCTTAGAAGAGGAGGGAAGTGACAAATTGTAGTTGAACAACAATGATGAGGACTCGATGGAGATGGCCTATCTGGGACTTCACCACTTATGCAATAGGCCTCCACCTAGAGGTCCCCCACCTAGTACATCTGTAGGTTTGCATTGAGAGATCAATCTCCATTGCATCCTGAGAGAAAGAAGAGAGCTCGAAGAGAGGTATCAAGAACTCTTTCCTGATCTGCCTACTTATGTAGAGCTCCTTGAGCCGAGAGATCCCATTATGTAGACAGTGCATCGAGACGATCCAGTTATACGGGCATCCCATAGAGAGGATCCGTTTGTGCCCGTACCATCTGAACCAGATCTTGGGTATGAAAGCTACGCTTCAATGATAGAGTTCTATCCCTATGGTTCTGGATATCAATTCCATTCCATAAATATGGTCTTTGTTGATTTGACCACTCCACTCCATAATCCAGTAGATCCATCCAAACCATTACATTTGAACATGGATGCTATTGATTGGGATTACGTTGAATTTCCAGTCCAACCTGAAGATTTCTTCCCAAATGAAGAAATGCTGCAACCATGTCATTTCACACCAGGCTACACTCATGATGTTTGTCACGCTAAGAATACTTCCCAATAGGAACATGTGAACCCGACTGATGACATCCATATGATTCCTACACCTCACCAACTTGAGGAGGGATCACATATGTTAGTAGAGAAAACCTTTGATGTGGATATCAGTAAAGATCCCACCAATCCAAAGAAGGTTATATTTGGAGAAAGTCTCACTCCAGATGAGCATGATAGCATCATCCCTCTACTAAAAGAGAGACCTGATCTCTTTGCTTGGACTTACAAAGACATGTCGAGTCTAGATCCAAAATTGGTTACTCATAACCTTTCACTAGATCTGTCAAAGAAGCCAGTTAAGCAAAAACTCAAAAATATGCATCCAACAGTAGCCTTAATGGTAAAATATGAGTTGCAAAAGTTGTTGGATGTAGAGTTCATCATCTCCATCGACTATCTAGAGTGGGTCTCCAATATGGTTCCTATAGGAAAGCCAAATGGAAGGGTCCGTATTTGTATGGGTTTTAGAGATCTCAACAAGGCAACACCCACAGATTTATTTCCGTTGCCAAATATTGATGCTCTGGTAGATGCCACTACAGGTCATGAAATGCTCTCCCTTATGGACGGTTTTTTTAGATATAACCAGATTCAAATTAAACCTGAAGATCAGTATAAAACCATGTTCATAATGCCATGGGGGACATTTTGCTACAAAGTTATGCCATTCGGTCTTAAAAATGCTGGTGCCACATATCAGTGGGCTATGACATATATTTTTCATGACTACATGCATAAAATATTAGATGATTATATCGATGACTTACTAGCTAAGTTGTTGCTACGAGTAGAGCATGCGAAGGTCTTAAGAAAGGTCTTCAATCATCTGATAGAGCACAATGTTAGGCTGAATCTTGAGAAGTACGTATTTGGCGTAACTTTAGGTAAACTCTTGGGATTCATCATTTATAAGCGAGGCATCGAAGTAGACCCAACAAAGGTCACGGCTATTCTAGATATGCGTCCTCCCACTAATATCAAATAACTAAGAAGCCTTCAGGGAAAAGTAGCATTCATAAAGTGATTCATCGCTCAATTATCGAATAAGTGTCGATCCATAAATTGACTGCTACACAAAGGGGTCCCATTTGATTGGGACAAGGATTGCCAAGTAGCCTTTACTGAGATTAAGTAATACTTGGCAACGCTGCCAGTACTAGCTCCACCAAGGCCAGGTGAGCATTTTTTGCTATATATATTGGCAACCAACTTTGCATTAGGGACCATGTTAGCCCAAAAGAACGTGCAAGGTAAAGAGCAAGCCGTATATTACATCAGTTGCACCTTGGTGAGTTTTGAGTTAGGATATGCATATTTTGAAAAACTTTCTTTAGCAGTAGTCTTTGCTAACAGGAAATTGTGACATTACATGCTAAGTCATACAACATATGTTATATTGAAACAAAATCCTTTGCAGCACATGATGAGCAAGACATATCATAACACACGTACTGCAAAGTGGATCATGCTATTGACAGAATTCAATTTGCAATTCATCAGCCAAAATTCCATCAAGGGACAAGTCATAGCTGATCAACTGGATGAGGCATCATTGTCCAATAGTAGGCCTCTAATCATTGAGCTTCCAAAAAATGCGGTATTTGTAATATCTGAAGCTCCCAAACCTGAGGAACCATAGAATAATGCTGATATGACATTGTTCTTTGATGGTTCAAAGTGTGAGCAAGGGGGTGGTGTAGGAATAGTATTTTTCATGCCATAAGGAGCTCCAATGCCCTTGTCATTCAAGTTAGACTTTTCGTGCACCAACAATAATGCTGAATATGAAGCCCTACTTTTGGGCCTCCACACAGCCATCGCCATGGGTATTAAAAGACTAAACATTTTTGATGTTTCTTTGCTCATAGTTAACCATGTTAAGGGGATCTTTCAGTGTCGATGTCCCATGCTGAAAGCCTACAAAGATCTTGTTGCCACTTATCTAGCTAAAATTGAATGGTATAACATCAAGGCAATCCCTCGTTCATCAAATAGGTTTACAGACACCATGGCATCTTTGGGGTCCTTGATCCCTTAGAATCCATCTACCGAGTTTACTACCATCCATGATAGAATGCTCTTGCACCCAGCAATGGAGCGTGCAACCTTTAATAATAAAGAGTCAGTCAACATGATTGTTATGGAACCAACAACTGATTGGTTTCATAGAGCAGAATAATTTCTTAAGCAGGCACCCTAGGAGTCATTGAATTCTCAGAGTCCTACGGGGAGTGGTACTACCATTCACCACAAGGTTGCTTCCCAGTCTATATTTGCAAAACTAAATACGTAGGGGGAGCATGCCGTCTTAGCAGTCGAATCTGAGGCTTGTCAAAGCTAGATTTTGCAAATCCAAGATTTCCTAAAACTTGGTATGATTCCAGAAGGATTGTCACATGCCGCAAGACACACATTTAAATAGAAAGTGACTAAGTATGTCTTGATAGGAGATATTTTGTACTGACATAGTTACGAAGGAGTCCTCATTCGATGTCTTGAGCCCCAAGAGTCATCTTAGGTAATTTTAGAAGCTCATTATGGTATGTGTGGTGGCCATTTCAACGACATGGCTATCGTCAAATGCATCCTTCACATGGGTTATTATTGGACCACTATGGAGAAGGATTGCAATGTGTATGTCAAGAAATGCATTAAATGTCAGAATCATGCTAATATTATGCACTTGCCATCATAGGCCTTACAACCCATTCAAGCGGCTTGGCCATTTGCTCAGTGGGGACTAGATATGATTGGCAAGATTTCCCCTCCATCATCAGGCAGACATACATTCATTATCATGGCTACCGAGTATTTTACAAAGTGGGTGGAAGCCATTCCCCTTATAATGACCACTGGAGCTCACATCATAGAATTTATTCTCGAGCATATCATATGTCATTTTGGGATACCATCCAAAATAATTTTAGATAATGGAACTTCTTTTAAGAACAAAACTGTGTGGGCTTTAATGTCTAAATACCACATTCAACATAGTTTTGCAACTCCATATTATCTGCAAGCAAACAGGTAAGCTGAGGCCTCAAAAAATACTGTGGTAGCCATCTTGAAAAAGACAGTGCAAGAACACCACAAGGATTGGCATATACAACTGCCCCTTGCACTATGGGCTTACAGGACTAGCATTCGAACGCCCATTGGGGAAATGCCATTTTCACTAGTATATGGCACTAAGGCCATTATACCCTTAGAGTTGGAAATTCCAACGTTGCGTTTCACATTGAAAGAGTTCATCGATGATGACACCACGTGGCAAGCTCACCTTGATCAATTTATGTTGCTTGATGAACGTCATGTGAATGCCCTCGAGCATCTCCATGTTTATCAGGAGCGATTAAAATGAACTTACACTATCAAAGTCCACCAGAGAGATTTTGAAGTTGGAGATATTATGCTAAAAGAGAACCAACAGAACTCAAATTTATCGCCTGACATGCGAGACAAATTCATGGCTAACTGGCTAGGGCCTTACATCATATATGAAAATATTGGTCTAGGTACCTATCGCCTAATATTGCTAGAGGGTGTGGACGAGCTTGAGCCTCTCAATATCATCCATATTAAGGCGTTCTATGCTTGATAGTATAGTAAATGCACCAAAGGCATCTATAAGCCCTTTGGTCAACCCAAAAGCCCTAAGGGTTTTTTCTAAACCACTTGGTCACCCCAAAAGGCCCCAAGCTATCTGATTAAGAATCTTGGTCAAGTAAAGACACCAAAGGCAACTGCAAACCCTTTGGTCAACCCAAAAGCCCCGAGAAGTTTTGTCTAAACTGCTCGGTCATCTCAAAAGGCCCAAAGATATCTGATAGCTTGGTCAATAAAAGGCACCAAGGATTCCCAAAAATCGCTTGGTCAACCCAAAGGCTCCGAGAGTTCCTATAACTTCTCGATCATCCCAAAAGGCTCCACACCCTCTTGCTAAGAGTTTGGTCAACTAAAAGGTTCCAAAGGTGACTATAAAACCTTTGGTCAAGTCAAAAGGCTCCAAGGATTTCTAAAAATCACTTGGTCAACCCTAAAAAGCTCCAAGGACATGTACTCATCATTTGGTCAAATATGAAAGCTCAAAAACCTATAAAAATCAAGAAAAATATATAAAAGTCCAAAAAATTTGATAAAGCCTAAAATCCAAAAACATTTGCATTTGCATTTTCATCTACATTCACACATGCATTCACATCATCATATTGCATTTAGGCATTTTTCATCCATTGCATTTCGCAGTAGAGTGTAGTGCGTTTATCAAAGTTTTACAACAGTCACACATTTGTATGACAATCATGCACCCTTGTATTTATCATAATTCATTACATTTGTACAAGATACCTGCTGTGGAGACCTATGTGTATTAAGTTTTCCTGTCACTCAACCATACCTAGTGGGTTCTTCAGATATTGTAGAAATCTTGCTTTGCTATTATAGACAAGGTCTTTAGTTGGGATAGTGCCTTGACATATTAGAATCCCATCACTAAGAAAAATAATATAAAATCCTGCTAAGACGAGAGAGGATGAAAGTCGAGAAAGCAGTCTTAGGTCTCTGGAGATATGGGTCTCACGACCTGCTTATCTTGCAAATAGTCGATCTAGAAAAGTGTACTTTGGAAAAAGGACACAAATTTCCCCTATAAATCCCAAAGTCACAAAATTTAAATCCCAAGTTACAAAGTGCAAAAAAAATAAAAATATACAAATTTCAAGTTCAAAATGTAAAGTGACATAGTGAATTAAAAGCACTATAAAAATCCCTTGCTCAAAGAAAGCGGTAACACGTGGACTAACAGTGATTTTTATCACTACATCTGAGCAAGTAAGAAGGATGAGAACTTGAATCCCTAGATTGTACACCTTTTGAAATCCATAGAGTGATCCCTGATCGCATTAATGGGTTGGAAGAGTCCCACCTACAATCGTAGGGGTAGTTCTATTGGGTGATACCCAAATATAGCAATGGGTTGAAAGAGTCCCGCTTGCATTTGGAGGGGTAGCCCTAATCAATTTGCAAGATGAGATAGCTCTAGGTACTTAGGATTGTCTAGTTGTATAAGTCTAATAAAAGCTAAAATAAGGATGATACAGTCATATGAGGAACCCTATCTCACATATGGGTTGAAAGAGTCTTGACTGACATATGGGGTATGCTTACGATCTATCTAAAAATACTTACATGCACATATAGGGATTATGAATAGTTGGGTCTGTCATGGCAAAAGCCTTGTCCAATATAAGCTTGGTATAGTTAGTATGTGATTTTTGGAGAGGTCTACTAGGGTGTTTGAGTCTCAAGGAAAAACCCAAAAAGTGCTCCAATAGCAACAAAATACCAAATCTCATCATAATATAGAAATATGAGTCATTCATTAATCAAAATGCACTTTACAACGTACAATAAAATATATAAGATAGATACCGCATGAAGATCAGAAATGATGTTTAGACAACCACTGAATATATAGTACGAAATGACATAATCATTCATTAAGCATTTTACCAATCCATTTCACTGCATTTCATGTATGGGTGATTAATTGATTAAGTTATTGTAATGATAATTATCAATTATTTTGCATGATTGTTATACATTTTGTGGTGTCATATTTTAAAAATTGATATACACAGTTTACATTCATTCCTTATGTTCTAAGTGATTAAAGCATACAGGTTCATTTCCATTAGATTATGATTTTGTACATAATGCATTACCATACATTGCATAGCATATCATAAACTGCATAAAATATACGCATGCCCATAAAGCAAAAATAAATATGCGTTAAAAAATAAACATCGCATCCATCTACATACATCATATGTCGCACATATAATCATCTAGATCACTGCATATCATCATTGTAGCACCCTAAAATTGGCGCAGTAAACCTTAGCAATAATTAAAATTATCTTGGTAATAATTCAAATTCAAATTTTCAACCCCAAACCGCCTTTTAACCACTTTCCTCGTTTTTTGTGCCATTTTTAGGATTTGTTGTGACCGTTGGACGATATCGTCATCGATCAGATGATATCGCCTCAAATCGAACGATTTCGTCTGGACTAAGACGTCCAGACGATTTCGTCCCAAAACTGATTTTTCATAATTAGCTTCTGTTTCAACGACATCTATAACCTGGGCAAAAGCGTGTCTGCATGGTTAGAGACCTCCCCCGTTGGAGAGAATCCCAAATTGGGATGATCTCCAACCTCCCAACATCTTTCCTATGCCTATTTAATCTTAGGCCCTCCCCTTGACATTCCCCTGGCTGAATTTTTCTGCACTTCAAGTTTTACATGCATTAGAATATCCTAGACTATTGTTTGCCTTTGTCCCTTTTCAAATTTTCTTGCAGGAACTTTGTTATTCTTCATCCGGAGCAAGCTCAGATTGTCGTAGACGATCCTGTCCAATTCGAGACGATTTCGTACCAATCCGAGACAATTTCTACTACAGTCTGCATTGGGGGCAATCAGTGCCCAGAGTTTGCGCTTTTCCTATACTTTGCTGCTATTTTATTCTCGCATTTAGTCAGTTTTATTATTATTTCCTGTTATTCTGCATCTTGGAGTTCACCCATGTAGTTTAATTGCATAATAAAATCATGATTAGCTATTAAAGCATCGTAATTTACTTGCATTTCTATTTGGGATTATCTTATTAACATCATTTTGTCATTTCATATCATTTTCCTTTATCAGCATAGCTGCATTTTCTGTATTCTATGTCCATTTCTCTGATTGCAGGTCTCTGACGAATTCGTCTGACGAATTCGTCAGATCTCAGACGATCCTGTCAGATCGAAGATGATCCTGTCAAATTCAATACGATCTTGACTACTTCAAAAATCAGAACCTCCATCAGACATCCGAATCAGGTATGGATTTCTTCACTTAATTTATTCTCTGTGTTTTCTATTTAAATTTGTTTCTGTATTCATTTAATTTGCATTTTCATAATAGAACAACTTAGATTCATTTGGCCAAACCTAGGATTTGAATGTTTAAAGCTAAAATTGAACACATTAAAACACATTCCCACCCTAGGCGTGGAGACTGCCACTAAACGTTTCCTGGTGAACCCCACCATCCGTCAAAAAATCACCTTAATACCCATCTCCTGAGATGCGGGACATTCAAAGGCCTCTCAGTCTGAGGTATTGCCCCATCCTTCCCGCATCCCCCTTCCGGGCGCGAATCCTTTATCCTGAAGGTAAGGGTGCAAAAAATTTGGAATGATACATTTTGGTGAACCCGACGTGAAACTAAAACCTTTTGAAAACAAAAAAAAAACAAAAAAATAGATGCATTAGAAAACTACTAAGTTGCATATCATGTTTAGATGGTAGCTCCTAAGAAAAGATTAGTTGTCACTATAAATGTTGAAAAACAATTAGCAGCCATAGAAGTTAATTTTGTGCTTAGTGTGCCTGAAACAGATAGAAACCAAATTTTGTGGAAAGAACTTAATAGGAGGCTAGGTATCATTTCATCTAGATCAATACAACTTAAACAAATCAAGAGGTTTGCCCTAGATAGGATCCTGGATCCTCATCAACTCATTTTTTATCATGAACTTCAGAGACCTCGCCATAGGTGGTTAGCTTATAGGAGAGCTCTTGTGTCTTCAGAATTGTTCACCTTCAAGGAATACCTTGAGAACGCAGCTGTGGTACGCCAACTTCTAGTTCATATAGAAGTCCAAGAAACTGATCTTATGATTAGAAAGATATGGAATAGAGTTCCCAGAGCTATGTTATATTGTGAATATTGTCATGAGAATTATTATTATCAACCAAAATCTGAAATACACGGTATTGCTATAACACATTTCATTAAATTCTTGAAAGAAAATTTTCCATTTGAAGAACACTTCATGAATCCTGAAGAACTCGAGACCATTAATGATATTTATAAATTGTTTATAGAAAACTAGATCATTGCTTTCATTATTATTATTTTTTGCATTTAGTGTGCTGTTGTTATCTTTATAATATTGTTACAAAAACAAAAAATAGAAAAAAACAAGAAAAACCAAAATATAACAAAACTAAAACATTTTATTTCAAATACTATAGTAGGTATATAATTAAAATATATACCTCTTAAGCTTGTTGCACATATATATATATATATATATATATATATATATATATATATATATATATATATATATATATATATATATATATATATATATATATATATATATATATATACAAGTATATATATATTTGCTGAAATCTAAATTTAAGCACAATGCCTAGACTTAGGAATGGTAAACAAACTGAAGAAGAAGAAGAAGATTGGTTAGGAGACAAAACAAAAAACCCAAATGTCCTTCTTGAGGATTCAATTTTAGAAGGAGAAACTCTAGAACAACCAGAAGATGAGCTGGTTGTAGATGAACAAGAAGAAAATCTTAAAGAGGAAGGATCCTCATCCCATAGAATGGCTCCAGATGGAACTATTGCTTTTGATAACTTAGATCATTTTTGGAAATTTTTCAATAATAACATTGGTTCTCTTAATATGGCAGTTCGTATTGATAGAGGACAAATTAGTGACACTCAAGCAGCCATGGAAGATATGTTTAACATACACACTAATCCCTTGTCCTTTGTTGATCAAGAAAGTGATAAGGCTGGACCATCCAATAGAGATATGGTCACTATGATTCAGAACATGCAAAAACAACAAGTTACCCAACCCCCTAAGGAACCTATTATTGAGCCTAAAATCATTCCCACACAAAAGAAACCTTCATTCACTACTTTATTTCACCAAACTATTGATCAATATGCTTCAAATTGACAAAAACCTAAAATGAAGCCAAACACCAATTTTCAACAATCTGGGATACAACATAATACAACTTCAAAACTTCTTCATAACACCCTTCCTACCAACAATTTACACAATAGCAACATAGCATCTAATCTTCATGTTCCTCCATCATATGCTCACAAATCCCATATTAATGCCCTACCGAACCAATATGGTGGGCAAACCAGTAATCTGGAATCCATGGTGAAACAGTTAGCTTCGTGCATGGACCAGATAGATCCCTACCGTCCCTCGTATAATTATCAAGAGATGTGTAGTCAGCCTTTGGATCCCATAGTTGTGGCACAACCATACCCTAAACACTTTCCCATGCCCGTTCTGCCTATATATAAAGGAACTGAAGATCCCATAGAGCATCTTTGCATGTTTAGGATAGCATGTCATGATATATCACATGATGACTTGCTATTACTAAAAATGTTCTCGAAAATTTTAGGAGGAATGGCATTAGAGTGGTACTATCAATTGCCCACTCATTCTTTGAGAAATTTTGAAGAAACAACTGAATCTTTTGTCCATCAATTTAGTGCTTACATCGAGAGGCATGTCACCATTAAAGATTTATACAACTTAAAACAAGACAAAGATGAATGTTTTGCTGATTTCTTAGCTAGATGGAGGCAGTTGATAGGAAAACCGCACTTTGTGCTACCTTATAGGGAAATGTTGGATATTTTTATCAATAATTTACAAGAACAAATATCCTATGAGTTATAAACTGCTACCTTGACTACCTTCGATCAAGCTATAGACTTAGCTCAAAGAGTGGAAGATGCTCTCATTAGGAGAGGCCAGCTTAGGAAGAAAGATGATGAGAAAACATCCAAAAATTAGTATAAAAATAAACAAGTTGTAGGTGACGAAGTCACTGATAGTAGAAACATTGCTAATATCAATACAATGAAGACAACAGAAAAATTTATATTGAAACCTCCTGATAAACCTCCTCGAGAATTTACTAGACTCAATCAACCATTATCAACTATTCTACCCCAATTACTGGAAAGAGGTTTGATTCAATTACCAGCTATCCGGGAACCTGATCCAACTATACCCGGATACGGAGCTGATTTACATTGTGATTTTCATAGAGGACCTGGACACTCTACAAACTCTTGTAAAATATTGAAACATAAAATACAAGATCTGATTGATAATAATGAAATGGAGGTGCAAGCCTTCCAACCTAAACAAAATGCTCCTAATAACGCCCAAAAGACCATTCCCCAAAATTAGAATCAAAATGCTAATCAATCATTAGATATATTTCAACATCCTTTACCAAAACATGGTAAAGAAGTGGCCAATCAAATTGAGCATCATAATGTCCCTCCTCCTACCCGATATGTAGGGACTATTAGCAAAAAATTACCTATTCAAGATCCTCAAATATTTGGCACAACTTTATCCATAGTCACGACTAGGCCCCTACATAATATTCAAACTCCAGATCCTAGTGATGTAGAATCGGATACTAAAAGTGAAGTAGACATCACCTCAAATCAATCGAATAGTTGTAAAAATGAATCAGATCCTATTCAACCTATTACAGATTCTATGATTCCAGAAGAACCATTTCCTAGAAGAGTTACTACTTGACCTTCTTCTAATCAGTTCCTTCCTAATGAACAAGCTATAAATGCTAGACCGAGACCTATTCAGCATCCTCAATATAACATTGTAGGTACCGTCAGAGTCATTGCCAGACAACAGGCTCAAACCTCTCAACAGGATCAAACTCAGAATGATGGATCAAATCCATTTATTTTGAAAAATCCCAATAAAGGGAATCATATGTCTAATGTTCAACCTAAGCCTCCTTACAATATTAATGAACAATTATCCAATACTACAGCCAAAATTTCCCTTTTGGACTTGTTAAGATCTTCTCCTACCCATAGGGATGAATTGATGCTCACGTTAAGCCAAATTATGGTACCACAAAACATTCAACCTGAAGCCATGACCAATACTATCATCACTAGAGAAGTTGATTGCATTGAATTTCGAGATAAAGATATACCACAACATAGTTTACATAAGGATAACCCCTTATATATTACTGCCCTAATTGGAGATGTAGCAATCAAAAGGGTCTTGATTGATAATGGTTCATCTCTAAATATTTGCACTTTTGACTTCTACCAAAGATTTGGGTTTAGAAGTGATGAAATGAAGAAAACTGACATGATCATAAAAGCTTTCAATGACGAAACACAAGAAACGTGTGGAGTTATTACCATCCCATTGCAAGTTGGTCCTAGAACCCTAGATACAACCATGTTTATTGTACATTGCCCCG
Organism: Wollemia nobilis; assembly: GCA_028583015.1. Classification (NCBI taxonomy): domain Eukaryota; kingdom Viridiplantae; phylum Streptophyta; class Pinopsida; order Araucariales; family Araucariaceae; genus Wollemia; species Wollemia nobilis. The sequence continues at coordinate 1,113,439 of JAQPPZ010016980.1, read as the reverse complement.
CATCATACAATATACTCTTGGGTCGTCCTTGGATCAATGCAATGCGGGCTGTCCCATCAACTTTACACCAATGTGTTAAATTCGAATTTAAAAATCAGTTGGTCACTATCCATGGTGATCCCAGCCCTTTGATATGTGTGCTTTGGCAGAACCTGTTGGAGTTCAATTTTGCCCTGCTCTATCATCCACACATCCTAATTCTTATTTTTCATCTAAAACTGTGAAACACACACCTAAAAATTCATCTATTTCTCCTCCATTAATTTCACCCCCATGTATAGCTCAACAATCTTCTAAACAAACCACACTAGAACCACAAAAAGATCTTAGATCTACAACCAATCCTTCATGTTCCATCCCTATAATTTCAAAACCTATAGACCCATTTATTAACACCTCCACATTATCTACATCTATCATACCTTTCACATCTAAAGATATAGGGAATGATCCTTCTACATCTTATGCTCTTTCTGATGAACTCTTATCGGATTTATCTAAAATTTTAATATCAGAAAAAACAAATGCTTCTATGCAAGATTCACTTCTTTTAAATAATTTGCCACCATCTCCTCATACTTTGGGCCTCCCACAACCTATGGGAAGTACTTACCAAGTCGGGAGTTGTGCTTTTATTTATAAAGGATATGATTGGGGAAGAATACCCCGAAACATCAAGATGCATTGTGATGGATATGCTCGATGCTATTTTTCTAATGAATATATTAAAGCTAAACCTATAATGCCTAAAATGGGATATAAAGCGAAAGGCTTGGGACCTTTCCAAAATTGTATGAAAGAACCTATTGAGGTAGAACCATGGCCTGCCCGATGTGGTGTGGGCCTGTTTCCTAGTAAGGGTCAACCCTTTCCTTTTGAAGGTGATGATCAACTCATATGTTATCAAGATTATCTAGATAAACAAGATTCTTTGTGTCCAAAGAAAAATCCCTTTACATGCAATATGCTATCCATAGCTTACCTTGAATTGATTGTTGAATCCGATGATGAGTTGGAAGGAGATATTTTCCATGATGTCTCCATTGAAGAGTTGTTACACAATGGTTTTTATTTTGATGGTTCTATACCTACTATAGCCCAAATTGAGGCCACGACTCCTCAAGATGAATTCTCCGAGTTAACCTTAAAATAATTACAAGAATTGGGTGTCTCACCCGCCCCACATAATTTTGAAAGAGATCTACACATGGAAGTAGAAAACGTCATTAAAGTTAACATTAGAACTGAGGATAATCCTCATATAATCAATATTGGATCATAATTAAGTCAAGAAAAACAATATGAATACATTGCATTTATTAAAGAATATGAAGATGTATTTGCTTGGACATATGAAGACATGCTAGGTCTGGACCCTTCTGTAGTCATGCATCATCTAGTAGTCCATCCAGATGCTAAACCTGTTAAACAGAAACTTAGAAAAATGGATCCCAAAGTGGCATTGCTAGTCAAAGGGGATTTAGAAAAACTCCTGAATGTTGTTTTTATACAAGCTATTGATTATGCTGAATGGATCTCAAATGTAGTTCTAGTCACCAAGAAAGAAGCTACCAAAGTTAGGGTTTGCACAGAATTTAGAGATATTAACGCTGCATGCCCTAAAGATGATTTTCCTCTTCCAAACATGGATCAAATCATTGACTTTACTATCGGGAGTGGAATGATGTCCCTAATGGATGGATTTTCTGGCTATAATCAGATCAGGATAGCTCTTGAAGATTAGGCTAAAATAGCCTTTATTACCCCTTGGGGTACCTTTTGTTGGAAAGTGATGCCATTTGGTTTAAAGAATGCAGGCACAACATATCAACGAGCCATGACTTATATCTTTCATGATATGATGCATGATATCCTACATGATTACGTAGATGATATTATAGCTCGCTCTATTAAAGAAGATGATCATTTAGATGATTTAATAAAAGTATTTAATCGATTAAGAGAATACCTTATTTGATTAAATCCAGCCAAATGCATATTCGGATTTAAGTCCAATAAACTATTAGGGGTTTTAGTTTCTTTACGTGGTATCGAAATCGACCCTCTCAAGATTGCGGCTATCACTGATATGCCCGCACCTACCAATATATCTGAGTTATGAAGTTTACAAGGTAAAATTCAAGCCATCCGTCACTTCATCGATAAGCCGGCGGACAAAACCAGTCCCTTTCTTAAGATTCTTAAGAAGGATGTCCCTTTTAATTGGGATGATGAATGTAAGGAAGCTTTTGAACTCCTCAAACAATACCTCCTTAACCCACCTGTGCTTTCATCGCCTAGACCTGATTGCCCATTTATCCTGTATATTTTTGCTTCAGATTTTGCTTTAGGAGCTATGTTAGCTCAACTTGAAGATGAGAAAAGAGAACATGCTAATTATTATATTAGCCAAACTTTAATCAGTTATGAAACCCGCTACACAACATTAGAAAAACTATGTCTAGCAGTCATATTTTCAACGTAGAAATTATGCCATTATATGCTCAGTCAAAAAACTTATGTCATTGCCAAATATGATCCCTTGCGGTATCTGATGAGTTGACCTTATTTATCGGGTCGCACAACCAAGTGGGTTCTTGCTCTAATCGAGTTTGAACTCACATTCATAGGACACAAGTCTATTAAGGGTCAAATCATAGCAGATCAATTAGCTGCTGCACCCTTAGAGTCTACCCATCCCATCATCATTGAATTTCTTGATGAATGCCTTCAATTAGAGGCAGACCATATTGAACAATGGTCCTTATACTTTGATGGAGCCCGATGCATGAGTGGGGCTAGTGTGGGTATTATTTTAATATCTCCACAAAAACACATCATTCCTTTGTCCTTCAAATTAACATTTGCTTGCACCAATAATACTGCTGAATATGAGGCTCTAATCCTTGGATTACGAGCTGCCTTGGCGTTAAAAATCAAACATCTACTAGTTTTTGGTGATTCTCAACTTGTCATAAATCAAATTAATGAAGTTTATCAAACCAGAGATGATAAATTACGCCCATATAAAGCATATGTTTTACAATTAATATATTTATTTGATCAAGTTACCTTGGAAGCTATTCCTTGAACTAGCAACCGCGCGGCTGACGCTATGGCCGCAACTACATCTCTTCTGCCCTTGGAGTTAGATGACGAATATACCACCATAATTATTCATTGAATCTAGGAACCCGCTTCAAATAAGTCATGCTTAGAACCTTTGGATGTGTTTATAATAAATGAAACTACCCCTGAACCTTGGTATACGGATATATTTGATTTTCTTCACAATGGGACTTTCCCTGCCAGTTCTAATAGAAACCAGCATCGGTTATTACGTAGACGAGCAAGTCGATTTGTCATAATTGGCAATACTTTATATAGGAGATATTTTGAAGGTATCCTATTGAGATGTTTGAATTTAGAAGAATCCAGATCAGCTTTGAGTGAATCCCACGATGGATCTTGTGGAGGACACTTTAGTGGTAGTGTCATTGCTAAAAAGCTCCTTCGGATAGGATACTTTTGGCCTACCATGGAGAATGATGCACATGATTATGTGTGCCATTGTGACAAGTTCCAGAAACATGCTGACCTTGTCCATGCGCCTGCACAAGAGCTGCAGGCTATTTCATCTCCTTGGCCCTTTTCAAAATGGGGCTTAGACATTATTGGCAAAATTAATCCTGTGTCATTTGATGGACACAAATTCATCATAACCGCAACTGAGTATTTCACGAAGTGGGTTGAAGCTATGCCTTTAGCTTCCTGCAATGGAACACAAGTCTCTAAATTTATTTTTAATCAAATCATTTGTAGGTTCATAATTCCTGCAAATCTTATCTCAGACAATGGAACTTGTTTCAAAAATAAAGATATTAAGAAATTATACCAAAAATATAAGATTCAACATCGCTGGTCCACTCCCTATTATCCTCAAGGTAATGGCCAAGAAGAAGCTTCTAACAAAACCTTAATCAAAATTTTCAAAATATTGGTTAATAAATCTGGTCTTGACTGGCACATTCAATTATATCCAGCTTTGTGGGCATATCGCACTAGCGTTCAAACTCCCACTGGAACTTCACATTTTGTCTTGGTTTATGGCACTGAAGTTGTTTTTCCCTTTGAATTAGAAGTTCCTTCTTTGGCTCTACTACTTCAAGATACTGAAGTAGGAGATGAATATCGAGATGGCGGACTCGATCAACTGGAACTCCTAGATGAAAAGTGCATAAATACTTTGGAGCATCTTCGTGCTTACCAAAACAAGCTTAAAAGATCATATGCCAAGAAAGTTCGTCATCGATCCTTTGAGGTCGATGACCTTGTTTTAAAAGAAAAAAAAAAAATACTAATGCAACTAAAGACCTTAAAGGTAAATTTGAGCCCAACTGGCTTGGACCATATATTATCACTGCTAAATTTGAATCGGGAGCATACAAATTAGTTACCTTAGATGGTAAATATTTAAAAGAACCTATGAATATTATGCATCTTAAGCGATATTACGCATAAATTTTAGTCATTTCATTTGTACATATTTTGCATGTTGTCTCATTTTAAAAATCTATATATAAAATTGTTTAAACAAAAACAAACCAACAAAAAAAAATAAAGAAGAGAGAGTCAAAATTATCAAACTCCTTAAAAATATTTGTTGTATATATTTCTTCTTAAAGTATTGCAGTTATATTTTCTCATTATCTTGGATAAATTAGCATTTATTTGGAATCCCTCACTTTTGCAAACACAAAAATAAATATCTTGATTTTATCTGGCATGATTACTAATCTCTCTTATATCAAAGTCCACAAAATTTAATTAAATAAAGTTTTGAGCATAGAGAATTGATCTTGTTATTTACTTAAACCAAGCATATCCTTTCACAATAAAATGATCATATTTGTAATGTCCATGCTATGCTACATTGTAGAAGTGGTTTCTTGAGCGAAAAGTTTCCCCTGCTATCCTATCATGCACATGGTCTAGAATATTTGAGAATTGACAAAAGGACAAGCTCACCCCTACCCAGAATAAAAATCCCTTGCTCTACAACTAATCCGAGCAAGTATCCCTAGCATAGGAAGCAAAATAAAAAGAAAAATCAAGCAAAATTATGAGCAAAAGAAGCATTATTCCAGTATCATTTTGTACTATCTCAGCACTATTTCAGCACAAAAGCAAAAATACAAAAAAAAAAAGAAAAAAGAAAAAAAGAAAGCAAAAATACAAAAGAGCAAAAGAGCAAAGCAAAAGCAAAAGCAATAAAATCCCTTTCCCTACCCATTGAAAAGAAAAGAAGGGTTGATGAGCTTGAATCCCTGGAATTCTCAATTATTCGAAAACTATGAGGTAAACCCCATAACAAGTGGTTTGTGCCCAACCCGCTTGGCCTTGGGTAACTCCTAGCGTGGTGATATGTCTGTCACATTAGCGACCTTCTTTTGTATAGACCTATGTCTGATTTTGGATTAGCTAGCTCTTGATAACCCAACTTACATAGTAGTTTGGTATGGTTATATGCATCTAAATCATGGTTAATGAACACTTATTTGGTTAATTTAAATCACTTGTATCAAATTATCTTGCTCAAAACTGGTAAATGCACAAAGCAATTGCACACACATTTGTATTTGAGAGATTTTGTGTATCATTATGATAAATCAAGATTGGAAATGACCTCACATATGTACATGGGATTCCTTATAAATCTAACTATTGTCTTTAAGATACTTTGAAATATTTTTGCAAATTGTCTGGAATAATTTCATTTTCTTCTCTGAGAATAGTTGTTTAGTATAAAGACAACTACATGCATTTCCACAAAAAAATCAAAATCATTTTTCAACAAAATGCAATAAAGTTACATATAACTTTTGACTTTCACGATGATGGTATAGTTCCAAAACCACAAGTGGAATTTTATGCCTAGCACAAGTCCTCATCTTCATATTTTCTGTTTATTTTCAAAAATTAAAAATTAAACCATGTAACAAAACTACAATATCAATTTCTTCTTCGGATTTCGCGATGATGGTATAAGTTTATACCTAAATATTATATGCCTAGCGCAAACCATTGTTTTACTTTTATTTCCCATGTATTTCAAATAAATTCATCAAAAACATATGACTTAAATCATTGTGTTACACAATTATGCTTTAAAACAAATGAACACTTATTCTATTTCATGTCATTATGTTCAAATTCAATATTGCAACCATGGTATAATTCCTAAGGAATTGTTCAAAATTTTATCACACTTAGGAATTTATGCCTAGAAAAATCATTTTAAAATATTTCATGCATACTATTTTTATGAAAATCTGAAAACAAATCACCGTCATCATCATCATTTGCATCATCACAACAAAGTCTTAAGACAGTCTCTTAAGCACTCTTTTACTTTTAACAATATTTCTATACTAGGATTAGCTTGACGACCAAGTGAGCGGTGACTCCATGAAATGGTCTGTAACAACAAAAATGTCCTTTGAAATTATTGTTAGAAGTCCCTTTTATTTTTATCAAATCACATCACAACCACCAATTGTTTACATCAGATTATTTCATTTAAATTTTAAAAAGCATGACATTCAAACCATAATATTTCCAAATGACATAATTACATGAATCATCAAATCAATCACACCAAAACATTAAAGCATCATACAAACACATAAGACAAGTCATATGATCAAAAATATCTCATCTATATATATCTCAATAATATATGTACATCATATCAAAACTAGATTGGTATGCCACAATCTACATCTTGGCATACTCAATCCTCTCAATCATATATTCAGTCTGTGCAGTGTAGTAGCCTAGCCTCGAGAACCCCTCGAGCTCTTAGCCTCATCTCCTCCCCTACCCTAAGGTGGATGAGGTGGCCCCATCGTAGTATGTGTGGTACTGCGAGTCCTAGTCATCAATTTGGATGAAGTCCTCGATGACCCAACCCTGATCGGATCCACAATGCTGGATGGCAGCTGTACCCTCTAGCCCTCTGGCACCAATTGGAAGTAGATACCCTGATAGAATGTGGTCTGAGTAATTGACCGTGCCAGCTCCTGAGTGTTCGCTCCTTCACTCCGTGCTATGAGGCGTGCAACCTCATCTCTGAGCTATGTAGCCTCAGCTCGGTGGCGTGTAGCCTCATCCTGTAAGGACTGCACCTGAGCCTGGAGATGAACAGTATTTTCCCAAAGAGTATCCATCTCCTACTCTCTCCTACATCGACACCCTTGCCCTTATCGGGCGATGGTGGCCTCTCTCTCCATGGAGAAGGGGGTCTCTCCTCCCTCCTCTCCCGTTGCCATGGCCTCTGATGAGCCTGTGGCCTCATCTGCTCTCTCCTGCTGTGACCCTATGCCGCCTCAATGGCCACCTAGTGCCACCTCCCCATTCGATGCACAACTGCATGAATCAGACCCTAAGCCCTCATCATCCGAGGAGGGCAGATTGTTACGTACCAAGCATCGTAGCCATCGGCTACCCCTGCGTCGTCCCCATACACTGGTTGGATCGAGACTTCATCTGCATCATGACTCCAAAAATGCTACATATGGAGCCTCGCTAACTGTAGTGTTATCCTGAACATTCTGGAAAAACTTGTAGTCTCTAAGAGATGGGATCCCCTGCTGTAGACCGAACTGCCTCAAAACTCAGTCATAGCGATGGAGCTCCACCTCTCCCCTCTCCATACTTAGCCAGTAGGTTTGCCTAATGCAAGCCAGCTCCTGTCTATCCTCGGCCCACCCTGGATGATCTCTCCAAGGCCTCCAGGTGATCTGGTCGAAGACAAGGTCATCAAGTAGTCTCCGGGACATTGGCAAATCTATCCGTTGCTGTGACCTCTTCGAAGCCACTAGTAGAAATCTCGGGGCCTCTCCTCGTCAATCCCTATCAGTGGGAGCCCTACCAGCCTCTACACCATGATGTGCTCCCAGCACCAAACCTACAGTAGTGATGTCATGACTAGACATTGGTCGCCCTTGTATGCGACCCCATATAGGGTCCTATATAATCGACATAGTACAAAGCTCCCCCAAGAAAACCTATACCCATGGTCTCTCATGTCATAGACCACATCTGTCAGTATCCATGGTACTCTGCATCCACTCTGATGGCATAGTAGCAAACCACCTACCACCCCAACCAAAACCTATGTCAGTCTAGATGCCCTAGGCATCTGGCATAGCGACTCGATGTTCACTCTGCCCTTCTCCAGGGTGAAGCTCGGATCTCTGTGTAGTCACATCATCACGTGGCCCTAATTGTACATGGGATTTATTAGCCGTCCTTGTATGGGGATCCTAAAAATCCTCCATACATCCTCCAATGTGGGAGTCATCTCCCTTGTCGATAACCGAAAACAAGAAGAACCCGAATACCACCTCTCTGCTAGGGCTGTCAATAGCCCCATTTTTGTAGACACCTGTGGCATATCTGCCATGTGATACAAGCCAACTTGTGCCAACTGATCTCACTCTGCCTGAGATAGAGTGGCCAAGTCATCCTTCAGTCCACCGTATTTCCATTCCCGACTCTTTAATAATCCTCTCTACAACATAAACAACAAAACAATAAAAATAATTAATACAATCATTAATTAAAAAATGCAAGTAACATATATCGTCCCAAATTTGAGCAAATTCATTTTTGATTTTGCATGAGGGAATCGTCCCTTATTGGATGAAATCGTCCCCATATCGCCGATTTCGCCCTTGGACGAAATCGGCGATATCGAGATGATTATGGCGAAATCGAGATGATTTCATCCCGATAACGTCGACGGCCCAAAACGACCACGATGCTCAAAAATCAGTCAAAATTGATCTAAAAAGCATAAAATTCTAAATTAAAGCATTCTAAACTAAGTTTAGACCCTTACCCGTAGCCCGCGTCGGACCTCTGTCGATCTATGTGCTATCTCGACCATCTTGTCTGCAGAGCTCTAGAAATCAGTAAAAATGAACAGTAACAATGAATTAGGGTTTTACCCTATTTTTCTTAATTTTATTCAAAAACAACTAAAACCATTTTAAACTTTTGCTTTTTCGCGTTTTTACCTCAAACGTTCGATTTGGGTAAACACACGGAGGGGGCACCATAGTAAGCTATCGTACGATTCGACCTAGAATCGTCGCCTAAAAATGGGAATAATTTTTGCTTTCTTGTAGATCAAGAAGAACTCATATTTAACGCATTTTCTTTGGAAAATTTGCTAAAGAGGGGGCAAAATGTAGCACCCTAAAATTGGCACAGTAAACCTTAGCAATAATTAAAATTATCTTGGTAATAATTCAAATTCAAATTTTCAACCCCGAATCGCCTTTTAACCGCTTTCCTCATTTTCCATGCCATTTTTAGGATTTGTTGTGACCGTTGGATGATATCGTCGCCGATCAGACGATATCACCTCAGATCGGACGATTTTGTCTAGACTAGGACGTCCAGACGATTTCGTCCCAAAACTGATTTTTCATAATTAGCTTCTGTTTCAACGACGTCTCTAACCTGGGCAAAAGCGTGTCTACATGGTTAGAGACCTCCCCATTGGAGATCTCCCAAATTGGGATGATCTCCAACGTCCCAACCTCTTTCCTATGCCTATTTAATCTTTGGCCCTCCCCTTAACATTCCTCTAGCTGAATTTTTCTGCACTTCGAGTTTTACATGCATTAGAATATCCTAGACTATTGTTTGCCTTTGTCCCTTTTCAAATTTTCTTGTAGGAACTTTGTTATTCTTCAGCCGAAGCAAGCTCAGATCATCGCAGACGATCCTATCCAATTCGAGATGATTTCGTACCAATCCGATATGATTTCGACTGCAGTCTCCATTGGGGGCAATCAGTGCCTAGAGTTTGCACTTTTCCTATACTTTGTTGCTATTTTATTCTACATTTAGTCAGTTTTATTATTATTTCTTGTTATTATGCATCTTGGAGTTCACCCATGTAGTTTAATTGCATAATAAAATCATGATTAGCTATTAAAGCATCGTAATTTACTTGCATTTCTATTTGGGCTTATTTTATTAACATCATTTTGTCATTTTACATCATTTTCCTTTATCAGCATAGCTGCATTTTCTGTATTCTATGTCCATTTCTTTGATTGCAGGTCTTTGAAGAATTCGTCTGATGAATTCGTCAGATCTCAGACAATCTTGTCAGATCGGAGATGATCCTGTCAAATTCAAGACGATATTGATTGCTTCAAAAATTAGAACCTCCATCAGACATCCGAAATCAGGTATGGATTTCTTCACTTAATTTATTCTCTATGTTTTTTGTTTAAATTTGTTTCTGTATTCATTTAATTTGCATTTTCATAATAGAACAACTTAGATTCATTTGGCCAAACCTAGGATTTGAATGTTTAAAGCTAAAACTGAACACATTAAAACACATTCCCACCCTAGGCATGGAGACTGCCACTAAACGTTTCTTGGTGAACCCCACCATCTGTCAAAAAATCACCTTAATACCCCTCCCCCAAGAGGCGGGACCTTCAAAGGGCCTCTCAGTCCGAGGTATTGTCCCATCCTTCCCGCATCCCCCTTCCGGGCACGGATCCTTTAGCCTGAAGGTAAGGGTGCAAAAAATTTGGAACGATACAATCATCATAAAAAATAATAGCTATCTAGTGCATGACATCCATACATTGCATCATATAAACATAGCATTTAAATACGCATTGAATCCATGTGCATCAAATAAACATAAAATCAAAAATTAATAAATAGACACTTACACATAATGAGCCATGAAAGATCATATCATATATATGTGTCCAAATGAGTACATAGGGAGTACAAAATGCCCGCAGGCTACAACTGTGTAGGTCTTCAACCTTACACACAAAATGATACATCAAACTATAGTAGGTAGATGCTAATAAATAGATCTAGGCTACTCCCCCTGTACTAGAGCTCTCACTGCCTCCCTCTACACTGTGCTCTGGAGCCTACTCTCCTGACTGACCTGGCACCTATGGTGGATCCTGCTATGGATCCTGCCTGCCTCCAAACCCTAATGCACCCAACACATGGGAAACTGGTAGCTACAGTAGGCTAGTCCTCTAGCTGGAGGCCCCTGATGTCTACCCTAAATCTCTAGCCCTAGACTATGACCTCAATGTGTGTATGCTAGAGGACCTATGCGTCCTCTCAGTCCTATGACTCGAGCTAGTTATGGACTGCCCTGAAGTCCTAGATCTAGTACACTGTGACTCTATGACAAAAGGATCCTCACGAACTAGTAGCCCCTGCATCTCTATATAGTCGACCAGCTGATCAATGTGGGCAAGCTGGGCTACGTGCATCTCATTGGTCCTCATGACCATACCATGTAGTCGTGTCACCTCAGTAGTCAGATCTTATGCAGCTAGTGTACCTGTTGTTGGTATTGTAGGAGGCCCCATAGTAGCTCCCCTCACTGCTTGAGTGGGATCCCACTCTACCTTTGTTGTTGTTCGCTGTGCCTATGCCAACTCCAAGGCAGTCTGTAGTCTCTGCACATGGGTCTCTACATTAGTAGCTCAAGTCGTGAGCTCCCGTATTTGGCCTTGTGCCTCAGTCAGGTGCCACTCCCTATCAGCCACCTTTGCATCTAGAGTGGCGATGGTAGTATCTCACTCTTGTTGTTGCGTATAGAATCGCCCAATCCGACTGTGCAAGTCAATAACCTATGCTAGTAGCTATCCCTCTACGCTATCAGGAGGGACCTCACTCTCCTTTAGAGCATCCTACTTAGGGTCGATCCCTGGTAGGTCCTCAACGGTGGTCTCTGTGCCCCAACCACCCTTAGTACATTGGTGCACCATGCGCCCCTCAGGATATTCCTCTGCCTCTGTTGGCTCTTAGCCAAGAGGCCCAATACCATGCCATGTAAATAAAGACCACCATCCATCATAGTCGAGCGTGGTCCTAGTAGTCTCAACTCCTAAATATTGGAAGTCATTAGGTGCATCCCCTATTGGTAGAGGAACTATCAGTGGGAGATCCCTCTCCAAAGCCAATCGTCTATACCTGAGGGGCATATCTGGCAGGTCTTGCACCATGCCGAACTATCGTAGGATGTAAGAGAAAAACTAGCACTCTCTCACATATGGCTTATGCCATATGAGCCATATATCTCTATGGGCCCATCACAACCACTCATTTGCCTCTGACCATATAGGAAAATCCATGTAGGGGTGCCAGACAATGTCCCTTGGCCCAAGTGCTACAAAACTGATGATATAATGTTGTATATCCCCAACATGAGCCCTGCTGCGAACACCCTTCTCAGCACGAGGCCAGCAGGTGGCATAGCACTGATGAGCAACATCTAGGGTAATGATGCACAAAGGTAGGTCAGCAGGAAGCTCGATCTGGATATCCTACCACCCCTAGATCTATAGAAAAAGGCTACAGCTGATGCCCTTATGGCTCCACTTCATGATCTGGTACAACTCCCAATAGAGCTAGCATAGTAAAGTGCTCCCCTAGGCTCGTAGCAGTGGCTCCTCTATCGAGCTCTAAAGCACCCTCAAAGTAGAGGCTAGAATGTTCCAAGGAATCCTCATGCCCGAGGAGTCTAGAAGGACAATCTGAATGATGAGATGCATAAAGAGAGTCTCTTGAGCAAAGAAGACATCATCCCGGTACCAGTCCTCGATGTGCACCCCTCCATGGTCTACATCATCCTATGCATCGACACTCTCGTCATAGAAGATGGTAGCAAAAATGGCATCCTTTATCATGTAGGCAGAGGAAACGATAGCCTCGTCGTTGATAGGGATCCTAAAGATCCTGTAGACATCCTCTAGTGTGATGGTCATCTCATCAGGAGGCAGGTGAAATGTGTTGGTCCGTGCATTCCAGCACTGGGCCAATGCAGTAATATAGGCATTATCTAACCTAATGGTGGGTAGATCCACGACATAACAGAACCCGATGGCTCAAAACCATGCTCGATCATCATCCGATAAGGCCTCACGGAGAGGCTTCATCAAGTCAGGCTCCCGCACTCTAGACGTTAAATTTTAAAAAGCAAAAAAAAATATACTGTAAGCTAAATCTAGCTAAGCAGTGCTAAAAAAAAACAACAAAAACAACAACAAAAAACACAAGTAATTGCAGCCTACAACTGCAACTTGCGGTCCCCAATTTGAAATTGGGAACCGCAGCTACAACCAATTTACAAATTGGGGGCCGCAGTTGAAACCTGCGGTTCCCATTTTTCCAACTGGGAACCGTAACTATCAGCTATGGTTTAGGAGTGGCACCCATTTAGGATACCCTCCCAGACCACTTATGCATAAAATTAAATTCTAATATAGCCTAAACTAGTGGGGTTCATTACCGACAGTTTAATGAGGTTCAATTTCTGCATTTATTAAGTGTGGTTTATTTTATTGATATGGAGTGTGAAGCCTCGGTTTCGAGTTACCTTGCCTGCACCCTACCCTCGGCTAGTCGACGATTGATTAGGATCCACCATCAGGGAAGAATGAGTGTACAAGTTGTTGAGTTTGACATTGTTCCGTATCAGGGAATGTCTTCTCTCTCTTAGAACTCTCAAATTTCTCAAGGTTGCAAGAAAATAATGAAAAATTACAAATCAAATTTCAATTTATAGGTTCTCCTAGTCTCTGCGAATCGTAGCTAACACCCACGGTCTGCAAAATAGGGCTTTCTGGACGTAGGTCTGACCTGCAGCTCCCAAAATTTGGTAGTGGAAACCGCTAGCCATACCCATGGTCCGCAATTAGTAATAAATGTGCTAAAAACCCATCGTGGGAAGGTCTAAAAAGGTAAATTAATGACTCCTGATGGATAAAAATAAAAATAAATGATCAAAAATGCAAATTTGGTGACATTAAAAGCACCAGGATCAATCCAATAAATACAAAATTCAACACACAAAAAAAATCAAACAAATGAAAAACCAAATGCTCCTCGTATTCAGTGATTTATCATATAAACTTGGTGGTTGCAATGACTTGCGATCCATGCAATCCGACAAGATGAGTAGATCACAATAAGGACATTTGGGGTAAAATTGTCATTTCTTTTATGACATTTTTTAGCAAATCATCGACAATATGATTCAACACAAGTCTTCTTGAATTTGTATTATCTTGACTCTCTAAGACGGCTATCATAACCTGACTGCTCCATGGGAGAGAGATATGCAAATACTACTAAGTGTTGCAATCATAAGCTAAACTAGGCCTAGCCAAGGCATTAAACATCTCAAATCTAAAGTTGTTCAGGATCATTCATTATGGTCAAGCGATTTCATCGCTTTAGACATTGTCATTACCCTCATTGATTCGTCGCTTGAGGGGGTAGTCATAATTTCATGTCATAATCAAAATCAAAAAAATATCTCAGAGATCGTAGATCCCTTGATCGTGTCAAAATTACGTTCGTCCTTGTGAATCATTGCTAACAGCTATCATAAGCTTCCCCATCTGCTTGGGGTAAATAGCAAATATGAATTTTTTTTTGTAGCTCTCATTCATCAGTTATACAGGCCTAACTCCCATTGTAGAACCAAAGCTACCCGAATGTCTGATGACGAGTGCAAACTTTTCAAATGTAAGCCTTCCCATGTTGGAAGCAATGATTCCAGGATGCGCGTCCTTTTGCTGGACCTGGGGCATCTAATGTTGATCAGACTAATGGTCATCATAGAACCTTCAACATCGTTTTAGGAGGTCTATTTTGCTCAGCGTTGTTCAATCTCACAATGCATCTCAAAATGGGCATCTGTAGACACCTAAAACGCATCATGCCAAGGGCGACTACTCATATGGACATGCTACAAAACCATATGAAGGATCTTGGATAGACTCCAAGATAGAGCAGTGGTTCTAACCACTCAATTTAGGCATTCTAGCCTAAGCATCTTGAAATGTAGCCCAGACCTGCGGTCTCTAGTTTGAACCACGGTTGACACCTACGATCTCCAGTTTGGACCGTAGCTATGACCTGCGGTTTGAACTGGAGTTCAGTTAGGCCTTCCATTCGAGCCAAATCGATTGAAATGACCAAGAGATCTAGACGAAGGCTTTTGGAGGATGGAATATTCCAAAGGCTTCCATCCCAACTGTCCTAACCAACCTTCTTGATCTTGGCTTTTCCATGAAGCCACCCCTAGCCCTAGGGGCATGCTATAAGTACCCCCATTTTTTAGTGGGGAAGAAGACGACTGAAGAGAGATAATTTGCATAGCAAAGCACTGTCAAATTATCAAGCAAACTAATTGATCAAGAGAGCAGCAAAGCCCTATCAAATTACATAATTACCTTATGCATTTGAGAGCCCCTTTCTATCCATTCAACAATCAATTAGCCATGGATGCCCTAGGTGCCTAGGAGGATCAAGAAACGTAAATTTAGGAGAACGAAGACCCTTCATAGCGATTTGATCCCAAAATATATTAGAGGACGACAAAGGCAACCCTTGAGCATCAATTCAGACAAGGAGGTCAAGTCCACTGCCCCTAATTCTAAGGGTAAACACATCAGAGGTCAAACTGTGACTGTCAGCCATGGTTTACAGTGCAGACCGCCCCTCATAGCTACGGTTTGCAACAAGTTAGAGATCACCTTACTCAGTTTGCTTTTTACTGCATAAGTTAGTCAGATTAGTTCTTTCATAGGTTAAATTACATTTTTAGAGAAGCTCTAACCGTAGGAATTACACATTTTATGCATTGTATTGGGTAGAAGTATATTGGATATTTTTGATGCTTTATTGCTTTCAATTCAACATTTTTTCAATGCATCATGTTTTTATTCATGTTTTGTATATTGTAGTGTAATTCTTGATACAATTAGAATAGCATAGAACCTTTCTTTATGCTTTCTTATTTCATTAGTTTGATGGCATTTACATGTATAATCCTTTAAAGGGCACATCACGAGAGGCTATCAATATATATAATCGTGCATTGTTGTTTCTTGTTCGTAGGGAGACAGGTGCAGAAAGGATCCTATATCATAATCCTTCCACATCATGGATAAGGGGGTTAGCTCTACCTCAAGGCAGTTTGTTAGTAGTAACCAGAGCAAATCTACAAGCGCGCCTACCCTGTTGAGGGCGTTGGCTATTGCAAGGAACTAAATTTGTGTGAAGGAATAATAAGGGATCAAGTAAACACAAAGGTAAGTATAATTTGAAATATTTTAATTATGGTAACATTGGTCACTATGTAGCTAAATGCCCACAAGCAGGAAGTTATAGCAATGAAGATGTTAGGATCCTCAATCCTAACATTATTAGTTAGTATTAGTTAGTATAATTAATAATTTAATTATTATATTATTAACTTATAAAGTGAACCATCATAACCCTTCATAACGTGAACCATCATGTCTCTTCATATGTGAACCATCATGTCTCTTCACCATCGTAGCTTTAGGGTAGATATATATATATTAGGTTGGCCATCCATATCAAATCATCCTAGAAGAAGAATAATAAGCATAGATTCTAAGGAGGGAGCCCCCTATAGTGGCAAAGCAATTACAATGGAGCCCCCTTTGAGTGGCCTGCGATTACATTTACATTAATTTGTTAATAATTTTATAGTAAGACCTTGGGGTCTTACCATTTGGTATCAGAGCCATGTGGGACCCAATCATGTGGGAATTGCTCAAATATCTTCATCAAATCACTTATGTGCGTGAGTATCAAACTCGGTTTGAGGATATCCCCAAACACAACACAAGATTGGATGAATCAATTCTCATAAATGGCTTCATTAGGGGATTAAAAGAGGAAATTAGAATGGAGGTGACAAGGTTCAATCCCTATACCATGATGCAGATCTATGGATTGGCAAAATTAGCTAAAGATAAAATCAATGCACAACGATTAGGAAAACAACTTATGGAAAAATCCTCGACCACTTACATCGCTCCCAAACCTATGCATAATGAAAGGGCACAAAGCACTTACACAACCCCAAAATCTAACCGAAATTTACAAATTAAACATATTAGATTTAATGAGATGAAGGAACGACGAGCAAAAGGACTCTGTGATAATTGTGATGAACAATTTGGACCCCAAAATAAATGTTCTACACTAACATTGTATTTATTGAAGGAAGTTGATCCATGTCTCTCCATAGAGCAAGCAGATGAGGTAGTTGTGTTTGAAGCGACCAATGCACCTACTCACCGCAATGAAGACAATGAGGTCGATGTGCAAGAAGTGATTGATGTACCAAGCAAGGATGAGGTATACATACCCAAAGTGATCAATGCTAGCCAAACATGCACTCTACAAGACCTACACATACCTTCCTCACCAATAGTGAGTTCTTGCCATATGACCAAACCTATTCGAAACCAACGCAGAGTGACTAAAGACTCCTCTGTTGGCTCTACCAAGGAACCAAAAAAAGATATGAAATCATTACCATCACTTTTGATGCATCATTCTGAAGTATTTGAGGAACCCCAAGGGTTGCCCTCCCATTGTCATCATGATTTTCCTAAGGAATATTCTACTATTGTTCTTGGCAACCCCCCGCTAATGCTTCATCCTTCTCGATATCCTTGCCTGTGAAAGGATGCCATTAAAAGAGTCCAAGAACTTACACAAATCCTTCTTGGAAAACAAAGGACAAGGCTTCTCAATTTGAGCTTTGAGGACAAATCTCTTTTTAAGGAGGGTGGCATGTTAGGATCCTCAATCCTAACGTTATTAGTTAGTATTAGTTAGTATTATTAATCATTTAATTATTATATTATTAACTTATAAAGTGAACCATCATAACCCTTCATAACGTGAACCGTCATGTCTCTTCATACATGAACCATCATGTCTCTTCACCAACATAGCTTTAGGGTAGATATATATATTAGGTTGGCCATCCATATCAAATCACCCAAGAAGAAGAATAATAAGCATAGATTCTAAGGAGGGAGCCCCCTATAGTGTCAAAGCGATCACAATGGAGCCCCCTTTGAGTGGCCTACGATTACATTTACATTAATTTGTTAATAATTTTATAGTAAGACCTTGGGGTCTTACCAGAAGAAGAAGAGGAATACAAGAAAAATAAGGAAATAAAATATCATCATGAAAAGAAAAAGAGGCACGATCAAAGCAAGCATGAGAAGAAGATATTTTGAAGGCACAAGAAGAGTCTTTATATTGAAGAGACAAGTAGTTCTTCCAACAAAAGTGATGAAAGCCTCTTCGATAGTGAAAAAGAAGAAATCTTATTTATGGCTATGGAGGTGAAAGAAGATGCTCCTATTGTCGAAAACCAAGAAAAGAAGAAATATTTGAAAAATGAAGAGGAAGTCATAGTTGACATAGAAGAGGAACTTATTTTTTCTCTTGAAGAGGTGAACAGGCTTAGAAATAAGAACTCAATATTGAAGACACAAATACAAGAGTATGAGAAGACAAAGGTAAACTTCTCATAATATCTCATCAACCCAAAAGTTATAATTGAAGAGGCAAAGTGAATTGAAGAAGTTATGACTAAGCAGTTTAAGGCAAAAAAGTTGGAATGTGAAAAACTAGAACATGAGATTGTTTTTTTGAGGAAGGAAGTTGAAAAATCTAATGATAAGCTATAGCAAAATATTAGGTTTGAGAAAAGCAAAGAAATATTGGATGATATTATCAAAGCATAAATATCTTCAATTATAAATATTGGACTTGGTTTTGAAGAAATTCAAAAGAAACAAAAGGAGGAGTCAAGCTCAAAAGGAATAGAGGCATCAAATAAAATAATTAAAGAAGAGCCTGATACCTATGCTGATGTGTTGATAAGTGGAAACATCAAGAAGGAATAAAATAAAGCATCATCATGGACCAAGGTTCATCACATAAACAACAATGAGAGAACCATACAACCATATCCTCCAAGGCAATCAGACATGTTTCAATATTTCTTCCATGGTTATTACTTTTTATATCACGAATTTGGTCATAAAGTTGTACATTGTAGGGTCAATGCTAAAATTAATTTTGGCTTCACCAAGAGAAATTTCAATTTATTTGCACCTCTCATGGACTACAACATCATTTGTTACAAATGTAATAATTTTGGGCATAAATCTAAAGGGTGTAGAATGGTGTTCCCTAAACTTCCAAAATCAAGAAAGAAGGAGGATGGTCAAATTGTTCAAAAGGATATGTCCTCCAAATTTTGGAAAAAGAAAATGGAACAAGAAAAGGAGAAGTCTATGTTGGTACAAATAGCTCTTCATGTGCAAAATGAAGGAAATCAGTGGTACATTGATAGTGGTTGTTCAATCCATATGATGGGTGAAAAAAGCAAATTTCTCTCTCACAGAAATAAATGGAAGCACAGTGAAATTTGGTGATAATGCTTCTACCAAAATTGTTAGAAAGGGAACCTTGAGCCAGGATAATGGAAGATCAATGATATATAATGTGTTATATGTTGAAGTGTTGAAGTACAACCTTCTAAGTGTGATCCAACTATGTGATCAAGGGCATGCACTCACATTTCACCCAAATGGATGTGAGATCATGAAATCCAAGATGAAAACTTATTGTAGATGCCTGTAGAACTACAAACAATATCTACATGTTGAGTGAAATTAAGGGAGAAAAATGATTTTTATCACAAGAGGATGAAAGTTGGTTATGGAACAGGATATTGGGCCACCTGAACTTTGACAACATGGTGAAAATAAGCAACAAATAGGCAGTCAGATATTTTCCCAAGATAGCAAAACCCCCAAGCATGATTTGTGCATAGTGTTAGCATGGTAAGCAAACAAGATCAAGTTTCAAATTAAAGGAATTATCTTCATCCAAGCCTTTGGATATAATTCACACCGATCTATGCGGCCCTACAAAGACAAAGATATTACAAGGTGATAATTATTTCATGTAGTTTATTGATGATTATTCTAGAATGACTTGGGTAACATACTTAAGAGAAAAATCAGAAGCCTCTGAAAGGTTCAAAGCATTCAAGGCACTTGTAGAAAATGAAATAGGTAAAAATATCAAGTGTCTAAGATCAGACAGAGGAGGTGAATTCACTTCAAATGAATTTGTAGAATTTTGTGAACAACATGGAATCAAAATACAATACTCAGTAGCAAGAACTCCATAGCAGAATGGAGTAGTTGAAAAGAAGAACATGACTGTTCAAGGAATGTCTAGAAACATGCTAAATGAGTCTAAGTTTTCTAATTCTTTTTGGAGAGAGGCAGTTCATACAACTATTTATATCATAAATAGAGCTCAAGTAATATTAAATCATCAAAAAACTTCGTATGAGCTTTGGAAGGGAAAACTAGCTACTGTGAATTATTTTAGAATCTTTGGAAGCAAATGCTACATTAGATGAGATGAAAAATATTTGGGTGAGTTTTATTCCAGGTGTGATGAGGGTATCTTCCTTGGATAATATTAAAAGAGCAAAGCCTATAGATGCTACAATAAAAGGTTGCATAAAATTGTGGAAAGTGCAAATGTAAGAGTTGATGAAGAAATATATTTAAGAGAACCAACACAAGAGATCTTGTATAAAGAAGGAGAATATTGTGAAGATGAAGAAACTGAAGAAGTTGAGAATCAGAGGACATC
Organism: Wollemia nobilis; assembly: GCA_028583015.1. NCBI lineage: Eukaryota > Viridiplantae > Streptophyta > Pinopsida > Araucariales > Araucariaceae > Wollemia > Wollemia nobilis. The sequence continues at coordinate 1,092,832 of JAQPPZ010016980.1, read as the reverse complement.
CTCAAGAACACCCCCCAAAACAACATTCAAGGAACCACCTAAAACACCATCCAATAATGTGCAAAAGAACCATCCAGAAGATCTGATTATCGAGAATATAGATGAGAGACAAACAAGGAGGAAAATAATAGGTATAGGTGAACATGCCCGCTTATCTTTACTATCTAAAGTTGAGCCAAAAAATTTCAATGAAGCAAGTGAAGATAAATATTTGATTAAGGAAATGGAAGAAGAGTTAGATCAAATAGAGAAGAGCGAGACTTGGTAACTTGTCCCACATCCAAAAGTTAAGAACATAATCAACACAAAATGGATCTACAGAAATAAATTGAATAAATATGGTCAAATTATCAGAAAAAAAGAAAGACTTGTGTGCAAACAAAGGCTATGCACAAGTTGAGGGAATTGATTTTGAAGAGACATTTGCTCCTATTGCTTGTATTAAGGCCATAAGAATATTCTTGGCCTTTTCAAGTTTCAAAAACTTCAAAGTGTACCAAATAGATGTAAAATCAATATTTCTTAATGGTTACTTAGAGGAAGAGGTCTACATTGAGCAACCAAATGGTTTAAGCCTGACAGAAAAGCCAGACTATGTATGCAAATTAAAGAAGGCTCTCTATGGACTAAAGCAAGTTCCTAGGGCTTGGTACTCAAGGTTGGATAAATACCTTCAAGAATAGGGTTTTAGAAAAGGTATAGTTGATAGCAACTTGTATATCAATAATGAAGGAAATGACCAGTTAATTGCAGTGGTCTATGTGGATGACATCATTTTCAGAGGCAGTAATGATAAGATGTGTCAAAAATTTACAAAATGTATGCAAAGTGAATTTGTGATATCAATGCGTGGTGAGTTATCCTTATTTCTTGGTTTGCAAATCTCATAGTTAGATAAAGGTATATTTATTGCTCAAACAAAGTATGTAAAAGAAATTTTAAAATTTTTTAGGATGGAAGATTGCAATCTTGTGAGTACCCCGATGATTACAGGATGTAATTTAAGTAAATATGATGAGTCTCATAAGGATAATCAAACTTTGTATAGATCCATGATTGGAAGTTTAATGTATTTGACAACTACAAAGCTGGATATAATGCAGGCAGTCGGATTGGTGGCAAGATTTCAAACTGCCCCAAAGGAAACACATGTACAGGCAGTAAAAAGAATCTTCAAGTATTTGAAAGGAACTATGGAGTTTGGACTGTAGTATCCTAGATGCTATAATTTCACTCTCACTACATATACATATGCATATTAGGCAGGCAATGTGGATGACAGGAAAAGCACAAGTGGAGGAGCATTTTTCCTTAGAGATTGTTTGGTCTCTTGGCTAAGTAAGAAACAAGAATCAGTGTCCTTATCTACTACATAAGAAAAGTACATTGCAGTAGGTGCTTATTGCACATAGGTTATATGGATGAGACAAACCTTAAGTGATTTCAAAGTAGAGTATGATCATCCTATCTTCATACTTTGTGATAATACAAGTTACATCAATAATTTTAATAATTTGATGATGCATTCAAGGACTAAGCACATTTTGACGCATGCAAGTGACTTATCAACAATTCAAGTTGGAATACATTGCTACAAAGGAATAGATTGCTGACATCTTTACCAAGCTACTTCCAAAGGAGATAATTGAGTATCTCAGAGGTAAGTTGGAAGTAGTTTCACTCTCATATTATCATTGAATATATCAGTTAGAGTAGTTACTAAGGGGGAGTTGTCCAATGAATTATATTTTAGCCTTGAGAAGCCTTTGACACTGATGTCAAAGGGGAGAATTTTAGTAAGGGGGAGCATCTTGTGATATTGCTGCAGTAAAGGATAGTTTCTTTGCAGGGTTGCCATCAATGACAAATGGGAAGATTGTTACAATTATTGAGTTCTCATTGATATCAAAGGCCAAATTGGTTGTTAGTAAACCATGGTGTGCTTGGGTGAATTATTTAGGTCAAAGGGTTTACTTGATTTTAAATTAAATATTTAAATATTTAAATCAAAATGTATAAATTTTTTAATTAAATAGTTAAATATTACCTTGAAATAAGACGATATTTATAAGTAAATAAAGGTGAAGTATCAAATTTAAAATAAAAATATAAAGCTTGAGTGGGTCAATCTCTTGGGTGCCAAAAACAAGAAAGCAAAGGTTTGCATATAATATAAGTTTAAAATTCATTTTTAAAAAGATATCCACTCGAACATATTCGATAAAAAGGAGCTCGAGAGTGCGTTGAAGGTAGACAAAGGAAGGGTTTTCTATCTCATATATGGTGGAAATTCATGATGCTTTGATCGCAAGACCCATCGGTTAGAATTGCAAGGTGTTATTTGACATACGTGGAGTCAACAAAGTGCAGTGTGTGCTGTTGATATTAAAAGAGTAGTGCAAATCATCATATGGTCTTTTGAAAAAAATTGGATCCATGGAAGGCACAATGAATAGTACATTGGTGCAAATGCAAGCGAAAGGTTTGGTGAGCAATGCACATGAATGAAAAAGATATTTTTTAGGGTTCAAATTCAATAAAAAATATTCTTGTAGCGAACTTCTTCGATATACAAGTTTAGAGAACACTGTTCTTCATGATTGTCACAAGTCGTGGGTAGACAATGAGCATATCAAAGAAAATAAAGGCAAGCTCATATGAAAACTAGTGGAAATATAAGTGGAAACACAATTATGAAATATGTCTAAAACAATCCGTCTTGATATTTTGCGAGTAGGTTGGGAAAACCCTAGGAAATAGTGAGCGATTTCAAACAATATAGGTCTGAAATGAGCACGAAGTAGGATGACTTGGATTCTTGGAAATTATAGTACAATAGGCAAAAAACAATGTGCCTAATATATTTGTGGGTCTATGAAGTGCAAAAGTGCATAGTGATAAGCACATGAAAGAATGGAAATGGCAACGAAGCATCTACAAGAACAATGGATGCATTGATGATAGTGAAATCTTGTTTGAAGTGTGCAAGAACAGAATACTCAAACACTTGTGCACATATGGTTTTGGTTGAGGAATAATTAGTAGATGCATATCTCTAGAAACCATAGTGGGAGAAGAAATCCCCATTGGTTTGATATGTATGATTAGATTATTTAAAATGGTGAAAACTAAATCATTGGACACAATACGGTGCCACACAAACTCTCACATAGTTGGTAGCATAGAAGGAGGATGAGTCATAGATTCAATTGTGAGGTGGACAGGCCCATAGCCACATAAAAACTTTCACATGAAAGGGTATTTTTGTGCATTCTATATTAAGAACACTAGCAAAGGGCATGTAGGGAGTTAAAAGGAGAAGATTTATGACCAGAAGTTGATGCCATTAGTGATAATATTTGGGAGAAAACTTGAGCAGCTTTTTTGATAATATTTTAGAGTAAAACTATGTGAGGTTGGTACCTCAAGGAGATTGGCATATCCTATAGGTTGGTGCCTATGATATTGTAATAAGGATATTGGTGCCTTTCGTAGTTTGGTGCCTATGAATTTGTATAAGTGGATTGGTGTCTCCTGTGGGTTGGTGCCTACAAATTATTTTGAAATAATAAAAGCAATATTTTTCTGTGGTTTTCTTCTGAAAGGGTGTTTCCACATAAAATTCTTGTCTCTTATGTGTGTGTGGTTTTCTGTGCATTGATTCATTATTACAGTTATTGGTTTAAAGGAAATTTTTTATCTTATACTGTTCACCCCCCTCTCAGTATAAGTGTGTGTTTCTTCATGTACTAATTATATGGAATATAATTTTAAATTAACCCTTTTTAAACACTTTCATTATCTTAAAAAATAAGACAAGACATCACACTAACCATAGAAGAACATTAACAGGACTATTATCTAAAAATATGATTTCATTTTAATTAGTATATGGTTATAGAGGTGCCTAGGTCAATGATAGCTAGATAGATAGATATGATTTTAATTTCAAGATTTCCAATAGGTATAATGTTCAAATTTGATAAAATTGAAAGGTATATTTTTCAAAGGGATAAGGTTTACAAAACAAAGAATATTAAAAGGGTAGGCATGTAAAATTGCTAGCTTTTGAGATTGGAAGTAGGGACAAAAATAGATTAGAGATTACTCAAAAATTAATGAAAGAGTTGGGAAAATATTTTAAAATATATAGGTTCTATTCATGTAATAATATTATTTAGGAAATGAACCCTACCTAGGGGCTTGAAAACATGGAAATTCATATAAGAGAGTTTGCAATTGATCAAGAAATATATGAGGTGGTTAGTCAATGAGAGGGGATTTTGCAAAATAGTGTTCTAATAATGGTGGAAACCTTGTACTCTTATTTCTAATCCAAAATGGTAACAATTTTCTTAGGCATGTTTAGCATGTAGAGGTTCAAAGGTAAAAAATTATACTGATCATGCAATCAATAATCTAGATCATGAATTTCTATTAACAATCTATATGGATAGGACCCCAAAAACATAGTGAATGAGCTTTAAATTATGCTTCTAGGGTTATAGTTTCCAATTTTTACATTGAGGGATGAGTTGATTTACAATTTATTAATAGGTGATGGATACTCAAACAAGTTGGCATAAAATACTATGGAGAAATCAAAATTTTCTACTCTCAACGAGTTTTCTTAAAATAATTTTTGGTCACTTGAGGCCCTACCTAAGGCCTCAACATTTTGTTTGTTAGTAGTCCAAAGTAAAATTATTAAAGGTGAGAGTATAAAAAGAAGAGGATATCATAGACCTTTTAGGTGTGCCTTTTGTAAGAAGGATATATAAACATCAAATAATTTACTTCATAACTGCCCCTTTGCTTACACTATTTATGACCACTTTAAAAATGAGAATATATTTTGTAACTTCATAAAAATTGAAAGAATTGATGAAACATTTGATTATTTCAAAGCTAAGGTATTATGCATAATGTGGATGATTGTCCTACCATAATTTGTTGGGATCTATGGCTTGAAAGAGATAATATACTTTTTGAAATTAAATTTTAGAACAATTGTTGATGTTTGGGATTGTACCATTACCTCTCTTATAGAATTTTTATGGGTATGATGCCCATCGTGAGAAGTCTCAAATTTAGTAAAGAGAAGTTTATCTCTTAGTTGCATGCTTTAAATATATTACAAAATTTATTTGTATAATGAAATTAAGACAAACTATTTCCATTAATATTTTAAAAAGCATAAATGCTAGTGATATGCATTTTTGAACTAAGGTTAATATTTTAAATTTTGTATTAATAAAGGATGTTAATATGATGGGTGTCAATATTTAAGCAAGATATTGTTACTACAACTATAGGGTATATAAAATTTAAATGAGAGTCAATGGCAACATGAAAAAAGTACTTATAAGATTTTTATAACAACACAAATTGGAGTGAAGCTACAATAGAAGATGTGAACTACTTATGAAAAATTACTTTAATTATTTTTAAAAATAAAATAAGACATAATACTAACTACATAAGAACATTATTTAAGAATTGATTTTATTTTTAATCATTTTATGGTTATATAGATGCCTGCGTTAACTAAGACACCTAAACTAGTCATATAGAGACAATGGTCATAGTATTTACTCATCATAAAATATCAATGAATGAGAACCATATTTCTATTCCTATGGGACATCATAGTGGTTTAGCTTTGAGCTCTCTTTTGGGAAATGAAAAATCCATCTTGTTAGTTTTGATTTATATTTACATGCGTATAAATTTATGTGATTATAAAAAAGTTATGCTAAATAAAAGTAGGTATAGTGTTGCTTTTAATATATATATATATATTTTAAATAAGTTATTTTATTTGAATAAGCAACACTATACCTACTATGATGTCCAAATAATGTCCAAATAATTTTTGGTATTTGTATTTAATAAAAATTAATTTTTATGTCCCACAAAGAACACTACATTGATATGTCTTTAAGGTTTTCATTTAAGAGAAGTTGGGTTCTCATCCAAAAGATCCAAATTCAAGCCATACCATAAATATAGAATATATTAAACAAAAACATTTACTTCAATATATATATTTTTTATAAGTCAAACTTAACTTACTTATTCAAAATATGTGTAATTATTCATATACTTTTCAAGATGCAACATCAAAACAATGTGAGGGGATCCCACCTAAGCACTTAAACTTTGAAACTTTTAAAAAAACTCATATAATTTTCAAGATGCAACATCAAAACAATGTGAGGGGATCCCACCTAACCACTTAAACTTTGGAAATTTTAACAAAAACTCTAACCACTTAAACTTTGGAACTTTTAAAAAAACTCATATAATTTTCAAGATGCAACATCAAAACAATACGAGGGGATCCCACCTAACCACTTAAACTTTGGAACTTTTAACAAAAACTCCATGATTCAATGGGATAATGTTACACCATATTTGGGTATGAGTAATAAATACTTGGGTAATCCCCAACTACTAATAAAAAATAGTGTGGTTGTATCCAACTCTCTTATCAAACAAAAAAAATGATAAGAAAAAAATAAACACTTGTGCACTTAAAAATGTTTTTTTTTTTTTTTTCTTTAATAAGATATAAACCATTAAATTTTATAAAAACGTAATTGAACAAATTTTAAAATGTCCAAAATTCGAAAAAACACCATTCATAAACCCTGCTTAGCACCTTCTTGCCCGAGTTTCCTTCAAACAAGGCGAAGCGATACGACTGTCAGAGAAGAAACAATGTCCCACCACCCAGCGCATAAAGCCTCCGCTCATAAAAAAACTCGTCCAAACCGAAAACCCTTGCTACCCGTCCACCATGGACATCTTCAGAGACACCGATTCCTGGAAGGACAACGCCTCCACCTCCAGTGACGACGACGATTCTGTCAGCGACCCCGACTACAACGTCGCCCGAGACAAAGACCACGGCGAAGAAGACGACGATGACGACGACGACGACTCCGCCCACCCGCGAAAAAAGCCCAAACCCAAACCACACCCGAAACCCCAAGCCAAACCAAAAACAAAAACACAATCACAACAAGCAAAGACGCAACCAGAACCAGAACAAACACCAGCTCAATCTCAAGCACAAGAAACAGAAAAAGAAAACGAAAATCCAGGCGATAACAGCGTCGAAAACCAGGAACCTCCACGGTCACGACGGGCTCGGGTAGCAGACGAAATTAACCCGCTGACGATCGAAGAGGCGAAGAAGATAAGCAACGACCTGGCCAAGCAGGCGCGCACCCGCATGCCGGGCGTCCGCCGAAAATGCGACCTCGGCAAGAAATTCACCCGCTGGTTCGCCGAAATGCGGAAGCCGCCCGAAATCATGCAGATCTCCGATAAAAAAACCGTCAACATCAACATCAAGAGCTTCGAGACGGACGTCGAGGCCGCGGCGGCGCACTCTGTGCTGGCCGAGATCTTCCGCCGCCACGTGGCGTCCATGCGCGCGGCCCAGAAGCAGCCGTACGACTTCGAATCGAGGTTCAAGTGCCACGATTTTTTGATCCGGCGGCGGGAAGAGAAGGGGGAGCCCTTGCCGGATTGCAGAACGCATAAAGGAATTCAGGTCTATGTTAAGGCTTGCGCCACCGATTTCAAGGAGATTGCCGATGCCGTGAAGAGCAACGAGGCTGAGATGCCGGCGGACCCGCACATGCAAGAGGCCGTCCGGGCGTATATTGAAGATTCCTGTCCGTTCTATATGGAGTTCCCGCCGGATCGCATTCCGCCGGAGAAGCAGAAGCCTTCGGAGAAGCTGAAAAGGAAGTTCAACAATCCGCTTATTGATGGGGAGGATGTTATGAAGACGACGAGGCGGGAAAGGGAGGAGAGGGCGTATATAGAACTGGATTGCAGCTGTGACCACTACCCGCAGGGGAGGAAGATCAGGTGGAAGGTGGAGCCCCGGTGTTGCCTCTGCCGCGGCCTCCAGCACCGCCTCATCTTCTCACCCCCTTCTTCTGAGTAATGTCAATTCTCCTATGCCAAAAAAAAAAAAAATCCTCCCGGCATGTTTCAAAGAACACTATATGGTTCTACATAACCATAGAGGACGTGCCAAGGGTACTTCATGTTCCATGGAACCTGCTGTATGGTTATATGTACAGCTCCTCCTCCTACGCCGCTTGACTGTTCAAAGGTGAACGGTTTTGCTGATAAAACTCTAACTTGTGTTTTTATTTTAGAATTTTTTTGTGATTTTAATGTGGTTTCATTATTTTTGAAAAATGGGAGGTTTCATTAAACTTCATCTTTACTCAAAAATTAAAAATTAATAAAATTAAAAAAAAAATCTTATATTAAAATTGGTTTGTGTTTCAATGTTGATGTCCATTAGAGCTACCTTATAACTCTATAATGATGCTAAAGGTGGGGACTTTATAGCCTTCAAATTTGATGGATCCTTGCAGACTACTTGAAGGTCTACTAACCACACATTCAAGATGTTCAATACTTGTTGGATTAGTAAAGAAATGATGAAGAGATTATAATTTATAATATAAGCTGCAAGTTCATTGCAACCATAAGGGTTTTGGTCTTTTTGAGAAGTTCAAGATTCAAACCCATTTAATATGAGGGATCAAGGATTAGGACTCCTCATAAAGTCTTGTATAAACTTATTGAAAACAAAAAGAACATATAATAGGATAACTTAGTCCAAGGTTTAAGTATATAGCTTGAAATATTAGTTATAATCACCTCACAAGTTTGTTCAATGTTTAAAATTAGTAAAAAGGCATGTAAAATAGATATTATAATGCACTAAATAGTGTTTATGTGATTTTATTTAAAGGTAAAATAAAGAAGATTTAAATGTTTAACTACAAATATCAATATAATTTTAGGAAGAAATAGTTTATTAAACAAGTTATTAAAGGTTTAACTACCAATCATTCATATATATATATATAAACATATCATATATATATATATATATATATATATATATATATATATATATATATATATATATATATATATATATATATATATATATATATAAACATATCATGCAAAAATTTAGAATAAATGTTTTGTTTATATCTAATTTTAGAAGTATTATTGGATTTTATATGGGACTAATAAAATGTATAGTCTTTTGTGTAATTATTTCATCTCAATCTTTTGTACCGTGAACAAAATTATCTTCATTTTGAGATAATATAATTTATAATTTTTTTAATAAATTTTTTATATTTTCTAAAATAATCTTATAAGTACATTGTAAAGGTTTATTGGATGGGAATTATCAAAATATTATGTGCTATATTTTTGGGATGGATTGTAAGAAATATGGCATTGGTTTCACTTAAATTATGACCACTTTTCTCCTATCCTTTTCAAACACACCCAACCTATCACTCTTAAAGAAATGCTAATATATAAAAAATTATAGGTAATGCAGTAGGATTAGGTGCCTTATTAGGGTGGAAATATAAATTTACCTCATGTAGCTCCTCAATAGAGATATTCCTCCTATTATGTCTCTATTGGATAATTCATGGAATATTTTGGAAAAACCTACTCTAGTCCTTATGATACCCTAATTTTGTTAGAATATAATTGACTAATTAATTGATTTCTTCCTAAAAAAATCTTCTTTAATACTTCTTCCATCTTAGTTGAAATATTATTTGATTTTATGACAACATAAATTTATTTTACAAGTAGTATGGAAATATTTGGTTTTTTTTCTCTTTTTAAATCTATTTTTCCTGAATTTTTAGTTGTGATATGACTGTTAATTTTGTAATAGATTATTGTAATCATAAAGTTGTTATTTTTATTAAACAAGTATCTTGGCATAAGTATTTTTTTGAAACACATTCAATTTTTTTACTATATGAATTTTTCTAACATGTTTATTATCCCATGTATATTGTAGACTTAAAGAATTAGTATCACAAAGGCATTGGAACTAGTAAACAAAGCAAAGCTCTCCATTGATTAAGACCATCCATGAATTTCACCCTTCTTTTTAAAAGGATACAAAACTATATATGCCAAGAATCGATAGATTAAAATTATGAAAAATTATTAAACTTGAAATTATAAGTTGATGTCATTCCAACATATATCATGAAGAGTAAATGCATTTAGAGTATATAAATTTATTATCCTAACTTTTCTATTTTACTATTTATTATAAAATAGATCATCAACCCAATTAATTATTACTTCTATAAATTGTTCTTCCATATAGTTGTAATACCTCTTAAATATATAGTAGATATCACTAGATAATCTTCCATGTTCGCCCAAATATTTTGAATACATTCTTGTATTCCTCATTATTTGTTTATCTTTTATTATCTTTAAAAATTAAAATGATAACAACACTATATGGTTATCTACAACCTATGGTTGTGCATAATCATACAACATATTCCAAGGGTACTTGATATTCCTTGGACTCTTCTATATGGTTATATGTACATTACCTCCTCCTAGGTCACTTGACTATCCAAAGGTGAATGGTTTTGCAGATAAAAATATTTTGATTTGTTCCTATAGGGTTGTCTCTTCTTTGGATGGTTAAGGGTTTAGTTGACTTTGTATTTACTCACACGGCTAGGATTTATAGAGGTTTCCCTTTTTAAAAAAAAAAATCTTGCTAAACTAATTAATGGATGTCACACAAGAGCCTCCTTCCCATGATTTAAACTTAAGTAACTTTACCATATTCATAATTCAAACTTGAGTAACCTAAATAATAATTCAATTATATACAACAAAAGTATCCAACAAAGATTACTTTACATTTTGTTGTTCCAAATATTCTAAACTTGATTTTCATTTGGTTGAGTAGTCAATCCTATGGTTCCAAATATTAAAAGATAAACGATATACAAATATCCCATATGAAACCTAGAATATTTTATAATTAAGGATGGGTTAAATTCAATTTGGATCATTAAGAAAGGTATTGAAGTTTTTTTAATATTTATGTTTTTTTTTTTTTTGTGGAAACATCCCAAAAGGGATGCCACATTTTTTAATATTGATGTTATTTTATATATTTAAAATTTAATTTAATAATGATTATTTTTTATTATTTTAAATATTTGAAATTTAATTTAATTTTTTTTTTTAATAGGAATGTAAAATCAATTACATTAGGTTGGGTCAAAGCAAAATATTAGGAAGCAAAGACAAGATTTGTTAAAATTGAATTTGCTCTAAACCAGGTTTATAGTACTAGGAAACAAGAAGAGAGAGAATTGTTAGAATGGGAGGAAGAAAAATAGAGAATGAAAAGCAGGACTTTGTGGCTAGAACAGGAGGATGAAAATACAATATTTCTCAAAATTATGCAAAAAAAAGGAAATATACAGACACAATTTGGGAAATGAAAGAGAAGAATGGATTTTTTTTTAGAATATTCTAAGATTTGGCACCATCAGTAGTAAATTACTTCAAAAACTTGTATAAAGATCCAAATAGAGAAAATACAATAGAGACAATCAAACTAGTTCTAAATTTTCCAAGATGGTCAAGGAGGAACATAAAGAAGCTTTATTCTCATAAATCATCGAGGAGGAGTTACATTTAGGTTCTTAAGTCATTTAAAAATGGGAAAAGTCTATGTCCAAATGTATGGACAATTTATTTTTATTTGAATTTTTTATGAACTACTCGAGGAGGATATTTTAAAAGTGGTAGAAGAATCAAGGATTAAGGGACAAGTGCTAGGATCCATAAATTCTACTTTCTTGGATTTGATTCCAAAAAAGATAATCCAAAATATTTTGGGGATTATATACCTATCTCTTTATGTAATACCCTCTACAAAATCATCTCAAAGATTATAGCTAATAGAATTAAAGGGATATTATTAGACAATTTTTTAAAAGAACAGTTTGGGTTTTTAAGTAAAAGGCAGATTCATGAAGCAATAGGGGTAGCCCAAGAAGGACTACATTCAATAAAGACAAGGAAGCAACAAGCAATGGTAATAAAATTATATCTAGAAAAAACTTTTGATAAAGTAAATTGGTTATATATCAAGTTGAGCCTAATTCAAATTGGATGTAGCATTTTATTTGTGAATTGGGTAATGGGATGTATCAGTTCATCCTATTTTACTGTACTTATCAAAGGATTAAATTTCAAAATTTTCAAGGCTTTCAAAGGTTTGAGAAAATGGTGTCCTCTTTCTCCTTTCCTTTTTATTTTGGTAGCATAAGGTTTGAGTAGACTAATTAGGGAACAAAAAATATAGGAAATAATAAAGGACATCAAAGTTGGTAACTATTTAAATGTAGCTCATTTGCTCTTTGTAGATGATGTTTTACTTTTTAGAAATGGGACATTCAAGGAAGCCTTAAAGTATAAAGAAGTATTGGACCTATATTGTATGTTTACATGAATGAAAATAAATCTACAAAAAATAGAAATAGTCTTTAATAAGTTTTAGCTAGGGCAAGTAGAAGCAATAACGAGAATTTTTAGTTTCAAGAAAGTAGACTTTGATAAAGGGATAAAATATTTAGGCTTTCATCTGAAACCTAATGATAATGGGTACCATGATTGGATATGGTTATACACCAAAATAGATAAGAGGATCAATACTTGGTGCACTAGGTGGCTATCATTTGGGGGTCACCTTACATTGGTGAAATTAGTTTTGGAAGCCACCCTAGTCTACTAGCACTCCTTGGCTTACATTCCCATCACAATAGTAGAGAAAATAAGGAAGAAGTATTTCCATTTTTTTTGGTTAGGGAACAAAGATGCAATGACACTAGTTAAATGGAACATAATAGCTAAACCAAAATTAGATGGAGGATGGGGTCTCAAGAATATACATAATTTTAAAAAATCTTTAGTAGAAAAAAGTTTATGGAGATTGATAACTAGCAAAGGATTATGACAAGAAGTAATTCAAGAGAAATATTTAGGCACATTTTCCTTTGTAGATTGGATTAGAGTACAAAATAAATCAATTTCAAAAACCACAATTATTTGGAAAGCACTAGTGAGAGATTTTCCATTAGTTGGGAATTTCTTGTCTTGGAAAATAAGGAATTGAAAAGAAGTAAGGAAGGTAGATATCCTTGGATAGGAATCAAAGAAGACTATCAACTTCCATAAAAAATAATAGATCATCTTCATACACAAGGAAATATGATATTGGCATAGGCAGTATCAATAGAGAGTACTAATTTATGGAAACAAGGATGGCTCATAGTAGAAGAGCTAACACTGGGAGGAAATGATGCACATATTTGGCATGATTACACAAAGGAATTGGAAAGAGCAAATATAAAACTAAATCAACAAAGATATTTTCTAATATGATCCAATAATTTAGCAAGTGGGTAGTACATAGTTAAAGAAGGGTATAAGGTAGGCTTTGAAAAAAAAATGAGGAAAATATTTGGTGGTGGAGTAGAATATAGAAGGAAAAAACTCCCCTAAAAACTAAAATCTTTGTTTGGTTAGCTCTAGCCAAGAAAGCACTAACATGGGATGTTCTTCAAAGGAGGTCTTGGCAAGGACCAATTTAGTGTGTCATATGCAGAAAGAAAGAAAAAATAATGGATTATCTTTTGGTTCATTGCCCTTTCATAAGAGAAGTGTGGAATTCAATTTTACCTTTGACTTAAGGGAAAGGAAAGTGGCCTGTTAGGAATCTTTCAGATAACATGCAACGATGGTTTAAATAAAGATAATTAAAGGAGTATAGATGCGTCCCTTTGATAGTGGGATGGGGATTATGACTAGCTAGAAATGTTAGGTTGTTTGAAGGTAAGGAAATTCTAGTGATTCAAGTCCAAATGCAGATTAATTTTATTTTTAAAAGCCTAAAAATCTCCCCAAAATCAAAATTGAGCATTCATATAGGAACACTAATAGTGGATCCTATGAAGCCATGTACCTTCTTTAATGGAGCATATTGAGGTAGCCCAAGTAGGTGTGGCATTGGAGGAGTACTTTACTTAAATAAGAATCATAAGATCACTTTCAAAGTAGGTTTAGGGGAGAAGGAACAAATAATATGAAAAAATGGAAAGCATTGATCCTCTTGATGAGAATAGCAGTGGAGCAAGGAATTATGACTTTATAAAATTATGGAGATTCAAAATTAGTGATAAGTTGGGTTGCAGAACATGATATGGAAAACTTGCTTTTCGGTCCTTTCTATGAGCAAGGAAAATTTCTAGAGTCTTCTATAACAAAAATTACATACAAGCACATCTATAGGGAACTAAAAGTATAAGCATATGGTCTTTTTAAAGATGGTTTGAATCTTCCAACATGCACTTGGTAGAGGGAAGAAGTGGTTAGAGGACTTGGTATTTCCTCACAATCCTGCTCTTACTAAGGATCATATCAAAGATCTATTAATAGAAAAAAAGGAGGGTTTTAAAGGGATCGTTACCTTTATTTTATAAAAATACAGACTTCAAATAACATTTGTCTTCAAAATTGGAACTTGAGTCTTGTTTTTGTACTCAGGTAAGAGTCATTCGAGAATTGTGATTGATCAAGAAGTTATTCATGTTTTTCACCTATCAGTCCTATTATTAGGATTCACTATAACATATTACATTAGGGAGGCCAATACTCCTCTTAGTTTAGTTTATACCAACTCTTAGATAGGTTGTAACTAAAATTCTTGAGGGTACTTCATACCTATAGCATTGTAATTTTTTTCAATCTTAGAAATGAAAATTACAATTTTTTCCAAGCAAAAAATAAAAGGATTTAGTCAATTATTCAATCCTCCAATTTCAAATCTTAAAAGAGAAATTATAAGTGTATGTGATATGTGCATGTCTAGTGTTAAAACTTAGGATTTTACAAAGGTATACTTTATATGTGAGGATGGGGTTTAATATGGCTTGGATGATTAAGAGAGGTATGTGAATTAAGCTAGAAAGGTATGCAAGGTGTGTTAGAATTTCAATATAACATCATAAATAATTATGTCTATGTAGTTAACTAGACTATTATATCTTAAATTTTAATTGAATCAAAATATTTTTTAAAATTTATTTTAATTAAAACTTTATTTAATAGATTAATTTATTTAACTAAATAATAAGATTTATTACTTAATAAATTGATAGCATTATTGTATCAAATATTTTATAATAAAATATTAAAGTATTTATTTATAATATTGAAGTTGATATGAGTGAGTATTGAATACTTAACTTTAAAATTGTCTTAATTCTTTTATAAATTAGGATCCATATAGATAAGTGGAAAATCTCAACTTCATAAACTATGGTTCTAGTTTTTCCATTCACCAATAAGCATTTCATATTAAGCATTGCATTCTTAGGACCATTCTATATATACATTTTAAATAAGCTTCTCTTAGTTCATCATTTAATTTTCATCACAATGCAAAAATCTTGTTGTTCATCATCTAAGATTCTTATATAGCGTTTGAATCTTCATTGCATTTCTTGTTCTTCTTGGTGGTAGAATTTATTTAATTTTTTATTCTTGTAAGAAATATTATAAAGGTAGAAAAAAATGATCGAGAAGATTTTGACTAACAATTTGTTCTTCTTTAAATGTTTATTTATTTTTTTGTTTTAATAATTTATTGATCAAAAGATGTTTGAACCAAATCTACAAGCACAATACTCAATTATAACACCCCATATCAAAGACTTGATTGCAACATTCCATATCCATTAGAAAAACAACATGTTTGTTTTGAAAACATAATAAATTTTATTATTTTTAAAAAATTATAAAATAAATAGTGATAATTTTCATAAAAATACATATAAAATACTTTCCAGCAACATATACCCTACCACTAAAAAAAACATGTCAAAAGAAAATTATTAAAAAACCCTACCTAAATGTGAAGACTAGATAAAAATAAACAATATAATATATAAAAAGATTTATGAGACTAAAATTGGTAGTTAGGAAATAAAATTATTTTAATTACATCACAAAACCAACACAATATACAAAACCAAGAGCTTTAATACAAGATGGAGCATGGTCTCCAACCTTACTGCCTTTTGATTCAAAGCTTGAACCTCCTATTCAAAGTTCCAAAGTCTTAACAACATAGATAAAAAAATAATTTTGTTGCACAAAATCTATATATATATATATATAACCATTTACAATTTTTAATTAAAAAAGGCTCAACATTCTCTTACTCTCTATTATTGATTTTTAATGAGAAATTTCCTGTTTTTTCTATTCTCAATTCTTCAAAAGTTACATCCAAATTACAATTTTTATTTAAAAGAATAATTCAGCAAAATAAAAAGCTTAACATCCTCAAAAGTTTTTCTATCTTTTCTATTTTCAATTCTACAAAAGTTACATCGAAAAGTTTATTTTTAATATGTTCTCATATGTACTTATAGAGTTATAGGGTTCACAATCCATAGAAAAATTCTTTACCATAACTACTACTACACATAAAAATACATTTCATATTTACATTATTCATCTTCCAGTTTTTATTTCATTTAAGATAATGTCAACTAAATTTTAATTAAACTATAAACATTTATCTTTCATTTAATCTTTAAATCTATAGAAATATTCACAAAAACATAAAATATAGCCTTTTCTTAATGTTTTGAATGGCATAATTCCACTTAAATGTTCTGAATCCATCGTTGAATTGAGCTGAAAATTTGGCGTTCCCTAAGACGCGGCATGGGACAAGTATTTAAGTAAAAGTGGGTTAATATTTTTAAACTTTAAGCAATGAATTGGAGCTGACTAGTTAATATATCAGCTTGAAGCGAGGTGACTATCCGACATTTCTCATAAAGAAGCATCGCCAAACCAAAGCAAAGAATGAAGAAGATCATGCATGGTCATCATTTACACATGAAGCCATGGCAGACGACGATGAAATACCGGAAAAAGCACAAGGAGACACAAAACAGCAACGCCGAGAAGAAGAAGAATCCGCTCTAAATGTTGGCGGGGGCGGGAAACGACCGAAGCCACGGCAGCCGCCGCAGGAGGACGAAGTGAACAGCCGCCAAGCGGCATCATTTTACCACGGCGTCCGCCGCCGTTGCCACGGCCTGAACGTCCTCAAATTCAAGCCATGGTTCGCCGAGGAGCGTAAACCCCCCGAAGTCATGGCCATCTCGAACAAGAAGAGCGTTAACGTTCAGGTCAAAAGCTTCACCACCGACGTCGAGGCTGCCGTGGCGGCATGCATCCTCGCCCGCGTCTTCGAAATGTGCGCCGAAAAACATCAAAAATCCCATCGGACAAAGGAGTGTTCTCTCGCCAAGAATTTCAATTGCCACGACTTTCTGATTCGGCGGCGCCAAGAAATGGGTCAGGACGTGCCGGATTGCAGAACCCACAAGGGGTTGCAGAACTACTGTAGGGCTTGTGCCGCAGACTTTATAAATATTGTTCATGCTGTGGAAATGGGGGAGATGGAGATGCCCACGGATCCCTCCTTGGTGGAGGCCATGAAGGCCTACTGGACCAAGGCTTGGCCTTATGACAGACCTTATCCGGAGGACAACCTGCCTCCCCCAAAGCAGATGCGTAAGGCTAATACTAAGCCGAAGTGAAGTACTGGGGGTATAAGGAGGAAAAGTAGGTTTAGGTGGATGAAGGTCCCGAATTTTGCCTACTCCTTCGAGGGTGAGAGGGAGGAAGAAGAAGAGTTGGCTTGGATTGAGGTGGAGTGTCGATGCGACGTGCACCGGTCGAAAAGGATTTGGTGGAAAGTCGACCCAAAAGTGTGTCTGTGTGAAGGTGTCCAGTTTCGACTTATTCCCACGTTGATGTAAATTTTGTTACTATGAATTGTTTACCAATCAGCACATTTTTCAGAGCTCCTAGGCATTCCTTGTCTGCCTGCCTGTGATGATGAATTCTACTGGCATATCCCATGGTTGAAACGATGATGAAGTTTACTAGTTAAAATTTTGTTTCACTAGAAATATGTTACTAGATTTACATCATCATTTTAATCGATTAGAAAAAAAGAGGATAAAAATATTTACTAATGAAGTAAAATATAAATAAAATATGAGGTAATATCAGATGAGTAACTTCTCCCTTATACATATTGGATTTGGAGGACCTCCTTCTACATAACAGAGTCTGAGGTAAGGATAAGAATTACATCGCTTTGCTACTGAGTATAAATAAATCTTTTACTGGATTGATCTAAATTTTGTTACCATGAATCCAAATAGCATCATGAATGATGGCATGACCGTTATACCTTCTTTCGACCAATATCGTGAATGATGGATTATTGGAACGACCGTTCTTGTCTTTCGAATTTTTGGTAATTTTGCGTTGAAGGAGTTACACTTTCTACAGAGAGCAACGTGCTCATCTTTTTATTGTACTTTTCGTAAACAGTGAGGATCATTAAGTGCTGCACCAAAGTATTTCAGCTGTTTTTGAGTGTTGCATTTAGAGAGTTGTTTTAACATGTTGCAAACGCACCAGGCATGTTTTCGGTATGTTTTGAAAAAAATAAAAAATAAAAAATCTAATTGTAACCTACCATGGTTTTTTTTGGGCATATGAAGCTCCTTTAAACTTTAATTTTACGGATAAAAACAAAGTTAACAGGATCCAGATTATTTGGGGAATTAAACCAGACAGTCCATTAGCCGTCTCTTGCCTATCTCTTTTTAGGATAAATTGCACTTAAAAAAGTTTTGGTTCAATGGTTGAGATATACTATGTAACCCATACCAAAGTTTAAAAAGGGAAAAGACAACCCTTTTGTATTCCAACAATTTTATTATTATATTATTTAAAAATTAAAAACATATTTTTAATCTATTGTTTTTAATCATAAACATACCAAAACCTTTGATTTAAACAAGCCAAAATAGTAAACTAAACTAAATTTGAAATCTGGTTCATCAAATAAATTATATAACCTCTAAAAAGAAAAGAAAACACTTTCAAAACCCACTTTTCAAATTATTTTAAAAAATTAAATCTATGTACATTTGCTTTTCACTATATGTGTAGAAGACCCCTCCATGCAATCATTACAAATTTACGAGCTATGAATAAATTGATAAAGTTTAATAAAAGTTTGTGAAATATTAATTTAGTGGGATGTCTTTTGATATTATTAATGTTTATGCCTTCAATAAAGCTCAGGAATGTTGTAGCCTCTGGAAGTGGTGTGCTTTCTCTTTACCATCTGCTATTTGGGTTATGTGCGAAGATTTTAATATGATTGAAAAACCTATAGAAAAAATAGGGCAACTTCCCATGAGGGCTATTGGGGAAAGAGAGACTTGGTACTTCATGAAAAACAAATTGGGTCTTGTCAGACCCAATTCTTGTTTTTCTCCCTAGGATTTTCCTAAAAATTTGTAGTATACGTGGTCCAATTACCAAGCCGGCCATGCAAGAATTCTAAGAAGGTTGGATAGAGCCATGCTTTCAGATCATGTGCAATTTTTTTTTCATAGGAGAAATGCTTCAACTCCGTTTGTGGAAACCATTCCTAGTACCACTACTTTTGACCATTCACCCATCATGTTTAATGTGCTGATGAAATCCTTGCCTTAGAGACACTACAAGTCACATTCTTTTAATACTTCCTTTATTTATTACCCTTCCATGGTCTATCATATCCGTAGATTCTGGAATCTAGTTCCTAGACCTATTAGAGAGTTGGGTTGGATAGAATGATGGAATGATGTCATTTTTCATATAACTATCTTGCTATGTACTTTGAGGAAAAAAGTGACACAGTTCATAAGATATTCCAATGATGTCCTTCATGATGAGCTTGCCCAAGCTTCTCTTAGGCTTGAGGCCTATCTGTTTAATGTTGAACTTCAGTCTCATGTTTCCCAGCTGAGGCATGAACTTAAACTTACTAAAATTTATGAGGCTCGAGGAGCTCAAATTAAAGCCCATCTTTGTTGGCTTAATATTGGTGATATGGTCACCAAATTTTTTTTCAAAGGCTTCACCCTCCCAAGTAAGCTACTCAATTCAAGTCCATTCAAGATAATGGAATAGGGCTTATCGATCTTCCTGAGATGATTTATGCTTTTTTCAAGCACTATACTAATGTTTTTACCACTCAAACTTATTCTCCTAAGCAAGAGCAAGCACTAGCAACTTGTATGGTAGTTGTACCAATTAAGGTTTTGAAGTCTCAAAGAGTAGAGTGTGATAAACTTCTCTCCCTTAAAGATCTAGAGGATGCATTATCTCAAATGGCAAATGACAAAGCGCTAGGTCTGGATGGCTTTCCCTGTGAGTTCTACAAAGGTATTTGGGACTTAGTTGGTCCTGATTTACATAAAGTTTATTTGGAGGCTCTTCAAGTAGGCTCTTTAGGAGCAATTATTAATAGGAGAAATATCAAATTTATACCAAATCAAGGGGACCTAAATTTGATCACTAATTAGAGGTCTATTACTTTGTTGAATGTTAGTTACAAGATCATTACCAAATCTTTGGCTCTTCTTCTTAGGCCTTTTCTTCATTTGTTAGTTAGATCAGAGCAAACTAGCTTCATTCAAGGGAGGTACATCCTCGATAATATTTTGGCTATCTAGGAGGGTATGGAATGGGCCTGGATGTTAAACCAAAACATGTTTTTTATCAAGATTGATTTTGAGAAATCTTATGACCGCATTGAATGGAGATTCATTATTACTCTACTCAAAGCTTTAGGATTCATGCCACTTTTTTATTTAGACAATTGCTATGCTATTCAAATATGCTTCATCTATTCTCAATCTGAACAATTCACAATCTGAAGTAGTGGGTATTTTTAGGTCTATTTGGCAAGGGTGTCCTATTACTCCCTCTTTATATGTGCTTGCTACTAAAGCCTTCGGCTATATTTTAGTTGCTCAAGCTTCTGCAGGTCTTATTAAAGGAATTGCTCTTTCGAATGATTAGGGATAACTTATTAATGGTCACTTTTTTGATGACTCCTTTCTTACTATAAGGGAAGAGGAGTAATCTATTTCTAATGCTCTATATTGTTTGAACACCTTTTGCAAAGCCTCTAGTTCTAGCATACAATGGAGGAAGATCTTATGCTTCAAATAGTATCCCTTGCCATTGTGACCTTGGCTTCAAGGGTTTCATTGGAATTGGATCCCTCCTAGAGAAGTTCTTAAGTTTCTTGGTATTCCTTTTGCCTTTCAATTATCCCCTGCTCAGCATTGGAATTATGTGCTTCAAAGAGTTGAAAATAAAATTTAATTCTGGCTTACTGAGAAGCTATCATTAGTAGGTAAATTTTAGATTTGCTCTAATTAGCCGCCACTCATGTATACTACTCCTCTTGTTGGGTTCCTTCACAAGCTTGCTATAAGAATATTGAGAAACTCCTTCAATATTTTCTTTGGAATAATTCTTCTAAACCAAAGGGATTTCATATATTTGCCTAGGATATTGTTGTCTTCCCATAGAGTCTGGTGGAATGGGTTTTCTAGACTATAGACAAAAAGGTATTACTCTGTGTGCTAAGTGGGTGGTCAGGGCTCTAAGGGGATTTGAAGCTTGGAAAGTTCTAGTTTGACATTTCATTTCCTTTGGTCTTCCATTAAATCATAAAGGATGGAGAGGGTTGGATTTTCCCTCTCATTATTGCTTCAATTTTTGTCAAGATTCCTGGATCCTTTATTATTAAAATTATTTGGAAATCCTAGTAACAATCACTCCTTGGATATGTTGGAAAGAATACGAATTTTGTAAAGGCTTATCCATCAATTCTATGAATATTTTGTGGTCCCCCATGTTTCTTCATCAAGGTTCTCCCTTAGCTCGGGTGCAATGGATTCATGCTCAACAATTTTTTAAAAAGGGTATTGTTACAATAGTTGATTTCTTTTCTCACCAAACTAGGAATTGGATCCCATGGAATGAGTTAAAACACACCTTTAGGTTGAATGGTGCATAAAAAGGTACTTATAATGTTATTATTGCTCTCACCCCTTTTTCTATATTGCACAAGATTGGCATGCACTCGTTGTATCCTTGGTGGTCAGACTGGAGATGGCATGTTGACACTCCTTTGCTTAATTATATGGCTCGTTTGGGGTATAAATGGTTATCTCCTCATCTTCCTATGGTGCCTAAGCTCAATTAGTGTTGGGATTATTTTCTACAAGGACTAGATGGAACTCTAGATTTTAAAATGTTTGGGCTGCTTATGTTGAGCCCAAGCAATATTTTTTGTGTGGAGCTTGTTATGTTAATATCTTCCCTTAGGGAAATATTTGAAGTACCTTGGAATTCCTGATCCTAAATGTCCTTTTTGTGGTGAACCTAAATCTTGTACTCACCTATTTTGACATTGCAGAAGATCTAGGCAAGCTTTGGAATGGGTTCTTTCCTTTTTTTTCTCATTTACAACTACAAGAGTTTCTTGGCCCCAAGCTCTTCTTTGGGACTCTTTAACTTTATCTCTCCCACTTTTTGATGTGTGGCAAATTTTCAAGATTAGTCCACTCTTTCATATTTGGAAGGCTCATAACAAGATTATTTTTAAACAATATACACCTTCTATCACATTTACTCATGCAAATAAATTAGAAATTTTTAATGACATGTGGCTACAGATATGTACTCAAGCCAACAAAGTTGTTATGGAGTTGGATCACCTACAAGTTCTTCTAGTGCACTGGACTAATGCTCCATGTATAGTCAACCAGGTCCCCTAGAGTGCTCTTCTCAAGAGTGTTTTTGATCTCGTTCTCACTGTCATCCTCTATCATATGCAAGAAGTGCTTCCACATATAGACACTAGTCCTAGGCCTCGCTAGTTAGGAAATGGCCTGATGTTGACATTACTTGTTTGTCTCGACGGGTTGGGAGGTGGGATGATGTTCCACTAGTTTCACCTGGGCTAGTTGTTGATTGGAGTGACGGGATACAGAAGGCCTTAATGAGAATTGTGATGCAGAGGGGTGGATTCCCATACCATAATCACAAGTAGTTTATGCAATATGACACAATATTCCTTCTGATATGCTTTATTTTATCAATGATGATTGGTAAACTTGTGTTTTGTTGATGATTTTGTTTCCTAACCCTTGTCAATGAGGGTTAGATTTATTCCCCACGGGGTGTGTCCACTATTTTATTTTAAATTTTTTTATCTTAATTTAATGTAAATAGCTTTAGATTAATTAATTTAAAATTTTTACATTATTTTATTTTTAAATATTTAATTAAAGTTTAATTTAAATTTAATTATTTTATTTTTAATATTTGAAGATAAATATCTAATATGATTATTATAATATGATTAAATATTTAAAATAATTTTTTGAATATTAATAGAAAAACCAATTGAATCATGGAGGATATTTTTAATTTGAGTGCTCTTTAGAACAATGATACATTGTACAGACTTTTGGGTTTGTTAAGACACTTCAATTCAACAACATAGTATGGTAATTTGTCATAGTTTGATTTTTATGATACTAATTATAGTATTTTTATTTATTTATCTTGAGAAAAAGGGGTTTACTTGGGTTCCCCACTATTTATAAATCACAACTCTCATATATAAAGTTTGAGAGTTTACAAACATATTCAATTGCTGTCTCAATTGAGATGTTATAACTAGATACCTACATATTTTTTTACAAAAAGTCAAAATTTATGATATTTATTTTCTAGATTTTGTTCAACTTCTTTTGTAAATACAAATATTCAACATCTTTTTTCTTGAGAATTTTCAATCTTGTTCATCCATCCATCCAAGTGAAATCTTGATTAGTGATGATATTTGATGTTGCCAAGATATCATTATGTCACTTGAATATCTATAATTGCTCTGTTGGCTCCATGATTCTACTGCTCTGTTATGATATTTCAAATGATTGGTCATGTTGTTTCCTGATGTTGCTACACCCTTTTGAAATCTAGAAACATTATGCTTTTTCTACCAAACACTTCCATACTTGATGCCTTTCTAAATCCATGTAGATCTAACATATTGATATCTTAAGCCATACCTCCAAGATTGTTATCTCTTAGGGTGGCGTAGGTGTCAATATATTGTAACCTTCACCAAATGTTTTGTTTCTACTACACTTCTTCCATCAATAAGACTAGATAGTCGTAGATAGGATATATCCCACATGCATCAGTGGATAGGATAATGTAGTGTAATGACTCTATATATACCCCCTTGAGGATATCTCTCGATATGTTGAGTATTTTGCTAATATAGATTTGGTGTACTATGATTTTGTATTGGTGCTCTTTTGTGCTCATTTGTGTCCCATTTTATGTTCTTTTAATATTTCTAAAACAATTGTGTATGGTTTGTGCTATTTTAGAGGATACTCATAATATTTTAGAGGAAGAACTATCCTATGTGGTATTAGAGCTGAGTTTCAATGGGGCAAAGTGGGTACCATTTTTTCATGTATCCTTTGTATCTATCTTCATTTAGGGTTTTAGAGTTTTCCTCCATCGTATGCTCTTACCTTGCCCTTGTGGATCTTGGTGATCAAAAAGTGAAGAATCGATTCTTTCTATTTTTTAGGGTTTTACAGTCCACCCATTGTATGCTCTCACCTTACCCTTGTGTATCTTGGTGATAAAAAATGGTGAACCTATAATTTCTATCCTTCCACTTTGTAGATACATAACATATGGTTTTAAATGTTATCTCACAAAAAAAAACATTGTAGTTTTAGCAAAAAAATAGTATTTCAGTTTTAATAAAAAAAATACATTTCAATTTTAGGTATCAGTTTGGTAAAAACAACATATTGACACCCCACCTACTCAATTGTAATGTTGGGGACAATAACCTATAGATACCCCAAGCACATTCCCCTTTAAATCCTCCCCTTCCCCTTCTCCAAGTCAATCCCAACTTCTTAAGCACCCTTTCTCTCTCTACTCCCACCTCCTATTATCCCTTTTGTCTATACCTATCTCGCTTCTCCCTATCCCTTCTCTCTAGTTCATTTTCATGGCCCCCACTCTAGTTTTTTATTGTGTTTTTACCATTTATACCCAAATCCCTTCAGTTTAGGAAGCCATAGACAAACTTGTTGAAGAGTTGGCTAAGCTATAATGCTCCCTTTCTCAAAGGATGAACAATTTTGATAACCAAATAGCCGCCATGTCATCTACCACAACTTCCTTGGTAATTTCCCCTATTTTCTCACACCCACCTCCACCTTCTCATCAACCACTCCACCAAAAAAATCGAGTCCCTACTTTTGATTGTAACCTCAAATTGACCATTGGTCAAAAATGTTAATTTAGAACAAAAATGCTAGTGGCATTTTTATCACCAAGTCAATTTTTGTAAAAAAAACTAGAATATCTTGGCATGAGTCAAGGGCACATGGATTCCTTCATCCCACTCCTTTATATAACCCCACATGATCTAGCAATGAAGCAAACCTACAAATTTTGATTTTTCCCTATCTAATTATCCCTCTCAATCCCTCCTCCAAATTCTATTTAAGAAACCCTTGGGGCAAGACATTCATTAAGAAATTCATGCTAACTACACTCTGCTAACATTCTTCTATCTTATTTCTTTTCATATTTTCCTCCTTCAAGCATTTTGCAAGCATTCCATTGGAGCCAAGCCAATCAAGACAAAGAGAAATTTGTGGTAAGGAGGTCATCTTGGAGGTAAGTAAGGACTGCTTCTAGGTGATAGAACTCCTAGCACCTCCCTTATCTCCATTTTATTTGCTTCCATTCTATATTTTGTTCTCTATTTCATAACCTTGCTAGCTTAAATACTCCATTTTACTTGTATTTTCTATATTTTCTTGCTCCTAATCTCTTTTGTGTAGGGTTTTATCCTTGTTGTAGGCTCTAAAATATCTATTGTAGGTCTTAATAAAGCATCTATATCATCTCTTCAAGCACCTAATAATATAACATCTTATTGCAAGTCTAATTTGGCTTGTATTACCTTTCTATCCACATTTTTTATCATAAATTTCTTCCTTTAAAGGTTTGATTACATCTATTCACTTCATTTACTTCATAAAATTTTGTTGTCCTCTATTTTTATAGTTATATCATATTATATTAGCAGCATACTAACACTTTTTTTTCCTTCCATGCACATCTTATCTCACAATTCTTCCATTTGTAAGCATAAGTTTAGTGTTGAATCTCTGTAGCACTCATTTCTCATATTGTGCATAATATTTTACATTTTTAGTCATACATCTTTGATATTTCAATATCTAAGCTATTGTGCTATGGATGCAAGGGTATTATTGGTTTTTTATCTCATAACTTGCAGCATTCAATCATCCCCATTGGATTTCCCTTCCCTTTCTTCTTTACTACTGTAGATTTTAAAGTTTTGGGTAGCATTTCATATTCTTAGCATTTGCATTGATTTCCTACCATTTATAAGTAATTTGCTTTGATTATAGTTAAATTGGTTATTACATATCATTCTTAATACTACTACTTACATTTTGAACTCTTTTATACCTCTATTTTTATCAACATTTTTATTATTTTCAAGATTACCCATTCCCATTGCATGTATTTTTTTTTTTTGTGGAAAACATCCCAAAAGGGATGCCACTTTCGGGTAAGACCCAAGGAGGCAGGGGTATCCATTCCGCCAAAAATGCCCAGGACTCGGACCTGGCCTACCACCTTTGACATACTCAAGGAGCAAACAAACACACAAAACCAATTTAAAAATAAGTAAATAACAACAAAAATAATAAAATAAAATAAAAAACATGCTCCTTGAGTGTGTCAAAAACAAAAGCACAACCAAACACGCACAATAAGAAAAAATAAACCACAACACAAACCACATAGAAAAACACAAGAACCACATAACAAAACACAAACAAGACAAAAACAACAGAACACTACAAAGACATAACCCAAAAAAAACATGAAAAATAAACACAACCAAAACCTAAAAAATAAAATAAATAAAATAAAAATAAAAAAAAAACAACCAACAACAGACAATAAACAAAAACAAAAAACATAGAAAACACTCACACATAAAAACACGAAATAACACAAACAAAGAGAAACCCAAGAACAAGAACGAAAAAAACACAAGAACAATAACAAAAAACATAAAAAAAAACAAAACAACAAAAACACAAGAACAACGAAAAACAACACAAAGAACACAAAAACAAAACAAAACAAAAGAACCCACCCACCTTAAAAAACTAAACAAAAAAAACAAAGAAGAAAAAAGAAAAAAAAAAAATGAACAAAACAATGACCTATCTAGACCAGAAGACTATTAAGGCAAGAATCAACAGAGGAAACAAAATAAAGAATAGAATGAGCTAGGGAACTAAAAAAAATTGAATGAACCAAAGAGAAGCAAAAAAAAAAAACAAGAAGAAACTAGGTACCTTCAGAACTGGAGCCATCCAAAGAAATGATAGAAAGAAGAGCTTCCCTAATTTGAGAAGCCCACCATATAGGAGGGTGGCCATAACAAGTAAGATCACCTTTGTCCAAAGCCCAATTAGCTAAAGCATCAACACTCTTGTTTTGATCTCTCGACCACATGATTGTAATCAACTTTCAAAAATCCCATCCGGATTAACCGAATCTTCTCAATAATTCTTTTTATTCTCCAATCCACCTTATGATTCTTAGAAGGAGTCTTCAAGAGATTAATCATAAGTTGAGAGTCGACTCAACTAACACCTTTTCCCATCCAACCTTAGTAGCCTCCTCGAAGGCCTCTCGAGGATACCATACCCCTCAAGCAAGGTTATTGGAAAGAATACCCAAATTCTCAAGCAAAAGTAAAAACCAGGGATACATCTGAAAGTCTACCAATTCCTCCCACATCGGCTTTTCCAGGGTTCCCTCTAGAGGCTCCATCAGTATTGACTTTTCCAAAATCCTTAGGAGGAGGTTGCCAATTTCTAGTCCTATCCATCTTACTAATACTCACATTCCCTTTAAGTTGGTTGCCCTTAGAAGGTTTAATATTCAATATTTGCATCACTTGATCCCATCTTTGGTGGGAGTTTTGGGGGTGATTAAGGAGTTGATGGACCGATTCAACTAAGTTGGCTATGGTATTTTGCCAAATATAGTGAATATCCTTCCTATCTTGATTAAAAATTTGGTTGTTCCTTTCATTCCAAATATTCCAAAGAAGAATGGTAGAACCCATCCAAACTAACCGCCTAATAAAATGATCAACACCCTCTTGATTAGGCCAATCCCTCCAAAGTTGTTCAAAAGTAAAAAAATTGGACCACTCGTAAGCCAAGTAAAGTGGCCATTCTCCTCCATAGCTCATAGGCTAAAGTACACTCAATAAAAATATGGTTGATATTTTCTACATTCTCTTCACACATTTCACATCTAAAAGGGCCATGAAAACCACGCTTCATAAGTTGCTCACCAAGTAAGCACCCTACGATGCAATAAAATCCAATTAAAGAACCTCACCTTAGGCCAAAGCTTTTGAGCCCACAATTGAGAAAATATGTCAGAAGAATGGTTGGGATTATTATGGCATAAGGTCAAATAACCTTGAGCAACTGAATACTCACCCTTAGTAGTGTTGTTCCATCCAAAACAATATTTTTCATGGGACCAAGAGAGGGATCTCATATGAAGGATGCCTTGGATATCTTGTCTTTGCCTTTCTGGGATTTGAATAGGCCAGTCCTCAATAGGGATCCAATATCTACCAACCTTTGAATTACCAGTATGGTACCGACAGTAATTAGCCACCTTTATCCAATTAGCTCGATGAAGCTCCTCCATCAAAGGCCTCCAATCGGGAAACTGAGTTATCAAAGGCTTGTGACCATCCCAAGAATCTGTCCAAAAATTTGCATGTTGACCATTATGAATGATCCAAAATAATTTTTTCTTTATCAAATCCTCACCAGTCTTAAGAACCGCTAAAATGGGAGAACCTTTGGTAGGAAGTTGATAGCGAACAAGGTCTTCAGGACTTTTGTTCTCAAGCATATTTAGCACGAAGATTATTGGCCCAAAGAGCATTGGGGTTATGCAACATCCTCCAATATAATTTAGCAGCTAAAGCTTTGTTGTTATTAATTGAAGACCGGAATCCTAACCCCCCTTCACTCTTAGGAAGACATAAAGTATCCCATTTCACCAAGGCCCATTTTCTTTTCTCCTTAGTACCACTCCAAAGGAAACGATGACTGATTTGATCCAATTCTCGAAGAACAACCTTTGGGATATTCAAAATGGAAGAAACATAAATAGGAATAGCTTGAAGGACTGATTTTACCAAGGTGATTCTACCCCTAGAAGAAAGCCACTTGTTGGTCCACTTTCCAATTTTCTTCTTGACTTTGTCCAACAACCAATTCCAATATTTATTTTTCTGCCTTTGAATATTTATGGGAATACCTAAATAAGTGATTGGAAGAGAGGTCTTCTTATATCTTAATTTATCCAAGACCATGGATTCCTCGTCTAGCAGAGCAGTGAAAGAAAATAACTTTAGATTTATCTTCATTGATCAACCGCCCAGTAGCCTTAGAAAAATAGCTAATGATTTGCTTAATATTAGAAGCTTCCTTAACTCGTAGCTTTACCTAAAAGAGTAGAGTCATCCACAAATTGAAGATGAGAGATAGGTCTAGCTCCATGAGCAATGGTAACTCCCTCAAGGGTTTTGTTTTCCCTCTTTTTGGTTATAGTCCTACCCAAGCATTCAACAAGAATGATGAATAAATAAGGGGATAGCGGGTCACCTTGCCTAATACCTCTGGAAGCTGGGAAAGACCGAGAAGGCCTGCCATTGATAAGAACTAAGTAGGAAACTCGAAGAGATACATCCCATAATCCAATCCATCCAATCCTTAGAGAAACCAAATTGCCTCAAAACTTTGATAAGGAAGTGCCAATCCACTCTGTCATAAGCTTTGGATAAGTCTAACCGAATGAACATAGAAGGAGAATTTTGCATATCCATGGAATGGATGGATTCCTGGAGCAAGAACTATCTCATCTACTATTTGATGTCCTTCCACATATCCCCCTTGCTCTGGGGAAATAATCTTATGTAAAAGAGGCTTCAACCTTTTCGCCATGATTTTAGTAATGATTTTGAGAAGAACATTACATAAAGCAATAGGTCTAAAAGCTGAGATATGATCAACCTCTTGAGCTTTTGGAACAAGAGTAATATAAGTTTTATTGATAACCTTCAAAATTTCTTTGGCTTTCCCGGCTTCTTCCACCACCTCTAATAAATCAACATGAAGGATATCCCGTAACCCTTGATAGAACTCAATAGGAAAACCATCAGGACCTGGGGTTTTCCCTTTTTGCATTTTAAAAACTACTTGTTGAAGCTCATTGATAGTAACAGGAGCAATCAAAATAGAGTTCTCCTCGTAAGTGATAAGAGAAGGGATTGCTTGAAGAACATTTTGTTGAGAAGCTGAGTCAAGAGGAGTAGCAAGAAAAATATTGGAAAAGTAATCAACAACAATAGAGTTCATGCCATCCCAAGTATAAACAACATCTCCAGTATCTGAATTTAAGGAAGAAATAAAGTTGTGAGATCTTCGAGCTAGAAGATATTTGTGAAAGAAATTTGTGTTTCGATCTCCTTCTTTGAGCCATTGAATTCTAGATTTTTGCTTCCATAAGATTTCTTCTCTTTTTTCCCATTCCTCTAACTGAGTTGTGAGTTTAATTTCATCTGCACTTCTCTTCTCTCGTGAGGCCATCTAAACGGATTTTCTTATTCAAATTTTCAAGATGAGCAATAACTTCATGTTTTTTTTTATGAACATCCCCAAACTCTTTCCAGCTCCAAGTCTTGATTTTGGATTTAATGTATTGCAGTATTTTGGCAAAACAGAACATCTTAGTCCCATGCCTAGGTTTACCTTCCTTCCACCATTGTTGCACATGAGGTCTAAAGGAAATGTCTCTAAGCCACATTAATTGAAAACGAAAAGGAGAGAAACTCACATTGGTTTTCCACATTTCCACCATGATCGGCCAATGATCCGAACCAACATTATTAAGAGTCTTCACTTTAGGAATGTGACCATGGATTAAGAAATTTTTAGAGAGCAAAAACCTATCCAATCTCTCCATTATACAAGCTAAGCCTTGCCTTCTGTTAGACCAAGTCATAAGGCCATTATCTCGGTTGGATATCCACAAGATGGAGGTTTGCAATATATTCGCTCATGAGGTCAGTGCTTTTGTCCAAATTTCTATTTCCCCCCTTTTCTCATCCAGAGAGAGGATGGTATTGAAATCTCCTCCGATCAAGATCCAAGCTTTAGGAAAATGAGAGATAATATGAGTAATATCCTTCCACCGTCTTCTTTTTTCCTCCAAAGAAGTCGGGGCATAAATAGTAATGCAGAGCATAATCTGGTTGGAATGTCTACTT
This sequence comes from Wollemia nobilis, assembly GCA_028583015.1. Taxonomy (NCBI): domain Eukaryota; kingdom Viridiplantae; phylum Streptophyta; class Pinopsida; order Araucariales; family Araucariaceae; genus Wollemia; species Wollemia nobilis. The sequence goes on along the minus strand of JAQPPZ010016980.1, from coordinate 1,061,493 downwards.
TGAATAGCTATAGCCAACAAACCCCAACTGCCAACCATATGGTGAATAACTACCTCTTTTGGGTCCCAAAGACAAGCAATGCCACCCGAAGTCCCTTGGGAACTGAGGGAAACCACTTTTCCAACTGGCCAAATTTTATCGGCAATTAAGTCCATATCCTCCATTGACATCTTTGTTTCTTGAAGGAAAACAAGATGTGGATGATTTATCTGAATCATTCTTCTAATTTCATTTTGTTTTGAAAGACTCCCTTTGAGTCCTCTAATATTCCAAGTGATGATCTTCATTAATACCAGGGCTAAAAAAGTTGGGAAGGGCATTAATCTTACCTTCCTCTACAAGATTTTCACCTTCTTTTACCATATGATATTGATTGGTCTTGCGACCTACTTTTTGATTGGAATCCATCTTCAATTTTTTTTTCCCTGTTTCTTGACTTATTCCAATTGAATCTGAGATGGCTTCTAACCTTGAAGAATGCTCATACACAGCCAAAATTTTACTAGATGGTTCAATGGAGTCTATATTGGGACTCGCATTATTTGAAGTTTTGACATTTGAAATATTGTTTTTCTTGTGTAAATTTTCTCCTTTTTTTTTCGTTGAAAACCTTTGATTTGTTGGTTTGTCTCTGAGTTCTTCCCTTCATATTTAAATTGTGTTTCTAAGATTTCAGTTTCCATTATTTCCTCTTCCTCACTTGGGACATCATTTGTGGAAAGTATTTCAAACATATTAGCAAATGACTTTGATTGATCCTTCATAACTGTTTTTTTCTGAGTGTTCTTCTTCTTAGGTATTTGGAAACCTGCTGAGTTTATATCTTCTTTCTTTTGATCAGGAATTTTATTTGGGCAAGCACTGGCCAAATGACCATATTCATGGCAAATTCTACAACGAAAAGGAATGTTCTCATAGTCCACTACTTGCTCCCAAGTGTCTTCCCCAAATTGTAATGTGATATTTTTAGGAAGGGGTTTGTCAAAATCCATTAAAACACAAATTCGAGCATAAATAATATGTTCAAAATTTTGAGTACAATCAGCAATCATCATAAAAGTTCCTAAAGAGTTTCCAATTGAAGAAAAAATAGTAGGATTCCAAAATTCAATAGGGAGGCCAAAGAGTCTAACCCACACGGGAGCTATAGAAGGCATCTCTTCTTCGGATTTAAATTTAGTATGCCATGGCTTCATGAAAAGCCCCGCCCTTCCAAAAAACCAAGGACCCCCTTGAAAAGTTTTCTCTCTATCTTCATTATTAGCAAATAAAACAAGAAAATAACCATTTGGATAAATAGAGATTTGTAACTCACCTTTAGTTTTCCAACTTTTTGCAGCCCAAACTTTGAAAGCAGATAGACTCGGACGAAAACCCACGAACCGACAAATTAGTCCTCTTTTTTCCAAATCTTCAATGCCAGTCTGAATGTTACCCATATCAAGCTTAACAATAGGAGTTCCATCACCTGCTTTAAGACATCCCGACTCCGTTTTCTTGGGATCAATATTAGGAATTCTTAGAGGTTTATGGGAAGCCCTATTGATATTAGCATTGGGCCGAGGTTGTCCACCATGAAGGGCATCCCTAAAATTCATTTTTGGGACTGAGTCTTCAAAATTCTTACCCTTGACAGGGGTTTTCACAAGTAGAATTATTTTGTGGGTGCACCTTAGCACCAGATTCACTTGAGATATGAGCCATTTTTTGATCAACTGCTTGAAACTTGTTTCGTGATCTCTTTAATCCTTGCCCTAGACGTCGTGGAAAGGTATGGTTTTCACTTTTCTTTTGAGCAGCAAATTGGAAGCCGTTGTCACTCAAGTTCACAGTATGATCTATTGAAAGACAAATTTCTAACCCATCTTGTATCCCCTGCAACATTTCCTGCTAAAATATTGAGCATAAACCACAAAAATATTGGCCACTAGGGCCCGAAGGCCCTAAAAACCAACCTCTGGAGCTGCTTGCACTCAACCCAGATGAAACCCTCGCATAGCCGCTTGCCAAATATATCGTTCACACATAGGGATGCGCTAGGATCTGTGTTGCTCCAAATGATATGAAAATTGGTGGAGACGTTCTAGGGTTTTTCAGGCATCTACCCTCAAAATTTTAGCTCAATCCGAGTTCGGATGAGTGAGATATGGCCGAAACGAGTTCGGTAGTTTGGGCAGTCCTATGAAAAATGTCCATCTTGTTTCCTCTCCCCTTCATTTCATTGCATGTATGTTTGATTAGATTACAAATTCTCATTATTCAATGATCTAATCCTCAAATTCATAAGTCTTAGAACTAGTAAATCTCCCTAGAAATCATATCCCTTCATTGCATAAGAAAATTGATGAAAAACCCATCTGCAATCAACCTCAAAACTCATCAGCTCCATTTTGTGATAATAATATCACTCCCTACAGTCACTAGTATTTTTGTCTCTCTAAAAACATAGTGATAAAAATACCACTCAGTGACAAAAACACTAGTGGCATTTTTGTACAAGACCTACTTCCATTCCCATGAGGCAAGCATCAAAAGTTTCATTAAAAGGAGGGTTTGATCAGCTGTCAAGACAAGAAATTTACCTTCCCAACACTTAGACAGACCCCCAAAATCATACAAATCTAAATTTTTTGGTCTTTATTGCATATTTAGGTTCATAGTTTATGACAAAAATGCTAATAGAATTTTTATAACTCAATAGTATTTTTGTAACAGGCACTGAAAGAGGTAATTCTACCACTTGGCATCACCTTAAACCCTGTTATTCCATATTATCTGTGTTATGCTTGTGTTTTTTCCCCATAAGTCACATTTTATTTGGGAAATCAAGGAATCATAGCTTAGCATTAACCCCTTTCACAAAACACATTTATTTTGGTCAATTAAGGAACCTTAAATTAGGGATAATTATTCTTTAAAATCATATTTGATTTTGAGAGTTAAGGAATCTAAAACTAAGTTTAAATCATTTCTTTTATAAGCATCTAGGCAATAAATTAAAAAATCATATAGTTGCATCATAGGCTAGCTTGTCTTCTTGCATTATCCCTTGTTTGCCTTGAAAATAAAATATTTATTTAGTTAGCTCATCATCAAAATGAAAAGCACTTAGGTTAGCTCTTTTTTTCTTACATTTGTGTGATATAAGCTTAGCATGCATTTTATGTGATCTTCACCTTAATTTTGAATAACCTTTTAAGGCTTGAAAAAGAGTCAAGATCTACTAATCCAAACCTTAGGTGTTTTGTTGAATAAACACATATAATACTAATACACAAGCATTTACACCTTGAAAAACTATAGTGTGTAGGGGTCTAACCACATAGAGGATGTTCATATCTTCAGGGTATCCTTTGGAAAGAGATCCTCAAATATGGAAGAAGTGGTTCCAACGAGTCCCCCCGCACGTGCTTGGTATGGTTAGGTTGAAAATTCCCATGCCTACATATTGGTGAACCCAACGTGAAAAATCCTTTTGCCTTAAAATAAGATAAAATTTTGTTAAACTTAAACAAGATCACATAATTTTTTTTCCATAGCTTACATCACATTAAGTCAAGATAAAAATAACATAACCTATTGTTAGTCCTACTAGGGGAAGGATAACGACCCCTTGAGAAAACTGAAACATGAACCTTAGGGAGAAATTTTCTTTTGCTAGTATATTACGGTGGACTAGCAAGAGTCATAAGGAGGGTTGTATTTCAAGGTGACATAAGGATCTCAAAACATATTCTCTTCTTTGCTATAAGTACTCTTGAAAAAAAAATCTAATAAATTATCTCCATCTATCTCCTTCAAAAACAAAACTTTCATACTATGTCTCAAAACCCTTGTAATACTCAACAAGGATTTAGGTTCCTCATCTTGTGAGATTTTTACACATGAGCATGATGATCAAGAGGTCAATCCTTGGTCACACCATGTGTTTAGAGAATAATAATAAGTTGTTGAACAATTTTTTTTTCCGATCCATAGACCATGTTAGGGATTATATTAGAAGAAACAAAAACATATTTCTAGATGTTCTTAGGGATGAAATTAGAGAACAAGGTGAAAAGGAATCAACTATAATTTATAATAATCATGAATATTCTAGTGATCAATCAATTTTGGCTCAAATCAATGAAAATCAAAACAACTTGGCTTAGTCTCAATGTGGCTATGGTACAACCCACCAATTCTACAACTCCAACCATATCCATAGGGACATCTACTATGGGTAACCCATTTTCATCACCTCCTAATGACACAATGCCTACCAATTCTACAAACCCTTTTCTAACTCATAACTTAGGGCTTAACCAAACCCCTCCAACTATGACATCTAATCAAAACACTTCAACTCTCATGACTCTACCTTTCATATCTCAATATTTCACCCAACCTCTTACACAACCCCTTATAACCTTACCTACTCTAACTAATCCTCCATCCAATGACCTTCAAGATATCAACACTAAGATCCTAGACCTTGAAAAGCGAGACTCCAATTTTGAAGAGCTTGAACATCAAATTACCTCTCTTCAAGGGACATCCAAGCTAAAGTACTCTTTTGAAGAAATCTATAATGAGCCATTAGATCCCTTTATAGTCAATCACCCCTTTCCAAAGAACTTTGAGACTCCTATATTTCAAATATATAATAGAAATCAAGACCCTATTAACCATATAAGATTATTTCAAATAACATGTAGTGAAATTAATCATGATGAAAATATTCTCCTTAAGTTATTCCCTAAAAGTCTTAGTGGTTTATCCTTAGAATGGTACTTCCAAATACCTCACCATTCCATCAAGAAGTTCAAGGAAATTATGGAAGCCTTTGTTAAATAATTCTCAATTTATATAGAAGACAAGGTTACCATAGATGACCTATACCAACTTAAACAATCTAAGACCGAATGATTCTTAGACTTCTTAGACAAATGGAGGGGCTTAGTGGGAATAATTCAACATATTCATCCTCCTAAGGAAATATTACATATTTTCATTAAAAACCTTCATGAACAATTATCATACCCCTTAGAAATGACAAACATAACCTATTTTGAAGAAGTTATTTACATAGCCAAAAGAGTAGAAGCCATCCTCATAATATGGGTACAACTTGACTATAACATGAAAGAGGAGGAAAATGCCTCTAGTAGGGGATAATATAAAAATAAACATGTTGTAGGTGGCGGTGTAACATATTCCCATCAAAAAAATAATATAAACACAACTCAAAATGCTCCTCAAAAGTTAGTTGTCCAAAGACAAGATAAACCCAAGAGATAATACACAAACACTGGACAAAGTCAAGCTATTATGCTAAAAATGCTCCTTGATCCTAATATGTTGGAACTCCCAACTATTACACCTTGGGATACAACTAAATAATTTCCAAATTGGTATAAACATGATGAGTATTGTGAATATCACCGCATAGAGGGACACACCACAAAAAAATGCATAAATTTAAAGAACATTATCCAAGACCTCATAGAAGAAGGAAAAATAGTGTTCAATAAACAAGACACTCCAAACAAAAATCTAGGGATCTTCCAAAATCCCTTACCAAAACAATCAAAAGTCTACCAACTTTGTAGGCACTATACATTTGTCAAAACCATCCTATGTTGTGACTAGGAAACAAGTAAAGAATCAATCCTAGATCAACTTTCTTTAGTTATAAAAATAAATTATAAAGTCAATGTTCCTAATAAATCACCCTTGGTTCTCACACCTCCTCAAAATACCTTACATTACTTTGATCTTCATTGATAATTAGATGAGGTACCCACAAAAATCTATCTTCTAGAATTGTTAAAAACATCACCCGCTCATAGGGAAATATTGCTAAAAATTTTAAGCAAGCAAGAAGTCCCTCAAGACATATCCCTAAATGATATTACCAATATAGTTGGATTCATTAGGGTAAACAATGTTATCCTAGCATTTCATGAGACAAATACCCCTCTTAAAACAATATCAGGAGACTTGCCTCTTTAAATCATAGCTCAAATAGGCGATAAACATATCAAAAGGTTCTAGTAGATAATGGTTCAGCCTTAAATGTATGTAATATCATTTTTTTACAAAATTTTGACTTAGGTATAAATGATTTACAAAAATATAACCTTATCATTAGAGCCTTAGAAAGATAAGTAACAAGCACTATTACCCTACCTATCAAAGTAGGCTCATGTGTTGTAAACACTCTCTTCTATATTATATCATGTGATGTAACATACAATATGCTCCTTGGAAGGCCTTGTATACATGCCATAAAAGCAACACCTTCCACCTTACATCAATATATCAAATATGAATATCAAGGGAGGATTATCCACATCCCTAGAGATCCAAATCCTTTTTCCTTATGCAACTCTATTGAAACCCAAAGGATTAACCTTTGTCCCTCCATACAAAAAGCATTACCACCTAATCAACCCAAAATAGATAAAGGGAAGGAAATACTAGAAGAACCCCTCATAAACCTAGGGGATGATCCCCAATCATCTTCTTCCAATGATCAAGTCAATTTAATCCATCAAAAATATGATCCCTTCGCAGAATTAGTAAGCATGTTCCTACCTCCTCATGACATAGGCATGCCAAATAGAAAAGGACTCAAAGTTCAAATATGAACTTGTTCTTTCATCTATGGGAAAATTACCTTTGATGAAAATATTCAAGGGTGCAACTCCATGCCAAATGAGTGAACATACACCACGTGTTATATGTCATATTGATTTTCTATGGCTAAGAAAATGCTAACCAACATGGGATACTAAGGTAAAGTCCTAGGTCATTATGAATAGTTCATCAAGGAACCCCTAGAAGTTGAACCTTGGTGAGGATGACATGGAATCAAAATCATCCATAACAAAAATGAACCCTCACATATATTGGAAGAAGACAATGAGGATAACTATCCTAAGCCAATACATGGCTTTCAATGGTGTGATGAAGATGAAAAAGAGTTATGGTCACTTCTCAACCACAACCCCACAAAACCATATGATTTGGTAGTATTAAAATGTTATTAATCGTTCATCCATAATCAACAACAACCTCAATAGAAGAAAAATTTGAGGAAAACTACCCTATGGAAGAGTCCCTTAAAAAAAATTAATTTAAACTTTGCCCAACTTCCCAAATCAGAACAAACAGCTCTAGATCCATAAGAATATAAAGAGTTAGGGGTACTAACCACCCCTCCTCACTTTTATGATGAGTCACAATATTTAATAAAAGAAATAATTGATATAAATATTGGAATAGATCAAAATCCTCACCTTCTCAAACTTGGAAAAATCCTAACTCAAGAAGAATGGATTAAATACACAAATCTATTAAAATAATTTCATGATATTTTTTCTTGGACATATGATGATATGCCAGGACTTGATCCCTCGTTAATAGTCCATCATTTGGTACTACGCCAAGATGTCATACTTGTTAAACAAAAACTAAGAAAAATACATCCAAAAGTTACTCTTTTGGTAAAAGAGGAACTACAAAAACTCCTAGATTTTGGCTTCATAAAATCCATAGATTACTTGGATTGGATTTCCAACATTGTTCTTATCACTAAAAAAGAAGGATCCATTCAAATTTACATAAACTTTAGGGACATACACAACACTTGCTCAAAAGATGATTTTCCTTTGCTAAACATATACATGATAGTAGACTTCACTGTAGGATCTGAGATGTTATCTTTTATGGATGAATTTTCATGATATAAGCAAATTAAAATCACACCAAAATATTAATCCAAAATAGCCTTCACTACACCATGGGGAACCTTTTGTTATCAGGTCATTCCATTTTGCCTTAAGAATGCAGAAGCTATCAAAGAGCCATGACATACATATTCCATGAACTAATGCATAAAACCATAGAATATTATGTAGTTGATCTCTCAGGTTGCTCTAAGAAACAGTCATATTCAAGATCTTAGATTTATTTTCAAAATATTGCAAGACAAAAAAGTTAGGCTAAATCCCTAAAAGTGCATCTTTGGGGTAACATAAATAAAACTGTAAGGGTTCATCATATCCCATCACAAGATTTAAGTTGATCCCTCCAAAATTGTAGCAATAAAAAACATACCACCACCTATAAAATTAACTGAATTACATAGCTTCCAAGTCAAATTATAAGCCATCTAAAAATTCATCTTGCAACTCGTAGACAAATGCCAACCCTTCTCTATATTACTAAATAAAAGAACAATATTTGATTGCCAAAAGGCCTTTTAAGCCTTATAGAATTATCTCTTGACACCACCCATCAGGCCATCTTAGTACCACCAAATCCAAGTCAACCATTACTACTATACATAGTTGCTATTGAACATGCCTTTGGAGCTTTATTAGCCCAACATGACGAACAACATTGAGAAAGAGAAATCTACTATATAAGTAGAACTATGGTGAACTATGAAACTCACTACACACCATTATAGAATCTATTCTTAGTCATTATCTTCTCATCTCTCAAATTAAAATATTATATGCTTAGCCAAAAGACCTATATCTTAGTGTATCGCCCAAATTTTTCGCACCCTTACCTTCAGGCTAAAGGATCCATACCCGAAAGGGGGGTGAGAAAAGGATGGAACAATACCTCGGACGGAGAGGCCCTTTGAAGGTCACGCCTCTCAGGGGAGGGGTATAAAGGTGAATTTTTGACGGATGGTGGGGTTCACCAGGAAACTTTGAGTGGCAGTTTCCATGCCTAGGTTGAGAATGGGTTTGATTTGTTCGTTTTATGTTCAATCATTTAGATTCCTAGGTTGGCCAAAATGAAGCTAAGCTATTCTATATGAAGATTCTGATTTATATGAAGACAATAGACATAAATGAATCCTAATGTGATTGAATACAGAGAATATATAAAATGGAGAAGAGTACACCTGATTTCTGATGTCTGATGAAGATTCTGAAGCTTGTAGGAGTCCAGATCATCCCGGATATGACAGGATCATCTGTAATTGTACAAAATCATCCCAAATCATAGGAGATCATCCGAGATCACCCAAGATCGTCAGCGACCTGACGAATTTGTCAGGCGAATTCGTCAAAAACCTGCAATCAAGAAAACAGACACCAAAAACCAAAAATACAATTGCAAGAATGATGCAAAATGATAGAAATAAGAGTATAGATGTTTGAATGATAAATCCAGATATCAAATTAAATGAGATGCACTATTTTGGAAACTTATTTTGAATTTTATCATGCAATTATGCTAAATGAGGTGAACTCCAAGATGCAAAACAGAAGTAAATTAATCTAATGCACCAATAAATAAGGAAAATGAGATAGAGAATGCAAACTCAGGGCTCTGATTGCCCCCAAGCTGAATTGCAGACCAGATCATCTGTAATCGTACAAGATCATCGTCGATCTTGACAGGATCGTCTAAAATTGTAGTTGAATCGCCTACGATGATCCGAGCTACCTCCGACTGAAACACAGTGAAATCCTGCAACAAAACTTGAAAACACAAGTGCAAATGATGGGAGATCACAGCAAAAACTAAAATTGTAGGGAAATAATCATCCAAGCAGCCAGGTAGGGAGTCAGGGGGATAAACTAGGAAAATCCCAGTTTATATAGGATTAGGGGGAGGTTAGGAGGTTGGGGATCATCCCAATCTAGGAGATCCCCAACGTGGGAATCTCCAACCGCGTAGACATGCTTCTGCCCAAGTTGGAGAGGTCGTTGGAACATAAGCTAATTGCAAAAATTTAGTTTTGGGACGAAATCGTCTGGACGTTCTGTTCCAGACGAATTCATCCGATTTGGGACGATATCATTAGATCGACGACGATATCGTCAGATCGACGACGATATCGTCCAACGGTCACAACAACCTCTAAAAATGGTGCAAAAAATGAGGTAAGCGGTTAACGGGTGGTTTTGGGGTTAAAATTCAAATTTCTACTTTTTACTGATGGTTTAACTACGCCAATTTTAGGGTGCTACATTTTGCCCCCTCTTTAGCGAATTTTCCAAAAAAAATGCGTTAAAGACGAGTTCTTCATGCTTTACGAGAAAGCAAAAATTTATTCCATTTTTTAGACGACGATTCTAGGTCGAATCGTACAACTGTTTGCTATGGTGCCCCCTCCGAGTTTTTACCCAAATCGAACGTTTGAGGTAAAAGCGCGGAAAAGCAAAAATTAAAAAAATGTCGTTTTGAATAAAAATAAGAAAAATAGGGTAAAACCCTAATTCATTTTTACTGTTCACTTTCGTTGTTTCAGAGCTCTACAGGCGAAATGGTGGAAACAACGCACAAATCGATAGAGATCCGACGCGGGTTGCGGGTAAGGATCTAAACCTAGTTTACTATGTTTTTAACTTGATTTACTTGATTTTTGACTTGAATTTTAAGTGTTTTTGGGCGTCGCGGCCGTTTTTAGGCCGTCGACGAAATCGTCTCTATATTGTCGATTTCGTCTAGGGACGAAATCGAAGAAATAGGGGTGATCCCGTCCAATAAGGGGCGATCCCCAAATTGAAGAACGAAGACGATTTCGTCCTATTAAGGACGATTTTATCTAAATTTGGTATGATATCATCCAATAATGGGCGATATCAACTTTTATGGGATGATTTGATTTTAATTGATTTTTTTTTTTATGATTATGTACTAATGATTTTTGTTGTTTTATTGCTTATTTTGTAGAGGGGATTGCTAAAGAGTTGGGAGTGGAAATACGGAGGTCTAAGAGATGATTTGGCCATGAGGTGAGATTGGTAGAGGTAGGACTACAGCATGTGGCAGAGATGCCACAAATTCCTACAGACATGGGGCTACTGACAGCCCTAGTAGAGAGATGGTATCCGGAGTCGTCCTGCTTTCGGCTACCGATAAGGGAGATGACTCCCACTCTAGAGGATGTATGGAGGATCTTGAGGATCCCCATACACGGTCGATTCATGACCCCTTCGGCCAATCAGGGCCATGCTATGATGAGATTGTGCGAGGACCCGAGCTTCATCCTGGAGAAGGGCGGAGTGAACATCGAGGCTTTGAGGCGGATGCCTAGGGCATCTCGGTTGACCCAAGTTTTGGTAGGGGTGGTGGGTGGCCTTCTTCTATGCCACCAGAGTGGATGCAAATTATCGTGGCTACTTTCAGATGTGGTCTATGACATGAGAGACCACGAATACAGGTTTGCTTGGGGCAGCTTTGTACTGTGCCACTTGTATAGGATCCTTTATGGGGTCGTATACAAGGGGGGTCGATGTCTAGTGCTGACATCGCTTCTATAGGTTTGGTGTTGGGAGCACATTGTGGTGCGAAGGCCGGTAGGGCTTCCACTGATAGGAGTTGACCGGGAGAGACCCCAAGTTTTCTATTGGTGGCTCTAGAGAGGGTCATAGCGACGGATAGATCTATCGATGTCCCGAAGGTTGCTGGATGACCTCACCCCAGATCGGATCACTTGGAGACCATGGAGAGAGCATCCAGGGTGGGTAGAGGATGGACAGGAGTTGGCTCACATCAGGCAAGTCATATGGTTGAGGACAGAGCAGGGAGAGGTAGAGCTCCATCGCTATGACCAAGTTTTGAGGTAGTTCGGTCTATAGCAGGGGATCCCTACTCTTAGGGATTATGAGTACTCCCGGACTATGCAGGATAGTACCACACTGAGCGGGGCTCCAGACATGCAATGGTTCTGGAGTCAGGATGCTGATGATGCCCCCATTCAGCCAGTGGATGGGGATGATGCAGGGATAGTAGATGGATATGATGCCTGGTATGCAGGCATCCACCCTCCTCGGATGATGAGGGCACAGGGTCCGATGCATGCTGTAGTGCAATGGATGGAGAGGTGGCGCCAGGCTGCCATCGATGCAGCGAGGGGTCACGGAGGGAGGGATCAATGATGACCTCCTCAGGAGAGACATCGAAGAGTACCACAGGCTCCGGAGAGACAACAACAGGAAGAGGAGGGAGGAGAGGAGAGAGGAGAGGAGAGAAAGACTCCCTCCTTAGTAGAGGGATAGGCCACCATCGCCCGATAGGGGCAAGGGTGTCGAGGTGGGGGAGAGTAGTGAGATGGCAGCTCTCTAGATGGAGAATGCCTGCCTACGAGCTCAGGTGCAGACTCTGTAGGATGAGGCTACACGACTCAGGGCTCGGAGCAGAGGGGCGAGCATTCTGGAGCTGGCACGATCGGTTGCTCAGACCACGTTCTATCAAGGAGTGTACTACCAGCTAGTTCCAGAGGGCTAGAGGATACAGTTGCCAGTCGACATTGTAGAGCCGATCAGGATGGGGTCATCGAGGACATCATCACGATCGACGTCGAGGACCCACGATACAAGACGGGCTTCGATGGGACCACCTCCTCCACCTCAGGGCAGGAGAGGAGATGAGGCTGAGAGCTCGAGGTCTTCTCGAGACTAGATGCACATTGTACATAGACTATTTTTGAGATGATTGAGTATGCCAGGGTATAGATTGTGGCATACCAATCCGTTTTGATATGATGTATATACTTCTTGATATATATATGATGTTTTTTTTGTGATATGACTTGTGCATATGTTTTATGATGCTTTAATATTTTAATTGTTGATTGACTATTCATGTAATTATGTCGTTGAAAATATTATAATTTTATGTCATGCTATAAAATTAAATGAAATAATCTGATGTAAACAAACTGGTTGTTGTGGTGTGTTTTGATGAAAATAAAGTGACTTCTAACAATAATTTCAAAGGACATTGTCGTTGTTACATGACCATTTCATGGAGTCGCCACTCGCTAGGTCATCAAGCTAATCCCGGTATGAGAGAAATATTGCTAAAAGTAAAAGGGTGCTTAAGAGACTTTCTTAAGACTTTGTGTTGTGATGATGAAAAATGATGATAGTGATGATTTGTTTTCAGATTTCCATGAAAATATTATGCATGAAATATTAAAAATATGATTTTTTCTAGGCATAAAATTCCTAAGTATGATAGAAATTTGAACAATTCCCTAGGAATTATACCATCGTCACAAAAAAAAATGAATGTTGACATAATGAAATGAAATAGGAAAGTTTTCATTCTTTTTAAAGCACAATTGTGTAACATAATGATTTAAGCCATATGCTTTTATGGATTAAATAAATGGGAAATAAAATTAGAATGATGGTTTGCGCTAGGCATAGAATTTTAGGTATAGACTTATACCATCATCGTGAAATCCAAAGAAGAAATTGATATAATAGTTTTATTGCATAGTTGATTTTTGATTTTGAGATAAACAAAAAATATAAAAATGAGGACTTGCACTAGGCATAAAATTCCAATTTAGGTTTAGGAACTATACCATCATCGCGAAAGTCAAAAATATATAAATGTGACTTTATTGCTAGATTTTTGAACATGTTTTGCAAGAAAATTTTGGATTTTTGAAAAAAATGTATTTAATTGATTTTACGCTAAGCAGATATTCTCAAGTAAGAAAGTCAAATTATTCCAGAAGATTTGAATAAATATTTTAAATTATCTCAAAGACAAAATTTAGATTTATAAGGAACCCCGTGTGCATACGTGAGTTCATTGCCAATCTTGATCTATCATAATGATACAAAATCTCTCAAACACAAATGTGTGTGCAATTGTAATGTTCATTTACCGATTTTGAGCAAGATAATTTGATACAAGTAATTTGAATTAACCAAATGAGTGTTCGTTGACCATGATTTATATGCATGTAACCGTACCAGACTACTATGTAAGTCGGGTCATCAAGAGCTAGCTGATCCATAAGCGGACATAGGTCTATACAAAAGAAGGTCGCTAATGTGACAGACATATCACCACGCTAGGAGTTACCCAATGTCAAGCAAGTTGGGCACAAATCACCTGTTATGGGGTTTACCTCACAGTTTTTGAATAATTGAGAATTCCAAGGATTCAAGCTTCACACTTCCTTCTTTCAAAAGGGGGAGGGATTTATTGCTTTTTGCTCTTTTCTTTTCTTTTCTTTTTCTATTTTTTTTTTTTTGCTTGACACTGAGATAATGCTGAAATATTGCTGAGATGGTACAAAATGATACTGAAATAATGCTTCTGAATAATTTCTCTTTTTCTCATGATTTTTCTTGATTTTCTTTTTCTTTTTCTTTTTCTTCCTATACTAGGGATACTTGCTCGGATTGGCTGTAGAGCAAGGGATTTTTATTCTGGGCAGGAGTGAGCTTGTCCTTTTGTCAATTCTCAAAGATTCTAGACCATGTGCATGATAGGATAGCAGGGGAAAATTTTCGCTCAAGAGACCACTTCTACTGTGTAGCATCGTTTTGAATTTGCAATGAAATCATTTTAATGTGAAAAGGTGTACTTGGTTCAAGTAAATAACAAGATCGGTTCTCTATGCTCAAAACTTTATTTAATTCAACTGTGGACTTCGATATAAGAGAGATTAATAATCATACCAAATAAGATCAAGATATTTATTCATGTGAGTGTGAAAGTGAGGGATTCCAGATAAATGCTAATTTATCCAAAATAACTGAAAATATAACTGCAATACTTCAAGAATTGACAGGTGCAAAATAGAAGATGTTTTTGAGGATTTTGATGATTTTGATTTTTTTATATTTTGATTTTAATTTATGAATTGAGAGAATACATAATATTACTATTTTTGAAATTTTTATATGAATTACTAATATGAGACAATATGTATAATATATACAATGATGAAATTACCAGATTTATGCATAATAGCGCTTAAGATGCATAATGTTCATAGGTTCTTTAAGATCTTTACCATCTAAGGTAGCTAATCTGTATGCTCCCGATCCAAATTTAGCAATGATAATATATGGCCCAAGCCAGTTAGGCTCGAATTTGCCTTTAAGGTCTTTAGTTGCATTAGTATTTTTTTATTTTCTTTTAAGACGAGGTCGTCGATCTCAAAGGATCGATTATGAACTTTCTTGAGATATGCTCGTTTGAGCTTGTTATGGTAGGCACGAAGATGCTCCAAAGCATTAATGCGCTTCTCATCTAGGAGTTCCAACTGACTAAATCTACCAACATGATATTCATCTCCTACTTCAGTATCTTGAAGTAGCAGAGCCAAAGAAGGAACTTCTAGTTCAAAGGGAAAAACAACTTCAGCACCATAAACCAAAACAAAAGGTGAAGTGCCCGTGGGAGTACGAATGCTAGTTCGATAAGCCCACAAAGCAGGATATAATTGAATGTGCCAATCACGGCCAGATTTATTGACCAGTCTCTTGAGGATTTTAATTAATGTTTTATTAGATGCTTCTGCTTGGCCATTACCCTGAGGATAATAGGGAGTGGACCAACGATGTTGAATTTTATATTTTTGACATAGTTTCTTTACATATTTGTTTTTGAAACAAGTTCCATTATCCGAGATGAGATTTGTAGGAATTCCAAACCTACAAATAATTTGATTAAGAATAAACTTGGAAACTTGCGTTCTAGTGCAAGAAGCTAAGGGCATAGCTTCGACCCACTTCGTAAAATACTCGATGGCGGTTATGATGAATTTGTGTCCATCAGATGACACAGGATTGATTTTTTTGATGATGTCTAAGCCCCATTTTGAAAAGGGCCAAGGAGATGAAATAGCCTGTAGTTCTTGTGTAGGCGCATGGACAAGGTCAGCGTGTTTCTGGCACTTGTCGCAATGGCGCACGTAATCATGTGCATCATTCTCCATGGTAGGCCAAAAATATCCTATCCTAAGGAGCTTCTTAGCAATGGCGCTACCACTAAAGTGTCCCCCACAAGATCCATCGTGGGCTTCACTCAAAGCTGATCTAGACTCTTCTAGATTCAAACATCTCAATAGGATACCTTCAAAAGATCTCCTATATAACGTATTGCCAATTATTACGAAGCGACTTGCTTGTCTACGTAATAACCGATGCTGGTTTCTATTAAAACCTTCAGGGAAGGTCCCATTTTGAAGAAAATTGAGGATGTCAGTGTACCAAAGTTCAGGAATAGTTTCGTTGATTAGAAACACGTCCAAAGGTTCCAAGCATGATTTAGTTGAAGTGGGTTCTTGGAGTCGACGAATAATGATGGTAGCATATTCGTCATCTAACTCCAAGGGTAAAAGAGATGCAGCTATGGCCATAGCGTCAACCGCACGATTGCTAGTTCTAGGAATAGCTTCCAAGGTAACTTGATCAAATAAAGATATTAATTGTAATACATATGCTTTATATGGGCATAATTTATCATCTCTAGTCTGATAAACATCATTAATTTGATTTATAACAAGTTGAGAATCACCAAAAACTAATAGATTTTTAATTTTTAGTGCCAGGGCAGCTCGTAATCCAAGGATTAGAGCCTCATATTCAGCAGTGTTATTAGTATAGGCAAACATTAATTTAAAGGATAGAGGTATGAGATGTTTCTGTGGAGATATCAAAATAATACTTGCACCAGCCCCACTCATGCATCGGGCTCCATCAAAGTATAGGGACCATTGCTCTAAATGATCCACCTCTAGGTTAAGGCATTCATCAAGAAACTCAATGACGAGGGGATGGGTGGACTCTAAGGGTGCAACAACTAATTGATCTGCTATGATTTGACCCTTAACAGACTTTTGTCCTATAAACATGAGTTCAAACTCGCTTAGAGCAAGAACCCACTTTGTTGTGCGACCAAATAAATAAGGTCGACTCATGAGATACCGCAAGGGATCGGATTTAGCAATAACGTATGTTTTTCGACTGAGCATATAATGGCATAGTTTTTGTGTAGAAAATATGACTGCTAGACATAACTTCTCTAATGTTGTGTAGCGGGTTTCATAACTAATTAATGTTCTGCTAATGTAATAATTAGCACGCTCTCTTTTCTCATCATCAAGTTGAGCTAACATAGCTCCTAAAGCAAAATCTAAAGCAAAAATATACAAGATAAATGGGCGATCAGGTTTAGGTGGCAAAAGTACAGGTGGGTTAAGAAGATATTGTTTGAGGAGTTCAAATGCTTCCTTACATTCGTCGTCCCAATGGAAAGAGACATCCTTCTTAAGAAGCTTAAGAAAGGGTCCAGTTTTATCCGCCAACTTATCGATGAAGCGACGGATAGCTTGAAGCTTACCTTGTAGACTCCGTAATTCGGATATATTTGTAGGTGTGGGCATATCAGTGATAGCCATAATCTTGAGAGGGTCAATTTTGATGCCACGTAAAGAAACTATAACCCCCAATAATTTACCTGACTTAACTCCGAATATACATTTGGCTGGATTCAATCGGATAAGATATTCCCTTAACCGATCAAATACTTTTCTCAAGTCATCTAAATGGTCATCTTCTTCAGTAGAACGAGCTATAATGTCATCTACATAATCATGTAGTATATCATGCATCATATCATGAAAGATATAAGTCATGGCTCGTTGATAGGTTGCACCTGCATTCTTCAAACTGAATGGCATCACTTTCCAACAGAAAGTCCCCCAAGGGGTAATAAAGGTTGTTTTAGCCTGATCTTCAGGAGCTATCCTAATCTGATTATAACCAAAAAATCCATCCATTAAGGATATCATTCCACTCCCAACAGTAAAATCAATGATCTGATCCATATTGGGAAGGGGAAAATCATCTTTAGGGCATGCAACATTAATATCTCTAAAGTCTGTACAAACCCTAATCTTAGTAGCTTCTTTCTTAGCTATTGGAACTACATTCGAGATCCATTCAGCATAATCAATGGCTTGTATAAAAATAACATTCAGGAGTTTTTCTAACTCCCCTTTGACTAGTAAGGCCACTTTAGGATGCATTTTCCTAAGCTTCTGCTTAACAGGTTTAGCATCCGGATGCACTACTAGGTGATGCATAACTACAAAAGGGTCTAAACTTGGCATATCTTCATATGTCCAAGCAAAGACATCTTCATATTCTTTAAGAAATGCAATGTATTTATCCTGTTTTTCTTGACTCAATTCTGATCCAATGTTGATTATGTGAGGGTTATCCTCGGTTCCAATGTTAATTTTTATGACATTTTCTACTTCCATATGTAGATCTCTCTCAAAATTAGGTGGGGTGGGTGAAACACCCAATTCTTGTAATTCTTCCAAGGTTAGCTTGGATAATTCATCTTGAGGAGTCGTGGCCTCAAGTCGGGCTATACTAGGTATAGAGCCATCAAAATAAAATCCATTATGTAATAATTCCTCAATGGAGACATCGTGAAAGATATCTCCCTCCAACTCATCGTCGGATTCAACGATCATCTCAGGATAAGCTATAGATAGCATATTACATGTGAATGTCTTATTCATTAAACACAAAGCATCACGTTCATCTAAATAATCTTGGTAACATATAAGATGGTCATCATCCTCAAATGGGAATGGCTGACCCTTACTAGAAAATAGGCCCACACCACATCGGGCGGGCCACGCTTCTACCTCAAAAGGTTCTTTCATACCATTCCGGAAAGGTCCCAAACCTTTCCCTTTATATCCCAATTTAAGCATTATAGGTTTGGCTTTAATATACTCATTAGTAAAATAACATCGAGCATATCCATCATAATGAGTTCTGATGTTTCTGGGTATTCTACCCTAGTCATATCCCTTATAAATAAAGGCACAGCTCCCGACTTGGTAAATACTTCCCATAGGTCATGGGAGGCCCAAGGTACGAGGAGATGGTGGCAAATTATTTAAAATAAGGGAATCTTGCATAGAAGCATTCTTTTCTTCTGATATAAGAATTTTAGATAGATCGGGTAGGAGCTCCTCAATGAGAGCATAAGAGGTAGAAGGAACATTCCCTACGTCTTTTGATGTGGAAAATATGAATTTGGTGGATGTAGATGGTGTAGAGGTGTCGATAGATGGGTCTATTATAGGTATGGAAGTTATAGGAGTAGAACAAGAGACATTGGTTGTGGGATTAGGATCTTTCTTAGGTCCTAATGCGGTTTGTTCAGAAGATGGTTGAGCTATATGTGGAGGTGCAACTGATGGAGAAGAAGTAGATGACGTTGTGGGTGTGAGTTTCACACGTTTAGATGGATAATGAGAATTAGGATGTGTGGATGACAGAGTAGGGCAAAATTGAACTCCAATAGGTTTTGCCAAAGCACACATATCAAAGGGTCTTGGATCACCATGAATGGTAACCAACTGATTCTTAAATTCGAACTTAACACATTGATGTAAAGTTGAGGGAACAGCTCGCATCGCGTTGATCCAAGGATGACCCAAGAGTATATTGTACGATGTAGGGCAATGTACAATAAACACGATCGTATCCAAGGTTCTTGGACCAACCTGCATTGGAATGGTAATAACGCCACATGTTTCTTGTGTTTTGTCATTGAAAGCTTTTATGATCATATCAATTCTTTTCATTTCCTCACTTCTAAACCAAAATCTTTGGTAGAATTCAAAAGTGCAAATATTTAAAGATGAACCATTATCAATCAAAACTCATTTGACTGCTACATCTCCAATTAAAGCAGTAATATACAAGGGGTTATCTTTATGTAAACTATGTTGAGGTATGTCTCTACCCCGAAAGTCAATACAATCAAATTCACGAGTTATTATAGTATTGGCCATGGCTTCATTTTGAATGTCTTGTGGTACCATCATCTGGCTTAATGTGAGCATTAATTCATCTCTATGTGTAGAAGAAGATCTTAAAATGTCCAAGAGAGAAATTTTGGTTGTAATATTTGATAATTGTTCATTAATATTATAAGGAGGTTTAGGTTGGACATTAGGCACATGATTCCATTTATTAGGAACCTTCAAAACAAATGGAGTTGATCCATCATTTTGAATTTGATCTTGTTGATAATTTTGAGCCTGTTGTCTAGTAACAGCTCCGATGGTACCCACAATATTATTTTGCAGATGATGAATGGGTCTTGGTCTAGCGTTTATAGCTAGCTCATTAGAAAGTAATCGGTGAGATGATGGTATAGTAGTGACTCTTCTTGGAAATGGCTCTTCTGGAACCATATAACTTGTGATAGGGTGAATAGTATCCGATTCATCTTTAGAACTATTCGATTAATTTGATGTGATTTCCATATCACTCTCAGTATCATATTCTGTATCACTAAGATCAGGTATTTGAATATTATATAGAGGCCTGGTTGTAACCATAGATAAAGTCGTGTCGAAGATTTCTAGATCATGAGCAGGTAAATGCCCGCTAATAGTTCCTACATATCGGGCAGGAGGAGGGACATTATGATGTTCAATTTTATTAGCCACCTCCTTACAATATTTTTGTAAGGGATGTTGAAATATGTCCAATGACTGATTGGCATTTTGATTTGGGTTTTGCAGAGTGTTCTTTTGAACATTATTAGGAGGATTTTGCTTAGGTTGAAAGGCTTGCACCTCCATCTCATTGTTATCAATCAAGTCCTGTATTTTATGTTTTAATCTTTTACAATAGTTGATAGTGTGTCCAGGTCCTCTATGGAAGTCACGGTGTAAATATACAAGATAAATGGGCGATTAGGTTTAGGTGGCAAAAGTACAAGTGGGTTAAGAAGATATTGTTTTAGGATTTCAAATGCTTCCTTACATTCATCGTCCCAATAGAAAGAGACATCCTTATTAAGAAGCTTAAGAAAGGGTCCAGTTTTATCCGTCGGCTTATCGATGAAGCGATGGATAGCTTGAAGCTTACCTTGTAGACTCCGTAATTTAGATATATTTGTAGGTGCGGGCATATCAATGATAGCCATAATATTGAGAGGGTCAATTTCAATGCCATGTAAAGAAACTATAACCCCGACTAATTTACCTGACTTAACTCTGAATATACATTTGGTTGGATTCAATCGGATAAGATATTCCCTTAATCGATCAAATACTTTTCTCAAGTCATCTAAATGGTCATCTTCTTTAGTAGAACGAGCTATAATGTCATCTACATAATCGTGTAGTATATCATGCATCATATCATGAAATATATAATTCATGGCTCGTTGATAGGTTGCACTTGCATTCTTCAAACCTAATGGCATCACTTTCCAACAGAAAGTCCCCCAAGGGGTAATAAAGGCTATTTTAGCCTGATCTTCAGGAGTTATCTTGATCTGATTATAACCAAAAAAATCCATCCATTAAGGATATCATTCCACTCCCAACAGTAAAATCAATGATTTGATCCATATTGGGAAGGGGAAAATCGTCTTTAGGGCATGCAACATTAATATCTCTAAAGTCTGTACAAACCCTAATATTAGTAGCTTCTTTCTTAGTTACTGGAACTACATTTGAGATCCATTTAGCATAATTAATGGCTTGTATAAAAATAACATTCAAGATTTTTTCTAACTCTCCTTTGACTAGTAAGGCCATTTTAGGATGCATTTTTCTAAGCTTCTGCTTAACAGGTTTAGCATCCAGATGCACTACTAGGTGATGCATAACTACAGAAGGGTCTAAACCTGGCATATCTTCATTTTTCCAAGCAAAAACTTCTTCATATTCTTTAAGAAATGCAATGTATTTATCTTGTTTTTCTTGACTCAATTATGATCCAATGTTGATTATGTGAGGGTTATCATTAGTTCCAATCTTAATTTTTATGACATTTTCTACTTCCATGTGTAGATCTCTCTCAAAATTAGGTGGGGTGGGTGAAATGCCAATTCTTGTAATTCTTCCAAGGTTATCTTGGATAATTCATCTTGAGGATTTGTGGCCTCAAGTTGGGCTATACTAGGTATAGAGCCATCAAAATAAAATCCATTATGTAATAATTCCTCAATGGAGACATCATGAAAGATATCTCCCTCTAACTCATCATCAGATTCAGCGATCATCTTAGGATAAACTATAGATAGCATATTACATATGAATGTCTTATTCGTTAAACACAAAGCATCGCGTTCATCTAAATAATCTTGGTAACATATAAGATGGTCATCATCCTCAAATGGGAATGGCTGACCCTTACTAGAAAATAGGCCCACACCACATCGAGCGGGCCACACTTCTACCTCAAAAGGTTCTTTCATACCATTCTAGAAAGGTCCCAAACCTTTCCCTTTATATCCCAATTTAAGCATTATAGTTTTGGCTTTAATATACTCATTAGTAAAATAACATTGAGCATATCCATCATAATGAGTTCTGATGTTTCTAGGTATTCTACCCCAGTCATATCCCTTATAAATAAAGGCACAACTCCCAACTTGGTAAATACTTCCCATAGGCTATGGGAGGCCCAAGGTATGAGGAGATGGTGGCAAATTATTTAAAATAAGGGAATCTTGCATAGAAGCATTTGTTTCTTCTGATATAAGAATTTTAGATATATCGGGTAAGAGCTCGTCAGTAAGAGCATAAGAGGTAGAAGGAACATTCCCTACATCTTTTGATGCAAAAAGTATTAATTTGGTGGATGTAGACGATGTAGAGGTGTCTATTATAGGTATGGAAGTTATAGGAGTAGAACAAGAGACATTGGTTGTGGGATTAGGATCTTTCTTAGGTCCTAATGCGGTTTGTTCAGAAGATGGTTGAGCTATATGTGGAGGTGCAACTAATGGAGAAGAAGTAGATGACATTGTGGGTGTGAGTTTCACACGTTTATATGGATAATGAGAATTAGGATGTGTGGATGATAGAGCGAGGTAAAATTGAACTCCAATAGGTTTTGCCAAAGCACACATATCAAAGGGTCTTGGATCACCATGAATGGTAACCAACTGATTCTTAAATTTGAACTTAACACATTGATGTAAAGTTGAGGGAACAGCTCACATCGTATTGATCCAAGGACAACCCAAGAGTATATTGTACGATGCAGGGCAATGTACAATAAACACGATCGTATCCAAGGTTCTTGGACCAACCTGCAATGGAATGGTAATAAATCCACACGTTTCTTGTGTTTCGTCATTGAAATATTTTATGATCATATCAGTTCTTTTCATTTCATCACTTCTAAACCCAAATATTTGGTAGAAGTCAAAAGTGCAGATATTTAAAGATGAACCATTATCAATCAAAACTCGTTTGACTGCTACATCTCCAATTAAGGAAGTAATATACAAGGGGTTATCTTTATGTAAACTATGTTGCGGTATGTCTCTATCCCAAAAATCAATACAATCAACTTCACGAGTTATTGTAGTATCGACCATGGCTTCAGGTTGAATGTCTTGTGGTACCATCATCTGACTTAATGTGAGCATTAATTCATCTCTATGTGTAGGAGAAGATCTTAAAAGGTCTAAGAGAGAAATTCTAGCTGTAATATTTGATAATTGTTCATTAATATTATAAGGAGGTTTATGTTGAACATTAGGTGAATGATTCCCTTTATTAGGAACCTTCAAAACAAATGGAGTTGATCCACCATTCTGAATTTGATCTTGTTGAGAATTTTGAGCCTGTTGTCTAGTAACAGCTTCGATGGTACCCACAATATTATTCTACGGATGATGAATGGGTCTTGGTCTATCGTTTATAGCTAGCTCATTAGAAAGCAATCGGTGAGACGATGGTCTAGTAGTGACTCTTATTGGAAATGGCTCTTCTAGAACCATATAACTTTTGATAGGGTGAATAGGATCCGATTCATATTTATAACTATTTGATTGATTTGATGTGATTTCCATATCACTCTCAGTATCATATTCTGTATCACTAAGATCAGGTATTTGAATATTATATAGAGGCCTAGTTGTAACCACGGATAAAGTTGTGTCAAATATTTCCAGATCATGAATAGGTAAATGCCCACTAATAGTTCCTACATATCGGGCAGGAGGAGGGACATTATGATGTTGAACTTGATTAGCCACCTCCTTACCATGTTTTGGGAAGGTATATTAAAATATGTCCAATGATTGATTGACATTCTAATTATAGTTTTGTGGGGTGTTCTTTTAACCATTATTAGGAGGATTTTGCTTAGGTTGAAAGGCTTGCACCTCCATATCATTGTTATCAATCAAGTTCTATATTTTATGTTTAAATATTTTACAAGAGTTGGTAGTGTGTCCAGGTCCTCTATGGAAGTCATACTGTAAATCTGCTCTGTATCCGAGTATATTTGGATCAGGTTCCTGAATATTTGGTAATTGAATCAAACCTCATTCTAATAATTGTGGTAGAATAGTTGATAAAGGATTATTTAACCTAGTAAATTCTCGAGGAGGTCTATCAGGAGGTTTCAGTACAACTTCTCTGTTGTCTTTGCAGCATTAACATTAGTAGTATTTCTTCTATCGGTGACTCCATCACCCACAACTTATTTATTCTTATATTGATTTTTGGATGTTTTCTCATCATATCTCTTTTTAAGCTGGCCTCTCCTAATGAGAGCATCTTCCACTCTTCGGTCTAAGTCTATATCCTGATCGAAGGTGGTCAAGGTAGCAGTTGATAATTCGTAAGATAGTTGCTCTTGCAAATTATTAATAAAGATGTCCAAAATCTCCCTATAATGTAACACAAAGTGCAATTATCCTATCAACTATCTCCACCTAGCTAGGAAATTAGAAAAGCATTCATCTTTACCCTGTTTTAAGTTATACAAATCTTTAATGGTCATATATCTTTCGATGTAAGCACTGAATTGATGAACAAAATACTTGGCATTTTCTTCGAAATTCCTCAAAGAATTAGTGGGTAATTGATAATACCACTCTAATGCCATTCCTCCCAAGATTTTAGGGAACATTTTTATTAATAACAAGTCATCATGTGATATATCATGACATGCTATCCTAAACATACGAAGATGCTCTATGGGATCTTCGGTTCCTTTATATATGGGAAGAACAGGAATAGGAAAATTTTTAGGATACGACTATGGTACGACTATAGGATCTAAATGCTAACTACACATCTCTCGATAATTGTATGAGGGACGGTAGGGATCTATCTAGTCCATGCAGAAAACTAACTGTTTCACCACGGCTTCAATATTGCTAGTTTGTCCACCATATTGGTTTGGTGGCACATAGGTATGGGATCTATGAGTGTATGATGATGTGACATAAAGATTAGATGTTATATTGCTATTATGCAAAGTGTTGGTAGGAAGAGTATTATGAAGGGGATTTGTAATAGTATTATGTTGTACCTTAGATTTTTGGTAATTGGTGTTCGGTTTTGTTTTGGGTTTTTGTTGATTTGAGGTATGTTGATCAAGAGCTTGGTGAAATAGAGCAGTAAATGATGGTTTATTTTGTGCGGGAATGACCCTAGTCTTGTTAACTAGCACTTTAGATTGTTGGGTAACCTATTGTTGTTGCATGCTTTGGATCGCAGCTACTATATCCAAATTGGATGGTCCAGCTTGATCGCTCTCTTGTTCAATAAAGTACAAGGGATTAGTGCATGTTTGAAATACTTCTTCTAGATTTGCTTGAGTGTCACTAATTCGATCCTTGTCCATATGGGCTACTCTATTAAAAACACCAATATTAGTGTTAATGAACTTCCAAAATTGTTCCATGTTCTCAAAAGTGATAGCTCCTCCCGGAGACATTTTAGGGGATGAGGATCCTTCCTCTCTAATAGTTTCTTCTTGTTCATTTCCTATAGCAAGCTCTTCTTCTTGCTGGTCTAGGGTTTCTTCTTCCTGAACTTGGTCCTCAGGAGGGACATTTTGGTCGATTAATGGTCTTCCTTACCAATATTCATCTTCTTCGGTTTGTTTTCCATTCCTAAGTCTATGCATTGTGCTAAACTTTGGTTTTAGCAAATATATATACTTATATATATATATATATATATATATATATATATATATATATATATATGTGATAGGGTTGAGAGGTATATATTTTAACTATATACCTACTATAATACTTTAAAAGGAAATGTTTTGTTGTTTTTTTTTGTGTGTGATTTTATTATATTATTATTTTGTGAGAATAAAAATAACAAACAACATGCTAGTTGTAAGAAATAATAGTAGAAAGAATCACTTAGCTTTCTATGAATAGTTTATGGATAT
Organism: Wollemia nobilis; assembly: GCA_028583015.1. Classification (NCBI taxonomy): domain Eukaryota; kingdom Viridiplantae; phylum Streptophyta; class Pinopsida; order Araucariales; family Araucariaceae; genus Wollemia; species Wollemia nobilis. The sequence goes on along the minus strand of JAQPPZ010016980.1, from coordinate 1,035,511 downwards.
CATTGATAGGGTCAAGTTCATTAGGAGTCATGAAATGCTCCTCTTCAAATTGGAAGTTGTTTTTCAAGAACTTGACAAAGTGTGCTATGGTAATATGATCTATTTCAAACTCTGACATGTAAAAATAAAGTTCATGGCAATACTCTTGATATAAAACAGCTCTAGGAACTCTATTCCATCTCTTTATATCCGTAAGAACGACTTCTTGATCCTCTACATGAGATAGAAATTTATGTACTACAACTGCGTTCTCAAGGTATTCCTCAAAGGTGTATAATTCAGAAGACACAAGTGGTCTTTTATCGGATAACCACCTATGGCAAGCTCTCTGAAGTTCATGATACAAAGTCACCTGATCAGGATCCAAGATTCTATCTAGGACAAACCTCTTAATTTACCTAAGTTCTACAGATCTAGATTCAATAATACCCAATCTCCTATCAAGTTCGTCCCACAAAGGTTGGGCTCTATATGTTTGAGGTACTCTAAGAACATAAGTAATATCTATGGCTATTAATTGATTTTCAACATTTATGGAGATAGCTCGTATTCTATTATAATCTACCATCTAAGTATGATATGCAAATTTAACAGTTTTCTAATTATTCTAAATGTTCTTAATAATGTTTTTTTTTTTTTGGATTGTTTTCAAAAGGTGTTTTTAGTTTCACGTCGGGTTCACCAAAATGTATCGCCCAAATTTTTTGCACCCTTACCTTCAGGCTAAAGGATCCGTACCCGAAATGGGGGTGAGAAAAGGATGGAACAATACCTCATATGGAGAGGCCCTTTGAAGGTCGTGCCTCTCGAGGGAGGGGTATAAAGGTGAATTTTTGACGGATGGTGGGGTTCACCAGGAAACTTTGAGTGGTAGTTTCCATGCCTAGGTTGAGAATGGGTTTGATTTATTCATTTTATGTTCAATCATTCAGATTCCTAGGTTGGCCAAAATGAAGCTAAGCTATTCTATATGAAGATTCTGATTTGTATGAAGACGACAGACATAAATTAATCCTAATGTGATTGAATACAAAGAATATATAAAATGGAGAAGAGTACACCTGATTTTTGATGTCTGATGAATATTATGAAGCTTTTAGGAGTCCAGATCATCTTGGATATGATAAGATCATCTGTAATTGTACAGAATCATCCCAAATCATAAGAGATCATCTGATATAACCCAAGATCGTCAACGACCTGACGAATTCATCAGGCGAATTCGCCAAAAACCTGCAATCAAGAAAATAGACACCAAAAACCAAAAATACAATTGCAAGAATGATGCAAAATGATAGAAATAAGAGTATATATGTTTGAATGATAAATCCAGATATCAAATTAAATGAGATGCACTATTTTGGAAACTTATTTTGAATTTTATCATGCAATTATGCTAAATGAGGTGAACTCCAAGATGCAAAATAGAAGTAAATTAATCTAATGCACCAATAAATAAGGAAAATGAGATAGAGAATGCAAACTCAGGGCTCTGATTGCCCCCAAGATGAATTGCAGACTAGATCATCTGTAATCGTACAATATCATCGTCGATCTTGACAGGATCATCTAAAATTGTAGTTGAATCACCTACGACGATCCGAGCTACCTCCGACTGAAACACAATGAAATCCTACAAAAAACTTGAAAACACAAGTGCAAATTATGGGAGATCACAACAAAAACTAAAATTGTAGGGAAATAATCAGCCAAGCAGCCAGGTAGGGAGTCAGGGGGATAAACTGGGAAAATCCTAGTTTATATAGGATTAGGGGGAGGTTAGGAGGTTGGGGATCATCTCAATCTGGGAGATCCCCAACGTGGGAATATCCAACCACACAGACATGCTTCTACCCAAGTTGGAGAGGTCGTTGGAAGATAAGCTAATTGTAAAAATTTGGTTTTGGGACGAAATCATCTGGACATTCTGTTCTAGATGAATTCATTTGATTTAGGAAGATATCGTCAGATTGACGATGATATCGTCATATCAATGATGATACCGTCCAATGGTCACAACAACCTCTAAAAATGGTGCAAAAAATAAGGTAAGCGATTAACGGACGGTTTTGGGGTTAAAATTCAAATTTCTACTTTTTACTGATGGTTTAACTGTGCCAATTTTAGGGTGCTACACTTAGCAAGGGTATATATTGTGTTATATCATAACAAAACCTTACATATTTGAAAGAACCACAAAATGGGTTATAGCCCTTAGTGATTTTGATCTAGAGTTCATCAATAAAAAATCACTAAAAGGGAAAGTTATAGCTGATCAACTTGTCGTTGTCCCTTTAGAATTAAAATACCCCATAGACATATATTGATGAAACAATCCTTTCAGTAGAATCTCATGAATCCAAAACCTGGATCTTATAGTTTGATGGAGTTAGGTGTGCTAAAGGTGTAGGGGTAGTAATTATCTTAGTCACTCTGCAACAATAGCTCATGCCATTATCTTTTAAACCCTACTTCTAATGCACCAAAAACATAGTAGAATGTGAAGCATTAATATTAGACCTTAGGGTTGCGTTGAAATTAAATATCAAAAGCCTAATAGTATATGGTGTTTTACAATTGGTGATCAACCGAGTAAATGATACTTATCAAACCAAGGAAAAAAAGCTAAAACCTTATAAAGACATTATAGACAAGCTAAAAACCCACTTTGACCAAATCACCATAGAAGTCATCCCATAATCCAACAATTGTCACATTAATTCTATGGTTTTTGTTGCATATTTTATCCCTTTATAGTTGGAATATGAATAAGCTTCTATTGTCATAAGATCAATCAAAGAGTCCTCTACACTAAAATCATGCCTACGACCCCTAAAAATTTGCACCACCAAAATATCTCCACCTCAAGAACCTTGGTACCAAGACATCTTTGGATTCCTAAAAGAAAGAATATTTCCCAAGGGATTCAACACTCAAAAATAAAGATAATTTAGACTAAAATCTTGTAAGTATGTCATCATTGGAGATATCTTATATCGATGCTCCTTTGAAGTATACTTCTTAAATGCGTGAATATAGAATAAGCCCAAGCAGTCATAAAAGAAGCCCATGATGGATCATATGGTAGATATTTCAATGGATTAGCTATAGCCAAGAAACTCCTCAAGATGGGTTATTATTGGCCCTCCATGGAAAAATATACTAATAACTATGTTAGGAAGTGTGAAAAATATCAACAACACAACAATATTGTTCACGTTCCTCAAGAATTACAATTAATCACACCACCTTGGCCTTTCTCCTCTTGGGGATTAGACATCATAAGTACAATTAACCCTTAATCATCCAATAGACACAAATTCATTATCACTACCATAGAATATTTCACTAAGTGGGTCAAGGCAATGCCCCTATCCACCGCAATAGGAACTCAAGTATCCATATTCATCCTTAACCAAATCATCAGTTGGAATACCTTCTATATTAATAATTGACAATGACACTCCCTTAAAAAACAAGGAAGTTTTCAAATTATATGCTAAATATAAAATCCAACAACAATGGTCAACACCATACTACCCACAAGGAAATGGACAAGTTGAATCATCCAATAAGACACTGATCAAAATCCTCAAGAAACTAGTAAACAAAAATAATCAAGATTGACACTTATAGCTTTATCTCACCTTGTGGACATACCGTATTAGTGTACATACTCCCATAGGGGAAACACCTTATGCCTGTTCTATGGTACAAAATTAGTTTTCCCCTTTGAGTTAGAAATACCTTCTCTAATGGTATTATTGCAAGATTCTTAGATAGGAGATTAATACCTCCTAGGTTGCCTACAAAAACTAGAAGGAAAACACGTTAATTATCTAGAACACCTTAGAACATACCACAACAAACTTCAACATGTTTATCACAAGAAAGTATGTCCAAAATCCTTTAAAATTGTGGACTTAGTCCTCAAGGAGAAACAAAAGAACACCAACAATAACAATAACCTCAGAGGAAACATTGAACCTATTTGGTTAGGACCTTTCATCATCATGGTAAAATTTAGATCTAGATCCTACCACCTAGCCACATTGGATGGCAAAGAACATAAATAACCTATCAACATCATGCATATTAAAAGATACTATGCATAAAAAATTATGTTGCTTGCCTATTCATATAATTGAATGCATTACTTACCTAAATAAATATTACAATAAAAAATATACTACATCCCTTGCATGACTACTTGTTTTGCCTAATCATATTATAGAGTCAGGAAGATTTTCTATGATGCAAAATGCCAATCCCTATTACAAAACCCATTTGTATTACATTCACATAGGAAAGCCTCATGTTGAGCAATCCTCTCAATCTAAAACCACCCTTTCTCTCAAATATTTTTATGTATCCTACTTCTCTCCTATCATATTTCTTCTCTTCTTCTCCTTTTCTTGAGTTAAGTGATGTATGATGCAATCATATATGGCCCTGATGATCCAAACGTCCACATTTCTTCTATCTCCTTATCTCTTGTCTATCACATTTTTTCTCCTCTTCTACCTCTCTTGGGTTAAGTGATGTATGGCATGATCATCCATGGATGTGATGACCCATCCTCATCCCTTTCTTCTATCCAACACACATTTGCACCACTATTAATAATATTTTTTGCAACAATAATATCAACATTACATATCTACAATACCCTTCAACAAACAACCTTTTACACCAGTACTCACAATTATTTAATAGGCTCTTTTGGAGCGCTACTTCTTCTCCTCTAATGTATTGCAATATTACAATTCTTTGTAGGTATGTCATGTTGTATAGTGGAATTTTAGGACTTCAAAACAACCTATCAAATGTATCATGGCATCTATTCATCACTTTCATCAAGAACAACTCATTTTCTAAACCACCCATGGATGGGGAATCATATTCAACCAATATCTCATAAATCCACAATCATTTATGAATTTCACCTGACACTGATTGAATGGGGTTCTCTTCCCTAATTGGTTTGCCATGTGAGCTCATAAATCACACTTTAAATAATAATATCATCACAAGCTCACTTACTTGGTAAATTTCATGGACCAAGAAGTCCTATTTATCCATTTTGTTGTAGGTTTACAATTATTTGTGAATCTTATAAAGGAATAAAGAAATACGATTCTATTTCGTGTTCAATTTACTAGTTAAATTTTACAATCAATCATAAATTAAATTCTCACATGTTGTCCCTACCATAAATCATGAGCATGAATTTCCATTGATCCAATATCTTGTAGGTTTACAATTATTTGTAAACCTTACCAAACATTATACCAATGTTGTCTTTACATTCCCCTTGAATTATCATATTAACATGTCATCATACATAAATCACAATCTCACTAGTTGCTTTCTAGATAAACCATGTGGATGAGGGAAATTTTATGGATATAGTATCTTGTAGGTCTACAATCATTTGTAAACCTTACCAGGCACTAGATCTATGAGACCTTCCTATCCGCCTGGTTCATTACATTAGCATCCTATAAAACACCAATCAAAGTCTTGTTGATTGGTCTTTTTTACACACCCTGAGAAGAGTATACAAGAAATGCCAATAACACATAAATGGGAATAAATCCCTCACTTTAGGATCTTGCTGTTATCCAAGGTGTGAGTTACAAAGTCGAGTTGAATGCTCTCACTCTTTTCCACTTCTAGAATAGTTTCAAGTGGACTATTTGTATACCTCCAAGGGGTTTCAACCTTTGTTCATTGGTGTTTGGTGGTGGTTTATGTTGTTCATGATCATATTTGCATTTGTGAATGGATCTAGCTCTTTGAATTTTAGCATATTTAAAGAATAAAGAATTTTAAGAAATATAAAAATGAGAACCTTTCAAAAATAAAATAGAGAGGGTAAGGTAGGGTAGAAAAGAAGGGTGAAATCCTGTAATTTTAATTGTTAATTATTCTTTCAACCTGATATACTGTTATGTTCTCCAATCGTAATCAATAGAATAATAATTTTTCCAGCTTTCTAAGATCAATTTATTATCTAGAAAGGGGTGAAACAAGTATATGAAACCTACCAAACTATATAAATCATAATTTTCCTTGTGACTAACAGGATGTATTTGTGGATAGCGAATGCTCATGCACACAAACCAGAGCTACCAGTTACAAATCCTTAAACTATAGATTTAAACATTCTCTCAGGATAGTTTAATAATTCTAAATATTCAATCTTGCTGGGATAGTTTTGCCAGTAGCATAGCACACGCAATAAAACTAGAGCCAATAGGAAAAGAACTAAATTTTAGAATGAGAAAACTTTAATGAAGCTCTTCACATAACATCAACAACATGCCTAAATAAATCAAAATCACAAAAATTACTATCACATACATTTCAATGAAAACAATAATAATGAATAAAAGCATCGTAAAAACTTAATAAGCGAATTAAGCACCTGGCTATGCCACTTTAGAGTAACAATGTCGCAAAAGATCTCATGTCGATAACATATGAGTTCTTCAGAAAAATATTTTTTTAGAAAAAGTACTTCTATTATAAATTCTTGTATCTCTTAATTTTACACAGTCGCATTCACCTATTTCTACATTCAAGTTTCATGTTTGCCATCACATATTCCATTACTCCTACCACTAGCAAATTTTTTGCAAAAATAGAAATAAAATGGTAAAGATTAGACAATTAATAGAATAATTAATTAATTAATTTTATTTTTCTAATGTTTAAAGCCTTTTTATTTTAATTAATTAATTAATTTTTTAACTATCCCTTAGGTTTAAGATTTTAATTTTTAGGGCAAAAATATAATTAAAATTAAATTCTAATGTCTTCTTTTTTTGTGAAATAGCGTCATGAGCAGAATAGAGAAAGGGATTTGATTAAAGGGGTTGGTTCTACCCCACTATGATTAAAGAACATTTAGAAGCAGCATAGAGCATGAAATGAAATTAAATATCCTTTGAAATGCACAATTTTGCAAGGAAGATGTTTCTAGCCCGCTATGATTAAAGAGCAATTGAGAGCGGCATAGAACATGAAATGAAATTAAATCTACTTTGAAACCCGTAAATTTTCCAAGGAAGATATTTCTAGCACGCTCATTTGATTTCATAATTTTAGGAACATGATATAACATGAACGTCATAGAGCATAAGAGACATAGAGCATTCCTTTGATTTTTTTAATTAATTAAAAGATGTAACTCTCGAACCCTTATAATGCAAAATTAGGAAAAAAATAAAAGTTCTCATATTTAGATGAAATTTTGTACACTTGTAAAACAACCAAATGGGTATCCAAATCTGTAAATAAAATACAAAAATTCATTTTTGATCAAGATATATTGTATTAAAAATACCACAAATTGCAACAAGAAACTGCTATTTCTAGAAATGAAATTATATCTAACTTCTAGTAAATTTGATACCATTGGAAATAAGAGATCAATATATTCCACTCAAAATTTGAATCACTTCAAATGGATTTCCCAATCAAAAGATATGATGATTTCAAATTTGATGTGAATTTAGGGTAAGATGAAGAATTGAAGAAAACCCTAAAATTCAATTTTAATATTTTAGACCTTAGAAAAACTATTGAAGACTAAATTTTTTGAATTTAATAATCTGAAATAATATCATTGAAGTGCAAATATCCAAAGAAATTTAATTCAGATCAATACTTTTAGGCAAGCAATTGTGACACCTTGATGTGGGCAAAATTTGGAAATAAAATCAAAATACTCAAGAGGGTCCCTCGGAGAATAAAATTCAATTTATGATAAGATAAAAATTTATGATCAGTAGGGTTTGTTGCTTCTCAACAAATGGTGACATCTACGGGGAAATATTAGCACTATTTGGAACCCAGAACTCTAGTTTCAAAACAACTTAAATCATGTACCTTACCTTGCCACAAATATTTTAAAAACATTTTAATTGCTATCTATCAGTCTGTAGAAATTTCTTAGGAACATACTAAGTTGAATCACCCAAGGAAAACTCTGGTGTATGATTGCAAGTGTATAACTTCTTCCTCTTAATATGACCATGGCATATAATTCTTACTGATGATTAACCAGACTATTTGGATTGCATGGGATTATTTGAGTAGAGCTCTGATTCTAGTTTAGCATTTTATAGCCCCGATAGAGTTACTCTTAACTTTATTTTTAAGACCTTGGTTCATAGCCATGGAGCATCTATAGCCCTGGTGAACATGTCTAAGATTTCTCTTTCAAAAATCTTGGCTATCTCTCTTTTATTATGGAACTTTTTTTTTGTAGAACCCTTTTTTTCTTCTTTTTTTTTTTGATAAAGACTAGATAATCAAGAAATCTTACTGAAGGTTTGAAAGTTGTATTTGCCTTGATATTTCATTAACCAAATAGCTTATAAACTAACCATTTCAGTTTTCAGACACCAATAGCCTCTTAAAAGTCATTAAAATGATTTTTGTGAATCAGAGTCCTCCTCTCATAACTAACTTTTCTTGGATTTCTTGGGAGTTCTTCAACTAGAAAACATAACAACTCCTTTATAATTAAAATAATTATGGCAAGAAAGGTATAGAATCTAAATTACCTCTCTAATATCATCCTAGATAACAAACATTACCACTTTATTCCCACTTAGAATATCCTTTTGCCAAAATCACCCCACTTTCATTTACAAAACCAAGACAAAGACCCAAAAGAAGAAAGAAAATGAAAACTTAGAAAAATAGAACCAACTTAATGCCAATAAAACAAATTAAACAAAAAAAATACACTATTTATATATATATATATATATATATATATATATATATATATATATATATATATATATATATATATATATATACAAAGGTCCCTATGATCATTCAAATGATGCAACAGATGGATAAGCTCAAAAATAATGCTTTAGATATTGACCATTGACAAGTAAATTTAGAAAAATACCTTCCAGGTCCTATAGATGAAATGCACCCCAACTTATGCTTCCCAAAATTTCTACTACCCGAGAAAGACTTGGTGTGTTTACCTTTCTTTTCATGGATCTTGTCCCACAGAAACACCAAGTCTGCAAGTCCTTCACCCTGCAAATTAGTCAAATCATATAATAACATGAATGGTGAATTTTTCAATACTTTCTTATGTCTTATTCTATCAGCCCACAGTGCATACAGTTTTTTTTCCTCATTTAGAATCAGGGCATCAACATGTTTCTTTTTTTTGTTTGAAGGGTTTATAGAATTCTTTCAAAGGGATTTTATGTTTAAACCTCCCAAGATAAAATATATTAAGGTTTTTATAGGACCAGACCATCACATATTCAGACCTATGTAACAACTTAGTGAGATCATATTTTATTTGTGGGTCATAATTCTTAATAACTTGAACATTTTGTGGTTGCTCTACTTCTCCAATGTTCAAGTTTTTAGTTTCTATTCCACCAGTGGAATTTCTAGAATTTGCTCTTGTACCTGAGCCTTGCTTAGACTTAGCCCCATCAATGTGTAATGTCCAAATATCATTGTTGTGTTTGGTTGGAGCTTTAAATGGTCTCACCTTCTCAGTCATCAAATTATAAAATCCAATATCTGCATCAACACAGTTTACAACCTCATTTTTGACATTATGTTCAATAATCATGTGTTCATATTTGGGTCCTCTTTCTATTCTAAGTTGGTTGGACACATCCACAGTTACTATTTCCTTTTCTTAAAGTTCAACAGGTGGTCCAGAGTAAGTTTCAATCAAATTATCCTTTTATTCAGTAATATGAGCCAGCTCATGGAGGATGGTGTTAGCCTTAATTTTATTCATATCCTCAATGATGTTATACTCCTTCCCAGGTACTTCTATATAGTGATCTTGAATCTTATTTTCATTACCCTTTGGTGGGGGAGGATTATTATTTGGAGTAGGTTATGGATTCTTGTGTCTCAAAGTATTACTATCCCTTTGGAACCATTGAAAAGCTTGTACTTCATCCATGGATATTTTTGCAATATATTTGACTCATATGGGAAGGTGAATGAATCTGAAACTATAGTTGTACTATATTTGGATGAACCAGAACTATCAACATTTCTCTAATTTTTAGAAAAATTCAACTCACCAGACAAAGCTTTGAAGTTGGGTAATGCTATGTCACATATGTTTACTTTGGGTTCCTTTCCTCTATTGTAATCCTTATTGGCATCATACGGAGGTATGGAGAATCTATTTTGTTGGTATGGTAATCTATTTAAATTTTCTCCTCCAGAGACTTGACTCTTAAAACTTAGGAAGTCATTTTCCAGGTTTTGGACCATCTTAGATACATCTTCCACCTTGGCCTTGTCAAAATATTTCTCTAGATGATGCACATGCTCAGTGTGTGTCACAGTTAATGGAGTTTCCTTGGGTGGAGCATGACACATTGGAATTAACACCTAATGTGGAATGTGATTTAAAATAGACATATTCTACGTAACATAGGATATTAAATAACTACTCAAAATTTAAGGTCCTAACTATCTTTCAATAATTAGAGCTTCCTTATAAGCTCCTACCAGGGTTGTGATATTGGTGTCACTCTTGAGGAAAATAGAGGTCACTAGATCCAACACATTCTTATATATTTCTAAGGCTAAATTTACACTTGGGATATAATGATCAGTCATTCTACCATAAGTGTTTTGAAACCTCACATTGAAATACCTGATAATTTCACCTGACTCTCTCTTAATGCTAGAAAATTGATGATACAACATGCTGGGATCAATCATTTGACCAAATTGAGAAATAAAAGAAGTTTCTAATTCATCCCAACTAGTGATAGATTCATTCATAATATTTAGAAACCAGTCATATGCAACTTCTTGTAGAGTAAATGAGAATAATCTACAAGCAACATCTTCATGAAGGACATTTAACAATTTAAGAGCATTTTTTAAGGTAACCATGTGCTCTTTAGTTGTTCTAGCACCATCATGCTTGTAGGTTGGAAGATATTTCTTATGATTCTTGGGTAAATCATGGGTTGTATCGGGAATATTCAAGGCAGTGGAACCCAACTAGTTGGCCATAACTATCTAATTAATAACCCATAAAACATAAAACACAGTGTAAAACTATATTTCTTACTTTAAACACCCTGTTAAACACCAAATAAAAGTTTAGGCCCTCAATCTAGTGCTAAAAAAATGTTGATTAGTGTTTTCATTTAGGCAATACATAAAAAAACAATATTTAAAATTTACAAGGGAAAACCACCAATTAAGGATAAAATTTTATAGACCACAGAAGATAAAACCCAGCATATGATTATATTTCACAATTCAAACATACCAGGAACACAAGCGTCCCTCCTAGTGCCAAAATAGTTGGCTTGAGTTTTGTTGTTTAGGCAATACATAAACAAACAATATTTGAAATCTAACAAGGAGGGAAAAGCCACCAGTTAAGGATAAAATTTTATAGACCATAGAAGACAAAACACAACATATAAGATAATGAGTCACAAAAACACTTTGAACAGAGGTTCAAAATAAGAATTTTCAAGGCCCTTCTTCTAGCACCAAAATAGTGTTGATTGGTATTTTATACACATCCTGATAAGAGTATACAAGAAACACCAATAACACATAAATGCGAATAAATCCCTCTCACTTTAAGATCTTATTGGTTATCCAAGGTGTGAGTTATAGATTCGGGTTGAATGTTCTCTCTTTTCCACTTTTGGAATAGTTTCAAGTGGACTATATGTATACCTCCAAGGGGGTTCAACCTTCATTCATTGGTGTTTGGTGTTGGTTTATATTTTTCATGATCATATTTGCATTTGTGAATGGATCTAGCTCTTTGAATTTTAGCATATTGAAAGAAGAAAGAATTTTAAGAAATATAAAAATGAGAACCTTTTAGAAATAAAACATAGAGGGTAAGGTAGGGTAGAAAAGAAGGGTGAAATCCTGCAATTTTAATTGTTAATTATTCTTTCAACCTGACATACTATTATGTTCTCCAATCGTAATAGAATAATAATTTGTCCAAATTTTTAAGATCAATTTATTATCTAGAAAGGCGTGAAACAAGTATATGAAATAGACCAAACTATTTAAATCATAATTCTCCTTGTGACTAACAGGATGTATTTGTGGATAGCGAATGCTCATGCACATAGACCAGAGCTATCATTTACAAATCCTTAAACTATAGATTTAAAAACTCTATCAAGATAGTTTAATCATTCTAAAGATTCAATCTTGTTGGGATGGTTTTATCAGTAGCATAGCACACGTAGTAAAACTAGAGCCAGTAGGAAAATAACTATATTTTAGAATGAGTAAACTTTAATTAAGTTCTTCACATAACATCAACAACATGCCTAAATAAATCAAACTCATAAAAATTACTATCACATACATTTCAATGAAAACAAAAATAAGGAAGGAAAGCACCATCAAAACTTAAGAAGCAGATTAAGTGCATGGCTATGCCACTTCATAGTAACAACGCCACAAAAGATCCCATGTCAATAACAAATGAGTTCTTCAGAAAAATATTTTTTTAGAAAAAGTACTTCTATTATTAATTATTGCATCTTCTGCTTATGTACAGTTGCATTCGCTTATTTCTGCATTGAATTTTCATGTTTGACTCCTGCCACTAGCAAATTTTCTGCGAAAATAGAAATAAAATGACAAAGATTAGATAATTAATAGAATAATTAATTAATTAATTTTATTTTTTAAGGTTTAAAGCTTTTTATTTTAATTAATTAATTATTATTTTTTTGCTAAATAAGATATTATATTGCAAAGGGTTTTAAGGATCCCTGAACCTATTACATAAGTAGCAGAGGAAGTTGTACCAAGATTTTTGAACAACGAAGAACCCCATTAGAAAATCCTGATTGGTGGAGGCTTAGGAGGAGGACGCAGCCTCAACCTGAGACATCCAGTGACAAAAACTAGCTAACAGAGGGTGAGGAAGCATCCTCAGGTCATAAAACAAAACCAAAAAGACCTAGACCTTAGAAAGGAAAGGACTGCCTAACATACATAATTATAACCCCATATAACAGAGAGAGACAGAGGATTCCTAAATGTCATTCAGGAAAGAGCTCCATGTAGGGAGGCAAAGAGGACAAAAAAGCATAAGCAAAAAGAAGCAAAAAGGATCAAAAGGAAGCCCAGGATGTCATTCCTCGGCTTCAGCTTTGTCTTCTTCCTTGTCTTCCTCTTCGACAGTAGCCTTGGGTTCCTCATCTTTGGGTTCCATTTTGACAGTCACCGCATCCTGGTCTGCAACAACATCCTTGGTTTGGCTGATCATTCCTGGAAAGAGTAGCTTGTGGAGCCCATCCTGGCTATCCATTGTGCAGTTCACCATGCAATTCATCATTGTCATGGTCGAGCCTATGATGAAATCCTTCAGCTTTTTTTTTTTCATCACTATCATCAGTAATATCAATCACCTTGTTCTTGGTAGCCATGTTCATAATCCTAGTAGACTTTCTCACTAGTTCCTCACTGCTTTCAAAGGAAATACTTTTCCTCACCTTCATTTTGGAAAGGGCTTCAGTAACCTTTTTCTTCTTTTTAGCTTTGGACAGGCGATCGAAAGGGGAAATTTTGGTGGTAGGGCTACTGGGAATAGGGTTGGCCGTGGGACTGTTGGCAAGGATGAAGGTGTAAATAACCTTAAACATAACTTGGTGTTGGGGGAGATCATGGGATTTCTTGTCTCTGTAGCTAGAAATTGAATGATTCATGGAATTCAAGAAAAACATGGGAATGTTGATGGGGTTAATTTCTCTAAAGTGATTGACGAAGGCCAGATGATAGGTTTTAAAGGGTTTTTCTAGGTCATCAACACATATGAACTGCATTATGGGTTTCATGACAACATTCCAAGGAAAATAAAGATCACTTCTAAATAGGCCAGATCCTTTGGCTTTCTTACAAATTTTTCATTACCTTTAAAATGTTCCAACTCAACTTCCCAGTTGTGTTTGTGGTGGTGAATGGATCAAACTTCTTCAGTCTCTTGGCCAGTGATGGTAGCAAGGATATGGGTATCAACCGTGAAGTCTCTCCCCCTAACAATGATAGCATTGTTATCCCAAGATTCAAGGAAAGCCAACGTAATGTCAATATCATCACCAAAAAAGAGCTAGAGGAAATTGAATAGCTTTCTATCCTTAAGGATAGGGTCAGCTTTAGGGTCACAGACATAAGAATGGGGCTCAACATACTCACTCGACATGGTAGGGGAGGGGGGTGGGAGAGGGGGAGACAGTGAACAGACAAGGAGGGTGGACTAGGGGAAAGGTAATGCAGGCGAGCAATAAAATGGTTAAAAAGGGAATGGAGGGAGGATAAGGGAGGCTAACAAAAAATATGGAGGCTTGGGTAGTGAGGGGAGGACAGGTGGAATGGAAAAGGCTCACATGCAGGGGAGGCAATCCACCCAAGGTAGACCAATCACCAAGGACAACATGATGAATTGGGACCGAGCAACACATAGGAAAATCTGCTAACTGAAGACTATGAGTTCCAAGGTGGAACCGGGGTTTCCTCTTCTTTCTCGGGCCGAAGAAAAACATGCCTCGAGTATCCAGGTAATCAGGATTGTTTTGCCATGTTTGACACTTGAGGACATGGAGGTGGATTATAACCCAACATTTAACTACAATCTGAACCTTGGGCATAGTACCCCTATGGACCAAAGCAAGGGTTATCCGAATCATCTGCTCGAAAGTGGTGCTTCAAGAATGATCATAAAATTGCACGCTATCATTATTGGAAATGCTTCTCCTTAACCTGCAAAGAACAACCAAAAAAACCAAAAGGTTCCAAGTTCAAAAAGGGACAAACCACATAGATTCGCACAAAGATAGTGACACAGGGGATGGGTGGCAGTGGCAACAACAATAAAATGAAAGGAGATGGGATTGTAATTGGTGATATGGGGAAACATGTGGTATATGGGGTGGAGGCCAGCTTGGATGATGTTCCTCGGAGAAACAAGGGATAGCTGACTAAGATGGTGGTGAAGGTGATGATGTATAATGGAGTAGGTTTGAATGGGCTTGGGCCCTGATACGTGAGAAAGAGGGGGTTGACAAAGATGGAGCTTACTGATGATTATGATCATGAGGATTAGGGATGAGGACCTAAGGATGGGCTTCTTGATGAGGAGGGCTCCTATGATACCTCTCTTGATTAACGACCAGCTGGACTTTTGTAGGGAGGATGTTATGCCAAATATAGAGATTATCTATGCTAATTCTGATGTTAGCAAGCTTATCAACCACCTTATTATATTCTCTGAAAGTGTGTTGGTAGAGAAAATTTTGTCTGTTTAGGATGAGGGACCTGGATTCCTTGATATACTATTTGAATCTCCAAGAAGGATTAGAATTGGTGTTCTTGAGGTGGTTGATGATGTTCAGATAGTCTCCTTCAACTATCAGATTGGTGGTGAAGTCTTTAGCTAGGCTTAGTCCTCTCCACATGCTTTTAGCTTTTGCCACATGATTTATCTGATCCCCTAGACTTTCAACAAAGGTAAGGATATAGTTTCCTTTATGATCCCTTAGGATGCCCCCAGCTCCTACCTTCCCAAGATTACCTTTAACCACTCTGTCAACATTAAGTTTTAGCCAACCTTTAGGAGGTGGGATCCAGGTAGTCTTCGGTCATATTTGAGCATAAGGACAAACCTCCTCTATAGATAAACCCAACTCTTTACCTAGATACATCTCATTCTTGGACGTAGATGTGGAAGAAGGGGGAATGAGGAAGGTGTTTTCCAATGCAAAGGCTAAGGTTTTATCTAAGATGAGGTTTGGGGCTTTAGCCTTTAGGGAGAAAACCTTGTTGTTTCTTTCAAGCTAGACTTACTAGAGGAAATGGTTGAGGAAAATTTTCTAGAAGAACTAGAGGCGAGGGTCATGGAAAGGGGTAGGCCATTGTTGGAAGAGATCGCTGATGGAAGGTGGTGGGGCCCATTGGATATGGAAATGGTGGAAAATGGAGCCGAGGATGGCTGAGGAGAAGGGGCAGTGGAGAAATATGTGGCTAGTGGATTCCCAATCATTGAGACACAAAAAACACCTATTAGGAATGGGCATGCATTTTTTGATGAGGTTATCAATGGTGAGGATTTTATCTTGGATGGCTAACCAGGAAAAGAAGAAAATCTTAGGAATGAGGTGCTTGACCCAAAATTTATCAACAGGTGGTAGACTATCCTCAGGAGCAATAAGGAGGAGGTAAGCTAACTTGATAGAGAAATTTCCTCTTTTAGTGTGTTCCCAAATGATGTGATCAGGCAGTCTAGAGGAAGGTATGATGGTGGAAGATAGAATAGAATTTAACAGGTTAGATTCAGTAGGAAAATTTGGGTGGACAATGGGAATTCAAGTAGAGGGTGAGCCTGAAAAAGTTAGACTTTGTGTCCTATTCTGTCATCAATAAAATTTTTGAGTTTGGACAGAATGGGGTCATTGAGGAGAGGTCCTCGGGATATCCAGTTGTCTTTCCAAAAAATTATGCTTTGCCCATATCCCAACATCCATCTTAGAACTTTCATAATATGAGACTTAGTGCTCTTTATGGAATTCCAGAACGTTGACCATGTGTTAGGAATGCCATCATTGAAAAAATCACCATTTTGAAGATATTTCTTTTTACAATAGTGATCCATGCATTGTTATCGCCTGATATGAGCCTCCAAGCCTGTTTAGCAATCAGTGCAGTATTAAGGGAATGGATCCTCCTAAGACCAACTCCTCCCTATTGCTTAGGTCTACAAACCTTGTCCCAAGCCACCAAATGAATTCTTTGTTTGTTGTCTATTCCTGTCCACAAAAATAATTTTTGTATTTGCTCTATTTTAGCTGAAATAGAAGAGAAGGCCTTGAATATGGATAGGAAATAAACGAGAATGATTTGAAGGACCATTGCAGTTAGGGTACATTTAGTTGCCTAGGATATAAGATGTCCTTTCCAACCCACCAATTTCCTTTGGATGCGCTCAATAATGTTGTGCCACATGGAACCTATAGGTTGGCCATAGAACAAAGGGTGGTCGAGGTAGGTAGCAGGAAGATTAGATATGCAGCATTCAAGAATTCTAGCAATCTTGATTTGTCTTTGCATAGGAGTATTTAAAAAATACAGTTTGCTTTTATTGAAATTAATTTTCTGACCAGCAGCTACTTCATAGATTTGGAGGATTAATTTGATGAATTTAGCCTTAGGTATTGAGGCCCTTGTTGATAGAATGGTATCATCCACAAATTATTTATGGGAGATAGGTGTGGTTTGAGAGGAAGATTTAATCCATGTTAGAAAACCGGATCTACAAGTAGCCCGGATAGTCCTACCTAGAGCTTCTACTAAAATAATGAACAACATTGGAGATATAGGATCTCCTTGTCTAAGTCCTCTACTGCTTTGGAAGTAGCCTACTGTAGACCCATTGATTAGGACAAAGAACCAAGATGAGGAGATGCAGGTTCTAATCAGATCTATCCAATCTGCATGGAATCCAAACTTGCCCAAGATGGCTAAGAGAAAATTCTAGCCAAGATGGCTAATTAATTAATTTTTTAATTATCCATAAGGTTTAAGATTTTAATTTTTAGGGAAAAAATATAATTAAAATTAAATTCTATTTCCTTCTTCTTTTATTGTGAAATAGGGTAATGAGTGGAATAGAGCAAGGGCTTTTATTAAAGGAGTTGGTTCTACCCTGCTATGATTAAAGAACATTTAGGAGAAGCATAGAGCATGAAATTAAATTAAATCTCCTTTGAAATCCATAATTTTGCAAGGAAGATGTTTCTAGCCTGCTATGATTAAAGAGCAATTGCGAGCGACATAGAACATGAATTGAAATTAAATCTCCTTTGAAATCTACAACTTTGCAAGGAATATGTTGTAGCCCGCTCATTGATTTTACACTTTTCCTTTGTTGACCATTTTGATGAGCGGGATAGAGCACGAGCGACATGGAGCAAGCTTTTATTTCGAGGAATATGTTTCTAGCCCACTACGATTAAAGAGCAATTGAGAGCAGCATAGAACATGAAATAAAATTAAATCTCCTTTAAAATTCGTAACTTTGCAAGGAATATGTTGTAGCCCACTCATTTGGTTTTGGACTTCTAACATTGACCATTTGATGAGCATAATAGAGCATGATTAACATGGAGTAAGATTTTATTTAAAGGAATATGGTTTTGCCTCCCTGATTAAAGAGTAATTGGGAGTGGCATAGAACATAAAATGAAATTAAATCTCCTTTGAAATATGTAATTTGCCAAGGAAGATGTTTCTAGCCCGCTCATTTGATTTTAGAATTTTAGGAGTAGGATAGAACATGAGTGGCATAGAGCATGCCTTTGATTTTTTAATTAATTAAAAGACTTAACTCTCGAACCCTTATAGTGCAAAATTAGGCAAAAAATCAAATTTCTCATATTTAGATGAACTTTTGCACACTTGTAAAACAGCCAAATGGGTAACCAAATATGCAAAGAAAACGGGAAAAAATATTTTTGGTCAAGAGATATTGCATTAATAAGACCACAAAATGTAATAAGAAATTACTATTTTTGGAAATTCAATTACATCTAAATTTTGGTAAATTTGGTACTATTGGAAAAATAAGATCAAGATCTTCCACCTAGAATTTGAATCACTTCCAACGGATTTCCCATTCAAAATTTATGATGATTTCAAATTTGATGTGAATTTAGGGTAAGATGAAGAATTGAAGAAAACCCTAAAATTCGATTTTAATATTTTAGACCTTAGGAAAACTATTGAAGATTAAATTTTCTGAATTTAATAATCTGAAATAATATCATTGAAGTGCAAATATCCAAAGAAATTCAATTGAGATCAAAATTCTTTTAGGCTAGCAATTGCGACACCTTGATATGGGCAAAATTTAAAACCCTGATGAAAGCAAAATTTGGAAATAAAATCAAAATACTCAAGAGGGTCCCTCGGAGAATAAAATTCAATTTATGATAAGATTAAAATTTTATTATTAGTGGGGTGTGTTGCTTCTCAAAAATTCTCACAAACTATTGTTTAAATATGCCACTTGAATTAAGGACTCTATTGATCCAATGTCTTGTGGGCCTGTAATTATTTGTAAGCCTCATCAGACATTAGATCAATGGGGTCTTCTTAGCAACTTGGTTTACCACAATAGTAAGCCATCCACAAATCATATTCTCCCTAATAAATAATTTAGATTATAGGGTTGTGTTAATCCAATTTCTTGTGAGTCTACAATTACTTGCAAACTTTACTAGTAACTGATTTGTTATACAAGTACAAAATAAAAGCAAATATTAATCAAATACATGGTTTCAAGAGCACCTATTAGGATGTCTAGATATTATATATCCATTTATATAAACATCAATATGTTATTTAATGTATAGATAATTTCTTTCATCTTGATATGATATGAAAAACCATCATTTCTTCACAAACTTCTCAAAATTCATTTTATCAAAGGTACAATTATCAACACTTCAATACATCCAATAAGAAAAAAAATATCTTGGTTGACTTATAGACCCTTAGGGAACACTGGGATATAATGACCATAATTTTGTGTGTTCATAATAATTTATGACTACACTAAGTAGTCAATCATTAAATTATTGTGCTTCCTAATGGTTTATAAAACAATAGGAATGTTATATTTATATGTGAAAAGATCCTTCAGACTAAAGGCCATGCTATCATATGGACCTCCTAGAAAGGTGATTTATTTTTCCCATGTTTTTCACTTATACAATTCTTTGTACATACGTCGAGTAAATGAGAATGATGACTTCTTTTCTTGGATTTCCCAAATGAAAGTGTTGCTCTCAATCTGAAAGATTTTGTTTTTTCATAAATTTGCAAATGTTTCAATGCATCAAATGTGCTCTAGGTACTAGCCCTATTCTTCATGTATTTGTAATTTTTTGCATATGCATTAGATAATGGACTTGTGTCCCTAGAGTCTCATATTATGCAATTTAATAAACAATCATCCATCGAACAACTCATTCTACACAAGCAAAACCTTACCTATTAAGCAAACTTGTTTATTATATCCACTTAGACCACATACTCACAATTACATTGTAAACACACTGGTTGGGGCAGCAATTGATCTTCAAAGTTATCCTTATTGACATTTTTCACAACACACTTTCATTCAATTGCTTTATACATAAGAGGTGGCTATGAATATTATGTCCAATTCATCACATACATGTAAATATTTGCATATTTGAACTTATATACTCTTTTTACCCTATCTCATATAGAAATCTAAGGTATTGTATCATCATATTTATAGAAGCATTTTTTTCAAACCAAGGGGGAAACTTGCTTTGATGACATAAATAAAAACATCTATTCTCATCATGAGTATATAAATTTAGAAAGCAACTACTATCTATCATTTCTTCAAAGTTCCTGTATGAGAAACACTTACTAAGGCAAAGCATACAAATAATTCATTATAAAATCACACTACAAACATTACGAAAGCATAACATTGCTCTAACAAAATTACATTACAAAGCATTACAAAAGCATAAAAATCCTTTGGGTATGCCTCACAATAATGCATGAAATCCTTTGAGTATACCTCATAAGCGTGCATGAAATCCTTTGGGTATGCCTCACAATCATGCATAAAATCCTTCAGGTACACCTCATAAGTGTGCATAAAATCCTTCAGGTACGCTTCACAAGCATGCATAACATCCTTCAGGTTTTCCTCACAAGCATGCATAAAATCCTTTGCGTACACATCATAAGCATGCATAAAATCCTTCATGTACACCTCACAAGCATGCATAAAATACTTTGGGTATGCCTCACAAGCATTCATAAAATCCTTTGAGTATGCATCACAAGTGTGCATAAAATCCTTCAGGTATGCCTCACAAGTGTGCATAACATTCTTCAAGTATACCTCACAAGCATGCATAAGTATGCATAAAATCCTTTCGGTATACCTCTCAAAGTGTGTAGAACTAACTACTAACAACTAACTCTACTAACAACAAATATGTATATCTTGTACATATTATAGGTATCTCATCATGTCTTAAGTGCTTGTATTTTATTTGGCATCATAGACCACCATTAAACCATGATGAGATCATGTTTCCATATATAGAAACAAACAAGGGATATCTAGGCTCAAAGAATAACCCTTCACATCTAGGTCACACATGAGTGCTTGTCTTTTATCATGTTATAGAGACCATCGCTCATAGCATAAATTTGAGTGTTTATCTATCATCAGACTTTAGATCACCACTCAACAAAATAACTACTCTCCCCTAGAATTTAAATCATCATCAAACTCATGGGATCACCACTAAGCAATCAATCTATTTCTAAGGCTTGCTATCAATCATCAATATATTACATAAGCAAATCAAATCATCACATAATAAAACCTCAAAAATTAGATCATCATATAATTTCAAATTCAAACATGATTTCATTCTATATATATGCCTCAAAGATCATACATACCACTAAGGAAGATGTATTACAATAATACAATTGATACACTCAATCCATATGAAAGAAAGGTGTACCACATCTTAAAACTAGTACACTTACTCCTAAATACCTAACAACTAGAGCCAACCCATTCCTCCCCTATATACTAGTAGAGGTGGAGGTATATGGAAGCCAACATACCATTGAGATTACTCACTCATCGACTGCATCCTTTATTTGCTTCATGAGGGTGAAGATGTAGGCAACAAATCCACCTCCCAGAAGAAGAAGTGATCTTTGGATTTGCACAGTTTTATCTAGTTTTGCTCAATTTTGATTAAAATGTACAAGTGTGAAAATGTACAAGTAGGAGAAAAATGTACAAGGTTGCAAATGTACAAAATGAAATGTAAATTAAATTAGGTGAAACGTACATTTGGAGTGAATTTGATAAAAATCAAATTAGACCTTAGTAAACCTTGTAAAAGATTTGTTTTGGAGTTAGTTCGGGAAGGTAGTTGTAAATATTGTGATGCTTTAGAAACCACTTTGGAATGGTCTGGGTATACATTACACAGTCCCCTATTTTTTTTTTGTTGTTCTATTCATTTATGTTGGATTCATAGTTCATTCATGTTCATTGTTGAAACCTTACTACATAATTCATGGAGTATTGATTTTTGGTTTATATATTGTTCATGGTAATTTTTGTGGTGATTGTGAGTAACGCCAATGGTTATATGGTATAGGATTAATCATAATCCAAACATTATAATAATTTTTCTTTCTTCCTTGCCCTTGTGAATTCCACCATACATTTTGATTATTGCAGGTTGTGTGATTCATGTTTGATTCATAACTTGGCAGGTACATAGATGGAATTGCATTGCAAATGATCCTGATTACTTATAAAACTTGGTGTGGATAATGGATGTGATTTTATGAAGAATTAAAACTTTAATTAATATCTCTAGGTAGTTGTACGGTTTCTAGAATTACCCAAAATAAAAACAAATCATTGTTGTTGATTTAGGGTTTGCATGGTATGAGAAGTTGGAGCAATTGACAAGTAGAAACTTCCTAAAATATATCTTAGAAGGATTGGTGATGCAGAGTGATAAATATAAGAATTAGTTGAAGCAAGGTTTCATACAAATTGTACAAGTGTTGTACCTAAATCGTACAAACAATTGTTTACCCAATTTGGTCATAAAGGCTGCAACCCAAAACGTGACAATTAAGGAAATAATGCTAGTTTGGAGAAATTGATTACAAAACTAATCGATTTAGCCTACAAAACCTATTCCAGTGAGTTTATTGAGTACATTTGGACCATACAAATGTATGATTTGGTGACCATACAAGTTGTCTTAGCATATTCACAGTGTACAATGGAGACTATACGAGCTATACGATTTGTGCAAGTTAGATTATGAGATTGTGGTAATAATTCCTATAGTTTCCAAACCACCTCCTAATATAGGAATACTACACTTATAGAATCTACATTTGGCATCATTGCCTTATCAAACTTTGGCATATTTGCTAAAATGGGTCAAAAGTATCGCAGTTAAGAACGTACAAGTCATAAACTTGAGTACACAAAGTGGAGGTGAATAATAGACACAATTTTGCAAAGGTGTAAGAGACATGATCACAGAGAGGAAATTCTAGTTAGGAGGAGCATGAGAATTTCTCAAAGAGGTACTGGGAATAGTTTTGAACACATTACACATGAACTAATAATAGAACAATTTTGGACATCTGATGAAGCAAACATTGAGAGGTTGGATATATTGCTAATCGACACGAAAGGAGAGGAAAAAGAAGCACCTAGAGTCGAGGAGAATGTTGACGTAAGTAAATATGTTAAAAATATTGTGTGAGAATGAAGGAAGTGGATGGTAACACTTGATAAAGTTAAGGATAGGTTGAAAAGGAGTGTGAGGGATGGGAGTCAGGCACCAGAGAAACAACACATGAGGTATCAAGAGGAAGGACCAAGGCCATAACCTACACACAAGCGAAGGAGGTCATAGAGTGAAGACACACATGAAATTGGTAGATGATTATTTTGTGAATATAATATTTCTTGAGTAGATGGTTTCGATTGGTACTAGCAAAGTGAGTCACCTATAAGGTGGAATCGATCAAGGATTCTAGGTAAAACTTCATCAAGTGAAGAAGAACCACCAATGGCCCACATAGGTAGTACAACAAGAAAGTAGAGATGCCCACCCTTTATAGGGGAAGGAAAGGAATACCTAACAAGAAATATCAGGACATGTATAACCATCTGAAGAGAAAATGGTGTAGACCAACTAGATGAATGGTTACAATTTTTTCGTACTATATTACAAGGACTTGCCATATATTGGTATCTGAAAAGGTAAAATACACCAAAATTCTAGGCATGAAATATAATGAAAGATGTATTCATTGATGAATTTCATCCCTTGAAGGATGATGGGGATATTTTAACTGAAATTTGCACCACTAAATAGAATGTTGGCAAAGATGTGAATTCATACAACCGTTGATTGAAGCAATTGATGGATAAGATGCAAATGCCTCTAGTAGATGTGCTAGTAAGGCAATGGTTTGTGGATGGGTTGTTACCTAGATACAAGAATAATATGAAGGCAGTTCCATCAGCCACGTATGAGGAAGCCTTAAAAATACGAATAATTTAAAAAGCAAGGCTAAACAAATAATCACCAGAATGATAACACATGTAAGGTACGATGATTCAGATAGTGAAGAGGATGATACAAGACAACAAATGGTGCAATCATTCTAGAAGGAATTTGACAAAATAATTAAAGAAGTAAAAGATATATTTAAACAATACTGGAAGGAAATTTGGTGTATAGATTGTAAAACTGAAGGTCACATGAATGTGACTTGTCCTCACAATGAGTATTGCCACATTTGTAATGTACTTTGACATGAAGTGATGGAATATCCATTTAATTTAAATATAAACCCATAGGTTCTCTCTATCTAAGAGCAGGAAGAGAAACCCAAATACCAAGGGAGTGGCCAATAAGCCACCAGTGGTGGTTATAGAAATAGCTACAGAGGAGGAATATAGTATCAATGCAACCAACAAGGAGGATAAAGCCGTTTGCAATATGATTCATATAGGAGACAATTCATATAGTGTTGTAACTACCAAGAGTGGGGGTATTTTGCAAATAACTATCCATCACTCCAAAAAAAAGAGACACAACAGACAAATACTATGCACATGTATAGATGGTGTGGTCCAAGGAACCACAAGGAAATGAATTTTCCAAATTAGGCGAGTTCTAGTAACTTGCAAAATGTGAACTTTTTAGACATAGAAGTTCCTCCAATAAGTGAGGAAACTAAAGTACTAGCCATGAAAAGCAATCAAGCTAGAAAGGACAAGTATCCTAAACCTTCCAAATAAAATAAGTGATGGCAAGTAGCAAAGAGGTTACTTTATGAAGAAGCAAAGAAGTCAAAATAATTGAAAATAGCGGGAGAAAAGAAGTTAAAGAAATTATCATAAGACAAAGAAGTTGTGTAAAATCTGGCAGCACAAGTTTTGAATTCCATTATGGATATTAAGGTGGTGAGTCTGTTAGAAGCCATTCCATAATTGCATAAAGTGATGATGGAAGACATACAACCTCATAAGGTGATGAAGGTACAAAGCCAACCAATCAAGGAAGAAGAACAAAAGAACTACTTTATAGACCCTACCATATTGATGATTTATGTTGGAAAGAAACTTGCATTGGTCCATATGGATATCTTGGGACACAAGTTGACACAAGTTATTGTGGATGGAGGATCCAGTGTTAATGTGTTACCAAAGAAGACTTGGCAAGAAATTGGTGCTCCATAATTATGGGCACCAAGCTTTCAGTTATATGGTTTTGACCAGTATGGAATAGAGATAAAAGGATTCTTGACCACACAACAAGTCATAATATTTGACCAATAATTTATCTTGGATTTCATTATGATTACCATGCAGAAGCCAACATACAATACTTTGTTGGGAAGAGAATGGCTATGAATAGCCAAAGTTAATCATAACTAGGGAAAATATTAGATCATCTTCAATAAGGAACAACATAAATATATTATCAATTTGAATAACTAGAGGATCAACAAGGATGTGGCCACAACTGATGAGTCAGGTAGTTCTTCTGGTGAAGAAGAGCATGAGCCTAATGAAGAAGGTATGTTGTACCTAGATGATTATAGTGAAGATGAAGCTCAATATGATAGTGGACTACTCCATTGGAAAATGGAGGAGTATAAGGTTTGTTAGCCCATCTACCTCTATATTGACATAGAGGAGGCCAGGAAAAAATAATATAATATGAAAGTCAACTCAGAACCAAAGAAAGAAGAAGAGGAGAAATGGTCCTTTCCTGAAAGCTTTGCAGAATACATAGTGGGAGATGTTGAAATTGATGCGAGACCAGTGCATCCTATGAATGTAGAAAAGGTAGTGATAGAACATATGAATATTAAGTATGAATGACCTCAAATAGTGGATGTAAACCTAGGAATAGAGGGAGAGCCTAGGATGATCCACTATGGCGTTGATTGGGACCCAATACTAAAAGCGATAACTTTCAATATATTCTTAGAGTATAAGGATGTCTTAGCATGGATGTATAAGGACTTGAAAGGGGTACCAACAGATTTATATATCCATAAGATCATGCTTATTCCTGTGGATCAACTAGTGAGAAGGTCGTATAGGA
This sequence comes from Wollemia nobilis, assembly GCA_028583015.1. Taxonomy (NCBI): domain Eukaryota; kingdom Viridiplantae; phylum Streptophyta; class Pinopsida; order Araucariales; family Araucariaceae; genus Wollemia; species Wollemia nobilis. The sequence goes on along the minus strand of JAQPPZ010016980.1, from coordinate 1,009,244 downwards.
TGAACCCTAAGTATACCGCATTGGTGAATATAGAAATAGAAAAGATGTTCGAGGTGGGCATTATTTTTAGAGTCACTACTAGTGACTAGGTTTCAACTATAGTACTCACCCTGAATAAGGAAGTGGATAAAATCTGAATATGCATAGACTGAGTGCAGTAAAAATTAAATATTCCTTCTATATTCCCTTTACAGACTCAATTCTGGAAGAGGTCGCAGGACATGAAATGTATTCATTCCTGGATGGATTTTATGGGTACAACCAAATAAAAATAAATGAAGAGGATAAGTTGAAGACCAAATTCATTGTAGAGAATGGCATATATGCATATAATCGAATTCCATTTAGGCTATGCAATGCCCCAACCATATTTTAATGCATTATTTTGTACATATTTGATCAATTGGCCATAGGAAATTTCAAGGTATTTCTAGATGATTGGTCCATTTATGGTAATATCAAGGATCATTTACCTAGTCTCAGTGAATGCATGAGTAGGTGTAGGAATGCACAAATCCTCTTGAATCTAACAAATTATTTTATGATGGTACCATATGGGAAACTATTGGGACATATAGTGTACAATGAAGGATTGAAGACCAATTCTCATAAAATCTGTGTCATACTACATGTATCGCCCAAATTTTTTGCACCCTTACTTTCAGGCTAAAGGATCCATGCCCAGAAGGGGGATGCGAGAAGGATGGGACAATACCTCGGATGGAGAGGCCCTTTGAAGGTCATGCCTCTCGGGGGATGGGTATAAGGGTGAATTTTTGACGGATGGTGGGGTTTACCAGGAAACTTTGAGTGGCAGTTTCCATGCCTAGGTTGAGAATGGTTTTGATGTATTCATTTTATGTTCAATCATTTAGATTCCTAGGTTGGAAAAAATTAATCTAAGCTATTCTATATGAAATTTCTAGTTTCTATGAAAACAAACATAAATGAATCCTAAATACAAAAAATATCTAAAATGGAGAAGAGTGCACTTGATTTCTAATGTTTGATGAAGATTCTGAAGCTTGTAGGAGTCCAGATCGTCCCAGATATGATAGGATTGTCTGTAATTGTACATAATTGTCCAGATCACAGGAGATCATCTGAGATCAGCCAAGATCATCAGCGACCTGACGAATTCATCAAAAACTTGCAATCATGAAAACAAACACCAAAAACCAAAAATAAAATTGCAAGAATGATACAAAATGATAGAAATAAGAATATAAATGCTTAAATGATAAATCCAGATATCAAATCAAATGGGATGCAATGTTTTAATAATTTATTTTGAATTTTATCATGCAAATATGCTAAATGAGGTGAAATCCAAGATGCAGAATAGAAGTGAATTAATCTAATGCACAATTAAATAATAAAAATAGATAGAGAATGAAAACTCAAGGCTCTGATTGCCCCCAATCTGAACTACAGTCAAAATCATCAGCAATCATACTAGATCATCGCCGATCTTGACAGGATCATTTGAAATTGTGGTTGAATCGCCTACGACGATCCAAGCTTCCTCCGACTGAAACATAGTGAGATCCTGCAATAAAATTTGAAAACACAAGTGCAAATGATGGGGGATAGGATGTTCTAACACAACAAAAACTAAATTTGTAGGGAAATGATCAGCCAGGGGGATAAACTGGGAAAATCCCAAGTTTATATAGGATTAGGGGGAGGTTAGGAGGTTGGGGATCATCCCAATATGGGAGATCTCCAACGTAGGAATCTCCAACCGCATAGACACGCTTCTGCCCGAGTTGGAGAGGTTGTTGAAATAGAAGCTAATTATGAAAATTTGGTTTTGGGATGAAATCATTTGGACATTATGTTCCAGATGAATTCATCCAATTTGGGACGATATCATCAAATCGACGACAATATCATCCAATGATCAAAACAACTTCTAAAAATGGCACAAAAAACAAGGTGAGTGATTAACGGGCAATTTTGAGGTTAAAATTCAATTTTTTTTATCTTTTACTGATGGTTTAACTATGCCAATTTTAGGGTGCTACATTTTGCCCCCTATTTAGCATATTTTCTAAATAAAATGTGTTAAATATGAGTTCTTCATGCTTTACGAGAAAGCAAAAATTTATTTCATTTTTTAGACGATGATTCTAGGTCGAATCGTACAACTATTTGCTATGGTGCCCCCTCCGAGTTTTTACCCAAATCGAACGTTTGAGGTAAAAGCGTAGAAAAGGAAAAATTAAAAAATGTCATTTTAAAATAAAAAAAGAAAAAATAAAAAATAGGGTAAAACCCTAATTCATTTTTATTGTTCACTTTCGCTGTTTCAGAGCTTTGCAGGCGAAATGGTGGAAACGACACAAAGATCGACAGAGGTCCGACATGGGTTACAAGTAAGGATCTAAACCTAGTGTACTATGTTTTTAGCTTGATTTGTTTAATTTTTTACTTGAATTTTAATTGTTTTTGGGCATTGCGGCCATTTTTAGGCCGTCGACGATGTCGGGATGAAATCATCCCAATTTCACCAAAATCGTCCCTATATCATCGATTTTTTCTGAGGAAGAAATCGAAGAAATAGGGGCAATCCTATCCAATAAGGGGCGATCCCAAAATTGAAGAATCAAAGACGATTTCATCCTATTAAGGATGATTTAACTAAATTTGGTATGATATCATCCAATAATGGGCGATATCATTTTTTTATGAGATAAAATTGATTTTTTTTTGGTAAGTAGTGATTGTATTTACAACGGGTTTTAAACAGGATCCCAAAACCTAATTACATAAGCGATGGCAGAAAACATGCCAAGAAAAATCCATTACAATAAAGTTATGGGCCTAGGGCATCAATCCCTTGAAACTGAAAACCAAAATAGAAATCCCGCCCAGCGGGAACAGAAAGCATGAAACAATCCCTCCAAGCGGGAAACAACCAGATATGAAAGAAAGTAGTTTTGGAGATCCCGCCCAGCGAGGAGTAGCCGAAAACCACCATCGAGTAGATCTCGCCCAGCAGGAAGGAGTGAAAAACCGTTACAATAAAATCCCGCCACACGGGAAGCATTCAAAAACCACCAAAGAGAGAGTCCCGCCTAGCGAGAAGCATCAGAAACCCATCTCAGTGAAGATCCCGCCCAGCGAAAACCTTCAAAAAACCTCCACCAGGAGAATCCTGCCGTCCGAGAAATCAGCAAAAAAGAGAAAAGCCCGCCCAATGAGAAAACCAGCGAAAAAGGCAGATCTCGCCCTGAGGAAACACCATCCCGACCAACGGGAAAACATCCCACCCAGCGGGAAACACCAGCGAAAATGGCGGATCCCACCCAGAGACAGGGGGATCCCGCCCTACGGGAACACCAGTGGATTTGGTGGATCCCGCCCAGAGACAGGGGGATCCCACCCTGCAGGAAGCCGAAAGCCAGCAAGGAGGAGGAATAGCCCAGCGGGAAGCAACCAGAAAACTCCACCATGCAAGTCCCGCTCCAAGAAAATAGCAGGAAAAAATAGGTTAAGGGACCAGGGATCCAGGGACTGGGAATCCCGAGTGGGAAGAGGTAAACAATCATAGAGATGGGATCCCTAGGAGCAAAACATGTGGGATCTATGGTTTGTGTGCACAGATCAGACCCCTCCAAGAATGAAACATGCAGTAGAAACCAAAGAAACCCAGTAGCAGGGACCAAGAATCCCATCTAAGCACAAAAGCAGCTTCAGGGAACTAGGATTGGGAATGGGAATTTCCCAGGCAGATAAAATCCCCCCCAAGGCCAAACCATATGCCCAGGGTGTCCACCAAGGAGCAGAACATGAAGAGCCTCCAAGCGGGAATAACAATAGCCACAGGATCCCATAGAGGATTCACAAGCAAAGGGGGAAAGAGGCCCCCCCAGACCACCCCCAAAGCTGTGAGGACCTCAAGGGAGACCCCAAGAAGCTATCCAAAACCTAAACCATCACCCCCACCACCTAGAGAAACGTATGGGACCGAATCCACATGAATAACCTACAAAAAACCATAGGGGGAAGCCTGAGGGAAAAAAGGGAAGGGATCCCCAAACAAACAGGGATCCCTGGGAAGCACCAGGCCAAAAAATCAACCAAGGAAACCCTAGCCGGCTGGGAGGGGTGTAGAAAGTGGAGAAGGATCTCCCCCAAGGAGATCATCTGCTACAACCACTCCCAAGGAGGGATGACCTGGGTTGAGCCAGGGACTGGGCAGGAATTAGGAGCCAGGGGATGGGGAGCAGGGGAGGGACCAGAGCCCTCCCCTCTCTCTAACAGATTATGTTTTAACCCTTTATGAGATGAAATTGATTTTAATTGATTTTAATGATTATGTATTAATGATTTTTGTTGTTTTATTGTTTATTTTGCAGAGGGGATTGCTAAAGAGTCAAGAGTGGAAATATAGGGGTCTTAGGGATGACTTAGCCATGCTCGATCAGGCCAAGCGAGACAGACTAGAAGAGGTCGGACTACAGCATGTGGTAGAGATGCCACAAATTCCTATAGACATGGGGCTACTGACAACCCTAGTAGAGAGATGGTATTCGGAGTCATCCTAATTTTGGCTATCGATAAGGGAGATGACTCTCACTCTAGAGGATGTATGGAGGATCTTGAGGATCTCCATACATGGGCGGTTCATGACTCCTTCGACCAATCAGGGCCATGCCATGATGAGATTGTGCAGTGACCCAAGCTTCACCCTAGAGAAGGGCAGAGTTAACATCGAGGCTTTGAGGCAGATGCCTAGGGCGTCTCGATTGACCTAGGTTTTGGTAGGGGTGGTGGGTGGCCTTATATGCCACGAGAGTGGATGCAGGTTATCATGGCTCCTCTCAGATGTGGCCTACGACATGAGAGACCACAAATATAGGTTTTCTTGGGGTAGCTTTGTATTATGCCACTTGTATAGGATCCTTTATGGGGTCGAATACAACAGAGGTCGATGTCTGGTGCTGACATCACTGCTACAAGTTTGGTGCTAGGAGAACATTACAGTGCAGAGGCTGGTAGAGCTTCCACTGATAGGAGTTTACCGAGAAAGACCCCAGGTTTTCTATTGGTGGCTCTAGAGAGGGTCACAACAGTGGATAGATCTACCAATGTCTCGAAGGTTGGTAGACGACCTCACCCCATATCAGATCACCTATGTACCATGGAGAGAGCATCCAAGGTGGGTAGAGGATGGACAGGAGTTGGATTGCATCAGGTGAGTCATCTAGTTGAGGACAGAGTGGGGAGAGGTAGAGCTCCACCACTATGACCAAGTTTTGAGGCAGTTCGGTCTACAACAGGGGATCCCTTCTCTTAGGGATTATGAGTACTCCCGGACTGTACGGGATAATACCACATTGAGTGGGGCTCCATACATGCAACGGTTCTAGATTCAAGATGCTGATGATACCCCCATTCAACCCTAGGGTAGCAAATGGGTATGATGCCTGGTATGTAGGCATCTACCCTCCTTGGATGACGAGGGCACAGGGTTCGATGTATGCTGTAGTGCAATGGATGGAGAGGTGGCACCATGCTGCCATCGATGCAGCAAGGGGTCATGGAGGGAGGGATCAACAATGGCCTCCTCAAGAGATACACCAGATAGTACCATAGGCTCCAAAGAGATAGCAACAGTCAGAGAGGTGGGAGAGACTTCCTTCTTAGTAGAAGGATAGGCCACCATCACCCAATAAGGGCAAGGATGTCGATATGGAGGAGAGCAGCGAGATGGCAACTCTTTGGGTGAATAATTCTTGCCTATGAGCTCAGGTGCAGATTCTTCAAGATGAGGCAACACGGTTCAAGTCTTGGAGTGGAGGGGTGAGCATTCTGGAGCTGGTGCAGGCTGATGCGTAGACCGCATTATACCAGGGGTTGTAATATCATGTGGTTCTAGAGGAGCAGAGGATACCACTGCCATCCAACATTATGGAGTCAATCAAGATGGGGTCATCAAGGACATCATCACGATCGACGTCGAGGACCTGCGATACAGCACGAACTTCGATGGGACCACCTCCTCCACCTCAGGGTGGGAGAGGAGATGAGGCTGAGAGCTCGAGGGCTTCTCGAGACTAGCTACTCATTGTACATAGACCATATATTTTTGAGAGGATTGAGTATGCCAAGGTATAGATTGTGGCATACCAATCCATTTTGATATGATGTATAGACTTCTTGATATATATATATATATATGTTCTTTTTGTGATATGACTTGTGCATATGTTTTATGATGCTTTAATATTTGTTGTTTGACTATTCATGTAATTATGTCGTTGAAAATATTATAATTTTATGTCATGCTATAAAATTAAATGAAATAATCTGATGTAAACAAATTGGTTGTTGTGGTATTATTTGATGAAAAATAAAGTGACTTCTAACAATAATTTCAAAGGACATTGTCATTGTTACATGACCATTTCATGGAGTCGCCGCTCGCTAGGTCATCAAGCTAATCCCGGTATGAGAGAAATATTGCTAAAAGTAAAAGGATGCTTAAGAGAATTTCTTAAGACTTTGTGTTGTGATGATGAAAAATGATGATGGTGATGGTGATGATTTATTTTCAGATTTCCATGAAATTATTATGCATGAAATATTAAAAATATAATTTTTTCTAGGCATAAAATTCCTAAGTGTGATAGAAATTTGAACAATTGCCTAGGAATTATACCATCGTCGTAAAGTTGAATGTTGACATAATGAAATGAAATAGAAAAGTTTTCGTTCTTTTTAAAGCATAATTGTGTAACATAATGATTTAAGCCATATGCTTTTATGGATTAAATAAATGGGAGATAAAATTAGAATGATGGCTTGCGTTAGGCATAGAATTTTAGGTATAGACTTATACCATCATCGCGAAATCCAAAGAAGAAATTGATGTAATAGTTTTATTGCATAGTTGATTTTTGATTTTGAGATACAAAATATAAAAATGAGGACTTGCACTAGGCATAAATTCTAATTTATGTTTAGGAACTATACCATCGTTGCGAAAGTCGAAAATATATAAATGTGACTTTATTGCTAGATTTTTGAACATGCTTTGAAAGAAATTTTGGATTTTTGAAAAAATGTATTTAATTGTTTTTACGCTAAGCCAATATTCTCAAGTAAGAAAATCAAATTATTCCAGAATATTTGCATAAATATTTTAAATTATCTCAAAGACAAAATTTAGATTTATAAGGAACCCCATGTGCATATGTGATTTCATTGCCGATCTTGATCTATCATAATGATACAAAATCTCTCAAACACAAATGTGTGTGCAATTGTATTGTTCATTTACCAATTTTAGCAAGATAATTTGATACAAGTAATTTGAATTAACCAAATGAGTGTTCGTTGACCATGAGTTATATGCATGTAACCGTACCAGACTACTATGTAAGTTGGGTCATCAAGAGCTAGCTGATCCATGAGCAGACATAGGTCTATACAAAATAAGGTCGCTAATGTGACAGACATATCACCATGCTAGGAGTTACCCAAGGCCAAGTGGGTTGGGCACAAACCACCTGTTATGGGGCTTACCTCACGGTTTTTGAATAATTGAGAATTCCATGGATTCAAGCTCATTCACCCTTCTTTTCTTTCAAAGGGTAGGGGAAGGGATTTATTACTTTTTGCTTTTTCTTTTCTTTTTTTTTGTTTTTTTTTTGTATTTTTGCTTGACACTGAGGTAATGCTGAAATATTGCTGAGGTGGTACAAAATGATACTGAAATAATGCTTCTTTTTCTCATGATTTTTCTTGACTTTCCTTTTTTTTTTTTTCTTCTTTCTATACTAGGGATACTTGCTCGGATTGGTTGTAGAGCAAGGGATTTTTATTCTGGGTAGGGGTAATCTTGTCCTTTTGTCAATTCTCAAAGATTCTAGACCATGTGCATGATAGGATAGCAGGGGAAAATTTTCGCTCAAGAGACCACTTCTACTGTGTAGCATCATTTTGAATTTGCAATGAAATAATTTTAATGTGAAAAGGTGTACTTGGTTCAAGTAAATAACAAGATCAGTTCTCTATGCTCAAAACTTTATTTAATTCAACTGTGGACTTTGATATAAGAGAGATTAATAATAATACCAAATAAGATCAAGATATTTATTCATGTGAGTGTGAAAGTGAGGGATTCTAGATAAATGCTAATTTATCCAAAATAACTAAAAATATAACTGTAATACTTCAAGAATTGACAGGTGCAAAATAGAAGATGTTTTTGAGGATTTTGATGATTTTGATTTTTTTATATTTTGATTTTAATTTATGAATTGAGAGAATACATAATATTACTATTTTTGAATTTTTTATATGAATTGCTAATATGAGACAATATGTATAATATATATAGTGACAAAATTACCAGATTTATGCATAATAGTGCTTAAGATGCATAATGTTCATAGGTTCTTTAAGATATTTACCATCTAAGGTAGCTAATCTATATGCTCTCGATCCAAATTTAGCAGTGATAATATATGGCCCAAGCCAATTAGGATTGAATTTGCCTTTAAGGTCTTTAGTTGCATTAGTATTTTTTTTATTTTCTTTTAAAACGAGGTTGTCGATCTCAAAGGATCGATTATGAACTTTCTTGAGATATGCTCGTTTGAGCTTGTTCTGGTAGGCACAAAGATGCTCCAAAGCATTAATGTGCTTCTCATATAGGAGTTCCAGCTGACTAAATCTGCCAGCATGATATTCATCTCCTACTTTAGTATCTTGAAGTAGCAGAGCCAAAGAAGGAACTTCTAATTCAAAGGGAAAAACAACTTCAACGTCATAAAACAAAACAAAAGGTGAAGTTCCCGTGGGAGTACGAATGCTAGTTCGATAAGCCCACAAAGTAGGATATAATTTAATGTGCCAATCATGGCCAAATTTATTGACCAGTCTTTTGAGGATTTTAATTAATTTTTTATTAGATGCTTTTGCTTGGCCATTACCCTGAGGATAATAGGGAGTGGACCAACGATGTTAAATTTTATATTTTTGACATAGTTTCTTTACATCTTTATTTTTGAAACAAGTTCCATTATCCGAGATGAGATTTGCAAGAATTTTGAACCTACAAATAATTTGAATGAAAATAAATTTGGAAACTTGAGTTCCAGTGCAAGAATCTAAGGGCATAACTTCAACCCACTTCGTAAAATACTCGATGGCGGTTATGATGAATTTGTGTCCATCAGATGACACAGGATTGATTTTTTTGATGATGTCTAAGCCGCATTTTGAAAAGGGCCAAGGAGATGAAACAACCTGCAGTTATTATGTAGACGCATGGACAAGGTCAACGTGTTCCTGGCACTTGTCGCAATGGCGCACGTAATCATGTGCATCATTCTCCATGGTAGGCCAAAAATATCCTATCCTAAGGAGATTCTTAGCAAGGGCACTACCACTAACGTGTCCCCCACAAGATCCATCGTGGGCTTCACTCAAAGCTGATCTAGACTCTTCTAGATTCAAACATCTCAGTAGGATACCTTCAAAAGATCTCCTATGTAAGGTATTGCCAATTATGACAAAGTGACTTGCTCGTCTACGTAATAACCGGTGCTGGTTTCTATTAAAACCTTCAGGGAAGGTCCTATTTTGAAGAAAATTAAGGATATCAGTATACCAAAGTTCAAGAGTAGTTTCATTTATTAGAAACACGTCCAAAGGTTCCACGCATGATTTAATTGAAATGGGTTCTTGGTGTCGATGAATAATGATGGTAGCATATTCGTCATCTAACTCCAAGGGTAAAAGAGATGCAGCTACGGCCATGGCATTAGCCACACGATTCCTAGTTCTAGGAATAGCTTCCAAGGTAATTTGATCAAATAAATATATTAATTGTAATACATATGCTTTATATGGGTGCAATTTATCATCTCTAGTCTGATAAAAATTGTTAATTTGATTTATAACAAGTTGAGAATCACCAAAAACTAATATATTTTTAATTTTTAGTGCCAGGGTAGCTCATAATCTAAGGATTAGATCCTCATATTCAGTAGTGTTATTAGTACAAGCAAACGTTAATTTAAAGGATAGAGGTATGAGATGTTTCTGTGGAGATATAAAAATAATACCTACACCAGCCCCACTCATGCATTGGGCTCCGTCAAAGTATAAGGACCATTGCTTTGAATAATCTGCCTCTAGTTTAAGGCATTCGTTAGGAAACTCAATGATGAGGGGATGGGTGGATTCTAAGGGTGCAGCAACTAATTGATCTCCTATGATTTGACCATTAACATACTTTTTTCCTATAAATGTGAGTTCAAACTTGCTTAGAGCAAGAACCCACTTCGTTGTGCAACCAGATAAATAAGGTCAACTCATGAGATATCACAAGGGATCAGATTTAGCAATAACATATGTTTTTTGACTGAGCATATAATGGCGTAGTTTCTGTGTAGAAAATACGACTGCTAGATATAACTTCTCTAATGCTATGTAGTGGGTTTCATAACTAATTAATGTTTTGCTAATGTAATAATTAGTGCGCTCTCTTTTCTCATCATCAAGTTGAGCTAACATAGCTCCTAAAGCAAAATCTAAAGCAAAAATATACAAGATAAATGGGCGATCAGGTTTAGGTGGCAAAAGTACAGGTGGGTTAAGAAGATATTGTTTTAGGAGTTCAAATGCTTCCTTAAATTCATTGTCCCAATGGAAAGAGACATCCTTATTAAGAAGCTTAAGAAAGGGTCTAGTTTTATCCGCCAACTTATCGATGAAGCGATGGATAGCTTGAAGCTTACCTTGTAGACTCCGTAATTCAGATATATTTGTAGGTGCGGGCATATCAGTGATAGCCATAATCTTGAGAGGGTCAATTTCAATGCCATGTAAAGAAACTATAACCCCCAATAATTTACCTAACTTAACTCTGAATATACATTTGGCTGGATTCAATCGGATAAGATATTCCCTTAACCGATCAAATACTTTTCTCAAGTCATCTAAATGGTCGTCTTCTACAGTAGAACGAGCTATAATGTCGTCTACATAATCGTGTAGTATATCATGCATCATATCATGAAAGATATAATTCATGGCTCATTGATAGGTTGCACCTGCATTCTTCAACCCGAATGGCATCACTTTCCAATAAAAAGTCCCCCAAGGGGTAATAAAAGTTGTTTTAGCCTGATCTTCAAGAGCTATACTGATCTGATTATAACTAGAAAATCCATCCATTAAGGATATCATTCCACTCCCAGTATTAAAATCAATGATCTGATCCATATTGGGAAGGGGAAAATCATCTTTAGGGCATGCAGCATTAATATCTCTAAAGTCTGTACAAACCCTAACCTTAGTAGTTTCTTTCTTAGTTACTGGAACTACATTCGAGATCCATTCAACATAATCAATGGCTTGTATAAAAATAAAATTCAATATTTTTTCTAACTCCCCTTGGATTAGTAAGGCCACTTTAGGATGCATTTTTCTAAGCTTCTACTAAACAGGTTTAGCATCCGGATGCACTACTAGGTGATGCATAACTACAGAAGGGTCTAAACCTGGCATATCTTCATATGTCCAAGCAAAAAAATCTTCATATTATTTAAGAAATGCAATGTATTTATCCTTTTTTTCTTGACTCAATTTTGATCCAATGTTGATTATGTGAGGGTTATCGTTGGTTTCAATGTTAATTTTTATGACATTATCTACTTCCATGTGTAGATCTCTCTCAAAATTAGGTGGGGCGGGTGAAACGCCCAATTCTTGTAATTCTTCCAAGGTTAGCTTAGATAATTCATCTTGAGGATTCATGGCCTCAAGCTGGGCTATACTAGGTATAGAGCCATCAAAATAAAATCCATTATGTAATAATTCCTCAACGAAGACATCATGAAAGATATCTCCCTCCAAATCATCGTCGAATTCAGTGATCATCTTAGGATAAGCTATAGATAGCATATTACATGTGAATGTATTATTTATTAAATGCAAGGCATCGCATGCATCTAAATAATCTTGGTAACTTATAAGTTGGTCATCATCCTCAAATGGGAATGGCTAACCCTTACTAGGAAATAGGCCCACACCACATCGGGCGGGCCATGCTTCTACCTCAAAATGTTCTTTCATACCATTCTGGAAAGGTCCTAAACCTTTCCCTTTATATCCCAATTTCAGCATTATAGGTTTGGCTTTAATATATTCATTAGTAAAATAACATCGAGCATATCCATCATAATGAGTTATGATGTTTCTAGGTATTCTACCCCAGTCATATCGCTTATAAATAAAGGCACAGCTCCTGACTTGGTAAATAATTCCCATAGGCTGTGGGAGGCCCAAGGTACGAGGAGATGGTGGAAAATTATTTAAAATAAGATAATATTGCATAGAAGCATTTGTTTCTTTTGATATAATAATTTTAGATAGATCAAGTAAGAGATCGTCAGTAAGATCATAAGACGTAGAAGGAACATTCCCTACGTCTTCTGATGTGAAAAATATGATTTTGGTGGATGTAGATGGTGTAAAGGAGTCGATAGATGGGTCTATTAAAGGTATGGAAGTTATAGGAGTAGAACAAGAGACATTGGTTGTGGGATTAGGATCTTTCTTAGGTCCTAATGTTGTTTGTTCATAAGATGGTTGAGCTATATGTGAAGGTGCAACTGATGGAGAATAAGTAGATGACATTGTGGGTGTGAGTTTCACATGTTTATATGGATAATGAGAATTAGGATGTGTGGATGACAGAGCAGGGCAAAATTGAACTCCAATAGGTTCTGCCAAAGCACACATATCAAAGGGTCTTGGATCACCGTGAATGGTAATCAACTGATTCTTAAATTCGAACTTAACACATTGATGTAAAGTTGAGGGAATAGCTCGCATCACGTTGATCCAAGGATGACCCAAGAGTATATTGTATGATGCAGGGAAATGTACAATAAACACATTCGTATCCAAGGTTCTCGAACCAACCTGCAATGGAATGGTAATAACTCCACACGTTTCTTGTGTTTTGTCATTAAAAGTGTTTATAATCATATCGTTTCTTTTCATTTCATCACTTCTAAACCCAAATATTTGGTAGAAGTCAAAAGTGCAGATATTTAAAGATGAACCATTATCAATCAAAACTCATTTGACTTCTACATTTCTAATTAAGGCAGTAATATACAAGGGGTTATCTTTATGTAAACTATGTTGTGGTAAGTCTCTATACCGGAAGTCAATACAATCAACTTCACGAGTTATTATAGTATTGGCCATGGATTCAGGTTGAATGTCTTGTGGTACCATCATCTGACCTAATTTGAGCATTAATTCATCTCTATGTGTAGGAGAAGATCTTAAAAGGTCCAAGAGAGAAATTCTAGCTATAATATTTGATAATTGTTCATTAATATTATAAGGAGGTTTAGGATGAACATTAGGTGAATGATTCCCTTTATTAGGAACCTTCACAACAAATGGAGATGATCCACCATTCTGAATTTGATCTTGTTGAGAATTTTGAGCCTGTTGTCTAGTAATAGCTCCGATGGTACCCACAATATTATCCTGCGGATGATGAATGGGTCTTGGTCTAGTGTTTATAGCTAGCTCATTAGAAAGTAATTGGTAAGATGATGGTCTAGTAGTGAATATTCTTGGAAATTGCTCTTCTGGAACCATATAACTTGTGATAGGGTGAATAGGATCCGATTCATCTTTAGAACTATTCGATTGATTTGATGTGATTTCCATATCACTCTTAGTCTTGTATTTTGTATCACTAAGATCAGGTATTTGAATATTATATAGAGGCCTGGTTGTAACCACGGATAAATTTATGTCAAATATTTCCAGATCATGAACAGGTAAATGCCCACTAATAGTTCCTACATATCGAGCAGGAGGAGGGACATTATGATATTCAATTTGATTAGCCACCTCCTTACCATGTTTTCATAAGGGATGTTGAAATATGTCCAATGACTGATTGGAATTATGATTCTGGTTTTGTGAGGTGTTCTTTTGAACATTATTAGGAGGATTTTGCTTAGGTTGAAAGGCTTGCACCTCCATCTCATTATTATCAATCAAGTCCTGTATTTTATGTTTTAATCTTTTACAAGAGCTGGTAGTGTGTCCAGGTCCTCTATGGAAGTCATAGCGTAAATCTGATCTGTATCCGGGTATAGTTGGATTAGGTTCCTGAATATTTGGTAATTGAATTAAACCTCGTTCTAATAATTATGGTAGAATATTTGATAAAGGTTGATTTAACCTAGTAAATTCTCGAGGAGGTCAACCAAGAGGTTTCAGTACAAACTTCTCCGCTATCTTTGCAACATTAACATTAGCAATATTTTTGCTATTGGTGACTCCATCACCCACAACTTGTTTATTCTTATATTGATTTTTGGATGTTTTCTCATCATATTTATTTTTAATCTGGCCTCTCCTAATGAGAGCATCTTCCACTCTTCGGGCTAAGTCTATAGCTTTGATCGAAGGTGGTCAAGGTAGTAGTTGATAATTCGTAAGATAGTTGCTCTTGCAAATTATTAATAAAGATGTCCAAAATCTCCCTATAAGGTAACACAAAGTGCAATTTTCCTATCAACTATCTCCACCTAGCTAGGAAATCAGCAAAGCATTCGTCTTTGTCCTGTTTTAAGTTATACAAATCTTTAATGGTCACATGTATTTCGATGTAGGCACTAAATTTATGAACAAAATACTCAGCAATTTCTTCGAAATTCCTCAAAGAATTAGTAGGTAATTGATAATACCACTCTAATGCCATTCCTCCCAAGATTTTGGGAACATTTTTAGTAATAACAAGTTATCATGTGATATATCATGACATGCTATCCTAAACATACGAAGATGCTCTATGGGGTCTTTGGTTCCTTTATATATGGGAAGAACAGGCATAGGAAAATGTTTAGGATACGGCTGTGCTATGACTATAGGATTTAAATTCTGACTACACATCTCTCGATAGTTGTACGAGGGACGGTAGGGATCTATCTGGTCCATGCGGGAAACTAGTTGTTTCACCATGGTTTCAAGATTACTAGTTTGTCCACCATATTGGTTCAGTGGGACATAGGTATGGGATCTATGAGTGTATGATGGTGTGACATAAGAATTAGATGCTATATTTCTATAATGCAAAGTGTTGGTAGGAAGAGTATTATGAAGGGGATTTGTAATAGTATTATGTTGTACCCCATATTGTTGGTAATTGGTGTTTGGTTTTGTTTTGGGTTTTTGTTGATTTGAGGTATGTTGATCAAGAGCTTGACAAAATAGAGCAGTAAATGATGGTTTCTTTTGTGCAGGAATGACCCTAGGCTTGTTAACAGGAACTTTAGATGGTTGGGTAACTTGTTGTTGTATGTTCTAAATCACAGTTGCCATATCCAAATTGGATGGTCCAGCTTGATCACTCTCTTGATAAATAAAGGATAAGAGATTAGTGTAGAGTTGCTTGAGTGTCACTAATTCGATCCTTGTCCATATGGGCTGCTCTATTAAAAACACCAATATTAGTGTTAATTAACTTCTAGAATTGTTCCATGTTTTCAAAAGAGATAGCTCCTCCCGGAGACATTTTAGGGGATGAGGATCCTTCCTCTCTATTAGTTTATTCTTGTTCATTTCCTATAGCAAGCTCTTCTTCTTGCTGGTCTAGGGTTCCTTCTTCCGGAACTTGGTCCTTAGGAGGGACATTTTGGTCAGTTAATGGTCTTCCTAACCAATCTTCATCTTCTTCGGTTTGTTTTCCATTCCTAAGTCTATGCATTGTGCTAAACTTGGGTTTTAGCAAATAAATATACTTATATATATATATATATATATATATATATATATATATATATATATATATATATATATATATATATATATATATATATATATATATATATATATATATATGCGGTAGGGTTGAGAGGTATATATTTTAACTATATACCTACTATAATACTTTAAAAGGAAAATGTTTTGTTTTTGTTTTTTTTTTTTTTTTGTGTGATTATATTATTATTTTGCGAGAATAAAAATAACAAACAACATGCTAGTTGCAAGAAATAACAATAGTAAAAAGAATGACTTAGTTTTCTATGAATAGTTTATGGATATCATTGATAGGGTCAAGTTCATCAAGAGTCATGAAATGCTCCTCTTCAAATTGGAAGTGGTTTTCAAGAATTTGACAAAGTTTGCTATGGTAATATGATCTACTTCAGACTCTGACATGTAAAAATAAAGTTTATGGCAATACTCTCAATACAACACAGCTCTAGGAACTCTATTCCATCTATTTTTATTCGTAAGAATGACTTCTTGGTCCTCTATACGAGATAGAAATTTATGTATCACAACTGCATTCTCAAGGTATTTATCAAAGGTGTATAATTCAGAAGACACAAGTGCTCTTTTATCGGCTAACCACCTATGGCAAGCTCTCTGAATTTCATGATACAAAGTCACCTGATCAGGATCCATGATTCTATCTAGGACAAAAATCTTAATTTGCCTAAGTTCTATAGATTTGGATTCAATAATACCCAATCTCCTATCAAGTTCATCCCACAAATATTAGGCTCTATTTGTTTGAGGTACTCTAAGCACATAAGTAATCTCTATGGCTGTTAATTTATTTTCAACATTTATGGTGACAGCTCGTCTTCTATTATAATCTACCATCTAAGTATGATATGAAAATTTAACGGTTGTCTAATGATTCTAGATGTTCTTAATAATGTGTTTTTTTTTTTGATTATTTTCAAAAGGTGTTTTAGATTCACGTCGGGTTCACCAAAATGTATCGCCCAAATTTTTCGCACCCTTACCTTTAGGCTAAAGGATTCGTGCCCGAAAGGGGGATGCAAGAAGGATGGGACAATACCTCAGATGGAGAGGCCCTTTGAAGGTCGTGCCTCTCGGGGGAGGGGTATTGTTGTGGCTGCTCCACAACGTACCCCAAAATTGGGGACCCACCTTTTTGCATATTTTCCAAGAAGACCGAAGTGGCCCATATGCTAAAGATCAAAGAAAAAGCAAAACACCGCAAGGAGAAAAAAGTGTCGCGATATCGCGACATGTTGCATTTTCACGGTCCAAAGCAAAGAGAGAGAGCAAAGAGGAAAAAGTGTCGCGATATCGCGACATGTTGCATTGTCACGGCCAAAAGAGAAAAAGTGTCACGATATCGCGACATGTTGCATTGTCGCGGCCAAAAGAAAAAGTGTCGCGATATCGCGACATGTTGCATTGTCACGGCCAAAAGAGAAAAAGTGTCGCGATATCGCGACATGTTGCATTATCGCGGCCAAAAGAGAAAAAGTGTCACGATATCGCGACATGTTGCATTGTTGCGGCCAAAAGAGAAAAAGTGTCGCGATATCGCGACATGTTGCATTTTCGTGGCCAAAGAGAAGAGAAATAATAGGAAGGAAAAAGTGTCGCGATATCGCGACATGTTGCATTTTCATGGCCAAAAGAGAAGAGAAAGAAAAGAGGAAAAATGTCGCGATATCGCGACATGTTGCATTTTCACGGCCAAGAGCAAAGAAGGAAAAGTGTCACGATATCGCGACATGTTGCATTTTCGCGGCCAAAGAAAAGAGAGAACAAGGAGAAAAAAGTGTCACGATATCGCGACATGTTGCATTTTCACGGTCAAAAGCAAAGAAAGAAAAAGTGTCGCGATATCGCGACATGTTGCATTTTCGTGACTCAAAAAGGCGAGCGAGAGAAACAAAAGTGTCACGATATCGCGACATGTTGCATTTTTGTGACTCAAAAAGGGTAGGCAGGAAGAGAAACAAAAGTGTCGCGATATCACGACATGTTGCATTTTCATGACTCAAAAAGGGCAGGCAAGCAGAGAAACAAAAGTGTCGCGATATCGCGACATGTTGCATTTTCGCGACTCAAAAGAGAAGGAGCAAAGAAACAAAAGTGTCATGATATCGCGACATGTTGCATTCTCATGACTCAAAAGGGGTAGGCCAACAGAGAGACAAGAGTGTCACGATATCGTGACATGTTGGATTTTTGCCAAGGGAACAAAGTAGTGGACAGTGCGTCTGATATTAGTGATGAACACCAGGATAGTGAAACTGAAGACTGCATAGTGACGTGGACACATAAGGACAAAATCCAATGAATAAGACAAAATGTTACATAAGGAATCTTTAATGATTTGAAATCATTTAAGATGGTCGTTACACATGGAAGGAAGCGGACGCATGCCCATGTGGAGAAAAGGAAACATTTTTTTTTAAATCAAACGAAAAGTGAAGAAAACCAAACAGAGGAAGCCAAACCATGGGAATGAAACGAAGGGCCACAAAATAGAAATGAAAAGCCTTTTTGGAAACCAAAACACATGCATGCACAAGGGAAGGTGAAACGAACAACCATTGGAAAATGAAACGAAAAGCTTCCTAAAAATTTTAAATACGCCGGCAAGGATGTTTTGAGGGGTTGGAAACTGTCTGCGAGCAGAGTTGCAGATTTGAAGGCAAGAGGGCCATTCTGGACCTGTTTGGGCTGTTTTTCTTCCATGGACTAGTTTGGGAAAACCAAAAATTTCTGTTATTGTAAAATGACAAATTTTTAATACAAAAATTTTCAGAAAGTTGCATCTTATGGACAAGAAAGGAGTCATTTTCTGCATGCAAGATTAAATGTCTATTTTTCCCCTTTTCAGATTTTAGGCTTGTAAATGGAGTTTATGCAAGTTTTCTTGGTTGCTTCATGCGAATGTTTAAATCTGAAAACCTCATTTAAAACCCTAGGAGCCAACACTTAGCTTATCCGGATTGTGCTTGTTTTGCAAGTCCAATAGGTTAGGTTGCATGCATGGAAACCTCACATCTTCGGTTTTGTCGAAATAGGATAGCATCATACTGAATGCATTTTATTTTCAGTTTTCTGCATTTCATTTTCATTTTTCTGCATTTTATTTTCCAGAAATTTTAACTTTTTTTTAATTTTCAGGCATTAAAATAAACATTTAAAAAATTTCAAAATCCAAAAATAATTTCACCATTGCGTAGGTTATACTTCAGACTTCCAATACGCACTTTGAAATTTCATTTTCGGAGTTGTTTAGTATTTTTAAAAATTCATCGAAGTTGCTGTTTTATTACAGATTTTAAAAAATCCGAAAATAGAAAATTTCCATTTTAAGGTCAAATTTCATTTTTTTTCATTTATGTTTTGCACTCATGAGCCTATGATGACATTCCCTTCATGAAAATTCCAATTTCATTGAAGGAGTTATGTTTTATGGCATTTCACAAATTTCCATTTTTGGAGCCTAAAATTACCCTCTCTTCATAAAAATTCTAATTTTACGAAAGAGGGGTAATTTGAGCACTACATCGTGGTCATATGAGGGCCAACTCACATTTGCTTTATTTTGGTTCAATGAACAATCACTAAAGTTTCATGGTAAAATAAACCAACATTGCCCCTTGTTTACAGTTACTTGCAATCACTAAGGTGTTCCAAGCATTTAAATTGAATATCTTTATTTGAGATTACTAATACACATATGCAAATGCTAATATAGCGGAGACCTTGGAGAAGTTGTTTGTTTAACTTCTTTGCAAGAGGGGATTTGGAACCCAAATCCTAAGGGAGAGTGTACTTTCACAATTGGGTGAAAATACCACTCAACATTTTGGCGCTAGAAGGAGGGCCTGAATTGGTTTATTTCAGTGTGATTTAAATGCTATAGGGATTTAAATTTTGAATATTTCATGCCCTATTGATTATTATCTTTAGCCCTCTTTTAACAATACAACCTTGTAGTGTTAAAAGGAGGACATGAATTGCTATGCATTGTTCTAACGCTTTTGATTGTTCATACAGGAATAATGTGTTTTGATTTGATTTTGAAAAATTTTGGTCTTGACTAACGAGGTTGTCTCCATGCAATTACTTTCATTTGATTTTAATGGATACATCTCTTGGTTGATGCTAACATGATTATTCATACGTTACATGTTTGATATTTGCGAGTCATTTCATGCTTATTTGTAAGGAATTATTTTGTCTAAAATGTATTTGTTGTCGGTATTATGCTCTTCACTTGCGTGTAATGCGATCTTGTGAATCAGAAAGCCTACAACACTAGGAGTATGCTCTTCACTTGCGCATATGCGATCTGGTGAATCAGAAACTAATTTACATTTTTAGAATATTGCTTTGTCATGGTTCCTTCTTTTATTCATGACTAACAAATTGGTTTTGAAGTTATTCTTTGAGTTTCACTAATGGCAACATCCGAGGAGCAAATTGTATCCCTAAGAGAAGAAATGATGTCCCTAAGAGAAACGATGGTATCTGCATTAGGAAAGTATTATGAATGTCATTCTACCTTTGGAACACCTTATCAAATTCATGAAATGTTATTGGAGTTTCTACGACTTTTTAATCAAGAGGTGGCATCGGGATACCTACAAAATCTACATATCTATAAGTTCACATTATGTCAATTTCAAATATTTTGTGAGCCTATTGCTTGTAGGTTCTTCCCATACATTGTGGGTGATAGATCATTCTCGTGGTATTGCCATCTACCCATGGAGGTTAAGACTTCTTGGAGCCAATTAGAAGCAGCCTATCTTTATCACTTTGGTAATCAAGTTGACTTGGATAGGTTGCAAAATCAATTCACCTCTATGTGTAAAGAGCCTAATGAGTCCATGAGTCAATTCAGTGTGAGGTTTCATGAATTGTACTCTCAAATGTGGGAAAGTTTGGGTACATCGGAAGAGGAAGCTATTGAAGTATACCTGAGAGCCATACCCCCCACACTTGCTACACTCATTAAGGAAAACTTGGATGACCTGTCTCTAGAGATGATCTATGAGATCTTTGAAAAGGTAGAACAAGTTTTGGAAGAAGAAAAGGCACAACATGTTCACATGAGAGATTGTTCTTTTGGAGTTAGTGATACCAACCTACATCAACCATTGAATATAGCACCCTCCAATCCAACAATACCTAAGGTGAATGATCAAGGGGATGAATTTGAAGGTCCAAATGTTACAACCACCTTAGATGTAGTCCAAGAGGAGGTGCAAATTGCTAATCCAACATCCACTAATGAGGATCATGCTGAGATGATTTCATTCATAGAGATGCATGATTATTCACATAATGGTGTCCTAAAGTCAACTTGGTTTGAGATATGTGATAGGACAAAAACTGTCATAGAATTGAATGAAGTGGTTGAAAGTGAAATTGGAAGAAAATCAATAAATGAATTTGAAGATATGATAGAATTGCACCACTTGTTCTTGGAAGACACTCTCGATGAGATGATTGAAACTAATGATCAAGAAATTCTTCACCCTCCAAATTGTGATAAAATTGAATCATGGGTTACTAATTTGGACTATGATAGCCTTACAAATTTGAATTCAAGAAATAGCCCACTTTTGGAAATAATTGAACCATCTAAGGAAGGTGAAGGTGAATTTGATGAGATACACTTTGATCAATTAGAAGATGTTGAAGAAATAGTTGAGCATCATAACTTAATTTTGGAAGATGATCGCCATGATTCTTGGAAGAAATTGGATGAATATGCTCACTCTAAACCTTCTAATGAACTCTTTGTGTCAATTGATATGCAGGATAACATAATCACCTACTCAAAGGAAGATATTACAACTCCTGTACAATTTGAGGATGTTTTGGAAGAGGGTTTCAAATCTCATCAAATTTTGGAAGATTATAATGATCCTACTACCAAGGACAAAGAAGAAAAAGAATTGACAAATGAATCAAAAGATCATGTCACAAATACTATGGAATTTCATTCCATGAATTTGGATGACAATTTTTACAATGGTTGGGGGAGATATGATGATGTGTTATTTTCTCACACCCCTATTGATGAAATTCCTATTCCACTTGGATATGCAAGATGTTGAAACTTCTATCTCACATGAAGAGATGCCATGGATGGTGAATAAGGAATTGGAACCAAATGACAAAGAGATTGATCAATTGGAAGCAACTCAAATGAGTGATCATCAAGAGAGATTACTTGACATACACTTTGACCAACAAGATTTGAGGGTTGAAAAGGATGGGCATGTTTTCAATTGGGTGCCATATCTTGGTATGTTTGATGAACAGGTAATAAATGAAGAAATTGTGATTTCTCACCAAGTGTTGGTAAATGAAAATGTGCAAAAGGTAGAATCTAACCTTTTGTGTTCAAACACCCAAGCTATAGGTGAAGATTTGCATGAACATGTTTTGAATTTGAAGGATGTTTATGATGAAATGTCGTTGAAGGTGAATGAAAAACAAGGATTGACTTCTAATCACACCTTTAATAAAATCACTTGCATGAATGAAAAAGAGGTTGAGGCACATGAATTGTTAAATCAAATTCATCAACAATTGATAATGGAGTCTAGGGTAAAAACTTTTAATGATCCTCATTTAGTAAATATCCTAGATTCTTGCAAATTGTTGCACAAGTTTGATTGGCCTAAGAACATGGAAAATGAATTGGCTTTAAAATTTTTGGAAATAGGCTCTTGCTTACAAAGTTTCATTTTGGATAAAGAAAGCCTAATTCTAAATCATGAATGGAAATATGAAATTTATACCTTAAAGAATAGACAAGATGAAATTGAAGATCAAATATTGTCTAATCAATTTGATGATTTGAATCTCACCTATGAGAGTACTAATGACACTAAATCAAATTGGTGGGGTGAGCGAGGCAAGTTGAATTTTTTTGCATTGCTTGGTTTGATCTTATTGTTGTTGGATTCCTACAACATTTGGCATACATATTGTGTCATATGTCTTTTGAAATGTTCTAATCATGTTTGGGATCCGGGAAAGTGATAGTCCAAGCTTTGCATCATCTTGTACCATATTGTACATTTGTATATAATTTTTGGTTTTTGATGTTGGGTTTGCATTTCAGTTTTGGTTTTAAGTTTTGTGTGTTGGTCCTTTGGACATTTTTGGTTTGTTTTAAAAAAAAAAAAAAGCGAGATGTCAACTTATGTCCTTATGAATGTTGACTAAGACTAAGAGAATATGAAACATCAGAATTGTATTGCAGAAAGCTCCACGAGTATCGCAAACACATTAAAGAATATCGTTTGGAACTTGTGATGCATGAAGTTGTCAGTTTTACAAATTATGGTAAAGTAGGTGGTATACTCCATCCGCATTTCAAAAAGAGCAATGCATTCATCCATATCTCATGTTACATTCGACATTGCATATACATTTCATCTCAGTTGCATCTACATTTCAAATACAATCATTGAAAAGGTGTCGAATCCTCTTAGGGTTATTATATAACATATATTAAAAGGATCCTAAGGTTGGGAACTGATGCCCGAACTATCTTGAACCAAGCACGTTCTACACATATTAAAGAGGATCTTGAGCAAAATGGTCAAAACCATACTTGGAAGAAAAGGTGAGGCGAAAGGAGTATTTCGTGTCTGTCCTATCATGCAACATAATCCTTAAAATAGTGGTTTTTACCACTCCCATAGTGCTTAAAGCCTAAAATCATAGTAGTAAGGATAGGGTTAAATCCTCATCGAACTTAGGTTGAGGATCCAATTCCCCAAAGCTCTGATTTGACCTTCATGGAGTAGTAAGGATAGGGTCTAATTCTCAT
Source organism: Wollemia nobilis (assembly GCA_028583015.1). Classification (NCBI taxonomy): domain Eukaryota; kingdom Viridiplantae; phylum Streptophyta; class Pinopsida; order Araucariales; family Araucariaceae; genus Wollemia; species Wollemia nobilis. The sequence goes on along the minus strand of JAQPPZ010016980.1, from coordinate 985,588 downwards.
CTCGCTTAGGTTGAGAATCTGATTCCCCAAAGCTTCTATTTTGCCTAATCAAGAACTTGAAATTCCAAAGCAAATATTTTTCATTCTACTTTTATTGCATCATTGATATTGGATTGGAAGGATCGTACTACATGTCCCTTGCAAGGATGGGTAGTCATCCCCAAGGTTCAAGAAATCAAAAGTAAAGTCAAATCCTGGATTATGGGGTTGATCTCCACCGGGGCTATAGATGCCTGATCGGCGAGTGGAGTATGCTCATGCGTGGCAACATGTCTTGTCTAAAAGCAAGACCACTGACTGCTCAAACAGATAGGCTAGCTCTGACAGTTTCATCCATAACGAGGTTAAATCATTTTGTTCAAGATGAGGTAATGAACTCCAGATCGGAGTAGTAAGGATAGGGTTAAATTCCCATCTCGCTTAGGTTGGGAATCCTATTCCCCAAAGCTCTGATTTCACTTACACTTGCACATGGGTTCAAGATGGTAGTGACACATAACCAACTTTGGGATCTAGTAAATTAATTCAATATACTCATATTTGGTCCTAAGAGGGTTTGACAGTTTTAATATGTTTGTTCATGGTACTAGAAAGTTTGAGCCTTTGCAAAGCAGGTTGTTATATCTCTAGCATATTCACCATACATTAAATCCTACAGGAATCATCCATAACTTCTCATATGCACGAATCATAAGTGAAACTGACAATGGAAAGTTGAACGAGTTTCAAACGATAGGGAATGAAGCACATTGCACACACCGAGCTGATGCTTAATAATTCTAATGCTTCATGTATTTCTCGTCTAGTTTCATTCTTGGGATATTTGTTGATGCTTGTGTTTGAGTTTTGAAGGTTTTCAGGTTGAGTTCTCATCGAAATGCTCAGGAGCATTTCCTAGTAGAGTCACCATTTGTTGTGGCTGCTCCACAACGTACCCCAAAATTGGGGACCCACCTTTTTTGCATATTTTCCAAGAAGACCGAAGTGGCCCATATGCTAAAGATCAAAGAAAAAGCAAAACACCGCAAGGAGAAAAAAGTGTCGCGATATCGCGACATGTTGCATTTTCGCGGTCCAAAGCAAAAGAGAAAGCAAAGAGAAAAAGTGTCACGATATCGTGACATGTTGCATTGTCGCGGCCAAAAGAGAAAAGGTGTCGCGATATCGCGACATGTTGCATTGTCACGGCCAAAAGAGAAAAAGTGTCGCGATATCGCGACATGTTGCATTGTCACGGCCAAAAGAGAAAAAGTGTCGCGATATCGCGACATGTTGCATTTTCGTGGCCAAAAGAGAAAAAGTGTCGCGATATCGCGACATGTTGCATTGTCACGGCCAAAAGAGAAAAAGTGTCGCGATATCGCGACATGTTGCATTTTCACGGCCAAAGAGAAGAGAAAAAGAGGAAAAAGTGTCGCGATATCGCGACATGTTGCATTTTCGCGGTCAAAAGAGAAGAGAAATAACAAGAGGAAAAAGTGTCGCGATATCGCGACATGTTGCATTTTCATGGTCAAGAGCAAAAAAGAGAGAAAAGTGTCGCGATATCGCGACATGTTGCATTTTCATGGCAAAAAGAGAAGAGAAAGAGCAAGGAGGAAAAAGTGTCGCGATATCGCGACATGTTGCATTTTCGCGGTCCAAAGCAAAGAAATAAAAGTGTCATGATATCGCGACATGTTGCATTTTCGTGACTCAAAAGAAGACAGGAGAGAAACAAAAGTGTCACGATATCGCGACATGTTGCATTTTCGTGACTCAAAAGGGTAGAGCAAGAGAGAAACAAAAGTGTCGCGATATCGCGACATGTTGCATTTTCGTGACTCAAAAGGGGTAGAGAGGCAGAGAAACAAAAGTGTCGCGATATCGCGACATGTTGCATTTTCGTGACTCAAAAAGGAATGCGAGCGAGAGAAACAAAAGTGTCACGATATCGCGACATGTTGCATTCTCGTGACTCAAAAGGGCAGGTCGACAGAGAGACAAGAGTGTCGTGATATCGCGACATGTTGCATTTTCGTGACTAAAAAGGCACAGTGCGTCTGATATTAGTGATGAACACTAGGATAGTGAAACTGAAGACTGCATAGTGATGTGGACACATAAGGACAAAATCCAATGAATAAGACAAAATGTTACATAAGGAATCTTTAATGATTTGAAATCATTTAAGATGGTCGTTACACATGGAAGGAAGCGGACGCATGCCCATGTGGAGAAAAGGAAGTGTTTTTTTTGAAATCAAACGAAAAGTGAAGAAAACCAAATAGAGGAAGCCAAACCATGGGAATGAAACGAAGGGCCACAAAATAGAAATGAAAAGCCTTTTTGGAAACCAAAACACATGCATGCACAAGGGAAGGTGAAACGAACAACCATTGGAAAATGAAACGAAAAGCTTCCTAAAAATTTTAAATACGCCGAGGCAAGGATGTTTTGAGGGGTTGGAAACTACTGCGAGCAGAGTTGCAGATTTGAAGGCAAGAGGGCCATTCTGGACCTGTTTGAGTCGTTTTCTTCCATGGACTGGTTTGGGAAAACCAAAAATTTTTGTTATTGTAAAATGACAAATTTTTAATACAGAAAATTTCAGAAAGTTGCATCTTATGGACAAGAAAGGAGGAGTCATTTTCTGCATGCAAGATTAAATGTCTATTTTTCCCCTTTTCAGATTTTAGGCTTGTAAATGGAGTTTATGCAAGTTTTCTTGGTTGCTTCATGCGAATGTTTAAATCTGAAAACCTCATTTAAAACCCTAGGAGCCAGCACTTAGCTTATCCGGATTGTGCTTGTTTTGCAAGTCCAATAGGTTAGGTTGCATGCATGAAAACCTCACATCTTCGGTTTTGTCGAAATAGGATAGCATCATACTGAATGCATTTTATTTTCATTTTCTGCATTTCATTTTCATTTTTTTGCATTTTATTTTTCCAAAAATTTTAACTTTTTTTTAATTTTCAGGCATTAAAATAAACATTTAAAAATTTTCAAAATCCAAAAATAATTTCACCATTGCGTAGGTTATACTTCAGACTTCCAATACGCACTTTGAAATTTCATTTTCGGAGTTGTTTAGTATTTTTAAAAATTCATCGAAGTTGTTTTATTACAGATTTTAAAAAATCCGAAAATAGAAAATTTCCATTTTGAAGGTCAAATTTCATTTTTTTCGTTTCATGTTTTGCACTCATGAGCCTATGATGACATTCCCTTCATGAAAATTCCAATTTCATTGAAGGAGTTATGTTTTATGGCATTTTCACAAATTTCCATTTTTTGAGCCTAAAATTACCCTCTTCATAAAAATTCTGATTTTACGAAAGAGGGGTAATTTGAAGCACTACATCGTAGGTCATATGAGGGCCAACTCACATTTGCTTTATTTTGGTTCAATGAACAATCACTAAAGTTTCATGGTAAAATAAACCAACATTGCCCCTTGTTTACAGTTACTTGCAATCACTAAGGTGTTCCAAGCATTTAAATTGAATATCTTTATTTGAGATTACTAATACACATATGCAAATGCTAATATAGCGGAGACCTTGGAGAAGTTGTTTGTTTAACTTCTTTGCAAGAGGGGATTTGGAACCCAAATCCTAAGGGAGAGTGTACTTTCACAATTGGGTGAAAATACCACTCAACGGGTATAAGGGTGAATTTTCGACGGATGGTGGGGTTCACCAGGAAACTTTGAGTGGCAGTTTCCACGCCTAGGTTGAGAATGGGTTTGATGTGTTCATTTTATGTTTAATCATTCAGATTCCTAGGTTGGCCAAAATGAATCTAAGTTATTCTATATGAAATTTCTGGTTTATATGAAGACAACAAACATAAATAAATCCTAAATACAAAAAATATCTAAAATGGAGAAGAGTGCACCTAATTTCTAATGTCTGATGAAGATTATGAAGCTTGTAGGAGTCCAAATCATCCCGGATATGACAGGATCATCTGTAATTGTACAGAATTGTCCAAATCGTAGGAGATCGTTTGAGATCATCCAAGAATGTCAATGACCTGACGAATTCGTCAGAAACCTGCAATCATGAAAATATACACCAAAAACCAAAAATACAATTGCAAGAATGATACAAAATGATAGAAATAAGAATATAAATGCTTAAATGATAAATCCAGATATCAAATCAAATGGGATGCAATGTTTTAATAATTTATTTTGAATTTTATCATGCAAATATGCTAAATGAGGTGAACTCCAAGATGCAAAATAGAAGTGAATTAATCTAATGCACAATTAAATAAGAAAAAGAGATAGAGAATACAAACTTAGGGCTTTGATTACCCCCAATCTGAACTGCAGTCAAAATCGTCTGCAATCGTACTAGATCATCTCTGATCTCGACAGGATCTTTCAAAATTGTGGTTGAATCACCTGCGACGATCCGAGCTTCCTCCGGCTGAAACACAGTGAGATCCTGCAATAAAACTTGAAAACACAAGTGCAAATGATGGGGGATAGGATGTTCTAACACAACAAAAACTAAAGTTGTAGGGAAATGATCAACTAGGGGGATAAACTAGAAAAATCCCAAGTTTATATAGGATTAGGGGGAGATTAGGAGGTTGGGAATCATCCCAATCATGGAGATCTCCAATGTAGGAATCTCCAACCGCGTAGACACGCTTTTGCCCGAGTTGGAGAGGTTGTTGAAACATAAGCTAATTATGAAAATTTGATTTTGGAATGAAATCATCTGGATGTTCTGTTCCAGATGAATTCGTCCGATTTGGGATGATATCGTCAGATCGGCGACGATATCATCCAACGGTCAAAACAACTTCTAAAAATGGTGCAAAAAATGATGTGAGCGGTTAACAAGCGGTTTCGGGGTTAAAATTCAATTTTTTTAATCTTTTACTGATGGTTTAACTATGCCAATTTTAGGGTGCTACACTACACATGGAGGAGCCATATGATGTGAGCTCTTTAAAAAAATTCCTTGGATCCACGGGATACTATAGAAGGTTTATCAAGAATTATGTGCATTTGTCCTACCCACTGGATTCTTTAACCAAGAAGAATATTCCCTTTATATGGATGGAGGAGCACCAAGGAGCCTTTGAGGAGTTAAAATATAAGTTGGTCAGTAGTCCCATTTTGGTGTTCCCTAATTGGGATAAGGAATTCCATGTCCATATTGATACCTCAAAATTTGCAGTTGGATGTGCATTGGCACAGGAAGGATAGTTTAGGTTGGACCAGCCTATATTTTTTGCAAGTTGCCTATTGTCACGGGCAAAGAGAAATTATAGTACAACAGAGCAAGAAGCTCTAGGGATGGTATATGCTATGTAAAATTTTAGGTATTACCTATTGGCAAACCCTTTTACCTTCTACGTGGATCATCAAGCTTTGTTGTACTTGATAAATAAGCTAGTTATACAAGGATGAGTCAGCAGGTGGCTCATCACCTTACAAGAGTTTGTATTTTGAGTAGTAGTGTGACCTAGTAAGAAGCATGTGATTGTAGACTAGTTGTCTCGAATATGATCAAGAGAACCTACAGGAGTAGGGATTCCAAATGAATTCCTTGATGCTCAATTATTTGCAATCAACATTGTTCCATCATGGTACAAGTTGATTGGACAATACCTATCCACAGGGGAGTTGCCATAAGAGTTGATGACAATGGAGAAGAAGAAAGTAATCATAAAGTCAGCCCCTTTCTAGTTGATAGCAAGATTGTTGTACAAATTAGGTATTGATGGTATCCTAAGAAGATGTGTAATGGATGAGGAAATTAAAGTCACATTGAAAGAAGCTCATGAAGGATTGGCAGGAGGACACATGGGGCCTGATGCCACTGCTCGAAAAGTACTCTTAGCAGGACTATGGTGGCCCACAGTATATAATGATGCAAAGGAATATGTAAGAGCATGTGATACTTTCTAGAGAGAATGGAAGCCAGTGCGAAGGGACTTTATGCCATTACACCCATCACAACCCCAAGAACTATTTGAGAGGTGGGGGTTGGACTTTGTTAGACCATTGAGAACAACACGTAGGTGAAAGTGTTAGTATATCATGGTAGCCACTGAATACCTAACAAAATGGGTTGAGGCACGAGCACTACCAGATAACTCGACAAAAATTACAGCATGATTCTTGTACGAGCAAGTAATTACAAGATTTGGCATTCCACTACAAATAATGAGTGATCAAGGAGGTCACTTTGTGAATGAGATCATCAAAAATCTGATGACTAATTTTAGAATTTGGCACTCCTTGTCTAGTCCGTATTACCCGAGAGCTAATGGGCAAGCAAAAGCAACTAACAAGGTATTAGTGTCAACATTGTACAAAACCTATGGAATAGAGGGAGCATATTGGGAGGAAAGGTTACCATCTATTCTTTGGGTATATTGAACTACCTTTAAGCCAACGATAGACCATACACCATTTCAGCTAATGTATGGTCAAGAGGTAGTAGTGCTAGTGGAATTCTTGGTACCAAGTTTGCGGATAGTTGTGGAGCATCGCTTAGGTGACCAAGAGAGTATAGAAGAAATACTGATGACACTAATAAAGCTAGATGAGAGAAGAGTCATGGCACAATGGGCGATCAAAGTGGCCCAGAAGAGAAGGAAGATGTGGCATGACAAGCACCTTCGAAAATTAGAACTTAAGCAAGGTGACTTAGTTCTAAAGTTTAATGGAAAATAAGAAATCAAGCTGGGTAAGTTAAAAACCTTGTGGCTTGGTCCCTTTTGAGTCATAGAAGTGAGGGACAATGGAGCAGTTAAACTACAGAACTTGAATGGGATAGAAGTGCCAGATACTGTAAATGGTTCGAAGTTGAAGCCATATAAAGTACAATGTCTGTTTATCACTTCAGAAGAAGTTGAACAAAGACAACAAGCTCAGTCTAATGAGCAACAAAGTAGAATTCAAGGTCCACCATGGGAGGACCTTGACATGGGACTCACATGCCTATTCACATAAGGGGAGGAGATAAGACCAATTATCGAGTAAGAAGAGTTGGTACCTCGACTCGGTGAGAGAAGAAGGATGCGAGTACACGTAAGGTTTGTAGATGGGATTGAAAGGATTGAGGAAGAATATGGAAGAAGGATTTCTCCAAGGGAAAGAAGGAATCCAAATGAACAAGGAATGGTGTATCCATAGTTGGAGTATAGAGAATTACCCCAACCATCAAAATATCGATGAAGAGTGAGACTAATAGTTTGATATGCGGATAGGATGGATAATTTTGATATGGAAGTTCCATAAGGGATAGGAGGTGACACTATGGAGGAAGAGCTCATTGAATTCTCTCCATTAGCTCAGATAGGACTATTGCAATAGAGGATGCGACACTAGATCTAGTAGTTGCAAGAGGAGTATGAAATTTTGTAGGGGCACACTACAAGACTCCATGAGCAGACTATCCAAGACTTGGATGACATGATGCAAATGATGGAGGAGCAAAGGGTAGTGAGGTCACAGGAATTAGAAGGCAAAGGAAAAGAACATGAGATGACACCACAAGTGAGTAGTTCACGCCATGATGGTGCAAGTATGAGTAGGGGAGAAAACTCACAAATAGCACCTCATGGGATGACCAATGATCCATCAATAGTAGAAGCAGATGAGGAAATAGCTTGGTGAGACATTGAGGAAGACATCACAACACCTAGACCACAAAGCAATATACATGAGGATTCAAGTGAATCTAGTGATGGAGAGTTACCTTGGCTAGTAAGAGAAGAGAGTTTTGATAGTAGTGATGATGACTTCTTAGTGCAACCATCAACACCTCATGTTTGGCCTGACCCTGAGACCTATGCAATAGCCTATCGGTAGTTGAGGTGACAAAGGAGAGAAGTACGAAGACTTCAAATATTAATGAACTTACCAGTTAATTGGTCAGAACAAAGGGATGATGACCGTAATGATTCTAGTTTTGAGTCTGATTTCTTGGAACCATATAGGGAAACTTTGGCAAATGTGTCTCCACAATGATGCTAGGAGGAAAGGCGATGGACACGCTGACTAGTACGCATGGATCGTCAAATGCAAGTACTTCGACAATTATCACCTGGAATACAAAGAAATGAAGGTCACTTGGCCAACATAGAACTGGTGGATATAACCCTAGTAAGGAACCAACAAGAACCCCCAAGATAATAGCTAGGTCATAGAGGGGGAGTACACCCATTAAATACTGGGAGAGGTAGAGGAGATATTCCACCTAGAGGAGGTAGAGGATGAGGAAGGATTAGACCCCCTACTCCTAGATGGCCGAGAGACACACCATTGGCCTATTTGAATTGGACTAGGAACCTGCAAGGTATCCCCTAGTTGAGAGGGATGGCACCAAACCTTAGAGGAAGACAACCATGGGGATGACCTCCATTGATTCGACCAGGACCAAGAAGAGTGGAAACTAGAAGAGGATTGCCCCAGGAGAGGGAAGTTCCATGGAATGTTCATAGAGGTCCTACATCAAGAGGACTGGGTTGAGGAAGACCTATGCAAGGAAGAGGCCTTAATGGTAGAGGAAGAGTATGCTTCACTGATGAAAGGAGTCAAGGACTACAAAGGACTCATTCACCAAGCTTAGAAGTTGATTTGATATGAGGAGATAGGCAGAGAAGTCACTCAAATGATAATGGATCAATAAGAGCAACCCTACCTCGTGGTCAATCAATAGAATGATGAGATGAAGTATTACCACTTGGAAGTCCTACAAGTTGTAATTGCATGATTCCAAGTTGTACACATGGTAATCAGAGAGAAGGAAATCAAATAGATGGTCAGTTGGCACCTAATGATGCGATCACCCACAATGTAGAAGTGGGCAACCCAACTGACGAGTCAATAGATGGCATCGTACAAGTGAATGTCACTATACGATTTCTATGATGGTAAGTGCCAAGATATTAATGAAAAAAATAGAAATAAATATAATATAAAATTATCTTAATTGTGAAAATCCTTCAGGACGCAATTAAGATGGAAGGGGTTGAAAACCGGAAATGGCGACCCTTTTGAGAAAAAAAAAAGAGAGAAAAAGAAAAAGAAAAATTATCTTAATTGTGAAAATCCTTTGGGACGCAATTAATATGGAGGGTGGTTGAAAACCAAAAATGGCGGCCCCCTTTGAAAAAAAAGAATAAAAGAAAAGAAAAATAAAAGGCAAAGAAAAGGATAAAATTAAGAAAAAGATAAAATCGCATGCACAAAAAGGACAAGTTGTCAATCATCTATACAAAAGGACAAAACCACATGCAAAGGAGGCTAAGGTGGTAGAATTCCATGCATTAAGATGTTAGGGTTTCATAATTATATAAAGCAAGGTGCCATACAAAATTTTTCTTTCTCGCTTGCAGATCGTACACATGCAACACTAGAAATTTGGAGAAATTGAAGGCAAAAAGGGTGCAACTGAAGATAAATTTCTACATGGGTGGTTAGAATTCACCATATTGCTACAAATTTTGTGACCCATTTTAAATTTGCACCACAAGAATTTTTGGCTTCAAAAAAACAACCCGATTGGAGGAAAAAGCTGCTAGAATTAGGGTTTTTACTCTGAAAAAGCAAAGTAATTTTAAAAATCATGTTGTAGGTGAAGAAAAATTGTTGTACAAGCAAGGATTGGAGGAAAGAAGGCACCCAAGGAAACCCTTGTTGCAGAAAAATCTAGGCTAGGGTTTGATTTTCCAGAAATAGGGAAATGGGGAATTGCAAGGAGGTAAAATAAGCAAACCCTGGTACAAAAATGAACCATAAAAGCATGAAAACAATTTGTTAAGTCTGCATGTGTGAAGAAGTTGGAAAGGACAGTCATAAAATACTACTATACTACCAAGAAATTCATTTTGGAGGAAGATTGCACCAAGTGAAGGAGAAACTGCATAATTTGCACTAAAATTGCATCGAGAGAGAGATTGCATGTTTTTGGAAAATGGGTTCCACATAAATCATACCTATTGAAGAAAAATAGGTTTTTTGACCAAGTGACATTTTTAAGGCCGTATGTATAATTTGGGGGTATGATTGTATGATTTTGGAATAGATTGTACGATTTTCAAACTCCTAGAGACCCAATTTGTGCAATTTTGAAGAGATTGTACGAAATTTTTTGTAGTTGTATGGACTCTGATGAGGTTGTATGAAAGGGAGGCCCTATATGATTTGGTAGTAGTTGGTATGATTTTAGATCATGGTTGTATGATTTGAAGTACCATTTGTACGATTTGCTATAATTGTACGAAATCGGGTGCGATTGAATAGATTCGACTAGAGTTGTACGATCTGGGTAGGATTGTATGATTTGGAAATGTACATGTATGACCTTGCTGAGGCCTTGTATGATCCTGATAGTTTTTATACATTTTTGAAGCAGTCGTATAGAATTTTGGGAGTGATTTTGTACGATGTTATCCTGAATTGCCAGATTGAGGAAAGAGTGTGCAATAGTGGTTTTCACTTAGCGATGGTAGAAGTATGAGCTCTAGGAGAGAATCCCGAGCTCATCCTGATCATATTGCAACATCTAGGGTAGATAGATCACCCAAACCATTGCACTAGAGAGAATCATGACCTAGGTGATCTCCCTCAGTTTACCCCATTCACGACCAAGGACACCGATTTCAATCGCATAGGAGGTATGGTAATCATCCTTGGAGAGGGAGAGGATGAAGGTCATGGAGGGGTCAGTGATATTGGCATGGTGGTAGAGGAGGTGCACCACTACAATATATAAGGGAGGATATGGAGCCACCTAGGGCACATAGAAGGGAACTTCGTAGTGAAGTTCATCGAGAGAGGACTCTAGAAGAATAAGAAGACTCACCTAGTGAAGCTGAGGAGGAGCAAGTGGACATCAATGATGTCACTTTTGGGTAGCCTACAGGAGATTTTTGTAGAAAATGGTGGGACAAACATGATACCAATCATCCAGTGAAGTAAGCACTAAGAAAGGCTAGAGTGAGTATTATAGCACAAATCCCACCGTAGGATAAAGTATTCTTCAATGAATACTTGCTATAGATTCTCTAGTCATATGAACCCATCGAGAACCATATAGTGGTATGAGTGGGTAATAGGTATGTCAAGGTGGAGTTTTTGGTAGAGGTATTTCTATGGACATTCGGATTGCCCAAGGATGGAGCTCCAGTTTTGAAGAGGATAGTAGACCCAATTGAGACTCACAGATTGATCATGACACTCACATCTGTGAAGTCACCTGTCGCAGCCAATATTTTGGGTACTGGGACCCATGGAATCAAATAGAGTTAGTTGAAGACCAATGAGTTGGCTTGCATGATGAATGTTGTTATGGCATGACTATCTAGAGAATCATGAGCTTCAAAAATGCCAATCTGGATGGCATAGTATGTGGAAGGTGTTTATAATGGCGTGAAGTATGATTGGGGAACATACTTATAAGAATAGATGTAGTAGGTATTGACAGTGTGGAGGAAGATATTCTCCATGACTTTTCATGCCATTGCACTTCTATTGGATGTAGTATCAGGAATGGGAATTCACTTTCCTAGTAGGACCCAACCATGAGAATAGTGCCAGATCAGCCTACCATACTACGATGGGAAAAGATTATGTCTCTATCGAAGGCAACTCTAGATAAATCAAAGGCCAAGAAGAGCACAAAGCAAGTAATACCTTCGATGCAAGAAGAAGATGAGATGACATCTGATGAAGATGTTCATTCATAGAGGAAGCGAAGAAGATAGTTGGAACCAGCCTTGGAGTAGTAGGCCCAAGACCAATAGCTACGGGAGCAACCAATCTCTTTTGAAGAGGAGGAGAGGGTGGAACAACAATCCAACCCTATAAGGATTTAGACATGAAGGTAATGGGAGAAACAGAAGAAACCCATGTAGCAAGAGCAAATTGAGTCAATGCTAGAGGAAGGGTACTCTGACCTGAAGGAGTTAAATTTACTGAATTTTAATATTCTAGGTCTGGAAGGGATGGGAAGAGCAATGGGATCCCTAAAATTTCTCCAGACCTCTGATTTTAAACTTTTGGATTCATCTAGATATTTGATGAGAATGACGGTAGTACCACCAGCCTCAAAAGCAAAAGCTATGATGGAGGTTCCATTGGAGGAGCCCAAGGGGACAAAGAAAATAATAGATTATGATGAGAGGTGGTAACAACTAACGAGAGCAGACAAATATGTAGGTACCATAGGAAGAGGTTGCTCCTGACCAGATAGTTGCAACTCTAAGGGGAGTGCACCCAAACCCACAAGATGAAGGGTTGATAACAATGCAACAAGAGGACTTGCCTAAGTCATAAGAGGAAGTCCAAGTATCAGTGGAAGAGCAACAGTCTCAAAAGGAAATCATTGATGTTGAGGAGACACAATCATTAGTAAAAGGAGAGATAAGTGAGATAGTAGCACACAACTCACTACAAGAAGAAAAAGTAACTAGTATGGCCAAGGAGGTCGGAGGAAGTTCTCATCCATAGGTAGAAGGAGAAGAAGGATAGACCCCACCATAGGATAATATCGAGGAGCTTCGTACAAGATTTCTAGTGGAAGTACCTCACTTTGATAATGCAGAGGATGTGGGTGAAAATACTGATGAGTAGGTGGAGCACTTCTTTCGATAGGCCAGTGAAATATTTTCCAGTGCTAGGTTGCAGTTTTGCATTGGTGGCGTTGGGTAGTTGAAGTAGTGGAGGGAGAAAACCTTCACGGAATTAGAAAATATTATGGAATGGGTGTGCAATGAGGATCATACAAGGTAGATAGCACACATCCATGCACAACATCCATGGTTGTTCCCTGGGGGAGATGTAACCATGATGCTTGGAAAATAGGATTTACCGGAGGGAGTGAAGACCAATTATTGCACAATTCCACATGTGTATTTGGATAGGACATCCTATCAAACTTGTCCATTGAATATAGTGGGTATATAATTTTGAAGAGTACCTCCAAAATTGGCTTTCACTCTAAGGAAATTGAATTTCTTGACTTACTAGATCGAGTGGCTTAGCTTGGGACTTGAACAGATTTATCAAGCCAAAGAAGCACAATGAGAGGAAGTAGAAGCTACTCGACAGGAGATGGTTGCGATGGAGGAAGAATTAACACGCAACAAGACAATGGTCAAGGAAAGAATGAAGAAGGTAGAAATAAAGTTGGCTAGCATGAAGTAGGCTTATGAGGATAAGCTCCATTCATAGGAAGCAGAAAAATAACTTGTGATCCAATAGGCAGAAGAGCACACGAAGCAGTTGGAAGCTCAACTGGCAGCACAAAATGAATAGTTGGCCAACCAGGAAAATCAGTTGAAGGTAGTAGAGGAACAACTATAGGAAAAATATCGTAATATCGAAGAGATGGCCAAGGATGCCAAGCACTATAATGAAATTATTATGGATCATAAGGCCCGAATGGCAGCTAAGGATGAGACTATGGTGGCTTATGAAGTCGACATTCATCATAATATATAGGTTATTACCGAGAAGAATGAGGAATTAGCCATAGCATCCAAAATAGAAGCCTAATTGATGGAAAAGCTACGCAAGGGAGCATCCAAGCATGAAAAGGAGCTAGGAGCATTATTGTCTATTGTAGAAGAGAAAGCTAATGAGTACGAGTTGAAAGCCCTGGAAGTTAGTCAGTATGTAGCTCACCTGAAGGAGGAGTGTGTCACCTTGTATTATTAGCTTGTTGAATATCATAAGGGTGCATCGACCAAAATGAAGAAGACTAAGATGGTGAGGACACCACCTGATTTAAAGGGGAGGGCAGATGTAGGCAGCAAATCCACCTCCGAAGAAGAAGAAGTGATCTTTGGATTTGCATAATTTTGTCTAGTTTTGCTCAATTTTGATTAAAATGTACAAGTAGGAGCAAAATGTACAAGGTTGCAAATGTACGAAATGAAATGTAAATGAAATTAGGTGAAATGTACATTTGGAGTGAATTTGATAAAAATCAAATTAGACCTTAGTAAACCTTGTAAAAGATTTATTTTGGAGTTAGTTCGGGAAGGCAGTTGTAAATATTATGATGCTTCATAAACCACTTTGGAATGGTCTGGGCATGCATTATATAGCCCCCATTCATTTTTTGGTTGTTCTTAAATTGATGTTTGATTCATAGTTCATTCATGTTCATTGTTGAAACCTTAATACATAATTCATGGAGTATTGATTGTTGGTTTACATATTGTTCATTGTGATTGTTGTGGTGATTGTGAGCAATGCCAATGGCTATATTGTATAGGATTCCTCATAATATGAATATTACAATAATTCTCCTTATTTCCTTGCCCTTGTGAATTCCACCATATGTTTTGATTGTTGCAGGTTGTGTGGTTCATGTTTGATGCATAACTTGGCATGTATATGGATGGAATTGCATTGTGAATGATCTTGATTACTTTCCAGACTTGGTGTGGAGAATGGAAGTGATTGTATGAATAATTACAGCCGTATTTGATATTTCCAGGCAGTTGTACGATTTCTGGAATTGCCCAGGATGAATACAACTCATTGCTATTGATTTAGGGTTTGCATGTTATGAGAAGTTGGAGCAATTGACAAGTAGAAACTTCCCAAAATCTATCTTGGAAGGATTGGTGATGTAGAGTGATAAATATGAGCATTAGTTGCAGCAAGGGTTTGTAAAAACCGTACAAGTGTTGTACCCAAATCGTACAAATAGTCATTTACCCGATTTGGTCATAAAGGTTGCAACCCAAAACTTGCCAATTAAGGAAATAATGCTAGTGTAGCGACCCCGGGATGCACACACCACTCTTTTTATGCTACTTGTAATGCATTAAAAACCCAAAATGAAATGGAAGACAAAGAAAAACATATAACATGTAAATAACAAATATGGTGAAGAACACAAGCTTATACTGAGAGGGGGAGGTGAACAGTATAAGACCTCTTTTTACTTTTTCCTTTATACTTCACAACAATAAAGCAATATACCCAAAGCAATATCAAAACAATGCACAATATCATCCACAAAGTGACACCAATTTTAACGTGGTTCACCCAGAATGCCTGGGCTACGTCTACAAAAAAATTCTCTAAAAGTTATCTCAAATTTCTTTGGGAAACCTTCCCAATTACAATGTTTATGAGCCTCGGCCCAAAGGAGACACCTTCCCCCAATCTGAATTAATGAGCCTCTACTCAAAGGAGATACCTTCCCTCTCGCTCTCCGGAAATGATCCCTCAGAAGATCAACTACCTCTACCTCTTGCCAGCACGTGGAAATCCTTTCCACTGAAGACCTCCCATCCTCAATTCTTAGCCTAAGAGACCTTTGACTTCTATGATCACGTCCACAGCAGCTCAGCTACCTGTACCAAACATAGTTAGTCGGTCTAGTACAAGTCTTCCTCTGTCTGTCAGATCTGTCAAACTCTTGAACAAATCAATCCTCTGCACACAAGCCTTCTCAAAGACTTGCCAAATCTGTCCTCAAGTTATTCTCAAAGAACCAATGCACCTCTATCCTCAAGTCCTTTTATAGAACTATCAAACTCAGCTCATAAGTCCTCTGTTAGGACCTGTCCAAATCTACTCACAAGTCCCCATTGAAACCTATCCAAAAACTACTCACAAGTCCCCACCGGAACCTATCCAAAACCTCAGCAAGCTCACCAAAAAAAACTTGCATAGCATGAACCCACAAAGATAATTTTTAGAGACCCAATGTGATTCATAAACCTCATAGAAGCATAAAGAGAATTGTTAGAGACTCAATATGTTCTATACTTAACTCCCAATATCAATCTCAAATCTCATAGAAACATAAAGAGAATTTTTAGAGACCCAATATGTTCTATACTTAACTCCCAATCTCAATCTCAAATCTCAACTCAATCTCAATCTTAAAAGAATAAGATAGATGTAGTATGCTTTTCTCAAGAATATGAAACACAACCCAACAATTGCCAACCATGCAATATTTCATATAACAATGATACTCATATTCTTTTTACCAACAATTAGGGTTTCAACAACAATGCTCATCAAACAAGGTTTAGTCAACCAACACCATTCAACTCAACATCAACCTTGAAGCATTCAACCAATCATCACAATAAAATGAAACAAGTAGAAATCCTTTTCCCTCCAAGGATATTTGAACAAAACAGCCACCAACACAATATCACCAAATGCAAAGAATAACTTGCTCAAATCAACTCAATGGAGTAAGAAAAATACCATGTATCAAGTAAAGCACTAACTTGATCAAAACAACCTCTATGGAAGCAACTCAACCATCAATATCAAAATAGCCAACTAAGGGTTTCATCATCTCAATGCAAGTAGCAAGACTTGCTAACATAAACCCTAGTGCAAAAAATACTTCCTCTTCCTCAACCAAAATTATGCATTCACCCAAAAACTCATCAGTGATTTTAATGCATAAACAATCTTCAATATCCAGAAAATAGATTTTACACCAAAAATACCTAGTAGACAACCATTTCACTCCAAACTCAATTTTAGAAAATACACCATCAACCATATACATGGAAGAAGTTGCCCATACCTTTACTTTGATGAAGAAGGAGAACTCAAAATATGTCACAACACTAACTCTCAATTTGCCACCAATTAGAGTTAGCAACTATACAACAATATACAATAAAAAAGATCCAAATTAACACCTTATTTCTCCAACTTAATAAAAACCACCAGAAATATAATATACATACAAAGTAAAACCTCTTTACACCTTATTACTCCACATAAACATTAAGCATCAATAAAATAATGTCAAAGCAAATATGATACCTTAACCTTATACCTCCAGCGCATTCACAACCACTATCCTTTGCACACCGTGACCAAAAGAAAATTACCAATGAAGAGAATCAAACTCGGCACCTCTGCCTTCTAGCGCCTTTGCTTAAATGCCACCGTCGTTGGGTCACAAGTGCCCAATGAAGAAATACAGTGTTGCCCTATATTTTATCTTCCTTTGACGCCAAGAATCTGGAAAACATAAATGTCTTCCACAAGCCACATGCAAACTGGTGAGCATTGTCCAAAACATAACTTACTGGGCAACAGAAATAATCATCCACACAGTGCAAACAGAAAACACAATTCGAATGCAGATCCAACAATCGTAGGTGAAAGCAATTTGCCAAATGTCAAAGCACAAACTAAAAATGTAATTCGAGTGCAGTCCCAACAATTGTAGGTGAAGGGCAATCTGTCGGATGTCAAAGCGCAAACTGAAAACACAAGAAATTACTTGGGCAACTCAATATCGATAATCAAATCTCAATGAAATACAACGCTTTCTCGAAGATCACAGAGCTACGATTTTCATTACTCGAAGTTACAATTACTTTAGAAAATCATCCCCACTTATATAGCCATTTCTCCTTAACTGTTTGACATCGGCGCTCCTCCAACGATGGCAACACATCAGCGAAAGAAATCTTTATCTGCATCGCTTAAGGGTTAAAAGACCCTTTAATAATAATTAAAAAAATAATTATTATTATTTTATTAATAATAAATTAAACTTAGACCCTTGTCAAAGGTTTGAGTTAATTTAATTATTAATAATAAACATGGACCTTCAAGGTTTTTCAAGAAGTAAAAACCTTTGCATTAAGTTAAGCTTGGTTTTAATAAAAACCCTTAATGAGTTCAAATGGTTTTAAGAAAAACCTTTAACCTTGTCACCATGGTTTTAATAAAAACCGTCTAACATTATGAAGCTTCTCAAGATATTTTTGACATCACACTCTTTTTGATATCAACACAAAAATGCCTTTTGACATCAATGACAACTTATACACTTGAGCAAAGGTAATGTACCCAAAGTACCAAAAATTGCCAACAATCTCCCCCTTTGTCATTGATGGCAAACCTTTACTGAAAACACTTCTCAAGAGCCAAAACTGAAACCAACTATGCTAACAACTGACCAACTGTGCCCACAACTAAGAATATTCCTTTGAAGTTTTGCTCCTCCTAACTTGAAGCTTTCCTCTTCACTTTTAATCTCTCCCCCTTACTCATATCTCTCCCCCTTTGTCATCAATGGCAAAGGGCCACCTTTGGGGCTGGGGACTAAGAATTATCCTCTTAGCTTAGCCCCTCCCCCACCTCCTGATGAGGTGATTAATTCTGGTGTGGGAGTAAAACTCTCATTAGGCACTAATCATCATCAACGTCTATAACTTCCTTGCCGAGCCTTCTCTTGAACTCTTTGTCCATATTCTTGTTCTTGTCACTGTTCTTGTTCTTGTTCTCATCCCTGTTCTTATCCATGCCTTGATCATTGGACCTGATCATACCATTGTTCCTGTTCCTGTACCTTGGAAGTTCAGCTCTACACTGTCTAGCTTTGTGACCTTCATTGTTGCACTTATAATAAGTAACAATGTTATTTCTTTTAGGCATACCTATTCTTTGAATCCACCAGTTCTAACCAAACCTGTTCTGACCAAACCTATTCTGACCAAACCTGTTCTGGCCAAACCTGTTCTGACCAAACCTGTTCTGACCAAACCTATTCTGACCAAACCTATTCTGATTAGACCTGTTCTTGTTATTTGCCTTGCAATAAACTGCCTTGTGCCCAAACTGTTGACAAGAGTAGCAATACCCTTGAAAGTAACTAGCAATTCTGAAACTGTCATTTACCTTCTTCACTTGAGCCATGCAATGTGAAGCTATGTGACTAAACCTATGACAAGCAAAACATATGCCTTGAAACTTTCCTTTATTTGACCTCTTAGGCTCTAAAACTTCTTCTTCTCATTCTGAATTTTGTTTTCTATTTCTATGCATCTATCATTTAAGGACTCATGATCTGAAATACTTTCCTCATCAAAACTCTCTTCCTTTTGGAGTCTCTTACTAGACTCTCCAACTTGTTCCTTGTGAGGCTTAACAAAACCAAGGCTTGTTTTATCTGTTGTCTTTCTTTGACCTTTGATGAGTGACTTAACATTTTTGGAGCTATCTTGAAACCTCGTGAAGCTTATCCTTGTACTCTTTAGTTTCCTCTTTCAAAGAAGCCATTTTCTATTCTAACTCACTATACTCAAGAACCTTAGATTCTAACTCATCCTTGAGTTCTTGTGTCTTAGCTATAGAGAAGTCAAGACTTTCTATAAGATCATCTCTCTCCATACAACATTCATCTAAATTATCCTTGAGTCTAGCATTCTTCTTTCTTTCCTTTTTAAAAGCACTAAGAGCACTAATAAGTTCACCTTTAAGATCTACTTCTCCTTCCTCTATATGTTTGCTTTTTGAATCATCAAAGCCTTTTTCATATTTCTTATCAATAGAGGTGCTACCCTTTTCAAAAACCATACATGCATCTTCCTTATAATTTTTTGAAGCATCCTCATACCTACTAGAAACCAAATCATTATTTTTGCAATCATCCTCAAGGTGACCAAAATTTCCACATCCAAGACATTTCATGATAATGAATCTATGTTTTGGTTCTTCCTCCTTTTCTGATATGAATAACATCTCATTTTCATTATCACTTGAAGAAATTTCACTAACACTACTAGAACACTTACTTGCCTTGTCTAGGTAGAAGCTCTTCTTGTGTTTGTAAGAGTACCTCTTTCCTTGATTGCTTTGCTCATCTTTGTTTTTCCTGTGATGCTTGTGCTTTTCAGAATCCTTGCTCTTACAGTCCTGTTTATCTTTATCACTTTCATCCTTGGCAACAGTACAATCGAGTAGCATAATGACCAAATTTTCCACAATTGAAACATCTTACATTTTTCATACTTTTGTGCTTTCTAGAGAACTTGCCTTTCTTGTTGTAATATGCCTCTTCATCACTAGAAGACTCATCACTCTCTTGAAGCTGTTTACCCTTGGATTTCTTAGTAGCCTTGAAAGGTGCCTCTTTCTTGACATCAACCTTCACTTGAGTTATCAACTCAAATGCTGCAAGTATACTATGGAGCTCATCCTTTTTCAACTTATCCAAATCTTTAGCTTCCTCAATAGAAAAAATATTTTCACTGAATCTATTAGGAAAAGATCTTAAAATCTTATCACAAACATCATTTTCAGCAAGATCAAGACCTAAGTCTTTCATGGAGTTAACAACCTCATCCATACGAAGCATGTAGTCACTAATATTTTCATCATCATTCATCTTGAGTTGTTCAAACATACCTTTGAAGTGTCTCAACTTGGCCTTTCTGACATTTGTATCACCTGTATGAACCACCTTCAACTGATTCCACATTTCACTAGTTGTCTTGCAGTGAATCACTTTGGTGAGATCTACTTTTTGTAAGCCTTTCAGGATGCATTCATTGCTTTTGAATTGCTATGATGTAGGAGTCTTTCTTCTTTAGTATTAGGGCCATGTTCAGGAATAGTGTACTCATCTTCAATCACTTCCCAAACCTCATTTCCAAGTGCCATTAGATGAACCTTCATCCTTGCACTCCAAAGACCAAAATCTGACCCATCAAGAATAGGTGCTACATTGCCACTTGAATGATCCATTGTTTTATTTACTAGCTTTTCCTTCAAGTTGTTAAACTTTTCGAAGGCACTGGCTCTGATACCAATTGAAGAACACAAGATTATACTGAGGGGGGGTGAACAGTATAAGACCTCTTTTTACTTTTTCCTTTATACTTCAAAATAGTAAAGCAATATACCCAAAGCAATATCAAAACAATGCACAATATCATCCACAAAGTGACACTAATTTTAACGTGGTTCACCCGGAATGCCAGGCTACGTCCACAAAACTTTTCTCTAAAAGTTATCTCAAAGTTCTTTGGGAAACCTTCCCAATTACAATGTTTATGAGCCTCGGCCCAAAGGAGACACCTTCCCCCAATATGAATTTATGAGCCTTTTCTCAAAGGAGATACCTTCCCCTCTGCTCTGGAAATTATCCCTCAGAAGATCAACTGCCTCTACCTCTTACCAGCACATGGAACTCCTTTCCACCGAATACCTCCTATCCTCAATGCTTAGCCTAAGAGACCTCTACCTTCTATGATCATGTCCACAGTAGCTCAGATACCTGTACCAAACATAGTCAGTCGATCTAGTACAAGTCTTCCTCTGTCTGTCAAATCTATCCAACTCTTGAACAAATCAATCCTCTACACACAAGTCTTCTTAAAGACTTGCCAAATCTGTCCTCAGGTTCTTCTCAAAGAACCAATGCAACTCTATCCTCAAGTCCTCTGATAGAACTATCAAACTCAGCTCACAAGTCCTCTTCTAGGACCTGTCCAAATCTGCTCACAAGTCCCCATCGGAACCTGTCCAAAAACTGCTCACAAGTCCCCACCGGAACCTGTCCAAAACCTCAGCAAGCTCACCAAGAAAAACTTTCTTAGCATGAACCCACAAAGATAATTTTTAGAGACCCAATGTGATTCATAAAACTCATAGAAGCATAAAGAGAATTGTTAGAGACTCAATATGTTCTATACTTAACTCCCAATCTCAATCTCAAATCTCATAGAAACATAAAGAGAATTTTTAGAGACCCAATATGTTCTATACTTAACTCCCAATATCAATCTCAAATCTCAACTCAATCTCAATCTTAAAATAATAAGATAGATGTAGTATGCTTTTCTCAAGAATATGAAACACAACCCAACAATTGCCAACCATGCAATATCTCATATAACAATGATACTCATATTCTTTTTACCAACAATTAGGGTTTCAACAACAATGCTCATCAAACAAGGTTTAGTCAACCAACACCATTCAACTCAACATCAACCTTGAAGCATTCAACCAATCATCACAAGAAAAGGAAACAAGTAGAAATCATTTTCCCTCCAAGGATATTTGAACAAAATAGCCACCAACACAATATCACCAAATGCAAAGAATAACTTGCTCAAATCAACTCAATGGAGTAAGAAAAATATCATGTATCAAGTAAAGCACTAACTTGATCAAAACAACCTCTATGGAAGCAACTCAACCATCAATATCAAAACAGCCAACTTAGGGTTTCATCATCTCAATGCAAATAGCAAGACTTACTAACATAAACCCTAGTGCAAAAAATGCTTCCTCTTCCTCAACCAGAATTATGCATTCACCCAAAAACTCATCAATGATTTTAATGCATAAACAATCTTCAATATCCAGAAAATAGATTTTACACCAAAAATACCTAGTAGACAACCTTTTCACTCCAAACTCAATTTCAGAAAATACACCATCAACAATATACATGGAAGAAGTTGCCCATACCTTTACTTTGATGAAGAAGGAGAACTCAAAATTTGTCACAACACTAACTCTCAATTTGCCACCAATTAGAGTTAGCAACTATACAACAATATACAATAATAAAGATCCAAATTAACACCTTATTTCTCCAACTTAATAAAAACCACCAGAAATATAATATACATACAAAGTAAAACCTCTTTACACCTTATTACTCCACATAAACATTAAGCATCAATAAAACAATGTCAAAGCAAATATGATACCTTAACCTTATACCTCCAGCGCATTCACAGCCACTATCCTTTGCACACCACGACCAAAATAAAATTACCAATGAAGAGAATCAAACTAGGCACCTCTGCCTTCTAGCACCTTCGCTTAAATGCCACCGTTGTTGGGTCACAAGTTCCCAATGAAGAAATATAGTGTTGCCCTATATTTTATCTTCCTTTGACACCAGGAATCTGGAAAATGTAAATGTCTTCCACAAGCCACATGCAAACTGGTGAGCGCTGTCCAAAACGTAACTTACTAGGCAATAGAAATAATCATCCACACAGTGCGAACAGAAAACACAATTCGAGTGCAGATCCAACAATCGTAGGTGAAAGCAATCTGTCGAATGTCAAAGCACAAACTGAAAACGTAATTCGAGTGCAGTCCCAACAATTATAGGTGAAGCACAATCTGTCAGATGTCAAAGTGCAAACTGAAAATGCAAGAAATTACTTGGGCAACTCAATATTGATAATCAACTCTCAATGAAATACAACGCTTTCTCGAAGATCACAGAGCTACGATTTTCATTACTCGGAGTTACAATTACTTTAGAAAATCATCCCCACTTATATAGCCATTTCTCCTTAACTATTTGACGTCGATGCTCCTCCAATGATGGCAACACATCGGAAAAAGAAATCTTTATCTACGTCGCTTAAGGGTTAAAAGACCCTTTAATAATAATTAAAAAAATAATTATTATTATTTTATTAATAATAAATTAAACTTAGACCCTTGTCAAAGGTTTGAGTTAATTTAATTATTAATAATAAACATGGACCTTCAAGGTTTTTCAAGAAGTAAAAACCTTTGCATTAAGTTAAGCTTGGTTTTAATAAAAACCCTTAATGAGTCCAAATGGTTTTAAGAAAAACCTTTAACCTTGTCACCATGGTTTTAATAAAAACCCTTTAACATTATGAAGCTTCTCAAGATATTTTTGACATCACACTCTTTTTGATATCAACACAAAAATGCCTTTTGACATCAATGACAACTTATACACTTGAGAAAAGGTAATGTACCCAAAGTACCCAAAATTGCCAACATATGGATCTCTTTATTCGTTATTGAAACCCGGTTACATGTCGATCCCTCTTAGGAATACCCATTTCGATACAATAAGGTTACATATAGGCAAAGAGTGCCCCTTTCGTGAAGAGGTGGTGCAATTTCAAAAATATTTTTGGTTCCACACTTGAAAATGTATGAGGGCTTATAGATACCTCCTTCTCTAGACTTGTTACCTAGAGGGATCCATTTTGCTCTCATATGTTGCAGATTATGTCCAATCAACCTATGGCCCTATAAGAAATGAAACAACACACGCTTAGATGTCTAAGAATACCTCCTCGGATGAGGCTATTAGCAATGGATATAACAAATTAAAGCAAGTGCAAATTAGACTAATGCTATGAATAGGAATAAATGAAATGATGCTATACTAATGATATGCTAAAAAAAATAATGAATCTAATGTCTAAACCCTAAGCTAAGACTACGGACCACTATCCAAGACAACGACCGCTAAAGTGACTCTTGTCCTTTTTGATCCAAATCTATGGATCAAGTCTTGTATCTGATGTTGAAATAATGGTTGCTATGCTCTCCAATCTATCAAGGCTTAGCCGTACACGTGATCTCCAAGGGAAATCTCCAAGTATCGAAAGCTCTCCTCAATGACCTATCTTGATAAATTGCTTGGATAAAGATCTCTTAGATAAAATATGTCTCTCCTCTCTTCAAAGATCGATGGATAAAATATAGATGCCCACTTGGTGCTCTTAGGCTTGCACCTTTTATAGTGTGAAACCCTAGGAATGAATTTCTCATACATAGTGCGAGTTAGCATGAGAAGCTTTTTGTCTTTTCTATGTTTGGAGGCCAGTTAACTAAAATATAACTGCCAAATTGAGTCTCCTATGTGAATTGGTCATTAGCATGAGAAGCTTTTATTCTTTGTTTATGTTTGGATGCCAGTTAACTAAATTCTAAATGCAAACTCAAGTCTCCTATGTGAACTTGTCATGAAAAGGAATGCAAAGTTACTCCCGCTCACCTTTATTGCATGCATACTGCCACTTCCACCCGTTATTAGGCTTTTTTATCGATAAAACTACTTTTAGGATTTAGTCGCTATCATATGCAATGACTAAGATATGGTCACTGTCGTCTATAGCGGCTAAGGTCTGGCTGCTCGAGGCTTGAGAAGCTAGGATCTGGCCACTCTTGGCTTGAGGGGCTAGGCTTGGATGGCTTGAAAAGGCCCAAATGAGTGGTGAGAACTACTATTGATGCTTTGAAATTCCAAGATTATGTCATCTGATCTTATGAATGTGTCTATGTGAGTAGCTCCCCTAAGCATGACATGTTTTAGGTGTCTACAGATGCCCCTTTTGGTGATGTGTTGTGTGGAAAACACAATGCTGAAAAAAAACATAGACTGATATGTTTGTAGGGTGTATGGTGAGCAATGGTCTAATCAACACTGGATGGCCCAATCATACAAGATGACATGCATCCCTTGAATAATTTCCCCAACATTCAGAGGAATTAGCTCAGTGGCTTGGGCATGTTAAATTGCACTCATTTCTCAAACTCAATCGAGTAGCTTCAGCTACTACAATAGTTTCGATCAGTAGGAGAGCTACAATTGAATATGTCATGTCTTCTTATGTTCCCAACAAACAAGGAAAATTTGTGATTGTTGTATGCAATGATTCACAGGACAAACACGATTTTGATGTGATCAAGTGATATTTTGTTGATTTTTATTATGATTATGTTGAAGTTTTGAACTACTTCCCCACACAATGGATTGGTGAAGAAATGACAATGAATGGAGTGACAAGTTGCTTGACCAATATGACTAATCTGGTACCTTTCTAGCATTTGTTGCTTTTAATGGGCAATCCTACATCCAAGTGTGATCCCAATTGTTTATGATAAACATATATTCCTATCTCAAGGAGTGGTCTACCTATCAATAGCTTTCTTAGGGAGTTAGGATGAGTGATTCTATTTATGTTCATATTGCATCACTTTGGCTTAATATTTTTGGTATCATAGGGGAATTAGGATGATCCTTTCGCACCCATGGAGTAGTTCGACCATCTTGGTCTTCTTCGGGATTGAAGGATGACACATCGTAATTCCAAAATAAAATGTTTTTGTCCCAAGTGGCTTTATGGTAACCTACTTATCTCATAGAAATGCATGGAGTGTGAATCGATGTAATCATCGAGTGGATAGAGCAAGTAACTAGGTACGAGGCCTGCTTGATATTATGCTTTTATGTGATTTTTTTGTTATTTTTGTCACTAAGATTATTTCAATTCATAAAAATGTGTTTATTTAATGTTTTTGTCATCCCCCATGGAAGTCTTTTCTTGTTTCTATTTGTGGAGCAGGTCATTGTCAGGTCCAATGGCCTCTGAGTTTCTTCTTGTGGCTACTATCACCTTGAGTGGCCATGAAGTTCGGGTCATTGACATTAGTAGTGGCCAAGGCATAATTTGAAAATATAAAAAATATGTTTTTAGGGTTTTGACCTGTCACTTTCATTTGTTGTCAATTCACTTTTTAGAGCTCTGGTGTGACAGTGATAGTTGTGATTTTTGAAGCTACCTACGTCGAGGACATGGCTGCATAGGGTGAGGCATCAGCTGTTGGGGGAGTCGGAGCTTCTTAGGTATTCTATTTTTTAAACCCTAACCTCTTTTCCTTTTCTGAGTAAAACTGAACCTCACTAAGTAAGTGGAAAATGAACCTCACTAAACCTATTGGTAACAAACAAAATTTGTAGTTAGGCTTAGTTTAGGTTTTTAAGTGGTGGGTTGGTCCCCATTTTTGTTCTTTCCAATTTTTTTGAATTTTATGGCCTAGGGTTCATGGGTTTGTCGTGTTACATTTCACCCACTGTCGCTCAGAGTGGCAAAAATTTGGCTAATGTCGCTCAAAGTGGCAAATTTTGAAGCCCAACGGTCAAAAATTTTACCATTGGGATTTAGTCGTTGTTGTCTCCAATGGCCAAATTTTGACCACTGTAGGTGACAGTGGCTAATCCCCTTAGCCAATTTTGCACAATTTTTTTTGCTTTTTATTGGATTTTTGAGATAGTTTAATAATTTTTTTTGGAATTTTGAACTACTCTTTAGCCTGCATTACACTGTAGTTATGTTTCATCTTTCTTTTGCTTTTCTTAGATCCTTACTACTCGGGCTCGGGACTTGAGGCTCTTGAATGAACTTCTACCTCTTCTGGATGACATGGATTGGAGGTGGCTTAAGGCTCGCGAGCTCCAAGATGTTACCAAACTACCTCATATTATGTTAGATCAGGCTTACCTTACGACTTTGGTCCATCACTGGGAACCTCAAACTAATACCTTCCACATTCCAACCGGCGAGAGACCATTATGCCACAGGATGTGTAAAGGATATTTTGAATCCCTTTTTATGGGGTGGCCATTGTTTCTTTGGCCACTAATGATCAGGTGGTCGTATTCACTCGGGTGTTTGAAAGACATTTTGAGGATGCTCTCAAGGAAACTAGGTCTCGAGGAGTGTGTAGCACCCTAAAATTAGCATAGTTAAACCCTTAGTAAAAGATAAAAAAAATGAATTTTAACCCCAAAACCACCCGTTAACCGCTCACCTTGTTTTTTCATGCCATATTTAGAATTTGTTTGACCGTTGGACGATATCGTCGCCGATATGATGATATCATCCCAAATCGGATGAATTCGTCTAGAACAGAACATCCAGACGATTTCATCCCAAAACTAAATTTTCATAATTAGCTTTTGTTTCAACAACTTCTCCAACTCAGGCAGAAGCGTGTCTACATGGTCGAAGATTCCTATGTTGGAGATGTCCCAAATTGGGATGATTCCCAACCTTCTAACCTCCTCCTAATCCTATATAAACTTAGGATTTTCCTAGTTTATCCCCCTGGCTGATCATTTCCTTGCAACTTTAGTTTTTGTTGTGTTAGAACATCATATTCCCCATCATTTACATTTGTGTTTTCAGGTTTTATTGTAGGATCTCACTATGTTTCAGCCAGAGGAAGCTCAGATCATCTTAGGCGATTCAACAATAATTTCGGACGATCTTGTCGAGATCGACAATGATCTCATATGATTTCAGATGATTTTGACTGTAGTTCATATTGGGGGCAATCAGAGCCCTGAGTTTGCATTCTCTATCTTTTTTTCTTATTTAAATGTACATTAGATTAATTCACTTCTATTATGCATCTTGGAGTTCACCTCATTTGGCATATTTGCATGATAAAATTCAAAATAAATTATTAAAACATTGCATCCCATTTGATTTGATATCAGGATTTATCATTTGAGCATTTATATTCTTATTTCTATCATTTTGCATCATTCTTGCAATTGTATTTTTGGTCTTTGGTGTCTGTTTTCATGATTGCAAGTTTTTGACGAATTCGTCTAATGAATTCGTCAGGTCACTGACGATCTCAACTGATCTCAGAATATCTCCTATGATCTGGATGATTCTGTATAATTACAGATGATCCTGTCATATCCAAGACAATCTGAACTCCTACAAGCTTCAGAATCTTCATCAGACATCAAAAATTAGGTGCACTCTTCTCCATCTTAGATATTTTCTATATTTAGGATTCATTTATGTTTGTTGTCTTCATATGAACCAAAAATTTCATATAGAATAGCTTAGATTCATTTTGGCCAACCTAGGAATCTAAATGATTGAACATAAAATGAACACATCAAACCTATTCTCGAGCTAGGCATGGAAACTGCCACTCAAATTTTCCTAGTGAACCCCACCATCCATCAAAAATTCACCCTCATACCCCTCTCTCGAGAGGCGCAACCTTCAAAGGGTCTCTCCATCCAAGGTATTTTCCCATACTTCTTGCATCCCCCTTATGGGAACAGATCCTTTAGCTTGAAGGTAAGGGTGCAAAAAATTTGGGCTACCTGACGTGAAACTAAAACACCTTTTGAAAACAATCCAAAAAAATAAAAATAAAGAAACATTATTAAGAACATCTAGAATCATTAGAAAATAGTTAAATTTGCATATCATATTTAGATGGTAGATTATAATAGAAGACGAGTTGTCACCATAAATGTTGAAAATCAATTAACGACCATAGATATTACTTCTGTGCTTAGAGTACCTCAAAAAAATAGAGCCCAATCTTTGTGGAATGAACTTGATAGGAGATTAGGTATTATTGAATCCATATTTGTAGAACTTAGGCAAATTAAGAGGTTTGTCCTAGATAGAATCCTGGATCCTGATCAGGTGACTTTGTATCATGAACTTTAGAGAGCTTGCCATAGGTGGTTAGTAGATAAAAGAGCACTTGTGTCTTCAAAATTATACACCTTTGAGGAGTACCTTGAGAACGCAGTTGTAGTACATAAATTTCTATCTCGTATAGAGGATTAAGAAGTCGTTCTTACGGATATAAAAATATGGAATAGAATTCCTAGAGCTGTGTTGTATCGAGAGAAATGCCATGAACTTTATTTTTACTAGTCATAATCTGAAGTAGATCATATTACCATAGCACACTTTGTCAAATTCTTGAAAAACCACTTCCAATTTGAAGAGGAGCATTTCATGACTCCTGATGAACTTGACCCTATCAATGATATTCATAAACTATTCATAGAAAACTAAGTCATTCTTTTTACTATTGTTATTTCTTGCAACTAGCATGATGTTTGTTATTTTTATTCTCACAAAATAATAATATAATCAAACCAAAAAAAACAAAACAAAACAAAAAAATAAAACATTTTCCTTTTAAAGTATTATAGTAGGTATATAGTTAAAATATATACCTCTCAACCCTACCGCATATATATATATATATATATATATATATATATATATATATATATATATATATATATATATATATTTTGCTTAAACCTAAGTTTAGCACAATGCCTAGACTTAGGAATGGAAAACAAACCGAAGAAGATGAATACTGGTTAGGAAGACCATTAACTGACCAAAATGTCCCTCTTGAGGACCAAATTTAGGAAGAAGAAATCCTAGACCAGCAAGAAGAAGAGCTTGTTGTAGGAAATGAACAAGAAGAAACTAATAGAGAGGAAGGATCCTCATCCCCTAAAATGTCTCCGGCAGGAGCTATCACTTTTGAAAACATGGAACAATTTTGGAAGTTCATTAACACTAATATTGGTGTTTTTAATAGAGCATACCATATGGACAAGGATCGAATTAGTGACACTCAAGAAACTCTATAAGAAATATTTCACGCATGCACTAATCCCTTGTCCTTTATTGAACAAGAGAGTGATCAAGCTAGACCATCCAATTTAGATATAGTAGCTGTGATGCAGGAGCATCCGGTGGTCAAGGAGCAATCTTGCATCCTCCAAATCATTTTATTGTTTGCTTTTATTTTCTAAGTACTTGTGTTGGGTTTGTTTCGAATCTTGGACCAAGAGGGAGGTTTTGTAAAAAGAAGAGGAAGTTTTAGTGTAAAGGCACAAGTTGCGTTGGGGTCACGAAATCGCGACCCCAAAGCTTCGGAAGGGCAATGGCCAGTTTGAGTCGCGATATCGCGACGTCGCGATATCGCGACATGTTCCGACTTCAACAACGTTGAACAGTTGGCAATTAAAATCAAAGGCTCGGTGCACACGAAGAAGGGGAGAAGGTTTTGGTCGTGATATCGCGACGTCGCGATATCGCGACATCTTTTGCAAACGGAGGAGAGGTGACCGTTGGGTCGCGATATCGCGACATGTCGCGATATCGCGACGATGTTTCAAAGCTGAGGGCGGACGTCAGTTGGACATGTCACGATATCGCGGCCCAAGAAAAAGTCAAACGGAAATAAACACGCGGACGGTCGGACAGGGTGAAATTGACACGTGGTTGCCACGTGTCTTAAAGGCAACACGACCAGTGGGGGATAGAGTTAATTTTGACACGTGGAGACACACTTGTAACAGATCATGAGGTTGAGGGCCACGTAATCGGAGGAGAGAGATTTAGACGTCGACCAAGTTTAAGTATCTTGGGATGTCGTTTCTGGAGGAACCGTAGTTACAAGTGAAAGACTTAATGGCGGAGACATCGATATTTAAAGACAATCGATTAAAACGGCGGGTGCAGTGGTATGGGAAGCCATGAATGCGATGCTCGGACGGATCGGACAGCTTGCCATTTATGGCAGTAAAACAAAAGGAAAGGAAAATCTTGAAATTTCAACGGAGGGAAAATGAAATTCGAATTGGTCTTTGGGCGGGAGCATTAATTACAGGGAAGGCCGAGACCACATTAAAACGGGGAAAATTTGTATGGGAAAGGGGATGGTGAAGTTCGGGATTGGGGGAGAAGTGGTATACTGGAGAGAATACTGTAACCCGTATTATGCTATTTTTTTAATGAAATTACCATGAAATTACTGTGAATGTGTTTGTGTGAATCCCGGCTTGCCATCAAGTGGTATCAGAGCGGGAGCTCCTGAGCGTGTAACAGATCGCCGGAGAGAGGCAGTTGCACCAGGATCTGTGGAAGAATTCTAAAAAAAAAATAAAATAAAAAAATAATACAGAGAAAATATCATGCCTCCACGAAGGAACCGTGGCGGAGCAGGAAATGTGGTGTCGGCCGAAGACTTCCAGGCCTTGCAAAGACAAGTTCAAGCCTTGCAAGCAGAATTACGCAGAAGGCGCGAACCCGGAGGGGAAGAGGAAAGTGAAGATGAAGTTGAAGAGGAAGAATAGTCTGAGGAAGAAGCAGAAGCTGTGGATCCAGCTCAGGCCCGGTTGTATAAGGCCATCTCTCAGATTGGAAAACAGCCAAAAATGGAGGTATCTACCTACTCGGGAAATCTAAATCCATAAGAAGTGATTGACTGGATAAATGATTTAGAGGAATATTTCGAGTATGAGGAGATTGAAGACCCTAACCGGGTCAGATTTGCTAAGACCAAGTTAAAGGGTCATGCCAGCATTTGGTGGAGGGGAATGCAGTTGGAGAGAAACAAAAGAGGGAAAGAAAGAATAACAAGATGGGATAGAATGGTGGAGAAGCTTAAAAGACAGTTCATCCCGACAGATTACGAGTTGGATCTGCTAAGAAAAATGCAGAGCTTGAGACAGACAAACAAAACTCGTCCAAGAGTACACTCGAAGAATTTTACAAAATCTCCATTAGAAGCGGGCATTTGGAGGCAAATAAAGAGAAAGTTTCCCGTTACATTAATGGGTTGAGGCTTGGTATCCAGGAAGAACCGAGCCTCGGTTCGAGTAAACACCATTGAGGATGCTTATCAATTTGCCTTGAAGGTAGAAGAAAAGCTAAAAAAGCGGTTTGAAGGCAAGCAAAGAGGAAGAGGCCGAGGTGGAAGGACCGGTGGGAGGACCAATGGAGAAAAGTACAAGGATCCGAAGAAGACCGGGGAAGCCGTAGAGTAACCAGGACCAAAAAGAAGAAGATGTTTATCAGCCCCGAGATCGTAACAGCCTACCCAAGAGGACGGGGTGGATCTCGGACGAGGGTTTGGAAGGGGAGTATTTCGTGGAACATGTTTCCACCGTGGTGAAGAAGGACACAGTGGCATTTGAATGTCCACAACACCGAGAAAGAACAAACAAGAGGCCCGAGGGCCCAGCCGTAGCCGCCGTGGCAGAGGAGGATGCCGAATCCGAGCATTCCAAAGAAGCGGAGAGAGGAGAAACAATGGTTGTAAGAAGAGTCCCGTTGAACGAGGAGAAGGACACGGACTGAGAGGAAAAGTTTATTCCGCACTAGATGTAAATGTGCGGGCAAGGTTTGCAATATCATTATTGATAATGGTAGCACGGATAACCTGGTTTCTGAGGAAATGGTTACAAAGTTACAGTTAGAGAGGAAGAAACACCCACACCCATACCGGGTCGCATGGTTACAAAAGGACCACGGAGCTTTGGTCAATGAGCAGTGTTCTGTTAAATTTAACGTTGGGAAGTATTGTGATGAGGTCCTCGTGTGACATCTTACCCATGGATGTTTGCCACATGTTGCCGGGGAGACCCCGGCAGCTTGACCGGAGTGCAAGACATGATGGCCGTGCCAACACCTACTCATTGACAAAGAATGGTGTACGCCATAAACTAAAGCCCTTGAAGGATACAGATGAAAAGGTATGTAATATTTCCAGAGTTTGTTTAGTTGAGGGGAGAGAGTTTCTGAACGGGTTAAAGCATGAACATTTATGTTATGCAATAATCCCTAGAGTTAGGGGGAAGGAATGCCGGGATACCCCAACAGAAGTTCTAAATCTGCTGGAGGAATTTCCATACATTGTGTCTGACAATGTGCCTGAGGGCTTACCCCCTTTGAGAAAAATTAGCCATCATATAGATTTAGTACCAGGATCAAGCCTCGCCAAATAAAGCCGCACACAGGATGACACCTGTAGAGACCGAGGAGTTAAATAGACAGTCCAAGAATTATTAGAAAAGGGATTAATTCGGGAAAGTTTGAGTCCATGCGCAGCACTCGCAGTGGTCGGCGCCAAAGAAGGATGGGGAATGGAGGATGTGTACGCATTCACGGGCCATCAACAAAATTACTATTAAGTACATATTCCCGTTACCAAGAATGGATGATATCATGGACTCGTTTAAGTGGAGCCGAGTACTTCACAAAGATTGACCCGAAAAGTGGTTATCATCGTATCCGTATCCGAGAGGGGGATGAATGGAAGACAACCTTCAAGACAAGAGAAGGCCTCGTTTGAGTGGTTAGTCATGCCCTTTGGACTCGTCCAATGCACCAAGTACCTTCATGCGGCCGATGAATGAAGTACCGAAAGAATTTCTGGGAAAGTTTGTTATTGTTTATTTAGATGATATATTGATATTTAGCCGGACCCTGGAGGAACACCCGATGCATATCAGAGAGTCTTTGAAAAGCCGCAAGAAGAACAGCTTATTAATAAATTTGAAAAAGTGTAATTTTGTCAAGAAGGAATTGGTATACCTGGGATTTGTAATCTCAGCAGAAGGCCTGAAGATGGACCCCGAAAAGGTGAGAGCCATCATTGAATGGCCTACTCCAAGGAGCACAACAGAAGTGAGGTCATTCCATGGTCTGGCCAGTTTTTATAGGAAGTTCATAAAGAACTTCAGCAGTATTTGTGCACCTCTCACCGAGACAATGAGGGGAGATAAAAAGGAGTTCAAATGGACATCAGGGGCTGAAAGGAGCTTTGACACATTGAAGAGAAAAGTTACAGTAACAGCCTGTTTTGGCACTTCCGGACTTCAACAAGGTATTTCAGTGGACCGTGATGCCAGTGGCAGGGCAATAGGGGCGGTATCGAGTCAAGGAGGCAAGCCAGGTTGCTTATTTCAGTGAAAAGTTAAATGATGCTCGGAAAAAGTATTCTGTCTATGATCAAGAATTTTATGCTATAGTTCAGGCCCTGAAAAAGTGGAGACATTATTTATTACCAAAGGAGTTTGTACTGTTTACTGACCATCAGGCTTTGCAATACATTAACAGTCAGACAAAACTGAACCAAAGGCACATGAAATGGGTGGAGTTCCTCCAAAGTTATACCTTTGTACTAAAGCACAGTAGTGGGAAGTCAAACAGGGTTGCAGATGCCTTAAGCATAAGGCGACTCACTGACCGCATTGACAAGTGGAAGTAGTGGGGTTTGAAGAACTCGAAGGGTCTATACCCCGCAGATCCGGATTTTGCGTAAGCCCGGAAGGCTTGCTCAATACCTCTTACCATGGATAGAACAAAATGGTTGGATTTCTTAATCCAAGACGGGATGCTGTTCAAGGGTAGTAAGTTGTGCATTCCCATAAGTTCCATGCGGGAGAATTTAATCAAAGAAAAGCACAGCGGAGGATTGGCTGGGCATTTTGGTAGGGATAAGACCATTGCCTTGATTGAGGAAAATTACTACTGGCCACAACTTCGGCAAGATGTACGGAAGTTTGTGCAAAGTTGCAGAATATGCCATATGGCAAAGGGTGTAAAACAAAATACAGGACTGTACCAGCCATTACCTGTGCCTGAGAGACCATGGGAGGACATAAGCATGGATTTTGTTCTTGGATTGCCGAGAACACAGAGAGGAAATGATTCAATATTTGTGGTGGTGGACCGGTTCTCCAAAATGGCACATTTTATTCCCTGCCAAAAGACAAGTGATGCAGTTCACATTGCCGGGTTGTTCTTCAAAGAAGTGGTACGACTTCACGGTTTACCGAGAAGTATAGTTTCAGACAGAGATACAAAGTTTGTTGGGTATTTCTGGAGAACTCTGTGGAAGAAATTGAAGACAGACTTGAAATTCAGTTCAGCATACCATCCACAGACAGATGGACAGACGGAGGTGGTCAATAGAAGCCTGGGCAATTTACTGCGGTGTTTGATAGTGGATCAACCCAAGGGATGGGATTTGGTCTTACCACAAGCAGAGTTTGCATATAACAGTTCAGTTAATAAAAGCACAAATAAATCACCGTTCCAGATAGTATATGGAAACAACTCGAGGAATGTGTCCGAGCTAAGAAAGTTGGACGTAAGAGAAAAATGTAGTGCCGAGGCATAAGAATTTGCAGAGCATATAAAAAGTCTCGCATGAGGAAGTAAGAAGACAGATTACAAAAATGAACAAATAATATAAGACAAGGGCGGACTGTAAGCGGCGGTTCAAGGAGTTCGAGATTGGAGATGAGGTTATGGTGTATCTCGAGAAGGAGAGATTTCCTCGCCAAGACTTACAATAAATTGAAGATGAAAAAGTTTGGGCCATGCAAAATACTGGGAAAGCGGGAGTCATGAAATGCGTATGAAGTGAAATTGCCGAGTTGGCTTGATATTTCACCTATTTTTAATATTTCAGATCTCGTGGAATATCATGAGGGAGAAAGTACAGACATGCAAAGTCCATAACCATGGCAATTTCCAGCCTCTACTCCAAGCACAGATGAGGCCGAGGAAGTATTAGATACCCGTGAAGGCCGGAGCACCCGAAACAGGCAGTATAATTGAGTATTTGATCAAGTGGAGGGGCAGACCAACTGAAGATGCGACTTGGTTGTCGAAGACGGAAGTTGACCGCTTGGGTCTCCCCTTAGCCAAACAAAAGTGAGGGTCACTTTTTTTTTATCTACCCCGGGTGTCTGATGCAGGAGCATCCGGTGGTCAAGGAGCAATCTTGCATCCTCCAAATCATTTTATTGTTTGCTTTTATTTTCTAAGTACTTGTGTTGGGTTTGTTTCGAATCTTGGACCAAGAGGGAGGTTTTGTAAAAAGAGAAGAGGAAGTTTTAGTGTAAAGGCACAAGTTGCGTTGGGGTCGCGAAATCGCGACCCCAAAGCTTCGAAAGGGCAATGGCCAGTTTGAGTCGCGATATCGCGACATGTTCCGACTTCAATAGCGTTGAACAGTTGGCGATTAAAATCGAAGGCTCGGTGCACACGAAGAAGGGGAGAAGGTTTTGGTCGCGATATCGCGACGTCGCGATATCGCGACATCTTTTGCAAACGGAGGAGAGGTGACCGTTGGGTCGCGATATCGCGACATGTCGCGATATCGCGACGATGTTTCAAAGCTGAGGGCGGACGTCAGTTGGGTCGCGATATCGCGACATGTCGCGATATCGCGGCCCAAGAAAAAGTCAAACGGAAATAAACACGCGGACGGTCGGACAGGGTGAAATTGACACGTGGTTGCCACGTGTCTTAAAGGCAACACGACCAGTGGGGGATAGAGTTAATTTTGACACGTGGAGACACACTTGTAACAGATCATGAGGTTGAGGGCCACGTAATCGGAGGAGAGAGATTTAGACGTCGACCAAGTTTAAGTATCTTGGGATGTCGTTTCTGGAGGAACCGTAGTTACAGGTGAAAGACTTAATGGCGGAGACATCGATATTTAAAGACAGTCAGATTAAAACGGCGGGTGCAGGGTATGGGAAGCCATGAATGCAGGCTCTGGACGGATCGGACAGTTGCCATTTATGGCAGAAAACAAAAGGAAAGGAAAATCTTGAAATTTCAACGGAGGGAAAATGAAATTCGAATTGGTCTTTGGGCGGGAGCATTAATTACAGGGAAGGCCGAGACCACATTAAAATGGGGAAAATTTGTATGGGAAAGGGGATGGTGAAGTTCGGGATTGGGGGAGAAGTGGTATACTGGAGAGAATACTGTAACCCGTATTATGCTATTTTTTTTAATGAAATTACCATGAAATTACTGTGAATGTGTTTGTGTGAATCCCGGCTTGCCATCAAGCTGTGATCCAGAACATGCAACAACAACAGGTTACCCAGCCACCTAAAGTTCCTGTTAACAAGCCTAGGGTCATTCCCACACAAAAGAAACCATCATTTACTGCTCTATTTTGCCAAGATCTTGATCAACATACCTCAAATCAACAAAAACCCAAAACAAAACCAAACACCAATTACCAACAATCTAGGGTACAACATAATACTATTACATATCCTCTTGATAATACTCTTCCTATCAACACTTTGCATAATAGCAATATAGCATCTAATCCTTATGTTACACCATCATACACTCATAGATCCCATACCTATGTCCCACCAAACCAATATGGTGGACAAACGAGTAATCTTGAAACAATGGTGAAACAACTAGTTTCCCGCATGGACTAGATAGATCCCTACCGTCCCTTGTACAACTACTGAGAGATGTGTAGTCAACCTTTAGATCCTATAGTCATAGCACAACCATATCCTAAACATTTTCCTATGCCTGTTCTTCCCATATATAAAGGAACCGAAGATCCCATAGAGCATCTTCGTATGTTTAGGATAGCATGTCATGATATATTGCATGATGACTTGTTATTACTAAAAATATTCTCGAAAAGCTTGGGAGGAATGGCATTAGAGTGGTATTATCAATTACCCACTAATTCTTTGAGGAATTTCGAAGAAATTGTCGAGTATTTTGTTCATCAATTTAGTGCCTACATCGAAATACATGTGACCATTAAATATTTGTATAACTTAAAATAGGACAAAGATGAATGCTTTGCTGATTTCCTAGCTAGGTGGAGATGGTTGTGAAAGCATGAGATTCCGGAAACAAAAAGGATAAACTAAAAATGCAATGTAAACGAAACTAAAATAATGCTTAAACCCTATGTTATTGAAAATGCATAAAAAGAAAGAACATGAACACAAGATATTAAAGCAATATAAAAAACAGCCCTTTTATTGATATGCTTTTCAAATTTGTGTTACAATGCGTCTCCTTCCTTTTTAGGGGATAGGAGCGTTAAATGTTGGTCTTTTACAACTTGTTTCAAAATTCCTTCTTTCGCGTGCCCACATATAAGATGGGCGAACCAAAACGTTGTCGCCGCTTGCGTTAGTAAAGGTAGATTCCTCGCTGCTCCTCTAATGCTGAAAATTTGTGTTCAAAGAAACAAAAAAAGAATCAGTAGCACCTGTGTATGAAAAATAAAAGATAAATCTAACGATGGTTAAAATGAGTCTAAATAAACTAAAAACTTGATAGAATCATAATCATGAAACTAGCTAAATACTACAAAATAAATAGTCACCAAAGGCAATAAGGCGGGGGGTGCCCGAAGGCAAACCACCCGCGGGTGAAACTTTGTTTCGACACCAATCCGCTTGGGATGGGTCCGAAACCTAATGTGATGTGTTGTCGGCAAATTGGTAGGATATTGTGGTCAAAAAAATCAGGTTTTGGTTCTTGATTCGTGCCTTCAAAAGTCACCCAATAACCTCTCTTTCGATTAAGATATTATGGATGTTGAAAGCACAAATCGCAAGTAAGTAAATTAGCAGCACTTCGTCGCTCAAAATGCTCCCTCTCTATATCTTTTGGGTGAGGAAGCTCACCATTTTATAGACCCAAGGGGTCTCTTTGAATTAACATGCAAAAGTGTTTCTTTGCATGAATGCTTTTTTTTGTGAATAGAAGACTTCTTCTTGATCAAGGGCTTCTCAACTGCCTCTGTGCATGTCTTTGTATGTTTAGAAAAACTCACTCGCACTCCCATGCAATGAAGGGATAGCTAAGTGGCAAATATGAGTTGTCCTAAAAGCTCACTCCCCTTCCCATGTAGTGAAGGGAGAGTCAATTGGCAGATATGAGTTGTCAAAAGAACTCACTCGCACTCCTATGCAATGCAAGAAAAGCTAAGTGGCAGTTCTGAGTTGTCATGCGTCAAGATCTGACTTTTTGTCAGTCAAACCTGGCATTCATCCCACCCTGGAACGAGTGCTGGTAATCATCTATGGGTGAAACGAGTACAAATCTGCGCTCGTCTTTGGGTAAAACGAGTATAAATACGCACTCATCCCTGGGTGGAGCAAATAAGTAGCAGAGTGTCTAAAAGGTGCCAAATTGATCTCTGATTTGTAAAACTATTGTGTGAGTGGTTAGAACCACTGTTTAACCTCTGGGGGCTGCCCTGGGGGCTGTGTGCGTTAGTGCGATTAGTGTTTGCAGTCACATAATCAGATTGGTGCTGTTTTTGTGTCTACAGATGCCCCTTTTTGGAAAGCACTACACATGATGCAGTGTTAAGCAAAAATAGATAACCAAAGCACTAATGATTAGGGTTTCTCAGTAACCTAACCAACTCTTGATGCCCCAAGTATGGAAAGGGCATGCATTCTTGAATCCTTGCTTCTGACGAGCTAATGGACTTAAATCAAGCATTAACCTGGTTTGGTGAGGTATTACTTGAACTTAGACATTGATCAGTCATGAATAGGCAAAGGACGCAACCTTTTTTCTGTGGGAACCTTGAGTTCATGATTCACGAATGCCAAGTATATGATCAGTTTGTGATAATTGCTTGCTTGCTGCCCCAGCGGGGCGCAATTGTCTTTTGCAATGATCCTTTGAATGCGTGTCATTTCCAAGATTGGGTATATTGTTGTTGATTGGCAACTAAGTGTGACTACCCCCTCAAGCGACGAATCGATGAGGGAATGACCGACATGAGAAAAGCGACGAGTCATTTGACCCAATATGACTTAAGTGAGGGTGCCTTCAGATGTTATTCGATGCATGCTTGAGCAGTTTCCTGATTGTTTTGACCTATTTTTGGTGGGTGTGAACCCATTTTGGGATGCCATTGGGGGTTAACATTGGCGAAAATCCGTCTTCCCGTGGAGCGGTCCGGCTATGGTAGCCTTCTTGGGGAGTAGGATAGCGACAAGGTAGACCCCGACATCAGTTTTCTTATGCCAAGAGGTTAAGTGCAAGAGCACTTTTGTTCGACAATTTTTAGTGGTTTTGTTGGTATTTGTCATTTTTATAGTTTGGTTGTTTTTGAATTTTTTTTTTTTTATTCATTCCAGGGGGGATGAACGCCATTATGGTACTCGTCCTAGGGTGGTACGAGTGTGCCTCCAAGGAAAAAGCGCTCGTTCTAATTAGGGATGATTACCAGCAAGCAAAATGGTATAAATAGGCAAAAATGACGGATTTGGCTCATTTGCACTGTTCATCGATTGCGATTTGGAGCTCTAGGGAGGAGGAGGTAGATTTTCTGACGCGAAGCGCTGTCGGATTTTCCAGCCACCATGAGTGCACAGACCGGGTCATCAGGCGGCGGAGCCGAGGTGAGACCAATAAGTGCACTATCTCCTCGAGTTTGAATTTGAAAAATGCAAATGTGTTTTTTATTATGTTTTTCTTTTGTTTAAGACATGGAACCCTAATTAATGAAATTAAAAGGTGAATAAATGTGATTAAAAGACCTTGAAACAAATTAAAACGTGGATGCAAACCGATGGAAACCTAGATGGAAAACTGTAGGATAAACCCAAATGAAACTTGGAGTAACACATTAGGGTAACCACGGTTATAAAAATGTTTTTCTATGTGAATGGTAAAACTTAGGTCGGAACCTTAGGTAAACCATGTCAATTTTTTGTCTATTTTTAAAATGAAACCCTAGACTAAAAAAAATGGATGAATTTTTTTGTTGGAATGGTAAACGTAGGTAAAACCGTAGGTAAACCATGTCAAATTTTTGTCTATTTTTAAAATGAAACCCTAGATTAAAAAAATGGATGAATTTTTTTGTTGGAATGGTAAACGTAGGTAAAACCATAGGTAAACCATGTCAAAGTTTTGTTGTTTTTGATGAAATGTAAGATGAAAACTTGATGACATTTTTTTTGTTTTGAAATGGTAAACTTAGGTAAAACCGTAGGTAAACCATGTCAATTTTTTTTTTTTTTTTGTTTTTGGTGAAATGTAAGATGAAAACTTGATAAAAAAAATTTTGTTTTGAAATGGTAAACTTAGGTAAAACCATAGGTAAACCATGTCAAAAAAAAAAATTGTTGTTGTTTTTGATGAAATGTAAGATGAAAACTTGATGAATTTTTTTGTTTTGAAATGGTAAACTTAGGTAAAACCATAGGTAAACCATGTCAAAAAGAAAATTTGTTTTTGATGAAATGTAAGATGAAAACTTGATGAATTTTTTTTTGTTTTGAAATGGTAAACTTAGGTAAAACCGTAGGTAAACCATGTCAATTTTTTTTTGTTTTTGATGAAATGTAAGATGAAAACTTGATGAATTTTTTTTTTTTTTAAATGAAATATGTGAATGAAAGATGTTACCGTACAGTTATGCATTTTTGTACATGTGATGGTAATTTGATGCATGTTTTTGATGTGTGTTATTTTTTGTGATGTGCAGGTGGTGAAGAGTCAACATCGGGTACCAACTATTTTTTCTAGTGCCCACGAGGCATTGAGTGCGGAGGACTGGGAGTGGCTTGATGCCTTAGGGCTCAAGCATGTGACGCGATTGGAGGTAGTTGTGGGGGATCGGGCATACTTGACAGTTTTGATCGGCCTATGGGATGTTCGGACGAACACCTTCCATCTTTCAACAGGGGAGATGACAGTCACCTTAGAGGATGTGTATCGGATTCTCCTGATTCTGATAGATAGGGTTCCCATCCAGACGATGCCATGAGGCCAGAGGATGGCTATACTGACTCGATGTTTTGGACATGGGGAGGATGTGGATGGGATGAGCTCAGTGGAGAAGGCTGAGGAGGATTGTCAGATTTGTGGTATCCTAGTGCAGTGGTGGTATAAGAGGGGGGTTTTGGGAGTGAGGCATGCACTACTCATGAGCCTCATTTCCAACATGTTGTTGCCAAACTCTTCGGGGGTGAGGTTCCCATGGAACCTACTGGAGGTGGTGTGGCAGTTAGTGGATTGTCCTGTGACAGAGCCTGTGATCATGAGATGGGGCCAGACGCTCTTGGTGCATTTTTATGATGAGTTGTATGAGATCCGCTATCGAAAGTGGAAGGGGATTGGCTGCAGTTACTTGCTGTAGTGCTAGGCCTGGCAGCATATAGTCGTAGAGCGACCACGAGGGCTACCCTGGACTACACGGGTTGACATGGTGGATAGAGATATTGGTTATGGTGCTCTATGGTATCGGTCTAAGGAGCAAAGGCAGAGTCGGCGGTTTGTAGGAGACGTGGACCATTATGTAGATGCATTGGCCCGACTGACTCCAGGAGATGTGGTGTGGAGGCCATATCGGGATTGTCTCGCATGGCCAGAGGCTGATGAGTGGCTTCAGTGGGTCCAAAGGGGGAGATGGGTCATTGCACGACACAGGATGGAGTAGGAGTACTTTCATTATATCTGAGTGACACGATAGTTTGGGGTATGCCAGGGGTTTCCTGGGGAACCCGTAGTCTATCGACGTCGAAGAGATGAGAGGACCCTAGCTATGCTGATCCTCAAGCCACTATGGGAGGAGGCGGATACAGTACTGGACATTCCAGATGTGGATGACGTCGAAGTGACTTTCGAGTACCAAGAGTGGTGTACGCTTTGGCAATGGCGAGGTGATGGGCCATTAGGAGGTGATGAGGCAACGAGAGGCGAAGAGGGTGCAAAGGCACTAGGAGAGGGTTGGGGAGCTCCCGTTGATGTGGAAATGGTGGAGGTGGCAAATGTGGGAGAGGACTTTGGTGAGGAGGAGCAGCCAGAGATGTAGGATGCTTCGAAGCAGGCCGATATGCCAAAGAGGTCGACGCAGCCAATCATGCTGGGGGATATAGAGGGTAGGTTGCACGTAGAGGTGGCATAATTGATGGAGGTGCTATGAAGGTGAGATGGAGATCTTGGGGAGATGGCACAGGAGAGGGATCTCCTATAGACACAGTTGGCAAAGTGGGAGAGCACAGGGCTTACGTATCACTGATAGGATGGTGATACGGATGCTGCACATGAGAGGGATCTC
Source organism: Wollemia nobilis (assembly GCA_028583015.1). Classification (NCBI taxonomy): domain Eukaryota; kingdom Viridiplantae; phylum Streptophyta; class Pinopsida; order Araucariales; family Araucariaceae; genus Wollemia; species Wollemia nobilis. Next base: position 942,774 of record JAQPPZ010016980.1, on the reverse strand, counting down.
CTGCGGGTGCAGCTAGCATAGGGCGATGATGTAATCACATACTATCATAGGCAAGAGGCAGAGTGGAGTCGACAGGAAGCAGATTAGGGCCAATGGGAGTTATATTGGCGATGACATCAACTAGAGATGGAGGGAGAGATTATTTGCCTTGGTGGGCGAATACCAGAGCCTCCTATAGGTGGCTCGTCATCTCGGACAAGGGACAGCAGGACAGAGCATTCAGCATCATCCCGTCATAGGCGACGAGATGAGGGAGGCACTAGTGGGTGGGATGCAGGGGCGAGCAATCACCCTAAGAGGTCCCAGAGGACTAATACTATAGGGGGTAGTTCTCGTCACACCGATCCTGTGTGATCATGGTGGTCGATGCCCTAGGTTGGGGGTTTTTGAGTTTTTGGACTGTGGTAGAGAGGTCCGAGGACTGGTTCATTATAGCCTGCAAGCAATTTTGTTATGATATATATATACAGATGACTCTTTTTGGTGTTTATACATTTTTCATGATTTATTTTTATGTACATGTTTTTACATTTATGTATGCATATGCGATTATGAATGTGATGGGTCTAATTTGTATGATGTATGCATATGGAATGAATGAAATGAATTGTTGATGATTTGTCGATGCACCATAGACTGTACAAGATTGGATTGACTTGCTATAGTAATGGGATAACTTTGTGGAATGCTTGTGCATGTGAAAACTTTGTTTTGTATTTTATCTATTTTTTGATGGTGATGTATGAAATGAAATGTATCGGTTGTTTGAAAATGTAGTTAAGCTTTTCTGAGATGCAGATATTTTAACTAACTAGCCAAGACTGTACATTTATCTTGCAAGACTTTTGAACAAGGTCTAAATTCGACTTGAATTTAACCAAGTTATTTCACATCCCTATGTGTGTAATTGAGTTCGTTTATGTGGTATTTGTCAGGATACCGCCAGTGCCAGATGGGCTTTCAACTGAACCTGTACTGAGGATAACCTAATTAGCTCCACTAACTCCTTTATTATATTTGAAAGCATGAGGATATGAAAACAAAAAATTAATATGCCACAATAAAGAACAAGAAAGAACATATACAAATTGACACAAGATAAAAGCAATAGAAATATGGTAATCTCTTTATTGATATGCTTTGTAAATTGTGTTACAATACGTCTCCTTCCTTTTTAGGGGAAAGGAGCGTCAAATGTGTTTCTTGTCACAACATCCATGGATCACAATCCTTCTTTCACGTGCCCACATGTAATATGGGCGAACCAAAACATCGTTGCCGCTTGTGTATATGATTATTTGCTCTTTCCTGCTCCTTTGCTGTCAGAAACCTGAAATTTTGATAGAAGCATAAAAATGTTATCAGAATACCACTGCAAAAAGAACAGTCTAAAAATTCCTCATAGATTTTTATTTGCTCCAGGGTGGGACGAATAGACCCTTGACAGATTGGTATTCGTTCCAGGGTGGGACGAATAGACCTGCAATAACTTATTAAAAATCACCCTCTTCAATGTCCTATCCTGGAAGCTCCAAATGACCTAAAAACTTGGGGTTAGCTAATTGGGGGTGTTTTGAGAAGACCCAGAAGGTCATATTCCTCCAATTTTGCCTCTAGCACCCAGATTTTGATGATGGCATCTGCAAGTTAGTGAAAGCAGGAAATAGCAATAACCTGGTAAAAAATGATCAGAATGTAATGAAATTTGAACTGTAACCTATTTAACCTATCTAGAATCAAATGCAAAAGAAAAAAAAAAGAAATCTATCACAGATTTCTAATCGTCTTGGGGTGGGGCGATTAGCACTGTGATAGTTTGGGGAGCGCCCGGGGGCAGGACGCCCACCGTTTGAGGCACTATTTCGACACCAATCCACTTGGGATGGGTCCAAAAATGGTTATGGGGTATTTTCAACAAATTTTGTGGATAATTGTGGTCAGAAATTGAGTTTTGGGTATGGATTTGTGCCTCCAATAGTCACCCAATAACCCCCCTTTCGAATGCGATATTAAGGATGTAAAAGCACAAATCGCAATTAGGTATGAAATTGGCAGCACTTCGTTGCTCAAATTCTCCTTCTCTGTATATCTTTTGGGTGGAAAAACTCCCTAATTTATAGACCTTAGGGTCTCCTTGTTTGAATTGCGCATGCGAGGGCGCCTCTTGAGTTAACAGTCCTATTTTCAGAGAAAAGCTAACTCCCTGATAAAAAAGCTTCTTGCATGAGGTCTCTAAAATAAAAACATGCATGATTGAAGTCTCTCCTCTTAAATAAAATCTATTCCTCATAATTGCATGGCCTGAAGCCTCAGTTAACTGGCAGAGTTACCGAGGTTTGACTTTTTGCCAGTCAAACCTTCTATTCGTACCACCCTAGAGCGATTGCTTAATCGTTCCAGGGTGGGATGAATACCAGTTTGAATTCGTCCCTAGGTGGGACGAGTAGAGAAAAAGGTGCCAAAAAGGTGCAAAATTGACTTTTGACCCTCAAAACTGCTTTGAGTGGTTAGGACCATTGTTTGACCTCTAGGGGCTGCCCTAGGGGTTTTTTGTGTCAATGCGATCGGTGCTTGTTGTCACATAATCGTATTGGTGCTGTTTTGGTGTCTACAATGCCAAAATATCAAAATGTTCCTTCGAGAAATAAGAAATTGAATATTTAGGACATATTGTCTCTAAATAAGGAGTTAAAGTAGACCCCCACAAGATTGAATATGTGAAAAATTAGCCTACCCCAAAAACCTTGAAAGGCTTGCATGGTTTTTTAGGGTTAACAGGGTACTATCATAAATTTATCAAAAATTATGGCAAGATTGCAACCCCCTCGATATCTCTACTCAAGAAAAATGCTTATCTTTGGTCCCCAAAGTCTGACAATGCTTTCACCACTTTAAAAAATGCCATGTGTACCACTCCTATGTTAGCCATACCATTTTTTTTTGAACCATTCATTATTGAAAGCGATGCTTCTGGAGTAAGAATAAGAGCCGTTCTCATGCAAAATGAAAGACCCTTGGATTTTACTAGAAAGGTATTTTTTGGGAAGAATTTGGCCCTCTCTACATATGAAAAAGATATGTTAGTTATTATTCATGCTATTCAACATTGGAGACCTTACCTTACAGGCCAACATTTTATTATTCGAACTGCTCACCAAAGTTTAAAGTATTTTTTTGAGCAGTGCATATCCACTCATGAACAAAAAAAGTGGGTTACTAAACTATTAGGATATGATTATGAGATCATATATTGAAAAGGAAAGGATAACATGGCCATCGATGCCCTTTCATGGAAATTTTAAGAAGTACCCCAATTATTCCTAAATGGATAGACTAAGTACCTGAAGAATGGTTTAATGATCCCGCAACACAAATATTAATTCAAAAAATACAAGACCCCACAAGTAAGCCTCACTACTATTGGAGTAATAGCATAATTAGGTACAAAGTGTGTATTGTCCTATCCCCCACCTCGTCATATCGAACCAAACTCCTCAATGAGTTACATGCCACATCTATTGCAGTACATTATGGATTCCTTAAAACTTATAAAATATTGGCTAGATACTTTTATTGGGTAGGTATGAAACAAGATATCAAGAAATTTGTGGATGAATGTGAGACCTACCAAAGACAAAAAGGAGAGACAGTATGTACCCCTAGCCTTCTTCAACCTCTCTCCATCCCAACCAAAACATGGGCTGATATTTCCATGGATATTATTGAAGGTTTTCCAAAATATGTCGATAAAACTACTATTCTAGTTGTGGTGGATCGCTTATCTAAATATGTTCATTTTTATCCCTTGGTCCACCCTTAAACATCTGGTACCGTTACCCAAATTTGTCTATAAAACTACATGGCATGCCTTCCACCATAGTTAGTGATCGTGATCCTACCTTCACTAGTAATTTTTGGAGAGAATTATTTAAACTACAAGGCACTCAACTTCGTATGAGTTCTGCTTATCATACCCAAACTAACAGTCAAATAGAAGTTGTTAATAAATTTTTGGAAACTTACCTATGTTGTTTTATTTCTACTCAACCCCTTCATTGGGTTAAATGGATTCCTTTAGCTGAATGGTGGTATAATACCTCATACCACACCACCATTAAGATGACACCATATGAAGGTTTATATGGCCAAGTACCACTTTCCATAACCTCTTATATTTTAGGAAGTACCAATGTGTCAGTAGTGGATTTTAAACTTTCTACTAAAGCTAATATTCTTTGCCTTCTCAAGGATAATTTACTCATGGTCCAAAATCATATGAAGTAGCAAGGGGACCAACATTGAATCAAACAAGCATTTCAAGAAGGTGATATTGTATTCTTTCGTCTTCAACCTTATAGTCAAACTTCTCTCAAAATCAAGGGTTCCCAAAAGCTAGCCCCCAAATTCTATGGGTATTATAAAATCCTTCAATGCATTGGGCCCATTGCTTATAAACTCGAGTTACCAGAATCTTCTAAAATTCATCCTATGTTCCAAGTAATTTGCCTTAAAATAGTATTCGGCACACACATTACCACACAAACTCAACTACCTGATTTCACAAAGGATGGAGCACTCATGGTTGAACCTGAAACTATTTTGTATCGCCACATTCACCAACTTTGCCATTGCACCATCACCGATATTTTGATTCAATGGAGAGACCTACCTTTCGAATATGCTACATGGGAAACACTTCATCACATCCAACACAAATTTCCTCATTTTCCACTTTGAGGACAAAGCTCTTTTTAAGAAGGGTGGCATGTTAGGATCCTAATCCTAACTATTAATATTATTAATTCACTTATTCTATTTATGGACCATTGTGTCCTTTCACCTCACAAATATAGGGTAGATATTTATATGCATTCACAAGGGTGTAATTAGGCATCCATAAAATATAATAAAACATATCTCATTGAGAGCATTGGTAGGATTTCCTCCAGTGAAACAACGATCCAATTAAAGGTGATTTAAATACATTTCCTTCTTGTTTTTGCATCCAACTCCATTGTTTTTCACCTTTCATCATTGCTAGGAACGAGGTTCCTACCACCTTTTAAGTATAGTTTTTTATTTTATTCCCAATATAGTTGTCATCAATTCCTTTCATCATGTCATTGGAAGATGTTTCTATAGAATTTGCTTTTGCAAAACTATTAACTTGTCAATTCTCAAAACAATTTCTATGCCATATTGGTTCCTCTCTTCTAATTGAATCTTTCCTATTATCATTTCTAGAATCAAGTATGTATCTGAACTATTTTGATTCCTTGAATACCATATACTTAATAATATTTTCCATAGTTATTTTTAAAGTAATATTTATTTTAACTTTTTTAAAAAGAACAATTTTGGTAGAAATTAAAAATCTTTAAACCTTTGAGGTTGACTACCTTATGACTCCCTGGGGCTCTTTGGTTTTGAGATTTGTTTTTATTTTCCAAATTGGAATATGAGTATAGAATCAAATTTTATATACTCTTTTCAATTTTCCAAGTTGTGTATAATACTTTATATTTCTCAAATATTTTGAATATAGTAAGGTCTTGATAAAGTGCTTAGATTTCTTAGTTTTTCTTTGGGTTGAATCCCTTTTATCTCCCTAATGTTCAACTACTATTCTTCAACTTATTTCTCTATATTTGTGAATAGAAAGCTAAAAATAATTTTAATGCACTTTCAATTGATGAAATTTTCTATCTTCAAGACTTTAGAGTTGGATTCCTTATGTCTCATTAATTTGAGCAAGAGACTAATATCAAGTGTAATTTTCCAACTTTCTAATAACTTTATGTTTTGCTTTCTATATCCTTTAAATTTCAATGATATAGTTTCTAAATTTCAAGCTATTTAATTTGGTGTTGAACTCCTTATATCTCCCTAATTATAAATTTAGAAAATAAGGGATATTTGTAAATTTAATGTTTCAATTTCAATGTAGAAAACCTTATTCCTCCTAGTTAAATTATTTTTAAATATTTTAATACTTGAACTTCAAATAATGTAATTTTCAAAAAAAGGCTCTGAAGTTATATTCTTCTTACTTCAATAGATTTTCTAATCAATAAATAAATCATATAAGGTTGTACTTTACCAATTTATTTCCTTATATATCTATGCTTTAATTAACTAAACTTAACTTTAGAATCAATAAACATTATGCCTCCTTAACCTTAATGACTATGAAAATAATATTTGAATTTTAATATACCTCCTTTGATATGAGGTGCTATGTATCGATATGTTGCTCCTTTTAATGCAACCTACAAGCTAATTTTTGCTATGTTCTCCTCTCAATATTCAATGCTTGGCCAAGTCCTTTTGCTTCATTTATTACTCTTTCTTTTTATGGTGCTCTTGTTGACTATCCTTCTCTTGCCTCTTCAACGTGCTCTGACCTTGAATGCTTAGTATGCATGCTCTGTTAATGGTTTGGGCTCTTCATACCTAACCATATTACCTTCTTTACATACCACATAGCACTCAACATAATCTTTGGATGTTACTCTTTGTTGCTCTTCTTTGTTAGGTGGCCTAGGAATTACTTTATAACATGTGGCCTCCTTTCTCAGTGAGCATTGGTTTGGAACACTGACACTCCCTTTTCTTCTATTCCAAGTGTCCTATGAAGTATTTAACTAACATGACACATGGTGGCTCTACTCCTCTCTTGCATGTAAAATTTCTTTTGGCACTCAATATTCCTTTATTTTCCTTAACGTTCTTTTCCAACTATTCTCTTTCAACGTACATTTTTTGGTATTCCTTTTGAAACTATCAAGTGCTTATTGATTTCCAATGTTTGGTGGTGGCTCTTCTCCTTCAATGGATACTTCTCTTAAACAATGGTAGCTCCTTTTGTGGTGCTTCAACACTTCTTATTTGGTGGTTTTTTCACCATTGTTCTACTAGATATACAAGCCTCTTTACGTAGGTAGAAACTTTATTACTTGCTTTATTTTTCTTCCTTAAGACTTGCACCTTTGTTATTATATTATTTTTGTCTCCTTTATTTTACTACATGTTCTGAACCAATGTGGGCGTTACCTTCTTGGAGTTTTAGCACTCTATTTGGTGTCTTTAGACACCTTGAATATGCCAACTTTGAGCACTTATTCAACTCTTTCTTCTTCACTATGTGGATTCTCCTTTTTCACTTGGTGATTATACCACTAATGGCTACAACTTTTTATGTCCCTTTGGTGTCTTTAGACACTTCAAATCTTGCCTTTCTTTTGCTACTTTAAAAAACCAAATATGGTGCTTTTAAAAACTAGAAATGAATATGTTTTAAACTTAGATAAAATACCTTTATTGCACCAAAATTTTGAGATATTTTAAGTCTCCTTTTTTATATTGCCTTCTTGAATTTATCAAATGACCATTTTTTTTTTAATATGGTGGTGCCTCCTCTTTCTCTTAGTGGTTTTACTACTCCTCTAGTGGCTCCTCTTCACCAAGACTTACTGTATATTTTACCTGTGCTTTATGGTGTCTTTGGACACTTTAACTCAACCTCATTATTGTGCACTATACATTCTCCCCTTGCTTAATAATATTTCACTTTGATAGCTTTCAAAAATAACATGCTTTAAGCACTATCTACTGCTTATTTCTCCTTTCAAACAACTTTTTAACTCAATCTTGTGTTGATGTATTTTGTAGGTTTCAAGATGAATACCTTTAACTTAAACTCCTTTTGCTACCTCTAATAAACCTTAAAATCCTCTTGTCATATTTTATTAGAACAAGATCATTTATGTATTTAGGATTTTAGTATCCATATAAATACCCTCATCACTCCATTATTTGATAAATTAGAGTGTATTGATTCTTCTACACGGATAATACAGTTATTATTTATGGTGCCTATGGATGCTCACTAGTTTTTATCTCTTTTTATTTCTTTAATATTTTTATTATTTCTATATAATATTTGAGTGGGTGGATTGATTCTATTTATTTCTAAAAAATATTATAAATTCCAACATTCTATAAGAATAGGTATGGATTAACACTGCTTAGTCACATAGAAAGTATATTTGAAGCCTCCAATTCTTCTTTTGATTCTTTGGACAAATTACACTTTGAATATTCATGATCATTTCAATGTACGAAGTGGAGAGAAAAGTTTCTCTTTTTAAATTTATCCATTCATTGAGGTATTTATAATATTTTATATAAAATATTTAATTTTGCTTCTTAAATTTCTTCTGAGACCTAGGCAAGATCACTACGGTAGGAAAATGGAAGGTGGACACTTTTTGAATTTTGATTTTTTTTTTGTGCTATAATTTTAATGCATGTTGACATTTGGGAATGTGATTTAGCTACAATATTTGTTGGTATACAATGTGATTCCTATATTATTTTCATTAGGAATACATGCTTTCCAAAAATTGTCATAGTGATTATAGGATGGATAATAGAATGAATATTATGGAATGGAGTCTAAGAGGTTGCATGATCATTTTTTTTAATAAGCTATGTGTATATTTCTAATAGGTTAATTAAATCATATCCAACTTTGCCTTTCTATCAAAGACATTATTCATTTTCCTTTATATAAAATATATTATCCATCTTCCTCAACTTGCTAAGTTTCCACAATCAACTCCCTTTATATTAGAATTCTTATTTTAGGATTTTTCCAAAATTTAAATTCTACTAAGATAAAATTCAACACCATGAATGGCTAAAATATTTTATGTCTAATTTCTATATCTATAAATATATTATTTATAACAACCTCAAAATTTCTTAATACCCTTTTTTAGGATTCTTATTCATTCCCCTAATATTCCAAGATATTATTTTCACTATTATTTTTTATTTATTTGTGGGTTTAGTCCCACTTCTCATTGAAACTTGTGATATTTGATTTTTTTTCCATATAAATATCCCTCTAGGTTTCTTTTTATCTTTGTTTTTACTTCTTGGGTATTCCTCTCTTTTTATCATTCCTAGAAATACTTTCATATTCATCAATATCTTAAATCTTCTCACACTACTCATAGTAAGACTTATCATCTTTAGGTTTATCTTATTCTAAAGGATATAAAGTGCAAGGAATAACATCAAAAGCACAATATTCTTTATGTTGCCCTAGAAACCCTAAAGTGCAAGGATTCTCTTCTATAGCAATTACCATATTATTCTACCCTAGAAATCCTAAATTTTTATGGGTTTCCTCCATCCTCATTTCTTTATTATGCTGCTCTTGAAACCTTAAAATGAAATGGATTACATCTTCACCACTTTCACTTTTATTACCTAGAGAGGATTTTATACTACTAGAGAAAAATGAAGATGAATTACCTAGAATAAACTTGACCTCTTTTATCGTATTTGTTTTAGGATTTCTCTCCACATCTTCTTTTGCACCTTTAATTCCTTTTGAACTTTCCAAATGATATTGTATATAGGCTTTATTTACCTCTTATTTAGGAGTGGAATATTCGTGATCTGATACATATTTTTTTGTTGTATGATTTTATTGCTTTGTCTTGAAGTTTATCTCATGGCTAGAACTTTTTTCTCTTTCTTCATAGTTTTCACTTTGAAACTTCTTGCCATATATCCAATATCATAACAATTCTAGCAACAAAATGTGATATTTTCGTAATCTACTTGTTGATACCATTCTATTGATTCAATTTTAATCTTAATGTATTGTGGAAAAGGTTTTAAAATACCCATATCAAAACATATTTGATTATATATAGCATTATTTCGCTTCTTAGTAGTTTTTCCTTCCTTGATGAATTCCCTAGTGTATTTCCAATATTCTTCAAAATATTCTTATTTATAAGTTGATATGGAAGTCCAAAAATCCTAACCCACATTGGAAGCTTCTTAATAGTTTATGTTTCAACAAAATAAATAATTTCATGGTCTCAAATAAAGTGTATCTCTTCCCCTAAACCATGGTCCACCAACCATTGTTTTACCCCTAATTTTTGAACTAGAAAAGCTGATGAGAAAAAAACCTTTAGGAAGAAAATTCATAGAGTAATTTGAATTCAATCATCACTTCCAACTGATTTAATAAATATCACTAAATCTATTTGTGTGTGGTTTAATATCCTTAATAACATCTTTAAAAATATTTTTTCTGTGTGTTTGTTGTCAGTATTCTCTTCTATCCTTTCGCCTCTTCTAATGGCTCCTTTCCTTAGAAGTTAGTGAAAGCGCCTTGAATCTGATTATGTTTCTACAAAAGATGACCTGATTGATAGAGATGATCCTAAAATAGATCCAAAATAACAAGATAATATGGAAACTAAAATGATTTTTGATCCTTATGAAGGACCTAATGGTGTATTCATATTTTCGTCATTTGAGCATATTTGGGGATTTATGAAAGCTAATAGGAATAAGATATTGGAGGGTATGGAGTGAGAAGCTCATATTGAAAGAGGTGAAACTCCTCCACCTCCTCCCCCAATAAGTTCTCTTGTGCTTGACTAAAATAATCCCTTGCATAAATCAGTATATATTTATAATCTAAGAAACCAAGCAGTTGATACTACTACTACAACCACCAACATTGGAAGGAATCTACAAGTCCCTCCAATTAATAGTGTCACTCAAAATTATTTTCAATTTCCTCCTTAATATTCTAATCTCAACACTCCACCAAATGTTAGTTATCCATTTTCACAAGGTATCACATATAAAAATAGTATCCATACATCCAACCTGAGCCAAGCATTAGTTCCTCAACATACATATATCCCTCCTTTAGGGAATTTTGGGACAATACATAACAATTATCTAGAAGTGCAAAATTTGATAAATATGGTAAAGCAATTGGTTTCAAAATTTCATATGATTCAGCCTTCAAGTTTCACTTATAGTTATAATAAAATGTGTAATCAACAATTGGATCCTGTTGTTGCTACTTGAACTTATCCTAAGCGTTTTTGCTTATGCCAATTTTATCCATTTACAAGGGGATAGAAGATCCAATAGAGAATTTAATAAGGTTTAGAATAACTTTTCATGATCTCATTTATGATGACATGTTGTTGCTCAAAACATTTCCTAAAATTCTTAGTGGCATAGCGTTAGAGTGGTATTATCGGTTACCTCATTATTCTTTGAAAAAATTTCAAGGTAACAACAGAATTATTTGTTCAACAGTTTGGTGCCTATATTGAAAAGGACGTCACAATGAAGGTTGTTTATAATTTAAAACAAAGTAAAGAGGAAATTTTTCATAATTCTGGGCTCATTGGAGAATTTTAGTAGGACGCTTAAGATATACTTTACCTCCAAAGGATATTCTTGAGATATTTATTGGCAATTTACAAGAGCAATTATCTTATACATTAGATAATACTACTATCACATCCTTTGATCAAACAATTGATTTAGCAAGAAAAGTAGAAAAGAATATTAATAGAAGAGGCTAACTCAAAGTTAAATAAGAGAAACTTACTAAGTCTCAACATCAGAATAAAAACATAGGAGGTGATAGTGGAATAGATAGTAGACCTGTTAACAATGTTACTAACAACCTACAAAATATAATACTTCAAAAACCTCCACAAAGGAATTTTACAAGACTTAATATTTCTATGGAAGTAGTTTTAAAACTACTTTTAGAAGCCAATGCAATTGAGTTTCCTACCATAAGGCAACTAGATACTACAACTCATTGGTAATAAGGTAGGATAATGTTGTGCATATCATAGAGTGGAAGGACATTGGATAAATTATTGTAAGAAGTTAAAACATGTGGTTCAAGATTTGATTGATGTGGGATGTATTGATATAGGGAATTCTCAGACAGTAAATAATAAAGCTCCTACTCAACAAGCTTCAAAAAAAAATCAAGACATGGGAAAATTCCAAGGATCCATTACCAAAACATAATCAATAAGCAACTAATCAAGTGGCTCATCATAGCCTCCTCCCTATGGTAATATGATTGGCATGGTTGGGATAACTACAAGAAGGCAAGTTCAGAATCAACATCCTCAACAAGGACAAAATTTTGTATTATAGCTTGGTTCAGTTTTGAAGAATAATCTTAGAAAGGTTTCATATACAAGGACTCCAATTTTAGTGTTAAAATAGCAACCCAAGGTTTCATTTGATCTCCAAAAGTAGTTAGCTAATACTCTAGCAAAGATAGCAGTTTTAGAGCTCTTACAAATTTATCCTAACCATAGAGATGCTTTTATGGAATTTCTAAAACAACAATCGGTTCCCTCAGATATTTCTCCTAATGACATAATTGATACTACAGGTTCTTTTGGGAGACATCACATCTCATTCTCGGATGATGATAAACCTTCCTCAAACTTACAAGAATATTCTTTACTTTACATCACTGCACTTATTGGGGATACCTTTATTAAGTGAATCTTGATTGATAATGGTTCTTCCCTCAATTTGTGTACATATCAATTCTTTCAAAATTTTGAATTAAAAGAGGAATATTTAACAAAATATGATATCATTATAAAAGCTTTCAACAATGAGTTCCAAGAGGCCTATGGTGTCATATACCTTCCCCTTAAGGTTGGGACTAAAATATTAGATACTTTGTTTTAAGTGGTACATTGTCCTTCATATTTTAATATTCTTCATGGAAATCCTTGGATCCATGCAATGAAGGTCATCCCTTCTACTCTTCATCAATGCTTAAAATTTGAATTTAAAAATCAAGTTATCATCTTTCGAGTGACCCTCGACCATTTGAGTTTTGCTAAAATAAAGAGTGAGCTCAATCAAGGTTCAAATTGTGTCCTATTTCTTCAATGGTTTATCCATGTTCCTCATCTCAAATATCATAATAATTTCAAATTTTAAAAATGAGTTAGGAACACATCTTAAATATCTCATTCAAGATCATGATAATCAGTTTCTTTGAAAACCTCTTCTGGATCTAGCCAAGCTACCACCATCATCAAGGACCATGGATTTAGCCCATAATAAAGGTAATTTTGTACACATTGGCACACGTAACTTTATCTTCGTAGGAACTACCTTCAAAGAAAAGATATGTGGTAGCAACCCCTCTCCTGTTGAGTGTTCTTTTGCTCATTGTTACCTTTCCAATGACTACCCACTTCCTAAATAGATCCTATCAAGTATGGTATATGTAGGTAAAGGTTTGGAGCCACAAAAAAAGGGTATTCAAGAGTATTTGGATGTCAAGATCTAGCCTGGAAGATGTTTCCTAGGTTTTATACCTAGTAAAGACCAACATTTACCATTTGACAATGATGATCATCTTATGACTTATATTGAATATATGGATTATCAAAAGTCGGGAATGGGTTATGAGGATGATGGTCCCTATTCTTATGAGATATTTTTTTGTAATATTATTGGTTCTGTATGTTCCAAAAATAAGCTTTATGTTTTAAAATAGGATCCTACTTTGTTGTCTTATAATGATATTTATGATAAAAAAAAAAGTTTTGTTCGAAAGTGCAATGACTATCATGTCATGGCTGCCAAAGAAAGAGCTATAAAGGAGCTTATCCATGATTCTAATTATTTATATGACTTGCCTTTTAGATATTTCTTTGATAAAATAGTTCATGGTACACTTGTTTCTTGTACCAAGAAAGGAGACACATTCAGGTTTTGTGTCGACTATCATCCTGCTTGCTCCAAACAACAATGAATAATAATAAAGAAACACACAAATATATATATATATATATATATATATATATATATATATATATATATATATTCACTCATTTATAATTTAGCTATAAATTTGCATTTCTATTGCATCAATCTACTTGTCTATACTGCATTGTTGATTGTCATCTTTTGCACTGATTGTCTGACATTTAACACAATTTGCATGCTTGAGTGTCATACTTTGCATGATTTCTTGTTCATGATTAATTGATCATATATATTTTTGGGGATCTTGAAATAATGGCATGTGATGATACCTAGTTAGATCATAGGTCACATGCATTGCACTTTCACTAGAGTTTTGATGCCTAGCAAAATCCCCACCTAGGGATTATTCTTCAATCTTATTTCTTGCTTCTCTTTGTTTCTTTAGTTATATTTTTATTTGGTATTATAAGTATAGATTTATCATATTTATTAGATCAAGGATGATATTTTTTTAATATTTTGTTTCGTCATTGCATTTTCAAAATTTTATCTTCTTCTGCACATTTGCACACACTCACCAATTATTTTCATGTTTAAAACTCCTATCAAAGGTAGCACTCACCTAATAATATTAATCCTTATATTGCACCCCACATGCGATAGCTACATATCCTAGTGGGTATCTTATTGGATACGATCTCCTATCGGGTTATACTCCCTTTTGACTTAGTGGGTTCAACACCCCATTATAGAATAATATACTTGGCCATTTTTAGTGGGCCTCAACATACATCCTAGTGGTTAATCACCCCATAGCATTCAATTAGCGAGCAACCACCTATAGTAGGTCAGACTCCAACACTTTATCCCTCATGGTGAGTACTACACCCATAGCATGTTTAGCTCCCTATTTTTGGTATGATTCATAGTATTTAATCACACTGATCCATCATGACCTACGTTGGTTTAAATACTATATTTTTCCTATCCTTATCTATTTTATATGGTTGACCTTTGGATCTTCTTCTTCCTCTTCTTCTTTTTTCTTCTTCTTCTTCCTTCTTTTATCTCTTTGTATATTTCCTTCTTTCTTCCTTTTGTCTATTTCATCCATGCATTTCATGTAGTCTTGCATTAATATAGTTTGTATGCATAAAACATAAAACATAAATCTAAAAAAACACTTAATTAATTCATATCACATGCACACATATTAACACATTATATATATATATATATATATATATAAAGAAGTATCTTTGTATTACTTGGTAAGAAAGAGATACATAAGTGTCTGGTTGGTGTACCACAGTCCAATCCTGGTACACTCAACCAATCCCTAGGGATGCATACCATAATAAAAACTATTATATCATTCCAATACCTAGCCCTAGCTCTAAGATCCCATTTTCTATGCTTTGCCTAGAGGAGGAGGTGGTCCAGATAGCTACATACCCACGAATGGTGAAGTTGAGACTATCTATGACCAAGACTATGACCTGCTAGCTAATTATAGGGATGGAGGGAGTGTTGTCCTCTACCCCTTTGGTACCACCTGGTAGTACATGGCCTTGTAGAAAGTATCCTACTAAATGGATATATCTAGCCTCTTCCCTATCCTCTGTAGCTTTGCCTGTAGAAGGTGAATCCCATCACTATCTTGGATGCTCCCAATTATAGCCATACCCTCTGCCCAAGACCTTTGGCACTCTATATCTATATGGATCACCTCCCCTCAAATATGATTGAACTTTTCTCAAGCTACATTCCTCTCTATCTCTATGGTACTCAAAGAGCTCTATAGTCCCAATCCTCTTGTATTTGTCCTCCTAGAGTAGGTCCACCTGTCTCTGTAGAATCACCACCTATGCTCATAACACCTCTACCTCCTCCCTCAAGTCCCATCATCCTGATACTTGTCCTTGGTTGACTACAATTTATGTAGATGCCTCTCTTGATCCTCTACATTAAGGTATCCCAACATTTTTAGAGGCAACTCCAAATGCCCCCACCTCCCTGGTTCCTATAGCACTGGTAGCCCCAATCACTAGCTCAATTTGGGCTCATGCCTATCTTTGTCTTGGAGCTACCTGGCCTTACTAATCCCTCTTTGTGGCCCTACAAACCACCTATTGAAATACTTGCTACATGTCTAGGTCCATAACCTTGCACCTTTGTATCGAAACTAGTGGGGAGACCCTTTGGGGTATGACTCCTCTGTACCACCACCTGTATCTGAAGGCCACTCTTGCATCATCCACCCAGAGATCCATGTAAAGAGGATAATCCAAGTCCTCATCTACCCATATAGCCAAGTATAGCTCATACTTGATCCCTATTGGGTCCTGGTAGACTCTTTGATACTAGTAATCCTCTAGGTTTGGGATTCCCTACAAGATCTTGAACTGCCTCAATATTTTATAAAAATGGAAGACCTCTAGCTCCCCTCTCTTTGTAGTCAACCACCTAATCCTCCTAATCCTAGCTAGCTCTATCTTATCCTCATCCCATCCTAGGTGTAGATTCCAGGACCACCATACAATATTGACCTTGTTCATTTCATCTATTACTCACCTCACTAGTGGCAGCTTCCCAGCGTATGTCCATCTCTATGTTATTGGTCACTTTGGGCTAGGCAATGGTCCTAGTAGTACATCTAATATTTGCATAGCTATGTGCTCCTAAATCTATACCTAGAGCGAAGTCGTACACACTATCCCTATATATCGCTTATACACAATATTGTACAACATCTTGTACAAGCGAACCAACACATATGGACCCCATACAAATCAAACACTCTAGTATTACATATCTGCTCCTACACCTACCATAGTCCATGGCATATATCACCTATTCATGTGGCATATTTGTAATCCTACCACCACCCTATAGAGCATGATCATCAATGGGTCCGCCCCATATCGTCCCACTAGGTCATATACGACTATGGTGCTCTCCCATACTCGATGGATCCAACATCCTGAGAATGGTTATAATGTCACTGGCCACCATCGCACTCTATAAATTTCCATCCCCATGAAGGGGATGTGCAAGATGCACCACACATCCTCCCATGTGACCGTTATCTCTCCCGTGGGTAACCGAAATGTAGACGACTCTGGATACCATATCTCTACTAGAACCATAACTAGTGCCCTATCTGCCTCAACCTAAGGCATCCTAGCTAGATGGTCTTGTCCTACCGCCACTAGTGTATCTCTCTCCACCTGCTCTAGTACCTTTAGATCCACCTCTAAGGAGCCTGCTCACCACTAGTAGCTCTCGAGTACTCTAAGATGCATTCAGAAAGATAACAAAATTTCCATCAGTTTCATAAATTAATTAATTAATAAATAAATTAAATTAAACAAATTTATGTTTATTTTTAAAATCAAAATTTTGTATTTCTATGCTATGACTTGCTTGCTTCTTTCTTCCTTCTCTTGTTTTTCTTCTTCTCCTTGTTTCTTTTTCCTTCTTTTCCTCTTTTTTTTTTTCTCTCAGCAAAATCACACCTAGTTTTCCAGGACCGGAATTTCATCGAGATGGAATCGTGCCCTGTCCTTCACGAGGTGTGATTTTGTGAAATTGCACTTTGTTCTTATCATCGAGAATAATTTCATAGCTACTACCCAGGGCTAAATCATGGTTAGACTGTGAAATCGTGCCTAGGTCATACGCAGCAACACCGCCCAAAAAACATGAAAATTTTGAAAATAGTAGGAAGTTTTTTGATCCTACCTCAACCCACTCCACCTTTGGGTCGACCTCGCCCCTCGTGATTATCGATGATGCACTGGTAGTGCCATATCCAATTTTTCCCCAAAGCTCTTTTTCCTCTTTTGCATGATAAAAATGAATTAGGGTTTTACCCATTTTTCACTTTTATCTATCTCTTTCACTTGTCTCCTTTTTTATTTTTTGTCTCTTCTTCTTCTGAGTTTATCTTTTCAAGTTTTCATGAGGTATGTGTCCTACATCATGGAACTCGAGGGGGCACCCTAGCCTAAGAGGTATTAAAGTCCCTAATATCTTGATTTGCATGAAAAATAAGAAAGTGTTTGGAATAACACTATTTTTGCACCACCATTTTCTTCTAAACTAGCCACCCCATTTTTTCTTATCATATTTTATCTTTGAGTGTTTACATCTTTTCTTTGACACATTTATTAGGCCATAAATGCGTCAAAGAGGGGGTAAAATGTGGACACAAAAAATTGACCCACTTTAGTGGGTAATCTTCCTTGAACCCTTTGAGAGACCCCTATACTTGCCTAGGATAAGGGTTTGGCTTCTCCCCCATATTTTTCCTTTTTACCTCTCTACACAAAATCGCATTGGCCCATGATGGGGCATGATTTTACATAGGGTAAAATCACTGTCGGCCTTGATGGGGCATGATTTCACCTTTCAGGGTTTCTTCTAAAGAAACCATAATTCTTTAGAGTTGGTAATTTTTACAACGGCCCTACTCGGTTTCTCATTCATTTCACCTTCAAATTTGCTATATAAATAGAGTTTGAATTCATTTCTAGAGCACGACGATGAATGATAACAACATATCACAATTATTATTTGCAAGTGTTTTTAGTGCTCACGAATTTTTCTACATCCTTCTTCTTCTCCCGCAAGCAAGCTAACTCTAGATTGAGAAGATTGATTTATTCTCTACTGCATTGGATTGCTGATTGTTGTTGCTTGCTTTAGTGGATTTGTGTTGGAGCCCTAAGGAGACATAAACTATTCGAGAGGTCTTAACCCTTATGCTTGCTTCTTTACTCTCTACCAAGTGAATTCACTCTATTATGCATATTTTAATTCATTGTACATAACACTTATTGTTTCGTATTGATCTGAGGTGTTTTAACTCACTTTTGAGAAATCACACTTAGGTCTCTACGAGGTGCAATTTTACTGCTGCAATATCATGATCGGGTGTTATAGGGAATGATTTTTCTTGAGCTATACCTGGGATAAGCTAATATTCTATATTTCATACCTACATCATAGGTTGCATATAGGGCATAGTGTTGCATTATGTTCTATGACTCTATCATTTTATTATGCTATATTTTGATATGCTTGATTTCTTCCAGAGGTCAACTTTCACTTTTATTTTCAAAGGTCAACTAAAAGGACCTAGAGGGATTGACAGTTGTGCCTCCAAGTACTATTGTACATTAGCCTAAGTAGACCTCCTAAAGCTGATTATATTTTCCAAGTGTTTACCAAGTTATCTTGTAGGAACATAAATTATTGATATCATTAGACAAGGGATAAAAGCAAGGATTAATCACTAGATAAGCTAAGTTTTTCAATTAATATTTAGGTTATTTTTTGAGTGTCTTCTATTTCTATTGTAAAACCCTAGATCTAATTTTATAGAAATACATTTAATTTATTTCTAGGCATTTGAAAGATAAACATCATATAGTGTGCACTTAGGGTTAATACTATTTATGCATATTCTCTTGAACCCTTGCTTAAATATTTTCTATTTGAAAACCTAGGGTTAGAAAGCATTCAAAGAAAGAATCATACTAGGGTTAGTTCTTGTCTTATTGCATTCTATATTTTTACATTGTCCTTTATCTTTCATAGCATAGATCTAGAAATACCAAACATAGGTGATTGTGTTGAATCAAATACATCAAACATTCCTAAAAATCTTATGGACTTGGAGCGAGTCCTTAAAGTCGTTCATGGTGAACCCTTCCTCCCTTCTTTAGCATCAAGTGTAGAGAACAATGCAACCCCCATGGTTCACCTCAAGGTTTCTCTCTCTTTTGGATCCAACCTTGAGAATCATACGTGGTTGGACGATTTTTCCCTTCTATAGTAATGAAGATTTGGATGACTTAGCCATCTATGTGGTGCTTCTATGCACCACATAAATCATCCTTTTAAATGTTTATACCTAGATAACTAGTTAAGAAAGAAAATTATCTCAATCACATAGGTTTAGAGGTAATAACGTGATAAGAAATAATTGGAGGACAATAGAAAATTGCAAAACACCAAGTGGTAGAAGGAAATTGAATTGATATTTTCTAAGGTTTTGGAGTTTAGTTTTTTTTTTAGGTCCATTAGTGTAAAAATTATTGAGGCTACAATTTTTTATATAAAAAAGTGTTTTGAGACCATTTTTTGAATCACATGATCTTTATCTTCACACATGTTTGGCATCAATTGATGCACTATGGTATTAGGGGTTAGATTGTGTAAGATAGACCATCAAGCTCTAATTACTTGTATTATGTATGAAATTATAGCATTTGTTCAACCAAATGATTTGTCTATTATGTAGTAAGAACCAATGGTGAATATTTCAATAAGATAAAGCAATATCCCCTAATGAATAAAATTTAACATAAGGAAGACGAAGCTCTTGGGCTATTCTTCTTATTGATTGAACTAGAATTGCTTTTCCATATCAAAGAATAAATTAAACCTATCAAGGTATGGTCAAATATACATGAGTCATTTGGAAAATTAATTGTAACTAAAGTCACTTGGAATGAGAAATTTCTTCTCTCAAATTGGTTGAGTTTGACAAAATTCAAGACTATATTATGATATTTAAGACATTGAGAGTAGATATTATATCTTATGTAGGTTAAATAAATATGTAGAATGTGTGAATATTTTCCTTGCTAATGTATTATATTATTTTTAGATGTTGAACCTGATGGTTCATATTATTGCTTTTTTAATGGAATCTTAAAACTTCTTACTCTTGATCAAATATTCTATCTCCTTGTTCATTTTCAAAAGGTAATAAGGAATTGTGGTGGTATCAAAAATATAGGCCAATGCAAAGGAATTAAACCCTAAGTAGGATAAGACCCAAGGGCCTAAGGTCCATCCTAAATCTTCAAATAATTTGAATTTCATTTATAGATACTACAAAAGAGAACATACAATGAAGAATTGCTTGATAAAATTGCAAAGGATTGAAGGTTATTTCTAAATATGGTTGGAAATATTCCAGATGATGAGGGGATTCAAAAGGATCAACATCAATTATGGAGATGAAATAGAGCATCCATTATGGAGGGTAAGATATTATTATCATTAATGTCTTCTATGCTTCACCCTTTAGTTTGCATAATGAGGGGGCATTGAAAGTGTAATATGATTCATGGCCAAGGTTTGATATGATCTTGAATGGTCCTAATGGAATTAATTGTACAATATATTTAATTTATTGTAATATTATATAATACCTATGAGTCATGGTTAAATTTATTAAGGCTAAACCCATCTTGTAAATTTATAATTAACCGTAAATCCCTCTTGTTATGTTGACCTAGGTTAAGCTCATTTATGTATTGAGTTTTTTGTATTGGTATGAATAACCCCATAAATTTATGATTTGATAATTGGATTGTAGTGATTCTTATCCATAGATAATACAATGGTTATTTGTGGTGCCTATGTGCACCCACTAATTTTTGTGTCACTTATTCTTTATTTTGCTCTTTTACACTTTCTATATTAGATTTGAGTGAATGTATTGTTGGATTATATTATATTATTTGGTACATTCTAATGTACCCCTATGGTACCTTCATGGTACATTTGTACATAATAGATTAGGATTAATTCATAGTTTAGAATATAAATTATATTTCTACTTTTATGTAAGTGTAAGTTGAGTCTATGTGCACAAGTATCTTGTAAAAGAACAATATGTTATGTAAATATGTGCACAAATATCTTAGGTTAGAGTGTGCAAGTTATAAAAGTATAAGAGTCATGTTTAGGTGTGCATATGTTATAGTATCAAGTGTTCATCAAGTATGCAAGTGTCAAGTAGATAAGCCAAGAGTCATGAGACTTGGCATATGGAAAGGAATAGTCAAGTATCCAAAGAGACACTAGTATGGCTATATTATGGAGGCAATAATCCATAACAAAGTAACACACATAAAATCATATACAATCATATAAATTCAAGATCATTACTAGCATTACTTTGTAAGAGAAAGAGGAGAAATAAAGATTGCATACATTTTGAGAAATCAATATTGTAAGTTGTATTACATGCTTAGTACATGTTTATTAAGGCTATTTACATTCATATTGTTACATATTATTGAATGTTATTTGATATATTATAAGCCTTATTTTACATATTACTTTGCTCATATTATTCTACTCATATCATTATCTTGAACTTATTATATTTAACTTGTGATATTTGTGGTAGTATCAAGGCTTAAAAAGCCATCATGGATTGCTTTTGTTTGTTTCTAGAAATTATTGTGTATTCCAAAATAGTAATATTTAATTGTTGAAGGGTAATGTCTAAAACTATCCTTCAATTATAAATTAGTTAATTCAATGTTTTCAGGATTTTTCCTTTTATTGTGGCAGTATTAACACACTAAAAATTTAATATCGAACAAAATAGTTTATTTTTAAGAGGATTTATTCCATTTTAAGATGAGCTAGAAGGCTCTTGGTATACTTTAAAAATTTCCTACACTAAAGGAAATAAAGGATCTCAAACATTTGTATAACAAAATGGTATTTAGTATCTAGATGTTAACCAACAAAGCTATATTTCCTTTTTTCTTACTATAACAAAGATAAGAATTTTATGGTCTCTTATACTACTCATAACAATGCTTTACTAAATCTATCCAAAAATGGTAGGCAAAAATAGAATTAGCAAGTATATCACACTTAGAATAGTTTTAGTCAATACCACTTAATGTAACTTGGGCTTCCAATTTGAAATCCATCTCACTTGGAAGGGAAAAAATGTGTTTTGATTTGAATAAATTTTGTATAATATTTCTTCATTCAATAACCATATACATAATTATATAGGATCTAAAGTAAAAACATTTATAAAAATAAACTCTAAATATATACTTGCTCTATAGTGATCTATAATCACATGATAATTAGATAAGCCAAGAGTCATGAGTCATGAGGTAGCCTCCTCATCCACCTTAGTCCCTTTTGGACCCTCATGATTGGTTATCTTTATTTGGTTGCTCACTTGCAGGTAAATCATTACCCTAGCCTTGATCCATGTTGGAATTTCATGATTAGGCCATGTTGGCACCAATTATGGTTTCAGGTCAGTCTCCTCCATTACATTGGTCCCTATGGCCTTTGTGATTGGTTGTATTTGTTGTTGTAGGTGGTTATGGATCAGGCCTTTTTTCTACCTCAATACTATTAAAGTTTTTGCTTGCTCTTCCAAGGTGTGGAACTTCTATGCAAATATCTCTCCAATCGAAGCTCATAATTATTTTTCTAATTAGACCTTTATGCTCTTCGATTTCTTGTTCCTTATTTTTTTTTAATGTGGTTGGCCTTCATAAGTCCCAATCCTTGTAATCATGCACTGTCTTATCATCTGAATACCTTTTCTATTATGTATCCTTACTACAATGTTGCTAAATCCCTCATCTTTATATTATGGCAATCCATTTACGACATTGAGATCATAAAAAATAGTTCAATATTGTAAATTGATGCAAACAATACCATTGTGGTACATTTTTTTGGAAATATGAACAATGTTTGTTGTCATTGATATCAAGAAGATGATGACCAAGTTTCATTGTCATTCATGCATTTATGTCAAAAGGTTGATGTCCAAGTTTTGGTGTCATTAATATCTTCCAGTGGTTTTTCCAAAAGGTAAAGAAGCAAGTTTAAATGGAAATAATAATATTATAATATATAATATTATAATATTTTGGGTTACAGGTTGGTTTGAAGAAAAAGAAATGCCAAGGAGTTATAAAATTATAATTCCTCCACAAGGCCCATGTGGCAGATTTTAAAGTCTAAGGTTTATTTTATTTAAATTTTAATATTTTAACCATAAGGTTAAAATTTAAATATAAATTAGTAAAGGTGCCAAAGTCAAATTCAAATTTGAATTTCAAGGATCACCAAAGTTTTGGATTATAGCACATGATATATAAAGCGGTAAGTTTTAATTTAAAAATTATCCATGCGAATGTTATATACCCAAAGGAAATCATGCGTTGTTGGAGAGGAAATGATTCACATGTGCTTGAAGTCTTAAGTGGGCAGACGAAGGAATAAAGGCAAGAGGTAGTGCCAACAAATACCTAAGTTTGGGATAGTGCATTTGGTAGCCAGGGTTTGTGCTAAGTTACTCGTAGGTGACAGGTTGTGGGTTCGATCCACGTGATCACTATTTTTCAAGGAAGAAGTGCATTTTGGTTTGCACCATCAATGAAGGTAAAAAGGGAGTCGAGCTCCCTTTATTTTATGTGAGGGCATGTAGCCCAGTTGGTGGGTGCGCATTGTGCGGAGGTGCTTGGAGAGAAGATATCGGGTGTTTGAAACCCACCAAGGTCCTTTTGGTTTGATTAATAAAGGTATGCGCTCACATTATTTGCTAAGGTTGTGGTGAATCCAAAAATTGCATGGTGTGGAAATTAAAAATTATTTTTTAATTTGCCCAAGGTTTTTATATTTTGGAAATTGCATAGTGAAAAATTAAAAGGTGTTTATGAGTGATTGAGGGAGATAAAAGGGAAAACAAATTTAAAATATTCTATTTTAATTTTTGTGGTTAGAATTTATAAAGGAGGAGAAATAATGTGTAATTGGGATTTAATAATTTTGTATGGTGAAATATTTTTGAAGGAAATAATTGAGGATAGATTTTTGATATCTAACCATTGAGATTGTCAAAGAGGTTGATTGTGATTGAGACAGGTTTTGAGGTCAAATATTCTTCAAAAAAAAAGGTATGGGCATATCATCCTTGTGAGTGAAATATTGTTGGATTGAGTAAATTTGGAGTGAAAATGTTTGTTTGATAAGTATTGTTGAGTGAGTTTTCATATACATGATTGTGAATGATTGTAACAGCAATTGAGTGTGAAACTGAGAACTATCTTGAACTAGGGTTTGTGAAAGAACATGAGTATCATTGTTATGTGATATTGTTTGATAAGCATTATTGGAAATATTAGAGTAAGCTTTCATATGCATGATTAGGGTTTGTGAAAGATCATGAGTATCATTGTTATGTGAAGTTGAGAACTATCTTGAACTAGGGTTTTGTGAAATATCATGAGTATCATTGTTATGTAAATTTGGAATCATCTTGAGTCAAGGTTGAGTTCCATAGTGTGAGTTGTTGGAAGCATAGTGAAACACATGGTTAGGGTTTATAAGCAAGTTGTGTTTCATTGGGTGAATTGTTGAGTGAAGTTGGACGAGCATTATTGATTGAATTCATTGGAGTGAGAGTTATGTAAAACAAATTGTTCTTTATTCTAAATTGATTTGAAGGAGAGTTTTGAAAGTGATAGAGTGGTTTGTGAGTGTGAAACATATTTAGTCTCTTACCATTCTCTATATGTTTATATGGTTAAACAATATTCTGAGTGAAATTTGTTTGTGTAATTGAAGAGATTTTCTAAAAGATATTAAGTTGAGTTTTGTGAGTGTGAAACATATTGAGTCTCTAACAATTCTCTATATATTTATAAGATTAAACAAGATTCTGAGTGAAACTTGTTTGAGTGATTGAAGAAGTTTTCTGAAATATATTGAGTTGGTTTTTGTATGTAAGTTTTACAATTGATTTGAATAAGCTTTTGTGAAATCTTGTGAGCAGATTTGAATCAAGTCCTAGAGTGGACTTAAGGACTGAGTTGAGTAAGCTTTTGTAGAAGCTTACAATGCAAATTTGAGGTAATTCTTGGTGAAGACTTGTTGAGCATATTGAGCAAGTCCTAGTGAGAACTTGTTGAGCAAATTTGAGGTGAGTCTTGGTGAAGACTTGTGGATAGATTAGTGTGAGCTTTTGTGAAAGCTTACAATATAGATTTGAAGCAAGTCTTGGTGAATACTCGAGAGCAGTTTGAGCAAATTCTAGAGAGGAATTGTGGATAGATTTGAGGTAAGTATTTGAGAAGACTTGAGAGTAGAGTTGATTGATTGATTTGTTTAAACCTTGAGTTAAGGTTTGGGAAGATCTAGTAGAGTTTATTTGTGATTGGATCAAGCTTTGTGTTAAGGCTTGAGGATATATTTGAGACAAATTTTAAGTAGATTTGTGCTAGATTGAAGGACTGTGTTTAGTAAAAATTTGAGATAGAGTTTGAGCAAATTTGTTCTAGACTAAAGGACTGTATTTAGTACAAATTTGAGATAAAATTTGAGCAGATTTGTGCTAGATCGAAGGACTATGTTTAGTGCAGATTTGTGCTAGATCGAAGGACTATGTTTAGTGCAGATTTGAG
Source organism: Wollemia nobilis (assembly GCA_028583015.1). Lineage (NCBI taxonomy): Eukaryota > Viridiplantae > Streptophyta > Pinopsida > Araucariales > Araucariaceae > Wollemia > Wollemia nobilis. Next base: position 916,909 of record JAQPPZ010016980.1, on the reverse strand, counting down.
ATAGATATTGAAAATATTTATGCTAGATTGAAGGACTGTGTTTAGTACAAATTTGAGATAGATATTGAGAAGATTTGTGCTATACCAAAGGACTATGTTTAGTGTAGATTTGAGATAGAGATGAGAGTAAGATTTGGAGGTGACAAAGTAGAGGACAATATTCTCCAGTCGATAGAGATCCATTAGACAGAGCAGTGAGGATAGAGGTCTTCTGAGTGAGGACAGAAGTCTTCAGTGGAGAGAGATCCACAAGCCAATGCAGTGGAGGTAGTAGTTTTCTAGAGGATCACCAACTAGAGCAGAGGAGAAGGAGTTCTCCTATGGATAGAGTTCCACAAACCAGCTTAGGTTATTGGTGTCTCCTATGGATATGCATCCACAAACCTGATTAGTGGATTGGTATCTCCTTTGGATAGAGGTCCATAAATATTGTAATAGGGAATGATTCCCAAGATATTTATTGAGAAAATTATAGTGAAATATTTTCTTCATGGAGTAGCCCACATTGGGTGAACCATGTTAAATTGGTGTCTCTATTATGTGTGGTTATTTGTGCATTGCTTTGATTATTGTTGTTGATATTGCCATTGATATATTGGATAATATTATTTGAGAAAATAAAAGTAAAAAGTGGTCTTATACTGTTCACCCCCCTATCAATATAAGCTTGTGTTATTCACAATTAAATATGTTGGCAATAGATCTTGGTATTGTGTGTTTAGTTTCCTATATGTTGAGTCTCTTCCTGAGTTCTTATTGTTCTACTTTCATTTTTTCCTTTCATTTTGATGGCAAGGTCGAGATTCAAACAAACAACTTCTCATTAATTTCCAGTAAAATTGCTTAATACGGTCTTTTGTTACAATTTCCAGGTCTATCTCTTTCCCCACAATCCCGAACTCACCATCCTCAACCCTTAAAAATTTTGAGTTTTTATCGAGGCCTCGATCCTCTCAAAAATTAATGCTCCCGCTCAACAACAATTTCAAATTCGATTTTCCCCCGGTTGCATTTTCAAATTTTTGTTTTCTGCCATAAATGGGCAACTGCCCGATCCGTCTAGAAGCTTGCATTAATAGCTTCCCATGCCCTGCACTGGCCGCTTTGTTCTGATTGTACTCTGTACTATTGTTTCCTTCATAAAGCCCTCACCTGTAAATGCTATTAAACCAAAAATAATAAAGAAGGAAAGCGCGGCCGATGCCTCCCTTATCAACCTTCGAGATCTTCATCTTTGTTTTCTTACACGTAGCCAACCGCGTGTAAATCTTGCCATGCCCTCTTCTTGTCACAATTTCGTTGTTCCACGTGCCTTTTACAATTGTCATGATACACGTGGCCTTACACGTGTCAAATCTGGTCTTGCCCGGTCGTTCGCTATTTTATTTAGCCCTGACTTCACTAGGCCACGATATTGTGACATGTCGTCATATTGTGACCAACAGTGCCTCCTTTATGCTGAAGTTCCTTTGGGGTCACGATTTCGTGACATGTCATGAAATCGTGACATGTCGTGAAATCGTGACCCCCCTTCTTCTGTGCCTTCACTTTTGATGATGTCTTTGCCATGTCCTCCGCTTTGTGTTTGCTTTTGGTCTGCCTTAAGATCTTACCACGTGGCAGTTCCGCACTAGTCATGATATCACGATAGGACCTTCACCCTCTGCCTTGTTTCACACTATAGTCACGATATCGCGACGTCGCGATATCACGACGTCACGATATCGCGACGATAGTGGCCCCCACCTTGGCTTTTTAAAACACTATCATCGCGATATCGCGACAGTGTTTTAAAAAGCCAAGGCGAGGGCCACTGTCATCGCGATATCATGACGTCGCGATATCATGACTATAGTGTGAAACAAGGTAGAGGGTGAAGGTCCTGTCGCGATATCGCGACCAGTGCAGAACTGCCATGTGGTAAGATCTTAAGGCAGACCAAAAGAAAACACAAAGTGAAGGACATGGCAAAGGCATCATCAAAAGTGAAGGCACAAAAAGAAGGGGGGGTCGCGAAATCGTGACATGTTGTGATTTCATGACATGTCACGAAATCACGACCCCAAAGGAACTTCGACATAAAGGAGGCACTGTTGGTCGCGATATCGCAGCCCAGTGAAGTCAGGGCTAAAGAAAACAACGAACGACCAGGCAAGACTAGATTTGACACATGGAAGACCATGTGTATCATGACAATTGTAAAAGGCATGTGGAACAACGAAATTGTGACAAGAAGAGGGCATGGCAAGATTTACACGCGGTTGGCTACGTGTAAGAAAACAAAGATGAAGATCTCGAAGGTTGATAAGGGAGGCATCGACCACGCTTTCCTTCTTTATTATTTCTGGTTTAATAGCGTTTACAGGTGAGGGCTTTATGAAGGAAACAGCGGTATAGAGTACAGTCAGAACAAAGCAGCCAGTGCAGGGCATGGGAAGCCATTAATGCAAGCTTTCGGGCGGATCGGGCAATTGCCCATTTATGGTAGAAACCAAAATTTGAAAATCCAATCGGGGGAAAATAGAATTTGAAATTGTTGTTGGGCAGGAGCATTAATTTTTGAGAGGATCGAGGCCTCGATAAAAACTTGAAATTTGTAAGGGTTGAGGATGGTGAGTTCGAGATTGTGGGGAAAGAGATAGACCTGGAAATTGTAACAAAAGACTGTATTAAGCAATTTTACTAGAAATTAATGAGAAGTTGTTTGTTTGAATCTCGACCTTGCCATCAAGTGGTATCAGAGTGGGATCTCCTGAGCGTGTAACAGATCACCGGAGAGAGGCAGTTACACCAGGATCTGTGGGAGGATTTAAAAAAAATATATATATAATGCCTCCATGAAGGAACCGTGGTGGGGTAGGAAATGTGGTGTCGGTCGAAGACTTTCGAGCCTTGCAGAGACAAGTTCAAGCCCTGTAAGCAGAGTTACGCAGAAGGCACAAGCCCGGAAGGGATGAGGAAAGTGAGGATGAAGTTGAAGAAGAAGACCAATCTGAGGAAGAGGAAGAGGCTATGGATCCTGCACAAGCCTGGTTGTACAAGGTTATATCTCAGATTGGAAAGCAACCAAAAATGGAGGTTTCCACATATTCAGGTAACCTGAATCCAGAAGAAGTGATTGACTGGATAAATGATTTAGAGGAGTATTTTGAGTACGAGGAGGTTGAAGACCCTAATCAGGTCAGATTTGCTAAGACCAAGTTGAAGGGTCATGCCAGCATTTGGTGGAGGGGAATACAGTTGGAGAGAAATAGAAGAGGGAAGGAGAGAATAACAATATGGGACAGAATGGTGGAGAAGCTAAAAATACATTTCATCCCGGTAGATTACGAGTTGGATATGCTAAGAAAAATGCAGAGTTTAAGATAGACAAAAAAAATTGTCCAAGAGTACACCGAGGATTTTTACAAGATTTCTATTAGAACTGGGCATTTAGAGGCAAACAAAGAAAAAGTATCCCGTTATATCAGTGGGTTGAGACTCGACATCCAGGAAGATCTGAGCCTAGTTCGGGTAAGCACCATTGAGGATGCTTACCAATTTGCCTTAAATGTGGAAGAAAAATTGAATAGGCGATTTTAAGGCAAGCAAAGAGGAAGGGGCCGTGGTGGAAGAACTGGTGGGAGGACCAGTGGAGAAAAGTACAAAGACCTGAAGAAGACTGGTGAAGCCAGTAGTAACCAGGATCAAAGGGAAGAGGATTTTTATCAGCCCCGAGATCAGAATAGCTACCCAAGAGGATGGGGTGGGTCTGGACGAGGATTTAGAAGAGGAGTATTTCGTGGGACATGTTTCCACTGTGGTGAAGAAGGATATCAGGCATTTGAGTGTCCACAACACCGAGAAAGGACGAACAAGAGGCCTGAGGGTCCAGCCAGGGCTGCTGTGGAAGAGGAAGATGCTGAGTCTGAGCATTCCGAAGAAGCGGAGAGAGGGGAGGCAATGATTATAAGAAGAGTCCCGTTGAATTAGGAGAAGGACCCAGACCAGAGAAGAAGTTTATTCCGCACAAGATGTAAGTGTGCGGGTAAAGTTTGCAATATTATTATTGATAATGGTAGCACGGATAACCTGGTTTCAGAAGAAATGGTTACAAAGCTACAGTTGGAAAGGAAGAAGCACCCGCATCCATACCGGGTCGCATGGTTGCAGAAGGACCACAAAGCTTTGGTCAATGAATAGTGCTCCGTTAAATTTAATATTGGAAATTATTGTGATGAGGTCCTGTGTGACATCCTGCCTATGGATGCTTGCCATATGTTTCTAGGGAGGCCCTGGAAGTTTGACCGAAGTGCAGTGCATGATGGTCGTGCCAACACCTACTCATTGATAAAGAGTGGTGTACACCATAAACTAAAGCCCTTAAAGGAAGCGGATGAAAAGGTATGTAACAACTCCAGAATCTATTTAGTTGAAGGGAGGAAGTTCCTAGACGGGTTGAAGCATGAACATTTATGTTATGCAATAATTCCTAGAGTTGGGGAGAAGGAATGCCCGGATACCCCAGCAGAAGTCCTAGACCTGCTGGAGGAATTTCCAGATATTGTGTCTGATAATGTGCCTGAGGGTTTACCCCTAGTAAGGAAAATCAGCCACCATATAGATTTTGTGCCAGGATCGAGTTTGCCAAATAAAGATGCACACAGAATGACGCCTGTAGAGACTGATGAGTTAAATAGACAGGTCTAGGAATTGTTAGAGAAGGGATTGATTTGGGAAAGTTTGAGCCCATGCGCAGTACCTGCAGTGCTGGCGCCAAAGAAGGATGGAGAATGGAGGATGTGTACAGATTCACGAGCCATCAACAAAATCATTATTAAATACAGATTCCCATTGCCAAGGATGGATGATATCATGGACTGTTTAAGTGGAGCTGAATACTTCACAAATATTGACTTAAAAAGTGGCTATCATCAGATCCGTATCCGGGAGGGAGATGAGTTGAAGACAGCCTTCAAGACAAGAGAGGGCTTGTATGAGTGGTTGGTCATGCCATTTGGGCTGTCCAATGCACCAAGTACCTTCATGCGGCTGATGAATGAAGTACTGAAGGAGTTTCGGGAAAGTTTGTCATTGTTTATTTAGATGACATATTAATTTTCAGCAGAACCCTAGAGGAACACCTAATACATATTAGGAGGGTTTTTGAAAAGCTGCGGGAGGAGCAGTTATTAATAAATCTAAAAAAGTGTAATTTTGTCAAGAAGGAGTTAGTATACCTGGGATTTGTAATCTCAGCAGAAGGTCTGAAAATGGACCCAGAGAAGGTGAGAGCCATCATCGAATGGCCTACCCCAAGAAGCACAATGGAAGTAAGATCATTTCATGGTCTGGCCAGCTTTTACAGGAAGTTCATAAAGAACTTCAGTAGCATTTGTGCACCTCTCATAGAAACAATGAGGGGGGATAAAAAAGAGTTCAAGTGGACATTAGGGGCTGAAAGGAGCTTTAATGCATTAAAGAGAAGGTCACAGAATAGCCTGTTTTAGCACTCCCAGACTTTGACAAGGTATTTCGGGTGGACCGTGATGCCAAGTGGCGATGCAATAGGTGCTTTATCTTGAGTCAAGGAGGCAGACCTGTTGCTTATTTCAGTGAGAAGCTAAATGATGCTCGAAAAAAATATTCAGTTTATGACCAGGAATTTTATGCTATAGTTCAAGCTCTGAAAAAATGGAGACACTACTTATTGCTAAAGGAGTTTGTTCTATTTACTGACCATCAGGCTTTACAGTACATTAACAGTCAAACCAAACTGAGTCAAAGGCACATGAAATGGGTGGAGTTCCTCCAAAGTTATACTTTTGTGTTGAAGCACAGAAGTGGGAAATCGAACAAAGTTGCAGATGCCTTGAGCAGAAGGCAAACTTTACTGATTAAACTGACAGTGGAAGTAGTGGGATTTGAAGAACTGAAGGGTTTGTACCCTAAAGATCCAGATTTTGCAGAAGCCTGGAAGGCTTGCTCGATACCTGTTACTATGGACAGAACAAAATGGTTGGATTTCTTAATCCAATATGGAATGCTGTTCAAAGGTAGTAAGTTGTGCATTCCCAGAAGTTCCATGCGGGAAAACTTAATCAAAGAAAAGCACAGCGGAGGACTGACTGGGCATTTTGGTCGGGATAATACCATTGCCTTGGTGGAGGAAAATTACTACTGGCCACAACTTCAGCAAGATGTGCGGAAGTTTGTGCAAGGTTACAAAATATGCCAGATGGCAAAAGGTGTAAAGCAAAATACAGGGCTATACTAGCCATTACCTGTACCTGAGAGGCCATGGGAGGACATAAGCATGGATTTCATTCTTGGATTACCGAGAACACAGAGGGGAAATGACTCTGTATTTGTGGTGGTTGACCGATTCTCCAAAATGGCACATTTTATTCCCTGCCAGAAGATAAGTGATGCAGTTCACATTACGGGGTTATTCTTCAAGGAAGTGATACGACTTCACGGTCTACCAAGAAGCATAGTTTTTGACAAAGATACAAAGTTTGTTGGGTATTTCTGGAGAACTTTGTGGAAGAAGTTGAAGATAGATCTGAAATTTAGTTCTGCATACCACCCACATACTGACGGACAGACAGAGGTGGTGAATAGAAGCCTGGGTAATTTGCTGAGATGCTTGATAGTAGATCAACCCAAGAGATGGGATTTAGTTTTACCACAGGCGAAGTTTGCGTATAACAGTTTAGTCAATAAGAGCACCAATAAATCTCCTTTCCATATAATATACGGGAACAGCCCAAGAAATGTGTCTGAACTGAGAAAGTTGGACAAGAGAGAAAAGTGCGGTGCCGAGGCAGAAGAATTTGCAGAGCATATGAGAAGTCTACATGAAGAAGTAAGGAGACAAATTATAAAAATGAATACTCAATATAAGACAAGGGCAGACCAGAAGCAGCGGTTCAAGGAGTTCAAAGTAGGAGATGAGGTCATGGTGCATCTCAGGAAGGAGAGATTTCCTGCCAAGACTTATAATAAATTAAAGATGAAAAAGTTTGGTCCATGCAGAATACTGGGAAAGTGGGAGTCAGGAAATGCGTATGAAGTGGAATTGCCAAGTTGGCTTGATATTTCACCTATTTTTAATATTTCAGATTTAGTGGAATATCATGAGGGGGAAGGTACAGAGATGCCTAGTGCAGAATTATGGCAAATTCTAGCATCAACTCCAGCCATAGATGAGGCCAAGGAAGTATTGGACACTCGTGAAGGCAGAAGCACCAGGAACAAACAGTATACTGAATATTTGATCAAGTGGAAGGGCAGATCGGTTGAAGATGCAACTTGGTTGTCAAAAACAGAGGTTGACCACCTGGGTCTTTCCCTAACAAAACAGAAGTGAGGATCACTTTTATTTTACCCCGGGTGTCTGATGCAGGAGCATCCGACAACAGTAGAGCAATCTTGCATCTTCCAAAAAAAAATTTCTAGTTTTTCTAAGTAGTTTTGCATCTTGCCTTACTTATTTTCAGCTTGGGAGGAGTTTTGTAAAAGCACTGATCATTTTGGGAAGGTTTGGTAAAGCAGGGGGGTGAGGTCGTGAAATCACGACCTCTGAAAGACTGCAATGTGACTTGTTCAGTTGAGTCGCGATATCGCGACCTCACCCCCTGGTTTACCAAACCTTCCCAAACTGATCAGTGCTTTTACAAAACTCCTCCCAAGCTGAAAATAAGTAAGGCAAGATGCAAAACTACTTAGAAAAACTAGAAAAAAAAATTTTGAAAGATGCAAGATTGCTCTACTGTTGCTGGATGCTCCTGCATCACATTTGGTGCTTCAACTATTGTTTCTTATGGCTTATTTTTAGTTGTTGTTCTAGTTTGGTTGTTGTTCAATGTAATCCTAGGTGGATTACCTATTTCCAATAAAAGGTTTGGGGATACTTTCAAAACCTTTTTACCAATAAAAAAATATAGGCATAAGAGGGAGTTGTGGATATAAGAACAATGTAGCTACATATATGGACTATCCTATGGAATAGAATTATAAGGTAGGGGATTCTAGATAGTATTTTAACTCAATGTTTTATTATCATGACTTGTATGTGTTTATATATATAGGTACCTTTAATGGATTGCAATATCTCATTGCTTAAGTTCTTTCCACTTGATGGACTTAGAAAAAGATATAAATTGATATATTTATAACTATCTTAGGAGATTATGGATAGTATGTAGTAGCTTCCCAAGAGGGAGACATAAACTCATATATATATATATATATATATATATATATATATATATATAGACTTATATATATATTTATATGGACTAATTAATGAACAATGGTCTTTCGATGATATACCACCAATTATTATGTACCTTATATCATTGTTTAGTTATATACTACTATTTTTGGATCACATGCTTTGTCCTTTTGCATAATTTACTTATTTTTTTCTACGTATCTCATTTATTCAATGCATGTATATCATTATTTATCTCTCTCCTTTCCAACATATTACTATTGATGGTGTTAGGCATAAAGAGAACTAAAATTTCATAATATGATATAAATATAATGGTTGGTGATCATATCATGTAATCAATGAATAAAATGTGTGTAAAGTATAGCATGTGTGAAAATAAAAAGATATAAGACTTTGTATATACTACTCATAAAAACTTAAAGAGACACAAATAGTTATACATCAAATACTCGTCAATAGGATAAAATTAAATTTAAAACAATGTAAATAAAGGGTTCTTAAAATGAGAATGAAAATTGGTTTCAAAATTAAAAGTTTAGAATTTTTTTGTCAATGTTTTAAATATTCTTTGATCATAATAATAACATTTCCATATTTTTCATGATGTAATCCAAGTAATAAACTCTATGGACAATAGTTATAAGAAGATATAAAATGTTTTAATAAAGGTCAACGTAATAAATTGGTATGGCATATAGTCAAATGGCATGTAATATAGTTAAATGTAATGTCATAATATGTTAAATATAATTTGAAATTCAACAAAATGAAATACAATGTAAAATAATTGTCATTTAGTTTACAATTGTGTTATCTAGTTATTGTTAAGGTTGTGTTAGGGAAGTAGTTTTGGTAGTTTGGCCTGGTTGGTTGTAGTAACTACCAGATCCACAAGTATAAATAGACCCCCCTTACATTTCAATTGATATCCATTGCATGAGGAGAGCAAGCTATTGTATGAGAGAGACACTAGACTGGTAATGCTAGCATGGGATTATTATAGTCATAAGATTAAACTATATTAATCTCCATGATAATGCAAGATCACTCTTTTGTGCCAAGTATGTCTCCATGATGCTTGTAGTATGTTTGATCTTTAGTTTGTGTTATAGGGATCACATGTGAACCAATTAGTTATAGAATTGACACCATCACATATCAATACCAACATAGTGTCAACATCATCTAGACCAACCATGGGCAAGCTGACATCTACATCATCAACATGCCTAGTATTAACATGAAGGAAGTCATCTTGTTGTCACGTTGAGTTTTCATCAATCAAGTATTGTCACACCAAGAGCTAACATGTCATCATGACTAAGCCAAATATATATATATATATATATTTGGCTTAGTCATGATGACATAAGTTTCATCTTGGAACCAACTATTAGGGTTGAGTCATCATCAGACAATGTCATCTAGAACTAGATGATATCACACTTGTCATTTAATTTTTACAATAGATAGAAACCTTGAGCTACCATAGTTGTGTTTTTTATGATGTATTATCAATTACCCTCCCACTAAAGTATCATTCCCTCATCTTAGGAATTCTTCACAACTATCTACACTTGGCATCATTTCCTAGGTCAAGTTTAGGTTGAGATAATAAGTGAGTGTGATAGAAAAAGAAGTGAATAATTGATTCACAGTTTCAAATATGATAATGAAGGAATCAAACATAAACTATGGATCAACCAATAAGGATAAGTGCAATATTGGTAAACCAAGGAACATAAAGTAGATATTAATTCATGCAATCATCAGTGGAGAGGGTGTGTAATCCCTTGGATGATGAAAGTACAAGAGCTAAGAGAGAAATGTGGTAGATATTATTGTTGACAATAGATAATGAGGTACAAAACCTGATAGTCAAAGAAGCTATTAGTGTAGTAGAGGAAGCTAACATAGCAAGTGAAGAGTGGATGGTAACAACTGAGCCATCAGAGAGGAATTTTCCAATAAATACAAAATATGAGAGTTTGGTGCTAGAGACACCATGTAAGGATACTTGGGGAGGAATACCATACCTGCATATCATTTACTCATGAAGGAGGTCATGAAATAGTGACACATGAGAGTTTGGACTATGACTATTTGAATGAGAAGCACCAAAATAAGAAGTTGAACAACCAATAATTAGAAGAGAGTGTAATAGAATTTTGCAAGCATCATCATCAAGTTATGAGGAGGTTGAGAGAGACCCAATGACACATGTTGTTAATAGAGTAGATCAAAAAATACCCACCCTTTATTAGAGAGTGGAAAAAATATCCAACATGACACATTAGTACTTGCACTACAATTTGAAAAGTGAATGGAGTAACATAACTTGTTGAATGGTTGCAATTGTTTCCTTCTACCCTGCAAGGAATGGTGATTGATTGGTACATCAAGAGAGAAAGTACATAACCTTTCAAACAATGGTAGACTATGTAGGATGAATTTGTAAATGAATTTTGACCACTGTCATGATACTAAAATTATATGATACAAAAAAAAATCCAGATGAGGATGTCAAAAATTACAATAGAAGATTAAAATAATTAGCTAATAAAACACAAATGACACTAGTTGATGGACTTGTAAAGCGATGGTCCATAGATGGATTTCTAGATAAATACATGAAGAAGATGAAGGGTTTTCCATATTCTACATATGTTGAAGCCTTGGAGAAAATAAAGAACATTGAAAGTGAAGCAAAGCAAATAATAGTTGGGATTGTGGGTCATTCGAGGAATGAAGAATCAAACAACAATATTAATGACAAAGTGCAAAGTGCTATCTACTCTTTTAGAAAATATTTTGATAAAATAATGAAAGAGGTGAAAGGAGAAGCATGAAAAGATAGAAAGGACATCTAGTGTTCAGATTATAAATCAAAAGGACATACAAATATCAATTAATATAAAGAATATATATTGTAATATATGCAATATAATGGGACACCCAGTCTTGGATTGTCCATTCAACTTGAAGGGAACAAGGCACCAAACTATGACTGTGCAGTAGGAAGATAAAACAAACACTTAAAGAAATGGACAAGGTGCAACAAGTGGTAGATATAGGAGCAACCATTGAGGAGTAATACAAGGAGGTCAGAGTCAACATTAGTATGATTTATATGGAAGACCTATAATATATTATCAAAACCATTAGGAATGGGTATATTTTGTGAAAAGTTATTCTAAGCCATAAACTAGAGGAAATGGAAATAATGTTACTCATATGTGTAGATGGTGTGGATTGGGTAACCACAAGAAAGAAAATTGCCCAAATAAATCAAGTACCAATGGAATACATAATTTTAATATAATTAATATTGGTGAAGTAAGTGATAACCAAGAAAAAAAACAAGTGTTAGCAGTAATAAGAGCTAACACTAAAAAAATGGAGTAGTATCCAAACCTTAACAAAGACAAAGAGCGATGGTAGGAAGCTCATGATATGGTAAAGGAGGAGCTTGGGAAGGACAAGAAAGAGACACTAATTCAAGAAAAATCTTTGAAGAAGCATCAGGTAATAAGTAGACAATAATTAATGGAACACTTGGTGATATAAGTACTAAGCATGACCATGGAAGTAAAAGTATCAAATTTGCTAAATGCAATACCCAAATTATACACCATGATAGGCAAGATGATAAAGATGAAGAAAAGTGAAGAAATATGAGAAGTGGCTAATGTTAAACATAAATAATTTATTTATTCTATAATAATTATGATTGAATCCAAAAATAAACTAGCTTTGGTTCACATGGAGATATTGTACCATAAGCTAGCGCAAGTAATTGTATATGGGGGATCAAACATCAATGTTATACCTAAAAATACATGGAAAAGCATCAAGCAACTAGCACTATGATCTTCAAATTTTAGGATGTATGCATAATATCAATACATAATAGAGACAAGAGGCATACTAATGAGTCAAAAGTATAAATAGCAAACCAAGATTTCACCTTGGTATTCATAGAAATTGTGATACAAAAACCTATGTATGATGCATTGCTTGGACATGGATGGCTAAGGATGGTGAATGTAAACCATAAATTGGATAAGAAACACCTTATTTTAAATAAGGGATAACATAAGTACATAATTAACCTCTAGAATCAATCCATAAATTAATACATTGCAACTTCAGATGAATCAAGGAGTTCATCATCAAATGGTGAAACAAGATATGAGTCTGATGGAGTGTTGTAGTAATAGGAGTGCACGAAAGATGAAAGGGATGATGATAAAGGATTACTTCATTGTAAAATGGAAGACTATGAAGTATTCACACCATAGTGTTTATGCATCCACACAGAGGATAAAAACTAAGATGAAGAAAAAAAGGGTCAGAGTAGTCAAAAGAGATTAGTAATAAAGGACCAAGAGAACGAGAAGTGGATGTTTACAAAGAATTTTGTAGAGTATACTATGGTTGATGCAATGATTGAATATAAACTAGCCCATACCATTGATGTACTCAAGATGGTTTAAGAACCTAAATCAGTCATATATGAAGGACAAAAAATGGTGCAGGTAAACCTTGGCAAGGAAGGTGAGGAAAACATTATCAAATATGGAGACAATTGAAATCTTGTGCTCAAAATAGTAGCCTTCAAGATATTTATGGAGTACAAAGATGTTTTTGCATGGACCTACAATGGTTTGAATGGAATACCACTAGAACTTTGTGCACACAATATTCCTTTGATCGAGGCTACATAGCTAGTAAGGAGATGCCCATACATAATGAATCCAAAGTATGCAACTCTAGTGAATGTTGAGATAGATAATTAGATGCAGACATAGTTTTTAAATTTACAACAAGTGAGTGGGTGGCACCTATTGTGATTACCCTAAAACAAGAAGCAAACAAGATCTATATGTGTATGAATTTTTAGAGTATGAATGTCATAATTATAAAATATCCCTTCCCGATCTCATTCATAGATTCTATACTAGAAGAAGTGGTAATGCATGAAATATGTTTATTTTTGGATGGATTTTTAGGCTATAATACAATTTGTATTATGGAGGAGGACAAGTTAAATACCACATTCATAATGAAAAATAAAATATATGCATACAACCAAATTCCATTTGGATTATGTAATACACCTACTACCTTTCAAAGGATTATCTTATATATTTTTGATAAAATATCCACAAGAAACTTTAAAGCCTTTTTGGATGATTGGTACCTAAATGGCTAAGAAATAGAGCACTTAAAGGTGCTAGACAAATGTATGAGTTTATTTTGAGGAGCTCAAATAGTACTAAACCCAGGGAAGTATGTATTGTTTGTATCTTATGGGAAATTAATAGGACATACTGTGTGTCAAGAAGACTTGAAGATAAATCCAGATAAGATACAAGTCTATCATTGGTGGAGGAACCTCAAGATGTGAGCTCTATAAAAATATTCTTATGAATAGTAGGATACTATAGGATTTTTATCAAAAACTATGCATAGATTACCTACTTGATAGATGCTCTCACATGTAAGAGTGTTTCTTTAAAGTGGGTAGAGGAACACCAAGAGATTTTTGAATGGCTCAAGGTACACTTGGTGAAAGCACCCATTTTGGTATATCCAAATTGGTAAAAAGAGTTCCATGTTCATGTTGATGCTTCAAATTTTACATAGATGTGCCTTAGCCCAAGAAGGATAGTTTGCATTGGATCATCCCACCTATTTTGCAGGTTAGTTTTTGTCTAGGGTGGAGAATAATTATAGCATGATGAAATGAGAAGCACTAGGAATGATCTATGTTGTACCAAAGTTTAGACACTACCCGCTAGCCAACTCATTTACTTTTTATGTATATCATTAAGCATTGTTGTACTTAATCAAAAAACCAATGATATATGTATGAGTGAGTAGGTGGCTTGTCATATTATAAGAGTTCATGTTTTGAGTGGTAGTAAGACCAGGGAAGAAGCACTTGATAGTAGATCAACTATTAAGGATTTGCTCTAGAGAACCTACAGAAGGAGGTATACAATATGAATTCCTTGAAGCACAAATTTTTATGATAAGTGTGGTACCAACATGCTATATACACATTGAGGAATACTTTTCAATAGGAGATCTTCCAAAAGAAATGATGACAATGAAACAAAGAAAGAACATTACAAAATTGACACCATTTACATTGATTGCATGCTTGTTATACAAGATGGGAGAAGACCACATCTTGAGAAGGCATGATGGAGGATGAAGTACAACAAAAATTAAAGGAGACACATGAGGGATTGGCTGGAGATCACATGGGGCTAGATGCAACAACAAGGAAAGTGTTGTTAGTAGAGTTGTAGTGGCCTACCCTTTATCACAATGCCAAAGATTATTTGAAGGTATGTGATACATGTCAAAGAATAGGAAATCATTAAAAAAGGATTTCACGCAATTGCACCCTTCTCAAACTCAATAAATTTTTAAAAGGTGGGGATTGGGTTTTGTGGGACCACTTTAAACAAGCTAAAAAGGGAAATGTTGATACATTGTAGTGGCTATGGAATACTTGACAAAATGGGTAGAAGTGAGGGCTTTATTAGATAACTCTACAAGAAGCACTATCTGCTTCTTATATGAGTAATTTATCACAATATTTGGGATTACCCTAAAATTAATAAGTGATATGGGGGGTCATTTCATCAATGAAATTGTTCAAAAGTTTTCTAAGGAATTGAGGATATTTCATTATTTTCTAGCCCATATTAGCCCAGGGTAAATGGATAGGCAGATGCAAAAAATAAGGTATTGGATTATATAATTTATAATACATGTGACATGGAGGGTTTTGATTGAGAAGAATGATTTCTATTAGTCCTTTGGGCGTACAGGACAACTTTAAAGCCAACAACAAATCATACACCCTTCTAGTTAATGTATGGATAGGAGGTGGTCATACCAATTAATTTCTTGGTACTGAGTTTATGGGTAGCAGTGGAGAACAACCTATGTGATAAGGAGAGCATGGAAGAAAGCCTCATAGCACTCTTACAATTGGAAGAGAAGAGGGTGATGGCACAATGGACAATGGAAATTACCCAATGATAATGACATTTTTGGCATGAGACTTGAAGACAGGAAATATGGTGTTAAAATTTAATGGAAAAAGAGAAATAGAGCTAGGTAAATTGAAGACATTTTGGCTTGGACCCTTCCAAGTGGAGGAGTATTGGACAATAGGGTTGTTCAACTAAAGAAATTGGATGGTACAATCTACCCTTAAATGATCAATGGTTCTAAGTTAATGGTGTATAATGTAAAGGCATAAGTAAATACGATCAACTTAGAATCATCATAGGGAGAAACTTCTAGAAGGATGATAGAAGTACCATAACTAGGAATACAATTTTATGAATGAGGAGAGCCTAGTAGAATCATTAGAGAAGAGGAAAAAATGAACCTAGAGTGGCTATTCAAAACAGAATGGGATTCTGCAATTGACCAAATGGGATTGGAACCTTGTTGTGGCTGCTCCACAACATACCCCAAAATTGGGGACCCCCCTTTTGCATATTTTCCAAGAAGACCGAAGTGGCCCATATGCTAAAGATCAAAGAAAAAGCAAAACACCACAAGGAGGAAAAAGTGTCGCGATATCGCGACATGTTGCATTTTCACGGCCAAAAGAGAAGGAAAAAGTGTCACGATATCACGACATGTTGCATTTTCATGGCCCAAAGCAAAGAGAAAGAGCGAGGAGAAAAAGTGTTGTGATATCGTGACATGTTGCATTTTCGTGGCCAAAAGAGAAGAGAAAAAGTGTCGCGATATCGCGACATGTTGCATTTTCATGGTCCAAAGAGAAGAGAAAGAGCAAGAAAGAAAAGTGTCACGATATCGCGACATGTTGCATTGTCGTGGCCAAAAGAGAAAAAGTGTCGCGATATCGCGACATGTTGCATTGTCATAGCCAAAAGAGAAAAAGTGTCGTGATATCGCGACATGTTGCATTGTCACGGCCAAAAGAGAAAAAGTGTCGCGATATCGCGACATGTTGCATTGTCGCGGCCAAAAGAGAAAAAGTGTCGCGATATCGCGACATGTTGCATTGTCGCGACCAAAAGAGAAAAAGTGTCGCGATATCGCGACATGTTGCATTGTCGCGGCCAAAAGAGAAAAAGTGTCATGATATCGCGACATGTTGCATTGTCGCGGCCAAAAAAGAAAAAGTGTCGCGATATCGCGACATGTTGCATTGTCACGGCCAAAAGAGAAAAAGTGTCGCGATATCGCGACATGTTGCATTGTCACGGCCAAAAGAGAAAAGTGTCGCGATATCGCGACATGTTGCATTTTCGCGGCCAAAAGAGAAAGAAAAGTGTCGCGATATCGTGACATGTTGCATTTTTGTGGCCAAAAGAGCAAGAAACAAAAGTGTCACGATATCGCGACATGTTGCATTTTTGCGACTCAAAAAGGGCAGGCAGGCAAAGAAACAAAAGTGTCGCGATATCGCGACATGTTGCATTTTCGTGACTCAAAAAGGGCAGGTAGGCAGAGAAACAAAAGTGTCGCGATATCGCGACATGTTGCATTTTCGTGACTCAAAAAGGGCAGGCAGGTAGAGAAACAAAAGTGTCGCGATATCACGACATGTCCGATTTTTGCCAAGGGAACAAAGTAGTGGACAGTGCATCTGATATTAGTGATGAACACCAGGATAGTGAAACTGAAGACTGCATAATGACGTGGACACATAAGGACAAAATCCAATGAATAAGACAAAATGTTACATAAGGAATCTTTAATGATTTGAAATCATTTAAGATGGTCGTTACACATGGAAGGAAGCGGACGCGTGCCCATGTGGAGAAAAGGAAACGTTTTTTTTAAATCAAACGAAAAGTGAAGAAAACCAAACAGAGGAAGCCAAACCATGGGAATGAAACGAAGGGCCACAAAATAGAAATGAAAAGCCTTTTTGGAAACCAAAACACATGCATGCACAAGGGAAGGTGAAACGAATAGCCATTGGAAAATGAAACGAAAAGCTTCCTAAAAATTTTAAATACGCCAAGCAAGGATGTTTTGAGGGGTTGGAAACTGCTGCGAGCAGGTTGCAGATTTGAAGGCAAGAGGGCCATTCTGGACCTGTTTGAGTCGTTTTCTTCCATGGACTGGTTTGGGAAAACCAGAAATTTCTATTATTGTAAAATGACAAATTTTTAATACAAAAAATTTCAGAAAGTTGCATCTTATGGACAAGAAAGGAGTCATTTTCTGCATGCAAGATTAAATGTCTATTTTTCCCCTTTTCAGATTTTAGGCTTGTAAATGGAGTTTATGCAAGTTTTCTTGGTTGCTTCATGCGAATGTTTAAATCTGAAAACCTCATTTAAAACCCTAGGAGCCAACACTTAGCTTATCCGGATTGTGCTTGTTTTGCAAGTCCAATAGGTTAGGTTGCATGCATGAAAACCTCACATCTTCGGTTTTGTCGAAATAGGATAGCATCAAACTGAATGCATCTTGTGTTCCATTTTCTGCATTTCATTTTCATTTTCTGCATTTTATTTTCCAAAAATTTTAACTTTTTTTTAATTTTTAGGCATTAAAATAAACATTTAAAAAATTTCAAAATCCAAAAATAATTTCACCATTGCGTAGGTTATACTTCATACTTCCAATACGCACTTTGAAATTTCATTTTCGGAGTTGTTTAGTATTTTTAAAAATTCATCGAAGTTGCTATTTTATTACAGATTTTGAAAAATCCGAAAATAGAAAATTTCCATTTTTGGGCCGAATTTCATTTTTTTCAGTTTCATGTTTCATTCATGAGCCTATGATGACATTCCCTTCATGAAAATTCCAATTTCATTGAAGGAGTTATGTTTTATGGCATTTCACAAATTTCCATTTTTTAAGCCTAAAATTACCCTCTCTTCATAAAAATTCTAATTTTACGAAAGAGGGGTAATTTGAGCACTACATCGTAGGTCATATGAGGGCCAACTCACATTTGCTCTATTTTGGTTCAATGAACAATCACTAAAGTTTCATGGTAAAATAAACCAACATTGCCCCTTGTTTACGGTTACTTGCAATCACTAAGGTGTTCCAAGCATTTAAATTGAATATCTTTATTTGAGATTACTAATACACATATGCAAATGCTAATATAGCGGAGACCTTGGAGAAGTCATTTTGTTTAACTTCTTTGCAAGAGGGGATTTGGAACCCAAATCCTAAGGAAGAGTGTACTTTCACAATTGGGTGAAAATACCACTCAACATTTTGGCGCTAGAAGGAGGGCCCGAATTGGTTTATTTCAGTGTGATTTAAATGCTATAGGGATTTAAATTTTGAATATTTCATGCCCTATTGATTATTATCTTTAGCCCTCTTTTAACAATACAACCTTGTAGTGTTAAAAGGAGGACATAAATTGCTATGCATTGTTCTAACGCTTTTGATTGTTCATACAGGAATAATGTGTTTTGATTTGATTTTGAAAATTTTTTGTCTTGACTAACGAGGTTGTCTCCATGCAATTACTTTCATTTGATTTTAATGGATACATCTCTTGGTTGATGCTAACATGATTATTCATACGTTACATGTTTGATATTTGCTAGTCATTTCATGCTTATTTGTAAGGAATTATTTTGTCTAAAATGTAGTTGTTGTCGGTATTATGCTCTTCACTTGCGTGTAATGCGATCTTGTGAATCAGAAAGCCTACAACACTAGGAGTATGCTCTTCACTTGTGCATATGCGATCTGGTGAATCAGAAACTAATTTACATTTTTAGAATATTGCTTTGTCATGGTTCCTCCTTTTATTCATGACTAACAAATTGGTTTTGAAGTTATTCTTTGAGTTTCATTAATGGCTACAACTGCAGGAACGTGGTATGGGATACATGTTAATCCTTTGAACATTAGTGGATATTCTCATGATTTACCCAAGAACGTAGAAAAACGTTTGCCCAAATTTAAACACAATGGTCCAACATTAGCCGAGGAACATATTCAAGCCTATGTGGATATCCTAGTTAGATGGAATGTCGAACATGAGGATGTGGCATGTAGAATGTTTCCTGGAACCCTAGATGAGGTGGCATATGATTGGTACATCAATTTACCCACTGGTTCTATTACATCTTGGACTCAATTGAAAGATGAGTTTATCAATCAATTTAGGTTGCTCATTGATCCTCTCACGATATATCAACAATTTACTTCTTGCAAAAGAGAACCTAATGAGCCAATGAGAAGTTTCAACATGAGGTTTCGAAAGCTTTATGCGAGATTAATTTCTCCCTATACTATTGAGGAAAGTGGTGCTCTTCAAATATACTTTCGAGCATTGGATCCATTGTTTGCCATATTGGTTAGGATGAATCCCTTGGTTACTGATCTTGCATCGGCCTACACAGAAGCTATGATTGTAGATCAACAATTGAGGCCACAAGGTTATGGAATAGAGCAATCAACTATGGTAGGACAACTAGGGGCTTGCAATCAAACCTCGATGGTAAATCAAGCATGGGCACAACAAAATTTGATATCAAATGTTTTTCCCTACAATCAACTTTATCCTACCATACCAACTTATGCTCCCACATGTGCTTATACAAGTACTTCCATCCATCCAACTATGCCTCAATTAGAGAATCATGTGGTCACTCATGGAACCATTGCAACAAATGTTCAAGCTTTGTCCATGGATATCAATCCAACTAATCCTACTACTTCTACCACTCAACCCAAAGAGTTCGTATCGAAAGTAAAAGAGCAAAAGAAAGTGGTTAAGAAGGTATGTAGGCATG
Organism: Wollemia nobilis; assembly: GCA_028583015.1. Classification (NCBI taxonomy): domain Eukaryota; kingdom Viridiplantae; phylum Streptophyta; class Pinopsida; order Araucariales; family Araucariaceae; genus Wollemia; species Wollemia nobilis. The sequence continues at coordinate 896,896 of JAQPPZ010016980.1, read as the reverse complement.
TTCCACCACAAAAATGAGCACATCAATGTATGCATCCAAATCATCCTAGGAAGAAAATTCATAATGCCGATCTTAATGATGTTTCATGTTATGCTTCTTCAAGCGATACAAGAGATTTTGAGGTGACTCACGTTGAAGTAAATACCTATTCAAAAAGTCTTGAAGAGCATGAAGTTTTTGGAGAAGAAATTCTATGGATGGGTAACAAGAAGTTGGAATCAAATGATCACCATCTTGTTTTGGAAAAGAAATATCTAGAATCATTACCCAAAAAGGAGGATTTGGATGAACGAACTTATGTGGATATGATTTGGTTAGATGTACTTGCAAAGGATTGGAGCAACTATATGACACGGAATTCAAAAATTGATCCCATTATAGAAGCTCCTAAGCCATCACAAGTGGCTGAAAATGAATTTGAAAGAAAATCAACAAATGAAGTTGAAGACATAATCGAATTTCACCACTTGTTCTCGAAGGACACTTTGGATGATGTTCTCGAAAGTGATGACCAAGAGGATCCACACCTTCCAAATTGTGATAAAATTGAATCATGGGTTACAAATTTGGATTATGATAGCTTTACCAATTTGAATTCAAGAGATAACCCACTTTTGGAAATAACTGAACCATCTAAGGAAGGTGAAGATGAATTGGATGAGAAACATGATGATGAATCAGAAGATGAAGAAGAAGTACTTGAGCGTCACTATGATTCATGGAAGAAATGGGAAGAATATTATCAATCTAAATCTTCTAATAAACTTGTTGTGTCAATTAATATGCAGGATAACTCAATTGATTCCTCTCATGAGGATACTATAAATCTTGTACAATTTGAGAAAGTTTTGGAAGAGGAATTCGAATCTCATCAAATTTTGGAACATGATAAGGATTCTACAACCATGAATCAAGAAAGAGAATCACTTGCTTTAGATTCCTTTGAAGGAAAAGAAATTGAAAGTCTTGATCCACTTACTTGTGCTACAATGATTATGCCATTTCAAAATGAGAAAATTACAAAGCCTAAATCATTTGGGTTTGATATCATTGATGATCCAATTGAAAATCTCACGTTACCCAAAACAACCCAAGTGATTGATCATGGAAATGTGTTAGTTAACCCACCCCTAGATAGACAAGACTTATGGTTTGAAAGGGATGGACATGTGTTCAATTGGGTACCTAAGTTTGGTGCCTTTGATAAAAAAATCATGGAGAAAGAACAAGTGCTACATGATGATGAATGTCATGAGAGAAAAGAGGAATTTTCAAATCCTCTTCAAGTAAGGTCAAATGAAAACATGCCAAAGGTAAAATCTCACCTTTTTGGTTTCACCATGCAAAATTCGAATGAAGGTTTACCTAATGAATTGTTTGATTCAAATATTATTAATGTTATGGCTTTATTGAATGAAAATGAAAGCTTATTTCTACACCATGAATCAAAGTGCGGAATGGACATCTTAAAGAATAGACATAAAGGAATTGAATATCAATCATTGTCTAATCAATTTGAAAACTTGAAACTCCACCATAGGATTATTAATGAAACTAAATCAAATTGGTATGGTGAGAGGGGCAAGTGGAAGTTTGTTTCTTTGTTTGGTTTGATCTTGTTTTTGTTGGATTCCTACAAAATTTGGCATGTGTATCACATTATATGTCTTTTGGAATGCTCAAATCATGTTTGGGATCCAGGGAAGTGACAGTTCAAACTGTGCATCGTCTTGTACCATATTGTACATTTGTATATAGTCTTTGGTTTTTGGTGTTGGTTTGTGTTTTCAAGTTCCTTTTTTGGGATTGTATTTTGGGTTTGGTTTTAAGTTTTGTGTGTTGGTCCTTTGGACACTTTTGGTTTGTTTAAAAAAAAAAAAAAAGCGAGATGTCAACTTATGTCCTTATGAATGTTGAAAAGCGAGATGTCAACTTATGTCCTTATGAATGTTGACTAAGACTAAGAGAATATGAAACATCGGAATTGTATTGCAGAAAGCTCCACGAGTATCGCAAACACATTAAAGAATATCGTTTGAAACTTGTGATGCATGAAGTTGTCAGTTTTACAAATTATGGTAAAGTAGGTGGTATACTCCATCCGCATTTCAAAAAGAGCAATGCGTTCATCCATATCTCATGTTACATTTGACATTGCATATACATTTCATCTCAGTTGCATCTACATTTCAAATACAATCATTGAAAAGGTGTCAAATCCTCTTAGGGTCATTACATAACATATATTAAAAGGATCCTAAGGTTGGGAACTGATGCCCGAGCTATCTTGAACCAAGCACGTTCTACACATATTAAAGAGGATCTTGAGCAAAATGGTCAAAACCATACTTGGAAGAAAAGGTGAGGCGAAAGGAGTATTTCGTGTCTGTCCTATCATGCAACATAATCCTTAAAATAGTGGTTTTTACCACTCCCATAGTGCTTAAAGCCTAAAATCGGAGTAGTAAGGATAGGGTCAAATCCTCATCGAACTTAGGTTGAGGATCCAATTCCCCAAAGCTCTGATTTGACCTTCATGGAGTAGTAAGGATAGGGTCTAATTCTCATCTCGCTTAGGTTGAGAATCCGATTTCCCAAAGCTTCTATTTTGCCCACTCAAGAACTTAAAATTCCAAAGCAAATATTTTTCATTCTACTTTTATTGCATCATTGATATTGGATTGGAAGGATCGTACTACATGTCCCTTGCAAGGATGGGTAGTCATCCCCAAGGTTCAAGAAATCAAAAGTAAAGTCAAATCCTGGATTATGGGGTTGATCTCCACCGGGGCTATAGATGCCTGATCGGAAGTGGAGTATGCTCATGCGTGGCAACATGTCTTGTCTAAAAGCAAGACCACCGACTGCTCAAACAGACAGAGCTAGCCTGACAGTTTCATCCATAGTAGGTTAAATCATTTTGTTCAAGATGAGGTAATGAACTCCAGATCAGAGTAGTAAGGATAGGGTTAAATTCCCATCTCGCTTAGGTTGGGAATCCTATTCCCCAAAGCTCTGATTTCACTTACACTTGCACATGGGTTCAAGATGGTAGTGACACATAACCAACTTTGGGATCTAGTAAATTAATTCAGTATGCACATATTTGGTCCTAAGAGGGTTTGACAGTTTTAATATGTTTGTTCATGATACTAGAAAGTTTGAGCCTTTGCAAAGCAGGTTGTTATATCTCTAGCATAGTTTTCATACATCAAATCCTGCACAAATCATTCATAGCCTTGCATACGAATCATAAGTGAAACTGACAATGGAAAGTTGAACGAGTTTCAAACGATAGGGAATGAAGCACATTGCACACACCAAGCTGATGCTTAATAATTCTAATGCTTCATGTATTTCTCATCTAGTTTCATTCTTGGGATATTTGTTGACGCTTGTATTTGAGTCTGTGTGTTTTCAAGTTGGGTTCTCACCGAAATGCTCAGAAGCATTTCCCAGTAGAGTCACCATTTGTTGTGGCTGCTCCACAACGTACCCCAAAATTGGGGACCCCCCTTTTGCATATTTTCCAAGAAGACCGAAGTGGCCCATATGCTAAAGATCAAAGAAAAAGCAAAACACCGCAAGGAGGAAAAAGTGTCGCGATATCGCGACATGTTGCATTTTCACAGCCAAAAGAGAAGAAGAGAAAAAGTGTCACGATATCGCGACATGTTGCATTTTCACGGCCAAAAGAGAAGAGAAAAAGTGTCGCGATATCGCGACATGTTGCATTTTCGTGGTCAAAAGAGAAGAGAAAGAGCAAGAAAGAAAAGTGTCGCGATATCGCGACATGTTGCATTGTCGCGGCCAAAAGAGAAAAAGTGTCGCGATATCGCGACATGTTGCATTATCGCGGCCAAAAGAGAAAAAGTGTCGTGATATCGCGACATGTTGCATTATCGCGGCCAAAAGAGAAAAAGTGTCACGATATCGCGACATGTTGCATTGTCGCGGCCAAAAGAGAAAAAGTGTCACGATATCGCGACATGTTGCATTGTCGTGGCCAAAAGAGAAAAAGTGTCGCGATATCCCGCACATGTTGCATTGTCGCAGAGAAAAGAACGTGAGTATCAACTTTTGGCCAAAGAGAGAAAAGTGTCGCGATATCGCGACATGTTGCATTTTCACGGACAAAAGGAGCAGAGAAACAAAAGTGTCACGATATCGCGACATGTTGCATTTTCGCGACTCAAAAAGGGCAGGCAGGCAGAGAAACAAAAGTGTCGCGATATCGCGACATGTTGCATTTTCACGACTCAAAAAGGGCAGGCAGGCAGAGAAACAAAAGTGTCGCGATATCGCGACATGTTGCATTTTCGCGACTCAAAAGGGGCAGGCAGGCAGAGAAACAAAAGTGTCACGATATCGCGACATGTCCGATTTTCGCCAAGGGAACAGAGTAGTGGACAGTGCGTCTGATATTAGTGATGAACACCAGGATAGTGAAACTGAAGACTGCATAATGACGTGGACACATAAGGACAAAATCCAATGAATAAGACAAAACGTTACATAAGGAATATTTAATGATTTGAAATCATTTAAGATGGTCGTTACACATGGAAGGAAGCAGACGCGTGCCCATGTGGAGAAAAGGAAACGTTTTTTTTTTAAATCAAACGAAAAGTGAAGAAAACCAAATAGAGGAAGCCAAACCATGGGAATGAAACGAAGGGCCACAAAATAGAAATGAAAAGCCTTTTTGGAAACCAAAACACATGCATGCACAAGGGAAGGTGAAACGAACAACCATTGGAAAATGAAACGAAAAGCTTCCTAAAAATTTTAAATACGCCAGGCAAGGATGTTTTGAGGGGTTGGAAATTGTTGCGAGCAGAGTTGCAGATTTGAAGGCAAGAGGGCCATTCTGGACCTGTTTGAGTCATTTTCTTCCATGGACTGGTTTGGGAAAACCAAAATTTTTTGTTATTGTAAAATGACAAATTTTTAATACAGAAAAGTTCAGAAAGTTGCATCTTATGGACAAGAAAGAAGGAGGAGTCATTTTCTGCATGCAAGATTAAATGTCTATTTTTCCCCTTTTCAGATTTTAGGCTTGTAAATGGAGTTTATGCAAGTTTTCTTGGTTGCTTCATGCGAATGTTTAAATCTGAAAACCTCATTTAAAACCCTAGGAGCCAACACTTAGCTTATCCGGATTGTGCTTGTTTTGCAAGTCCAATAGGTTAGGTTGCATGCATGAAAACCTCACATCTTCGGTTTTGTCGAAATAGGATAGCATCAAACTGAATGTATCTTGTGTTCCATTTTCTGCATTTCATTTTCATTTTCTTTGCATTTTATTTTCCAGAAATTTTAACTTTTTTTTAATTTTCAGGCATTAAAATAAACATTTAAAAAATTTCAAAATCCAAAAATAATTTCACCATTGCGTAGGTTATACTTCAGACTTCCAATATGCACTTTGAAATTTCATTTTCGGAGTTGTTTAGTATTTTTAAAAATTCATCGAAGTTGTTGTTTTATTACAGATTTTAAAAAATCCGAAAATAGAAAATTTCCATTTTTGGGCCAAATTTCATTTTTTTTAGTTTCATGTTTCATTCATGAGCCTATGATGACATTCCCTTCATGAAAATTCCAATTTCATTGAAGGAGTTATGTTTTATGGCATTTCACAAATTTCCATTTTTTAAGCCTAAAATTACCCTCTCTTCATAAAAATTCTAATTTTACGAAAGAGGGGTAATTTGAGCACTACATCGTGGTCATATGAGGGCCAAATCACATTTGCTCTATTTTGGTTCAATGAACAATCACTAAAGTTTCATGGTAAAATAAACCAACATTGCCCCTTGTTTACAGTTACTTGCAATCACTAAGGTGTTCCAAGCATTTAAATTGAATATCTTTATTTGAGATTACTAATACACATATGCAAATGCTAATACAATGGAGACCTTGGAGAAGTCGTTTGTTTAACTTCTTTGCAAGAGGGGATTTGGAACCCAAATCCTAAGGAAGAGTGTACTTTCACAATTGGGTGAAAATACCACTCACAGAACCTTGATATAGAGAATGCAAAATATTACAAGTTCATGTGATATTTTTGAATAATGAAGGCAATGACAAACTTTGAACCCTCATGGATGTTGCATTGCAAGAAAGAGAACCTGGTATAGCAGAAGCAAGGGGTGGGACTCTAAATGAAGAATCAAGAATTTTGCAACAAATAATTAGGGAGACATCAGTTTTAGGAAGAATATGAGACCCTAATAATATATAATACATGACTAAGATAACAAGTGGTTCATGAACTAGATGAAATAATACAATGAATAAATGAAAGAGAAGAATTACAAAGAGTGGAATTGGATGAATTTGACCAAGAATTGGAAAGACAAATGGAAGAGTTAAGGGGAAGTGCTAATGGTAATGAAGAAGCACCATCAGAGAGTAGTCTCTTCTCCTTAGACTCTAGTAGTTCATCTTTAGAGATGCTAAGAATTCAATTGAACACTAAAAATTCTTCTAGTACTACCTCCCCATTGACAAGAAGGTCTAGAAGACAGAGGAATGTGATGCCACAAGAGCAAGATGAGATAATTGAATTATGAAGGAGTGAGGATAGACCACAACAAGGTCTTGCTAATTTTATAGAACATCAGATGAGTAGAGAACAAATTGCTATAATTTTATGGCGAGATGTTAGAGAAGTGCTAGAACAACCTAGGAATGGAGGATGGATTGAGGACTCAAGCAAAAAATAAAATCTTTCTAAGGATACCAATACTTCATATCCAAATCAATGAGGTTAGAAGGAAAAGATATGAATCTCAAAGTCAATAATCATGGGTATGATTCCTCAAAATGGTCCAAGTAATTGAAAATAATGAACCACTAATGCCCTAGGAGAGGGAGGAAGAAAGAATGGAAGATAATTCAAGTGGTGATAATGAACCAATAAGAGGACCACAAGGGAGAAAAGAGGTACAAGAATATAGAGCCACTGTAAGACAATTGAGAAGACAAAGAAGAGAAGTAAGAAGATTGCAAAGAAGAGTGTAGGAAACATCCAAATGGTCTATGAATACAATAGAAAAATGGAATGATTCAAGCACTAACTATGCCTTCTTAAATCAATATAGGAGTGCACTAGAACAATGTAATCCATAAAGAAATTTTGAAGAAGAAGGGTGCAATAGATTATTATTATAGGCAGATCGAAGGTTGAGAATTCTAAGGCAATTATCATCGAGAACTCAAAACCATGAAGGGAAACCTATGAGGGAAGAATCAATTGATCAAGTAAGAAATAGAGGGAACTTGAGTAATCCAAGGAGTTCAAAAATACTTCTAGGTAATCCAAGTATACCTAACCAAGGGGGAGTTTGGTTGATTTCCTTTCGAGTAGCTTAAGGAGGAGAAATTTCCTTCTTGCTATCCATAGGTTAATTGATCATCAAAATAGATTGCAAGGACTATTTGTAGAGATAGTAAAAAATAACAAGTAACCATGAGTTCATAAGGATGGTCCACCAGGCCTACCTTATCAAGCCCATTAGAATTTAAGACTTGTATTAAATGACTTAGGAACCAGATGAATCTCAAACAACTAGGAGTTTGATAGTCCAAAATATAATTGAAGATGTCATCTTGAATGACTAAGGAACCAAATGAATCTCAAACAATTGGAAGTTTGGCAATCCAACACAAGAGAGATTCAACCAAAAAGAGGGAAGGAAATTTTAAAATATTTATGGGGGAGAAGGATTTTGGAATAGAGGTAAAGTGCCACCAAGGACTTTAGTGCCAAGCCTAATATGTCATGGAAAATAAGAAATTAGGAGACATGATGGAAACATTGAACGATGGTCTACCATCAGGATGATGATAGAATAGGTAGTCATAATGATGATGGTAGGGAAGGCGATCATCATAAAAATGAAAAACAATCAATTGTCATGATGACAACAAGAACATCAACCATCATGTTGATGGTAGGATATATGGTTGACATAATGATGACAAACAAAGCATCTATTAGGATGATGATAGTAGGAAATATTGCCAGTCTTATAATCTACCAATAAACATAGGATTTCAATAATAAGAGAAATATATGATAGATTGGTGTATTGTGAGAATAATTAGATGTAATCAATGGGAGGAACAATAGCAAAAAATACCCCAAAGTTGAGGGAATCATAGATAACAAACAAAATCGATCTATGAAGATGATGATTCAACAAGTAAGAAATGCCATAGTCATAGACAGGAGGAAGTATCAACAAAAATATTGGAAGTTTGTATAGAAATTACCGTGTTCTTCACATGAAGCTAATGACACATGGAAAGGATTGAAAAAAAAAGTAGAATAAGACAAAAGGTAAAAAAAGACAAAATTAGAAAAGCATGACAATTGCATGCAAGGTGGAGAGGTGTCACACATGCAGTTGGTGGTAGTTGGTAGATAGTTGCATGGGTGGTATTTATAACTAGAATAAGTTATAAATAGGATGTCTAAAGAGGAGAATGTTTATTATACACAAAGGTGATTAAAACATTTGCACAACAGAAGCAATATCTAGATATTAGTTAGCAGAAAACAACTTGTGCATTAGATATTATTTTACCAGATGAAGGATGTCAAAAGCCATATAAAATTGATAGACCACTAATACCTCATGACACTTTACAATAGTTATTCATGTTTTTGAAGGGTAACTCTACTAACACATTTACAGTCGAATGCATCTAGGGATGATTGAAGTGTGGCCATCATAGGATGAAAGAATATGACCTAAGTGCAAAAAGTCCATGACTATGAGGAATCCTCAGTTGTCATCATTATCCCTATAATCAGCAAGAAAACCTCTATTCTAAGGTGAAAATAATGGATTTTTGTCATACACATCAATTGAAGGATATTATCATTAGACACATCGATTAAAGGATATTTCTATCACATACGAAGGAGATTGTTGTCAAACACATTTATTAAGGGAAACTACCATTAGAAAATTTGATTGAGGGGGTTTTCATCTCATACATTGGCTAAGGGAGGCTACCATCATTCAGGTCAGTAGTAGTGCCATCATACATCAAAATTCATAGTAATATGGAATATCATCACAAGATGGCAGTAGTCATGTAGTCAAGAAATTGGAATGAAGTTAGCCATATCAGATAAAAGTACCATTGTTGTCATAAAATAAAAAGTCAAAATCACCATCATTTTTAGAAGTGAGTGAAATATAAGTAGAAGTCACCCAAGTCAAACAAAATTGACCGATTTAGAGGAGTGAAAAAGCACACAAAGCATCACAACAAGAAGTACCATTGGAGTTAGTATCTAAAAAATGACTTTGACATCACCAGGAGCATTCTTGCATTGGTGGGGAGACACAAAAGAGTGGAATAAAATATAGAGTAAGGGCATATTTAAGGTAAATATATGTGCTCATAGATAGTTGTTCCATATCCAAAAGAAAAAGAGGTTTGATAGCTTGAGTGAGATCAAATATTACTTGGATCCATGCTAGTGGGGATTATTGCAAGCAATGGTGGGATCAAATACCACCAAAAATTGTACCCAAGAAAAATATCAAATAGATAGGTATACATATAATACTGCAAGTCCCTAAATTTGATAAAAAAATTCTACAAGGAGTACCTATTGCAAATGTTGTTGATATATGACCCTATCATGCATACAAGTAAGGTACAACTCAAAGAAAGCAATGTCAATGTTGTTTTTCACACAAATTTTTTAGAAGAAAATTCAAGATGCCTAAGGGTGGACATCTAGTAGTCAACAAAAGGGTCAATTCCAAGAAAATTCAATAGTTGATTCAGGGTGTCACGGATTTGAAGGACAAGATTGACACTTTGATGTCACATGGAAGCCACAAGGTGAAACTAACTCAACTAAAATATAAGAGACTTTAATGTATCATGAATGTACTGATGGTGAGATTTTCTAGAGATCAGTGAGCCTCAAAATTGCCTCTCTAGCTAATACCCTTCTTGCAAGGCATCGAGATGGGTGTTGATTATGATTGGAAAACCTATTTGGAAACACATAACCAAAATATTTTGATGTGTAAAACCATGAATTTCTCAATAGTTTTCTATGTGATTGGATTATTTTTGTATGCTATATATATGGTAGGCATGGAGATTCTATATTGGACCCTTAGGAATTTTTATAGAAGAACAATTTTGTAAATACTTGGCATCACATGTCATAACCCTAGAGATTTGATATGATAAAACCTCAGTCATACAAACATTATGATCCCATTAATTTGAGGAAATTCTTGCTATAATAGAGGAAAAAGAGATGGTCCAAGAAATAGAATTGAGCAAGGATAAGGGGGTATAATAGGAGAAGAATAAGGAACAAGTAACATCAATAAAAAGGGAGGAAGTAGGTTAGCTAGTAGAAACTTAGTTGAACCCTATTATGATGGAGGAAGAATAAAGTGAGGAGTATGCTAAAGAGTTAGCCAAATAGGAAGAAGAACCATAATAGAAAATGCTTCTTGTAAAATTGATACTGCCTATAGGAGAAAGTAGCTAACCACATTTGACATTGGATCAGCAGATGATCACAAAATAGAAAAACAATAAAGAAACCGATTGATATTTTAGGCAAATGAAAAGAAGTGTTTTAAGATGAATAATATATTATGGAAGAAGATGATGGCTTATCTGAACATATAATGCTAGATGTGACTAAATTTCAAGATCCACCAAAACTAAGAGCACATATTAAATAGTAAGTGGTTGCTTGTTTTACCAAGCCAACCCAAGTTATGTATAGAATACAATTGGAATTTGTAGGTTGTGTAGGATAATGGAAGTAGTGGAAATTGATGGCAGAATAACTTGAGAAGTTGGTATAATGGATTGGAAAAGGGTTATGGAAATCTGACATCTCCAATATATATCAAGAACAACCATGGTGGTTGCTAATGGAAATCCTTAAGACTATGGAAGGAACACTGACACTTTAACTAGAACCTGCTCAGGTGTATGTAGTGGTTCATGGAACTCACACATCTTCTAATAGCATGACAAAAAGGCCACAGGTTGAACTGGTATTAGAATTATTCATGATGTATAGCCAGATAAATTGTATGGCACACTTAATATTTTGGATAGTTGAAGGATTAAGCAACTCTACTTGGTTAAACAAAACCTTATGCAAAAATTATAGGAAATAGAGAGTAGAATACATAACATAGATGAGAAGCTATAGGAAATAGAACACAGTTGGCTAATGATATGACTTTTCTAAATGAAACTATTAAGGAAATTCAAGCAACATAGAGAGAACTGAATGATCTTCATGAAAAACTCAAGGATAGGGAGAGGGTCATTGTGGAAATGGAAGAAAAACTACTACAACAACAATCGGTAAAGGCATTATCATTGCAATAGAAGAACCAGAATGAAAATGACTTTTTGAATGAGCTTGAACATGCAAAATAGGAGGAAGTATTACTTCAAAAACTGGCTCAGATACAATAATGTGAAGTGGTATTAAGAAGTAAGTTGGCATAAAGGAAACCACATCCTCTACTCTAACACAAAAATGGATGAAATAATTTTTTATCCAATGGGAAGAGGAAATTCTAAAACAATTGCAAGCAATGGAGGATAAAGTGAATGCCTATGGAGTGGAATGGGTGAAGTATTACATCTATGGCAAGAAGATCTGTCATGAATGAGAAGCATATAAGCTTTGTGATCAAGAATTATAAATTCTACAAGCATAAGATCCAAAGGAGGTTGATACCCTAGTAAAACAACATAGGAAGTCACTGAGGCATCGACTAATGTAAAGGGAGGATAGATGTAGATAATAGTTCTAAGAAGAAATAAAATATTTGTATAAGGGTATACGTAATAAAGTGGTATGACATAGTAAAATTGCATGTAATATGATCAAATGTAATATCATAATACAATGTTAAATGTAATTGGAAATGCAACAAAATGAAATGCAAAGTAAAACAATCATCATTTAGTTAACAATTGTGTTACCTAGCATTTGTTAAGACTATGTCAAGGAAGTAGTTTTGGTAGTTTGGCCTGGTTGGTTATAGTAACTACCAATTCCACAAGTATAAATAGAAACCCCTTACATTTCAATTGAGATCCAATGTATTAAGAGAGCAAGATTTTGTATGATAGAAATACTAGAGTAGTAATATTAGCATGGTATTGTTGCAATCATAATACTAAACTGTATTCATCTCCATGATAATGCAAGATCACTCTTTTGTACTAAGTTTATCTTCACGATGCTTGTAGTATATTTGATCTCTATTTTATGTTATAGTTGTTGTAGGTAAGAAGACCCAAATGGATCATAGGTGATTGGCGTAAATCCTTGCAACAATAGTTGTTGTTGTACTAAGTTTATTGGTTCAAAGTTGTTGTTCGTGGATTGGCGTAATGGTTTCATGCATATTGTCAAAAACGAATTTAATGAAGAACCGCGAACGTTTCATTGCCTTTAATTTTTGCTTCCTCGAGGCCGCTATTAAGAGGATCGTGTTCCTGATTTCCAAGATATAATTGTGGATCACAAGAAAGTTGGTTTTAAATATTTAATGCTGCAAAGAGGACGGACCTCTATAAAAACCAATGTAATTCTCATTTACAAAGGTTGGAAAAACTTGCTGCTAGAAACTGGAATTGTATCTGCGGGAATAAAAGGATCAATTTCTAATTTTTCAAGCATTGCATGGATGAATTTCTTTTCTATTTTCTGCATTTCTAATAGCATTCGTATTCCTGCATTGCTATTACATTTAAATTCTGCATACTGGATTTAAATACTGCGGTCAGGGTACGATTCCTGGAATGTGGGTTTGGAGGGATTTGCGGCATGTGATTGTGCGAAGATTAAGCTGATTTCTTATGTTACTTGCTGTTGTTGCGTTTGTAGTTTCCCTCATCGTTGTTTTTCCGATCCCATCACTTCGGCCTGTGGCCATATTTCCCATTTCTTTCTGCAACCTTTTAAATATCTTTCCAAAGAACCCTATCTTAAACCCAATTTTAGAATAGTAGAGGGAACCAGCCCACTCTGGAGATTGTTCTGGGAGCCATTTCTTGCTTCCAGCCTTTCAATGTTGGCTGGGTCTAGGGCGCAATTGTAAAAATCCTTTCCTGTGGCAGATTCGTGACCAACAGGACCATACATACTCTATTGCCTATACAAGACACTATTTAATGTCATGTATAAGAAAGTTCGTAGCCTATTCCTCATAAAATTACTATAGGTATGGTGTTGGGAGCACATTAAGTGAGGAGACTAGAGGGGCTTCCTCATAAAAATAGAGGAGGGATGACCTACTATATTTCTCTAGGGTCCTATAGGAGGTTGAGGTAGGAGGATGAGTGGCCTAGAAGAGGCTAGGCAAGTGATTGATGAGATGATTGTGCCTCACATATACTAGAGATCTTGGTGAGGATACTAGTTGGGATAAGGATAGGAAGGAGTTGGCTCATGTGTAGTGATTATAGTGGCTATGGATGAAGGAGGGAGAGATATAGCTACATCATACTAATCAAGTGCAGCGCTAGTTTGAACTAGTGCAGGGGATTCCCTCAGTATGGGAGTTTTTGTACCAATGAGTGACTCATGACCCTATGATAGCTAGTGGGGCACCTAACCTTAGTCATTTTATTGAGTTAGATGAATATGATATTGTAGTCGCACTTCTAGATGCAGATGATGCAAGAGTAGGGGATGGGTACCATGAGTGGTATGCTACCATATTACCTACTAGGATCACATGGAAGAGAGGCATGGTATATTAGGTACAATAAGCCTATTATGAGACTGCTAGATGGAGATATGACAAAATACAATAAGGGGAGAGATAGAGGATATAGAGGAGAGAGGGTCCTCGAATGAGAGGAGGTAGGCAGAGACAGAGGTCCTCTCAGTAGGAGAGGGTCCTTTAGATTGAGGGAGGGAGTGGTTAGCAGTATCAAGCTAGATCCCACAGTGGCATGTACTCCCACTAGAGTAGACTACACTATCTCCTTAGTAGGAGGTTCCCTTAGCTCCTTTATAGGACACATCCAAGAAGGGAATTGCTATGGAGGTTGGGGAGATGAGCAACGTAGGAGAGGTGGTTGTTCTATAGGAAAAAATATCATTTTGAGGAGTCAAATTGGTATTCAAGAAATCTAGATTTAGGTATTAGAGGTATAGCTCATGCAGTCATAGGCTAAACTAGAATAGACCCAGACTCATTTATCCTAGTCTCAAGCACAACTGGCATAGGTACAGATATAGGGATAGGGACTATCATATCATATGAGAAGTGGAGCTTCAAGCAAGTCCTCGGGTAGCAGTGTGTTATTGGTAGAGGTGGTCACGACATCATAGTAGATGTCCTTCTACTAGACACTGTATTTTCAATTAGTTACTTAGGGTTAGAGGTTTCCATTACCTCCAGAGTTTACCCCTTTGAGTTACGCTAGATCATCTTCTAGGACAGTGTTTGGGGCTCCTTAGTTGTAGGTACCCAAACCACCACCCGATGATAGCTAGAGCTCTAGAGGATCTAGGGTATGATATAATAAGGTTTCTTTTTATGGTATACCTCCTAATTGTTGAGTATATCGATTTTGATTGTGGTATACCAGTTGATTACTTGTATTTTGAGAGAGAGTATATATATATATGACTACTATTTTTTTAATTTGGCATTTTAATTTTTGTTTTTGTGCGTAATACAAAATATGATTATTGTTTTTTATGATTTTATATAATCATGCTTATGATCATGTTTGATTTCTAAAGTTACTTTTATCATGCTTAATCAAGATATCATTGTAGGAAAGTGAAATGTGGTTTGATGTAAGTAATATTTTGTAATGTAGTGTGAAATTTTTTTTTTAGAAGAAATATTGTTTGGAAAATCTACCCTTACGATTTTGATCAGTCAAAAATAAATCTCGAGGATGTGTGCTTGTATATGACCATTTATGGAGGTTGCCCCTCATGTTGGTCATGAAGCAAATAATGTATGAGGTTTCTTATGTTGCTAACATCGAAGGGTTGTGGTCCAAAGAGTAGTTTTGAGATTTTTTGATTGAAAGTGATATAGTTGATGGTAAGTAATGTGTGATCTTAAATTTAATTTTGATTTAAATTTAAGAGAAGTACAATGTGATGAGGGTGATTAAGCATGAAAAATAGGATAGAGGACTTGCGCTAGGCATAAGATTCCTAGTGTGAAGTAAATGAAGAGATTTTATTTAGGGTTGTCTCATGCCATCATCATGAAGTCTATATGCAACTATATGACTAAGCAATTATGTATTATTAATGCAAATTTTTTTATATGGTAATAAATCATGTAATATGATGAAATGAATGCATTGTACTAGGTGGTAGATATAAGATGCAAGATTAATTGGTTTTTAGGACCACTTGCTTATGCAAACAGTCATACAAATCCATGAGGATATGGTGACTTCTTCTAATCAAAACTCAAGGAGAATATTAGTCATTTCAAAATGAAATAAGTTTATCAAGAACTAGTTTGTGTTTTGTGTGTTCATTTTCCATATTGATCTAAATTATGATGCAAAATCTCTCAAGTATCAAATGTGTGTGCTTATGAATTTCATTTACCAATTTTGAGTAAGGTAATGATGCAAACCAACTTTAATAACCAATGTGTGTGCAAATAAATATTTCATTTACCACAATTTTGTATGCGGTTGGACTTAACTAATTTGTAATACAAGCCAAAAAAATCTAGCTTATCCACAAGTGGACATTGGTTTGTACAAAAGAAGATCACTAATATGATAGAAATATTACCACACGTAAGACTACCCCATTTCCAGGCGATTTTCATTCAACCCATTGCTATAATGGGGATCACCCCATGATTTTCAAATAATTTAGGAATTCCAAATATTCAAGCTCATTACCCCCTTCTTTTCATTTGATTTCTTATAGTAGGGATTCTTGCTCATTTTTGAACAAGGGAATTTATGTGCTTTGTAGTAAAATCATTTTTTCTTCTTTTGCTCTCCATTTTATTTTATTGGGATACTTGCTCACTTTTGTGTAAGAGCAAGGGGATTTATTTGGGTAGGGGGGATCTTTTCCTTTTTTCAATTCTCAACATTCTAGACCATGCATATAATAGGATAGCAAGGGAAAATTTTCACTTAAGGAGCTAGGACTACTATGTAGCATCATCTTTCCTAGTGCAACAACCATTTTTAATATGTGTAAGTGTGTTTTGGTTCAAAAGTGGCAGAATTAGTTTCCAATAGTGATTTTGGTTCAAGAGAGATTGTAATTAATATCAAGAATCAAGACTTTATTAAAGTGTAGATTTTGTGAATAGTTCAAGATAAACTCTGACTTTATTTCAAAGAAGAACAATATTGATTGTGACTTTTGACAACATCGGTCTAATATTTCAATAGGATAGCAACTGGATGTGACCATACACCATATGCAATTGGACCAAAAATTTATTTTTAAAATATAGGATACAAGGAAGTAAATTAAAGGTGATATATAAAATGGTTGCAATTATGATTAAAACTAAATGCAAGCAATATATGTACAAGATATTAACAACTATGTACAATGGTGAAACTTGATTTTATGCATAGTATATTTTAAGGTGCATTATATTCATTGGTTCCTTAAGGTATTTTCCATCTAAGGTATCCAAATGATATGCAACTGATATAAATTTAGTAGTGATGATAAATGGACCTAACTAATTTGGTTGAAATTTTCCTTTAAGATTAGTTTGGGCATTTGTATTTTTTTATTTTCTTTAAGAACTAAATCACCAACTTCAAACAATCGAGTATGAACTTTCTTTGATTATGATATTTTGAGTTTATATTGATAAGCATGAAGGTGCTCTAAAGCATTTATACACTTTTCATATAAAAGTTCTAGCTGAATTAATCGTCTGGCACGATACTCATCTCCTACTTCAATATCTTGAAGTAAAAGATCTAAAGAAGGTACTTCAAGCTCAAAAGGAAATACAACTTTGATGTCGTATACCAGGACACATGAATAAGCACCTTTTTGGGTTCAAACACTGGTCCGATAAGCCCATAAGGCCAGATACAATTGAGTATGCCAATCTTGTACTAACTTATTAAAAAATATTTTTAGGATCTTGATTAAATTTTTATCAGACGCTTTAGCTTGAACATTTTCTTATGGATAGTAAGGAGTAGATCATCTATGCTGGATTTTATATTTTTCACAAAGCTTTTTTATGTCTTTATTTTTGAAGCAAGTTCCATTATCAGAGACAAGTGTAGAGGGAATACAAAATCTATAGATGATTTGATTAAAAATAAACTTAGAGACTTAGGTTCTTATGCAAGAAGCCAATGGCATGGCTTCTACCCATTTTGTGAAGTATTCAATTGTTGTGATAATGAACTTATTACCATTGAATGAAATTGGATTAATCTTCCCAATGATGTCTAGGCCCCATTTTGAAAAAAACCAAGGGGAATAAATGGCTTGAAGTTCTTGAGTAGGAGCATGGGCAAGATTTACATATCGCTAACATTTGTCACATCAATGCACATAGTCATTGGCATCCTTTTCCATGGAGGGTCAAAAATATCCCATTCGTAGGCGTTTTTTAGCTATGGCACCATTACTAAAATGACCTCTGTAAGATCTTTCATGCACTTCACTTAGTGCCTTTTTGAATTTAGCTAGGTTGAGGCATCTCAATAGGATACCTTCAAAAAATATTTTATATAATGTACTTCCAACAATTACGAAATGAGCAACTCATTTACGCAATAATGTATGTTGATTCTTGTCTAGGACATCTAAGAGTAATTCATTTTGGAGAAATTTGAAGATATCTTGATACCATGGTTCTGAGGATGTTTCTTCGATTATGAAGACATCCAAGGGTACTAGGCAAGACTCTAATAAAGAAAGTTCTAAGATTTGGTGAATGATGATAGTAGAATGGTCATCATACAACTCTAAAGGGATGAGAGAAGCAACTACTACCATTGCATCCATAGAATGATTGCTAGTATGAGGGATAGCTTCTATAGTAACTTTCTTGAATAAAGACATAGGTTTTAAAACATATTATTTATAAGGTCAAATTTTCTTGCCTCATGTTTGATAAAATATTATTAATTTGATTTACCATGAGTTATGAGTCTTCAAAAATTGATAAGATTTTTATATTCAAGTTCAAAGTTGCTTGTAACCCAAAAATCAAGACTTCATATATTGTTGTGTTATTTGTGTAGGAAAATTGGAGTTTGAAAGATAATGGGATAAGTTATTTTTGTGGAGACACCAATATAATGCCTACACTTGTGCCACTCTTACAACAAGCTCCGTAATTGATTTTAATAGGATCAATCTCTATACCTCACATAGATATGATAAATCCCAACAATTTACCACATTTCACTCCAAACACACATTTTTTTGGATTTAAATGAACTTTATATTCATGGAGCCTATTAAAGACTCGTCATAAATTAGGAATGTGATATTCCTCCTTAATAGACCGAGCTATGATGTCATCCACATAATCATGCAAAATATCATACATCATGTCATGGAATACATATGTCATAGCTCGTTGATAATTTTCCCCTACATTATTTAAACCAAAAGGTATTACTTTCCAATATAAAGTCCCCCATGGTGTAATGAAGGCAGTTTTGGGTTGATCTTCTGGTGCTATACAAATTTGGTTGTATCCTAAAAATCCATCCATAAGGGATAACATCCCACTTCCTACCATGAAGTCAATAATTTGATCCATATTAGGAAGGGGAAAATCATCTTTGGGATATGCAACATTGATGTCCCTAAAATCAGTACATACTCTAATTTTAGCAACCTCTTTTTTGGATACTAGAACAACATTAGATATCCAATCAGAATAGTTGATGGCTTGAATGAAATCAACATCTAAAAGTTTTTGTAATTCTTATTTAACCAACAAGGCTACTTTAGGATGCATTTTTCTAAGTTTTTATTTTACAAGTTTAGCATTAGGATGAACCACTAAGTGGTGCATGACTACAGAAGGATCTAAGTCGGGCATATCTATGTATGTCCATGTAAAGATGTCAGGGTATTATGTAAGAAGTTTTGTGTATTTACTTTGTTCTTCTTTGCCCAAGATAGCTCCAATTTTAACCATGTGAGGATTAGTTTCTATTCCAATATTAATTTTCAAGATATCTTCTACCACAATGCTCAAATCCCTTTCAAAGTTAGGAGGGGTGGGTGAAACACCCATTTCTTGAAGTTCTTCTAGGGATAATTTGGCTAACTCATCTTGTGTGGTTGTTGTTTGAACATGAGCTATGCATGGGATAGACCAATCAAAGAAGAAACTATTCCGCATAATTTCTTCATGAGAGATGTCATAAAAGATGTCTCCTTCTACACACTCATATGGAGTGACAATTATTTCTGGATGTACTATCGATAGCATGTTGTAAGAAAACAAATGATTTTTCTTTTGCTTCTTAATATCCTTTAAATGTTTTTTATTTTCTAAATATTCCCCATATGTGATTAGGTGATCATCTTCATCAAAGGGAAAAGGTTGAGATTTTGTAGGGATATAGCCTATGCCACATCGGGCAGGTCATTCCTCCACCTCAAAAGGTTCACGTATGCCATTTTTAAAATGACCTAAACCTTTACCCTTGTACCCCATATCACACATAATTTGCTTAGATTTTATATATCTGTTGGAGAAATAACATTGGGTAAAACTATTTTCATCAAATGTAAAGCTCATTTGCTTAATGTTGATTTTGTCTAGGGAACATCCCATGGAAATAAAGGTACAATTTCCAACATGATATATATTTCCTTGCTTGTGAGGTAAACCTGTAGTACACGAGAATGGTGGTAATTGAGACAAGACAATGGAGTCTTGTATGGAAAAATTAGCATGTTTTGTTGGTGCTAATATGGTGGATAAATCTGGTAAGGCCTCATCTGTAAGAGGGTATGATGTAGAAGGATCATTATCACTAGAGGGTATAGGTATGTCAAAAGGAGATGATGATTCAAGTGTTGGTAGAGAAGACTTAGGGGAATTAGGTGCTAATGATGATAAGGCTAGATAAAAAGGGACATTAATGGGTTCTACCATGGCACACATTTCAAAAGATCTAGGATCTCCATGAATGGTGACCAATTGATTCTTAAATTCAAATTTTACACATTGGTGCAAAGTAGAGGGGATTGCCCTCATTGCATTGATCCAAGGACATCCCATAAGAATGTTGTATGATGTCAAGAAAGATACAACAAAAATGGATGTGTCCAAAATCCTAGGACCGACTTGTAATGAAATGGATATCACACCACAAACTTCTTGGGTTTCATCATTAAAGGCTTTAATAATAATTTTGGTTCTTCTTAAATATTTGATTCTGAATCCGAACCTTTTGAAAAATTCATAAGTACATATGTTCAATGATGAGCCATTATCAATCAATACTCTTTTAACACACACATCCCCAATTAATGCTATTATGTATAGGGGATTATCCCTATGCATACTCTGAGGAGGAATATCTTTGTCATGAAAATCAATGTAGTCAGTTCCATGAGAAACCACAATGTTGACTATGGCAGTTGGCTCTATGTCTTGAGGTACCATAATTTGACTTAAGGTATTCATTAATTCTTCCCTATGAATAGATGAAGTCCTAAGAATATCAAGAAGAGAAATCCTAGTTGTTGTATTAGCTAGTTGTTCATTGATATCAAAAGGAGTTTTCTGTTGAGGTCGAACTAAATTATTCCCTTTATGAGGTGGTTTCAAAACAAAAGGAGGTTGATCCATATCATTTGGTTGAGTTTGAGGTTGAGAATTTTGAGCTTGGGCCTATTGCCTAGTAATGGCCCCAATTGTACCTACAATGTTGCTTGATTGATGTGGTGATTGTGGAATAGTAAATGAATTGGAAGAATCAAACTAAATAGAGTGAGATCTAGCAGTTGATGCTTGTTCTATGGAAAGAAGTTATCGTGAAGAGGGACGAGTTGTTATCCTTCTTGGAAATAGTTCTTCTAGAATTAACAAATATGTGATGGGTAGGATTAGTTTTCATTCCTCTTCTAAGTTGTTGGAGTGAAGAGAACTAATGTCTATCTTAGATTCTGAGTCACTTTCTATGTATTCCAAGGATGAAGATTGTAGTTCTCTTCCTTGAAATTTCTCAATTGTAACAATGGATTGGGTAGGCACAAATACGGTTTGTGGGAGTTGTGATGGTAAGTAATTACTAACCATTCCCACATAACATGTTGGATGAGGAACAATTTTATAATCTAGTTGATTTACAACTTCCTTACCACGATTGGGTAATGGGTTTTGGAAGATGTCTAGATTTTGATTAATATTTTGTGCCTATTGTTTTTGTGCGTTTGTTGGAGGATTAGCATTCAATGGTGGAGGACTTTCCACTTCCAAATTTCCATTGTCAATTAAGTCTTGCACCAAGTGTTTTAGTCTTCTACAAGTGTTGGTTGGATGTCCATCAACTTGATGGAAATCATAATGTTGGTCTGGTCTATACCAAGGTTGAGAGGTGTCGGGTTGTCAAATCTCTGGTAATTTTATCAAACCTCTTTCTACCAATTGTGGTAAGACCATTGTCAAAGGTTGATTCAACCTTGTGAAATTCCATTGTGGAGGTTTTTGAGGTGCTTTTAATACAAACTTCTTTGTGGTTTCTATGGTATTAACATTTGGAGGAGGTCTATTGTCTGTGACCCCATCACCTACCACATGCTTGTTCTTATATTGATTTTTAGATGACTTGTCTTCATCCTTCCTTTTAAATTGTCCTCTTCTAATAAGGGCTTCTTCCACCCTTCTTGCTAAATTGATAGCTTGATCAAAAGAGGTTATAGTAGCAGTGGCTAACTCATAGGACAATTGTTCTTGTAGGTTTCCTATGAATATTTCTAGCATTTCTCTTGGAGGTAGAGCAAAATATAATTTGCCCAAGAGTTTTCTCCATCGAGCTAGAAATTCTATGAAAATTTCTTCTTTCCCTTGTTTTAAGTTGTACAAATCCTTAATTGTAACATGCCTTTCTATGTAGGCACCAAATTGATGCACAAATAGCTCCGCAGTTTCTTCAAAGTTTCTTAAGGAGTGTGTTGGTAGTTGGTAATACCATTCCAAAGCCATACCTCCTAAGATTTTTGGAAATATTTTTAGCAACAACATGTCATCATATGAAATGTCATGACAAGCTATCCTAAACATACGAAGATGTTCAATTGGATCTTTTATCCCCTTATAAATCGGTAGAACCGACATGGGGAAGCGTTTAGGATATGGTCTAGCGGCAACAAAAGGATCCAATGGTTGGTTACACATTTTCTTATAGTTGTATGTGGGGCGATAAGGGTCTATTTGATCCAATCATGAAGCTAATTATTTTACTATAGCTTCAATATGGTGTGGTTACCCATTGTGTCTATTTTGTGCCACTATGTTTGCATAGGGAGGGTAATATGTAGGTTGTGCTACCGCATAAGGAGTTGGAATGGTAATACTATTGTGCATAGGGTTCGAAGTAGGAGGATTTGTGAGTTTATAAGGGGTTGTATTTTGTTGAGAGATTGGTTGAGAAGAAGTAGGGATTTGCACATTTTTATTTTTTTGAGATGTAGAATATTGAGCAAATCGATTATTAAAATATTGAGAAAGGAAGTTATTATTGGTGGAGGAAGAAGGTTTTTTTTGGGTGGAGGTAGTTGTAGTGGCCACAAAAATAGGTTTGTATTGTGGTGCCACAGTTGTTTGAATTTTTTTTTTGAGAAGGGTAATTTGGGTGGTACCTAAGGAATGATCATTATGAGTGGCATGTTGTAATGGAGGGAGATTATCACTCGCATATGTCTCTGGTTGTGGGTGAAGTTGGAAAGCTTCTTCTAAAGTTACTTCCATTGAAAAATCACCTCTCTTGAGTTGGTCTTCTATTTCAAAGGCATTAGCGATAGCAGACCGATTATGATTTAAAAATTCATAGAAGTGTTGCACATATTCAAAATGGACATCCCCTTGAGGTCCCATTTTAGGGTCAAAAGGGTCAACTATTTCATCTTCTTCATTTTGTTCTATTTGTGCTACTTGTTCCTCCTATATTTCTTCTATATCTATTTTAGTATTAGGGTTTTCATTATCCGAATCCCCTTCGGAGCTGGTTGCCACTTGTTTACCATTCCTTAAGGTTTTAGGCATATTTTTTCTTTTTTCGATGCTACTCCTAAGTTTTTTTTAATATTATATTACATTATATTAAATTAAAAAATTTCTTACTAAATATTTACACAATCTTAAATTATGAAACTAGGTGACTTAATTCTCCTGAAAGAGTTTATGAATGTCATTGATAGGCTCTAAATATTTTGGATTCATAAAGTGCTCTTCTTCGAAAACAAAATCCTTTTACAAAAGGTGAATGAAGTGAACAAGAGTAATATTATTGATTCCAAAAGTAGGAGGTTGGAATTGGAGTTCGTGGTAGAAATATTGAAAGAGAACTACTCTAGGTGCCTTATGGTATCTTCTATTTCACTCGAAGGTTATTTCCTTATCTTCTAGGTGTGCTAGGAATTTGTGAACAGTTAATGATTCTTCAAAGTAACTTTCCCAAGGGTAAACTATGGAATGGAAAATAGCCCTTTTGTTCGCTAACCAACATTCACAACTCCTTTTAATATCAAAGTAAGGGGAGTAATAATCTGCACCTAAGGCTTTTGTAATATCAATCCTCTTAATTTCTTTTAATTCCTTGGACCTAGTCTTGACCAAATCGAGGTTATGCCACAACTCACCCAAATATTCTCT
The DNA here is from genome assembly GCA_028583015.1 of Wollemia nobilis. Lineage (NCBI taxonomy): Eukaryota > Viridiplantae > Streptophyta > Pinopsida > Araucariales > Araucariaceae > Wollemia > Wollemia nobilis. The sequence goes on along the minus strand of JAQPPZ010016980.1, from coordinate 873,008 downwards.
ATCGTATAGGGTGTTCACTTCTTGTTCTATAAATAGCCTCCTAAGATCAATAAGTGTGGAATATCTAGCACTATTGTCCACCATTTAAAATTATTTTTTTATTTATTTATAAAAATCATAAAAAAAAATAAAGAAAAATGAAAAAACTTCAAATCAAAACAAGATTTTTCTCCTAACTAAGGGTTTCTTTTTGAACCGTTTTGAAATTTGTAGACCAAGTTGTCTCATTTTTCAATTAGGATTTTCACTTGGATGCCCACATATAGACGCTTGGTGATGAAGTCCAAGCCATGATGAAGCCCAAGTTCTACCAGTCCTCACCCAGTTCACCGTGGGCAGTGATACACCTCAAAAGAGATGCGTGCTATTTTCCATGACTATGACGGTTGTTGGACCGACCGATTTTTAAAATCTTGATTAAAGTTTCAAGTTTTCTAGGTACAGGCAAAAGGATAATCCCTTTTTGAAGGTCCATAAGCCTTCACTGTATATCCCATTATGTCCAGACCAGTTGAAGCTACGAAAAAATACATCGTATGTGGTTCTTTTTAGGACAATGATGTGAAAAGAAAAAATAAAAGAATATGATTTGGTTCAATTGAAAACTTATCTATTTTATATGGCTTAATCTAAAACACACAAGTTTAAATGATATTTTTTAGTTTTTTTTTAAAAACAAAGAAAAAGCAATAATTTCAAAATGATGGTGTTTTCACGTCGAGTTCACCAAAGAATGTAGACCCAAAATTTTTGCACCCCTTTCCTTCAAGCTAATGGATCCATGCTTGAAAGGGGGAGGGAAAATGATGTGCCTACACCTCAAACGAGAAGCACTTGAGTTATACTCTCCTTGGTGTTTGTCGATGAATTAGGTGGGGTTCACCAGGAAACACTTTAATGGTGGTTTCCATGCCTAGGTAGGGTGGGTGTTTGATGGATTCTTTGAAGCATACACCTAAAGTTTAGCCAAATGCAACTATGCCTAACTATATGCACTTCAAATTTCTATGAAAGCAATGGTATACAAATTAACTAAAAAGCTTGTAAATTTAACTAAGATGCAATGATTTCTTGTAGATACTAAAAGCAAAATGTGAAGTCTATGCTAACAAGTGTATATTTTTTTTTTTGTGTTTTCAAACTAGTGCAATTGATGCAAAAAGCAATAAGACTAAGTTTATGTTTTTGTCTCTTCTTTTGGGTTTTTCAACTAGTGTAATTGATGCAAAAAGGAATATAACTAAGTCTATGTTTTTTTTTCTTTTCTTTTGAGTTTTTCAACTAGTGTAATTGATGCAAAAAGCAATATAACTAAGTCTATGTTTTTTTTTGTCTTTTATTTCTTTTCTTTTTTTATGAAAATACTGCTAAAATAGAATAATACAAAATTAAAGTATGGAAAACTGAAAGGAATTCAGGATTAGACCCTTACCTGATCTAGATGTTTGTCATCAGATGGATTTGGATTTGTCATAGCAAATTCATATTTTTTAGAGCAAATTTGGATCTATCAAAGCAAATTTAGATCTATCTAAAAATGAATTCAAAAACACAGAGCAGTTATCCAAATTTGTTCAGATCTTGCAATTTCACAATAGAACACTAAAATTTGTGATTAGTGGTGAGGGATCTACTTAAGCCACTACATTAGTAGCATGTGCAAGTCAGATCCCCTCGGTCCCTTCAGAAAACCATAAGAAAAATAGCTGATTTCTAGATCTAATGCATAAAACATATGTATTTGATAAAAAAAGTAATAAAGCAATATAAAGTTGTAGCAAGGAATAAGTCTTATGTAGGCTAAAATACAAAGTATAAATCACTATAATAAACCTGATCTCAAAATTTTACCCCCAACAAGTGTATATGCGAATTCGGATGCTCCTAACAAATTTAGAAGGTTATGAATATGTTCAAACCTACAACATCTAGATTTAGAAACCTACAATGGTTAGATTTAGTAAATTACAGAGCAATTTCAAAAGCCTTTCAACAAATTCAGAAGGCTCCAAATTAGTTCAAAAACTGCAACATGATAAATACTTGTAAAAAAATCAAAACACATGGATCAGTGATACTTGTTGTCGTATCATCTAATATCTGGAATGATGATGGGATGGTGAGATCTCTTCAGAAAACCTGCAATAACAAAATGAAAAGTTCTTCTCCACTCCAAGCTCCTACAAAAATCATCATTAGCTTTGTCTAGGGTAGCCTACGACATTTAACATCTGAGGTCGATCGAGGAAATAGGGAGGAAGATAAAGATAGATCGGATCGGTTTAGGGAAATTTAGAAATTTCCCAATCTAGGTGAATTTGGATGGTTTTGAATCCACTAAAAATATAATATTGCCCAGATTGGAGGTAAAATCCAAACAATGTGCCAAGTTTAGGTGCATGTTTGATTTACTTAAATTTGAAAGATTATGAATTTTTCGAAATCATTCGAATTTGTAAAAAAATAAGGAAAGGATAAGATTCAATTTTAGCTAGCATGAAAATCGAGGCAAATAGCTGAAGGGGGGAAGGTACGTTGCTAAGGAGGGACAACATTTTTGCTAGGGAGTAGGAATTTTGAAAGTGTGTCAAAATTCCATGGCTACAGGTAATGAAATCATTATGAATTCCTTGTCATTCCATTTGGTCTTACCAATGCATCATCCACATTTCAGAGTCTAATGAATGTAATCTTTTGGTCATTTATACGTAAATTTATTTCTCTTTTTGAATAATATTTTGGTTTATAGTGGTGTTTTCCATGGGTGCTCTCAAAGCCATGGGCCTGAACGATTTCCCCTTGATTTTTTTCCATATATTATAGAACCTAGTTGGGAAAGATACATGTGAGGCTTTGAGAGAAATCTAGACACTGAATGTTGTGCCATATGACATAAATTCTACTTTTCTTGTTCTAATTCCCAAGTCTAGGAGAACTAAGGAATTTAAAGATTTTCGTCCAATCAGTCTGTGTAATACTCTATTTAAAATCCTCACTAAATCCTTAGCTAACATATTGAAACTTATTTTACCATATATTATTGATCATTTCCAAAGTGGATTTGTGGTGGGAAGGCAAATTCTTGATGGAATTATAGCAGTGAATGAGCTCATTCATTCAGTTGACAAGAGTGGCAGGACCAATGCTTTCCTAAAAGTGGATATGGAGAAAGCTTATGATAGGGTATCATGGAGTTTTTTACTTCAAATACTATCTAAGTTCAACCTCTATCCAAGGTGTATCAATCTAATTAAAACCTACATCTCCTTGATTAATTTTTAAGATATTATTAACAGATCCCTGGTGGGCTACTTTCGGAGTTGTAGGGGGCTTAGGCAGGGGGACCCTTTATCCCCATACCTATTTATTTTATTGGAAAAATATTTGGGGAGAGCACTCAAAGTTGACCCTACTATGGTTGGGATTAATCTAGTTATTAATGTTGATCCTATTTCCCACATTCAGTTTGTCAATGATACCTTAATTTCTTTCTTGGCCTCAATCTCGTAGGCTAAAGCAGTTAAAGCCATCCTTTCTGATTACAAAAAAGTTATAGGATAGACGGTGAGTCTAAGGAAAAGCATAAATTTTTTCTTCAACACCCCTTTAGGAGGTAAAGGAAAATTGCAAGCATTCTGGACTGTGAAGTGGGTTCTATACCCTCCACCTACTTAGGTATGCCATTGTTTAAAGGTGGTGCTAAATATTCTCTATGGAACTCAGTTGTGGAAAGAGTCCAAAAGAAACTCATGAGTTGGAAAGGAGCATTTTTGAGCCAAGTTGAGAAGGTCTTTCTTGTGAAAGCCACTCTCTAGAGCATTCCAATATACTTCCTTTCATTGTTTAGGTTGCCAAGGAATATCCTTCAAGATATTAAAAGTATTCAATGCTCATTCCTCTAATCCGGATCTCAAGATAAGAAGAAATTTCCCTTGGTTGCATGGGACCAAGTTTATAGCAAGAAAGAATCTAGGGGTTTGGGGCTGAGAAAAATGAAAACCATGAATAGAGCATTGTTGGCTAAATAGGGATGGTGTTTGGCACAAAATAAAAATGTAAAATGGGTCCAAATTCTAAGAGCCAAATATTTGAGAAATGAAGACTTCTTTCGAAGTGATCCAAATCCTAATCAAGGCTCTACTTTCTGGAGAAGCATAGTTAAAAGTCATTCTAACATCCAGTTGGGAGGAAGGTGGCTTTTAGGAAATGGGTAAGACATAAAATTTTGGGGTGGTAAGTGGGTAGTTGATCGACCTTTATTTTTGTACCACAATCTCAGGAAGGCAGAACCCATTACAATTTAGATCTTTGGTTCAAAATTTTGTGACTTCTTCAAAGTGCTGGATGGGCAAAAGTACTGGAAACCTATGGACTTTCCTAGACTGATGCTAGAGGAAGGGGTTTCTTGCAAAGCCTTATATGATATCTTGAAAGGGATTATTTTAATCAATGGGGATAAGCAGGACAAGTTATTTTGGGAAGCCAAAAATAATGGTCATTTCTCTGTTAAATTTTCTTATGCTCTATTAGATGATCAAATTGACCCTTGGTTTCCATCTTGAGATGTGTGGAGGAATGATCTCATGCCAAAAGTAAACATCTTCTTCTAGTTGGCAATACAATGTAAGTGTTTGACTTTGGATAATCTTCAGAAAAGATATTTTGTGATTGTTAATAGATGTTTCTTGTGTAAATTAGTGGAAGAAACACATGAGCAAATTTTTGCATAATGTTCATTTTCTTGGGAGGTTTTTGGCTTGTTACTGAGATTATTGGGTTTGGATTGGGTCCTCCCTAAGGATTTGTCTTCCTTTGTTGAGTAGTGGAAATCCTCGTTCCTCTCCCCTCGCCTTTGATCCTTTTGGTCATTTGTCTTACCTCATGCTTGGTGGTACCTTTAAAAAGAAAGAAAGTCGAGGGTATTCAATAACATATCCCGTGAGCTTGATTCAGTATTTGTGAAGGTAGTGGTGGTAACAGTTGAGAATGTTAGTATTTTTTCATTAGATATGGGCTCTATATATAGGGAAGTAGATATTGAGAAGACATTGGGTTTGAAGTCTCTGTCACCCTTGTTCTCCAAGAATCAAATTGAATCCATGATAGACAGTGTATGGGAACCCCCCCTCCTAGATGGGTGAAGCTAAATTTTTATGAAACCTCCAAAGGAAATCCTGGTATGGTTGGAGTTGAGGGAATTATTAGGGACCTTAATGGGTAATTTTTTTTGGCATTTACTGATAATCTAGGAATCTAGACTAGTCATGTGGTAGAAGCTAGAGCACTCTACCAAGGTGCCCTACAAGTGAGCTCTATGAACTGTAGAAAGGTTATTTTTGAGGGAGATTCCTTAAACATTATCAATATGGTCAATGGGAACTATACTCCCACCTAGACTATAGTAAATGTGATAGATGAAGTTCTTAGAATAACTCAAACTCTAGAAGCGGTCCAATTTAATCATATTTTTAGGGAAGAAAATAAATTTGTTGACTTCCTAGCTAACTTGGGACTCTCTCAAAATGGTGTGTCAATCTGGTGCAATGAGTTCCTGAAAGGTTTAAATCAGCTAGATAATGAAGGTAGGAATAGATAAACTATTAAGTGCTCTGCTGGAGACCGGAAGGAGGGAAAGGCTGAGTGAAATGGTATAGTTTTTATTTTTGAAGAGATACCTTTATTCAAATATTTTGAATTTGAATAGAAATTTGAGTTGCACAACAACATTAAGCAGCTAGGACAGATGGATTTTCCAAGTGGGCCTGACTCAGAGACACATTGGAATGCATGTGGATGGGAAGGCCTAGGCCTAGGTTTAAAAGTTCTATTTTATTTCCTCTATGTTTTTCCCTGCGTGGGTAGCTTGTGCCTGTTCTATTTTGGAATCCCCTATGAGGGATTTTGGTGTGTTTAGTTTCATTTATGGTTGATGTTTTGTGTTTTCTTGTCCTGTAGCTCCTGTGAGAGTGTTCTCTTCTTAGGATCCTAGTTTCTCATGGTGGTCTATGTGCCCTTTTACCTCTTTATTGGTTGGATCATTTTTATATAAGGTTTGGGGACCCTTCTAAAACCCCTTCATATACCTAATCAAATATATATATATATATATATATATATATATATATATACATTGGTTTATCCATGCATAGGTAGAATATTTGCAACATTTAGACTAGACATTGCAACTCCTAGATGATAATCAACTATGTGCCAAATAATCCAAATGTTCTTTTTGGATATAGTAAGTAGAATACCTAGGCCATATGATTTTGGAAAAATGGGTCAAGGTGGATCCGTTGTGTGCCTCATGTATCAGTGGGAGGGCCTCATTGTTTTCCCTTCTACGATTGACTATCGTCTTGTTGCTCTCTATTAGCTCCCTCTATCTTGTATTTGGTGTTGAGCTCTCTATATCTTGTTGAATTGAATGTAGAGTTGTTAAACTTTAGAATAGACTTTCCAATATTTTAAATGATTGTAGATTGTTTGATAATTAAAGGTTCCATAGTTTAAAGAAAATCCATATGATTTTCTTGGGAAGAGGTTACTTTCTATTATTACGGAAGCGAAGCTTTATTTATTTTATTATTTGAGATAAAAAATTAATTGATTATTAGATTAATTAAAGTTGTGAAACATTAGTTAATTTGATAAGGATAAATGATTATTAGATTAATTTAAGGTATAAAACCTTAGTTAAATTGATAATGGTAATTTATTACTTTGATTAATATAAATGAAAAGGAGTTATGGTTTATTTAATTGAATAATATGTTATTTGATTAATGTAAATAAAGAGAAAATAGTTTATTTAATTGAATAAGATGTTATTTGATTAATATAAATAAAAAGGAGTTATGGTTTATTTAATTGAATAAGATGTTATTTGATTAATGTAAATAAAAGGAGTTATGGTTTATTTAATTAAATAAGATGCTATTTGATTAATATAAATAAAAGGAAATATAGTTTATTTAGTTAATTAAATAAGATGTTATTTGATTAATGTAATTAAAGGAAATATAGTTTATTTAAATAATTAAAGGTATGGGACTTTAATTATGTTGAATAAAGGAAAATAGTTTATTTAAATAATTAAAGGTATGGGACTTTGATTATGTTAAATAAAGGAAAAATAGTTTATTTAAATAATTAAAGGTATGGGACTTTGATTATGTTGAATAAAGGAAATAGTTTATTTAAATAATTAAAGGTATGGGACTTTGATTATGTTGAATAAAGGTTTTGAAATGATTTGATTAAAGTAAGACTTGTGATCTAGTTGTTTTGTTGAAATGACTCTCTTGAGCAAATGAGAGGTGAAAATAAAAATGAGAAGATTTTTATGATATCAACTAGACAGTAGATGGTTGAATACTTTAATTAAATTTGTATAGTTGCAATTTGGCAAAGTAAATAATAAATGCACTAGTTTCATGTTACTAGTAGATGCATTTAGATGCATGTCTATCATAGAACCATGAGTTGCCCTGATCCCCTACTATCCTCAAATGAATGATGGAAAGACAAGGAGGACCAAAGATGGCAACTAGAACCTATGCATCAGTTTGATTTACTTATGCTCAAATAGACTAGAATTGTAGGGAGATATCCCTAGATGATTGATGTATTACTTTATTCTTTAAAAGTATGGAGGTTTTACCATACTTGGATATATGTAATAATTTATTGAATGAATGGGAAATGTATCTTTAATTTATTATTATGAGTTATCTATGCTTTGTTATTTAGCTTTCTCTTTTATTTAATGCTTACCTTCATTTAAATGTTGTTTCCTTTCTAAGTACCTCTTGTATGCTTTATAGATTTTGTTCTTGATTGATTAAGTAGATAGAGTTATTCTTGTCTTCTTGCTAAACATAGAAAGTAACCTAAGAAAATGAAATCTTAGGGTGAACCTAGAAAGTGACCTAAGAGATTGAGACCTCTTAGGGTGAACATAGAAAGAACCTAAGGGATTGAGACCCCTTAGGGAGAATGTTAACTAAGTAAACTAATTGATTACATCTGAGTTAAGATAGCTCATCATGGAGATGATATGGATAGCTTAACTCATAGTACGTATAGCATACCTACATATATGGACTTGTGTATGGTATGGTGATGGGCGTATACCTTCGATTGTATTGAAGGTGATAAGTTTAGCTCATCAAGAATGATGAGATAGATAAGCTTATTTATGGTAACACATAATATGCCTACATAGATGGACTTGTGTAGGGTATTGAGTGAGATGTAACTCATTGGGAAAGTTGGGAAACTTAGTAAACTAAAACAATAGATAAACTAAATATTGGTTAGGGGTTTATGAATCCCTCTCGTAGTTAAAAAAAAATATTTTCTTTCTTGTGTTTTCTTGTAGCTAGTTTTTGGGTCATTACATTTGGTATCAGAGCTCTAGGTATGAGGGTATAGAGCTTCTTAATGTGTTTTAGGGATTTGGATGTCTTTCTATGAAGGCTTGCTTAAGTTTTAAGCTAAATTCAGGAAGACCTAGAATCCCCTACTTGCTAGAATCTAATGGGGATTAACCCCAAGGGTGATTGGAATGTTATGACACCTTACTTATAAGTAAGTATGGACTTTGGCATTGAAGTTACATCATAACCTTAGAACACTACCCTAATTATATTATTGATGTTTTTAGCAAGAGAACTCTATATTATGGCTTGTGTTAGTAGTTCAGTTCAAAGGTGGAACTATAACCTAACCTTCTCTTATTGGTTACCACAGGATAAATGGCACCTAAGGCTAGAAAAGAGAGGCCTACACCTTCAACTAGGTAGACTCGATAGAATAATGTCGAAGAAGGGATTTGGGATGAGGATCCCAAAAATTCCAATAGAGAGGTAGAAGACCTCACTACTATGGTTGCTACCATGCAGGATCAGATGAAACAAATGTTGGAAACTATTGCAAATCAAAATTTGCAAGCTAGAGGTTCAGAGGTTAGCCAAGCTAATGGACTAACTATAGAACAGTTGGAAGCTAGAGCTCTTTTGGAAAAAGAACTGGCTAAGGATCTGAAAAATATTTGCATCAATAAGTTCGATGGAGAAGGGGATGGGGATGCAGTTGAAGCCTAGTTAAGGGAATTAGAAGTTTATTTTATAGTGAAGGGCTATTCCCTAGGAACCTAAATAGTTTGGGCCATAATCTACCTAGAAGGGGTTGCTTTAGATTGGTGGGAAACTCACTATGAGAAGAATAAGATCGAACCTATTGATATTAAATGGAAATATTTTGTTGAAATATTTAAAAAGAGGTTCCTCATAGAACACTTTTATGCATTAAAGTTTGAGGAGTTTGCCAACCTTCGACAAGGAACCAAAATTATGGAGATATATTACAAAAATTTGGTACGATTACTAAAGTATGTACCCACTTATGATGAGAAGATGAGGGTTCATAAGTTCATTCTCGGGTTAGAATCAAGAGTGAGACATGATGTAAACATGAATGAACCCAAGTCACTACAGAAGGCGTATGACCTAGAAAAGAAGGTAGAGTCTCACTTACAATTCAACTATTTTATCTTATCTGAGCAAGATCAACAAGCACTTAGGAAGAGGAATAGTCAAGGATTCTTGAAATGGGAAGAGGAACAAGATCAAAAGGCCAAGAACCCTCAAAAATTTGAGAAGAGAAATAATGGGAAATAGAGAAGGTTCAAGAAGAACTTCCAAAAGAAAACCAACAACAATCCCAACAATGCAAAACCTCAGCCTTAGAAATCATAAACTTCAGCCCCAACAAGTAAGGTAGGGGAACAAAAATCGAAAAGTGATAGGGACCCAAGGATGGGTGTTATAATTGTAGAGGCCCTCACTATGCTAGTCAGTGTCTGCATCAACCAGGGTCGAGTACATCTAGTGCCAAGGGAAAGGAACCCATGCACCAGATTTATGCTGCAACCAAGAATTAAAAGCTAGAGGGGCAAGCTATCCCATTGCTTATGAAAGGTAAGATTTTTAATAAAGAAGTAAATATTTTAATTGATAGTGGGGCCATATATAGTTTTATTTCTTCTAGTTTAGCAAGGGATATGCTAAAAAGGCTAGGATATTTGGCCCATGGATGGAAGGTCGAGTATGGTTCTGGGTAAACCTACTCAGTAAACCAATGTTTTCCAATGGTAGAGATTACTCTAACTAGTGGTACCACTGAAGGTTGTTTGTATGTAGCTCCACTTCATGCTTTTGATGTGATCCTAGGGATGGATTGGTTATAGGCCCATAAAGCCTTGATCAATTTCCAAGATAGATGGATCGAGTATTCAGAAAAAGGTAAGGAAAGACTAAGAATTCATAGTGAGCAGGGGGCATTCAAACCCTAGATGTTGTCAGCTATGCAATTGAAGAAAGCCCTCAAGAAGGGAGGGATAGTCTATGTCATAAAACTCAATGAAGTTGGAGAAGATCAGAAGAGAGAAGTGTTGGAGAAACACCCAATTTTGTAGGACTTTAAGGATGTGTTTCTTGAGGATTTACCTGGACTTCCTCTTGTGCGAGAATTTGATTTTACTATTGAACTTATGCCAGGAGTAGAACCTATCCATAGATCTCCATATAGGATGAATCCTATTGAGATGCAGGAATTAAAGGTGCAACTGCAAGGGCTATTAGAAAAGGGATTGATAAAACCAAGTGTGTCACCTTGGGGTGCACCAGTTTTATTTGTGAAAAAGAAATATGGTTCATTAAGGTTATGTATTGATTATAGGATGCTTAATAAGGCTACAATCAAGAACCGATACCCTTTACCTAGAATCAAAGATTTGTTCGACCAACTGAGGGATGCCACAATATTCACAAATATTGATCTAAGATCAGGGTATCATCAATTAAGAATACGTGAGGAGGACACTCACAAAATGACATTCAAAACTAGGTATGGGCATTATGAGTTTACAGTCCTACCCTTTGGACTAACTAATGCCCTAATTGCATTCATGAATCTAATGAATAATGTGTTCAGGAGGTATCTAGATCAGTTTGTCCTCATATTTTTAGATGATATCTTAATATACTCTCGAGATAAGGAGGAGCATGATAAACATCTCAAGATCATGTTAGAGTTGCTAAGGGAGAACCAACTCTATGGAAATCTAGCAAAAAGTGATTTCTATGTCTCAAAGGTATGATATCTTGGGCATATTATATCAGTAGAAGGAATTGTTGTAGATCTAGAGAAAATTGAAGCCATTCTGAATTGGCCACCCCCTACCAATGTGATAGAAGTGTGAAGCTTCATGGGGTTGATGGGCTACTATAGACGTTATATAAAGGATTACTCTAAGATTGCAGTAGCAATAACTAACCTCTAAAAGAAGGGAAAGGAATTCAAGTGGTCAAAAAAGTGTGAAGCTACCTTTGCATTGCTAAAACATAAACTCACTACAACACCAATATTGAAAATTCTGGACCCTCAAGGGAATTTTTTAGTATGCATGAATGCATCACTAGAAGGGTTAGGAGGAGTACTCTCTCAAGATGAGTCAGTAGTAGCATACACTTCAAGGAAGCTTAAGAAGCATGAAATTAATTATGCTACACATGATTTAGAGCTAGTTGCAATGGTGCACGCTCTAAAATTCTGGTACCACTACTTGGTAGGAAGGCCCTTTGAGTTGAAAATTGACCATCAAAGTCTGAGGTATATATTCACCCAACCTATACTCAATGCGAGATAGAGAATATGGGTCAAGTTTCTCATTGAATATGACTTTGAGATTGAGTATATAAAGGGGAAAGAGAATAAGGTTGTTGATGCCTTAAGTAGAAGGAAGCACATAGCAACCATAACCAGAAGTCACATGGATCTAATGGATCAGGTGAGGGAAGAGCAATCTCAAGATGAGTATTGCAAGGAAATTCGGTCTAAGTTGAGTAGAGACCTTGAGGGTAATAAGGAATTTAGCATGAATGATGACCTTTTGTGCTACAAAGGTAGAATCATCATACCAAAAATGGGTGATTTAAGGAAGTTAATAATGCAAGAAGCCCATAGATCCCCTTATTCTGCTCACCTTGGAGGGGCCAAAATGAGGGAAAACATGAAAAGAACCTTCTTCTGGATAGGAATGAAGAAGGATATCACCGATTTTATCGCTCGATGCCTTGAATGTCAGAAGGTTAAGGTTGAACATAAGCATCCTGTAGGACAATTGTATCCACATGATGTACCTACCCAAAAATGGTAGGTTATATCTATGGATTTTATAGTAGGTTTACCCAAGACCAGGTATCAACATGATGCAATCCTTGTAATAGTCGATAGATTGACTAAGGTTGCACATTTCATACCAGGGAACATCAAGGATGATGCTCAGGTAGTGGCTAATAGATTTTCCAAAGAGGTATTCCGATTGCATGGGTTTCTTAAAATAATCATTTCAGATAGGGATTCTAGATTCACTTCTAAATTTTGGAAAGCCCTACATCGTGCAATAGGCACAAAATTGAATATGAGCTCGACATACCACCCTGAGATAGATGGTCAAATAGAAATGGGTAAACCAAGTACTAGAGGACATGCTTCACATGTACTGCATGGATCAAAAGTCTCATTGGGAAGACTACCTACACCTTGTAGAGTTTACCTACAATAATGGACATCACTCCTCTCTAGGAATGGCTCCTTTCGATGCCTTGTATGGATGAAAGTGTAGAACACCATTGTCTTGGGATAACCTAGAAGATCAAGTTGTGATTGGGCCAGATATGGTCAGAGAAATGGAGGATCAGTTGAAGGTAATCAAGCAAAGGCTTAAAGAAGTTGTTGATCAATAGAAAAGTTATGTTGATCTAAAAAGGACTCCAAGAGAGTACTCTATAGGAGATAAAGTGTTCTTAAGGGTTAAGCTAAAGAAGAGTGCTATCAAATCCATAAAGTTGGATCCTCGATATGTGGGACCCTTTGAGATCACTAAGAAGATTAGCCTGGTTGCATACCGACTTGCTTTACCACCTAACTTGTCAAATATCCATGACACCTTCCACATATCCCTACTTAGGAAATATGTTGCTGACCCTGAACATGTGTGGGATGTTTCTAAATTGCAGATGGCAAACCCGAAGGCTATTGAAGTGATGTCGATGAAGATTCTTGAGTTTCATTCTAAGTCTATGCGGAACCAGACTCTTGAACAATGTAAGGTCCAATGGGACCATTTTTCTGAAAGAAATGCCACTTGGGAGAAAGTGGAGGACATGCAAAAATATTTTCCCTTTTTGTTTGAAAATATAATGTAATAATTTTTATTTTGTAAAACTAGAAACACCCGAGACGGTGTTTAGCCCCAAGGGGTAGGATGTCATGACCCTCCCTGGTAGGCCTTTTTGACATGGAAAACTATGTATTGATTAATGATGTTTTGATGCTTAGTTTTGTGCAAATGAACAATTGTGCGATGTTTAGTTTAATTTTTGGAAGAACATGGTACTACTGACATATTGTTAATATGCAGGATCAGGTACACTCGTGGGTGGAAGAGGTAGAATCATCCACCAGAAATGGGGTACTTGAGGTTGGGGAAGTGATGACTAAGGCAACTCGAGGGTAACATGGATGACTACCCTCATATAGGCATGCATTATCGGTTATGGGATAATCATCAACTAGCCAGCCACCTAGAGCCTCAGTTGATAGCCTAGTAGCTATCATAAATTCTTCGACTGAGATGGGTGATTGGGTTGATGGAAAGACTCCCTCTTTGTTTGTTGCATATAATTTGGTTGTCTTTTACTTCATCACTTTGTTGCATCACTGGTTTTGAGAAAATGTGCATAAGTTGGTTGCCTTTAAAACTCCTTGTGTTGCTTAAATATATATATATATATAGCATGATGTTAAGTATTCGATAAAAGAACCCTTTTTATGTTTTTAAGTGTATATATATATATAGTAAGTTATTATTTTAAATGATAATAGAATTTCATTTCAAAATAATAAGCATTTTTATTTTTAATGGAAATTAAATTTTTGTATTTAAATAATTTTGAGATTTCATGCATTCGAATTAATGGAAGCTTCTACCGTATTTTGTTGAATTGGGAGAAATGGGAGCCCCACTTATGATGAATCTGGGAAGAAAATATAAAAGAACAAAAATAAAATAAAATATTCCAACCTACCATTGGATGGGTTATAAGGAATTAATGACGGCAGGTGGAATAAGGGAGATGAGGGGAAGACATTTTGGGAAGGGGGAGACAACATACATTTGGAGGAGGAGGGCAAGAAGTGCAAGGATCAAAACTAGAGAGTTTGACATTCAAAGAATCGGTGCCTGAGAGGTTTGAGATTGGTTAATGAGCTATCACTCTTTGTTTTTACTATAAACTTGTTAAATAGAAGGAGAGTTGTTCTTAATGTTTCTGGTTGTATTAGCCTATTTGTGCTGATGCATCTAGTTGATTATAGTTTATCCTTAACCTGTGGCATCTATTAAACCTTTTCTTAAGACTATGAGTCACTCTTCATTCTACATTGAGTCGTGACTGTCTGAGTTGTGTGCACCTGTATTTTTCTTCCTATTGAGTTGGGGTCATGGCATCTTTGGGATGTGCTATCCTACTGTTGTATGGATACTAAACTTGGGCCTAGTGCCTTCATGGGATTAGAACCCCTCCATGACTTATTTAAACCATTCTCCACATGTATTCTAGTCTGCTAAGGAATCCATATTATTATGTGGCATGTCCAATCTACTAATAAGTAACCATTTGGACTGAAGTCAACCCTTCCTTGCTAGTCGTGTGGTAATTCCAACTCTCATTCGTTGAATGATTCCTTCCATAGGGCACGTTGGGTGGTGTAGTAAATATTTTTTAGTGGCAGTTTGATTGATAAGCCATTGTTCACTGTTTGTTGTGTGCCCCATGTGTCGGTGGGAGGATCTCATTATTTTCCCTTCTATGGTTGATCGTCGTCTTGCCACTCTCTGTTAGCTCTTGTATTTTGTGTTGAGCTCTCTATCTCTTGTTGAATTGAACATAGAGTTGTTGTTAAAATTTAGAATAGACTTTCCAATATTTTAAATGACCGCATATTGTTTGATAAGTAAAGGTTCCATAGTTTAAAGAAAAACCATATGATATTCTTGGGAAGAGGTTACTTTCTATTATTAAGGAAGCGAAACTTTGTTTATTTGATTATTTGAGATAAAATGTCATTGATTATTAGATTAATTAAATTTGTGAAACGTTAGTTAATTTTATAAGGATAAATGATTATTAGATTAATTTAAGGTATAAAACCTTAATTAACTTGATAATAAACCATAACTCCTTTTCATAGTATGACTTGTGATCTAGTCATTTTATGTTGAAACAACTCTCTTGAGAAAATGAGAGGTGAAAATAAAAATGAGGAGATTTTTGTGATATCAACTAAACAGTGGATGGATGGAAACTTTAATTAAATTTGTATAGTTGCAATTTGGAAAAGTAAACAATAAATGCACTAGTTTTCATGTAACTAGTAGATGCATTTAGAGGCATGTCTATCATAGAACCATGAGTTTCCTTGATCCCCTACTACCCTCAAATGAACGATGGAAGGACAAGGAGGATTGAAAATGGTAGTTGGAACCTATGCATTGGTTTTATTTACTTATGCTTAAATAGATTAGAATTGTAGGGATATATCCCTAGATGATTGATGTATTTATTCTTTTAAAGTATGGAGGTTTTACCATACTTAGATATATGTAATAAATTTTTGAATGAATGGAAACCGTATATTTAATTTATTTATGAGTTATCTGTGTTTTGTTGTTTAGCTCTCTCTTCTGTTTAATGCTTACTTTCATTGAAATGTTATCTCTTTTCTAAGTACCTCTTGTATGCTTTATAGATTTTGTTCTTGATTGATTAAGTAGATAGAGTTATTCTTGTCTTCTTGTTAAACAAATAAAGTAACCTAAGAAAATGAAACCTTAGGGTGAACCTAGGAAAATGACCTAAGATATTGAGATCTTAGGGTGAACATGGAAAGAACCTAAGGGATTAAGACCCCTTAGGGAGAATACAAACTGAGTAAACTAATTGATTACATCTGAGTTAAGATAGCTCATCGTGGAGACAAGATAGATAGATTAACACATAGTACATGTAGCATACTTGCACAGATGGACTTGTGTATGATATGGTGATGGAAATATGTTTATTTCATCAAGAATGATGAGATAGATAAGCTTATTTGCGATAACACATAATATGCCTACATAGATAGACTTGTGTAGGGTATTGAGTGAGATGTAACTCAATAGGAAAGTTGGGAAACTTAGTAAATTAAAAACAATAGATAAACTAAATATTGGTTAGGGGTTTATGAATCCCTCATTGTAGTTTTTTTTTTTTAATTATTTTCTTTCTTGTGTTTTCTTGTAGCTATTTTTTGGGGTCATTACATTCAAGGATAAATGACCCAATATTCCACCTTATAGTCATTAATTCAACAACATCAAACTTGTACAGAATCTCACCCAAGATATACATGGGATAGGCAATATCTATGATACCAAGGTTACCTTGTTATCCCTAAAAAATATTGTTGTATGAGTCTATACTATAGTAAATGCATGCTTCTTTGACTATAGGACATTTAGGCTTCTTAAAAATGTATGAATAAGCTAAATGCATATTTCCTAGGTAGGGATAAAAAATAATATCAAGACCTTTGTTACAAAATGTGACACTTGTCAATGTGTTAAGGGTGAAACTATTCACACACTAGGCACACTCCATCCTCTTCCAATTCTAGAGACCATTTGGACAAATATTTCTATGGATTTTATTAAAGGATTCCCAAATTCTAGAGGTAAAACAATCATTTGCATGGTGTTGGACCATTTCTCTAAGTATACTTATTTTTATCCTCTAGCCCACCCTTACAAGGCCTCAAATATTGCCCAAATATTTCTTTATTCTAGTTTTTGCCTTCATGGCATGTCCTTGTCTATCGTATTTGATCATGACACCACATTTACTAGTTATTTCTAATAGGAACTATTCAAGTTGCATGACACACAACTCAAGATAAGCTCAACATACCATTCCTAAACCAATGGGTATACTAAAATTGTCAACAAGTTCTTTAAACCTTATCTTTATTACTTTGAATCTGAGAAACTAACTCATTAGATCAAATTGATTTATTTGGCTAAGTGATGGTAAAACACTTCCTATCACTCCACCAATATGACACCATATAAAGCAAATTTTGGACACCCTCCACAATCAATTTTGTCATATATTCTTGGTAGTTCCAAGGTTCAAGTAGTGGATTCAACTCTCATGAAGCAAGCACAACTACTCCAATAATCCAAAGATAATTTGACCATGGTACAAAATGATAGGTAAAAACAAGCATATTAATACTATTTTGAGCATAGTTTTAACATTAGGGATATGGTTTTCCTACACCTATAATAAATCAACACTGAAACTCTATGGTAGCAAAAATATAGTATCAAAATTCTATATATTGTATAAAGTGCTCTAGCAGGTTGGCCCCATGGCCTACAAGCTAGAATTGTTGTCTTCTTCTATGATACATCTAGTTTTCTATGTCTCATATTTAAAGAAGATCTTTAAAAATCATATATAGGTCCAATCCACACTACCCCAATTGGATGAGGAAGGCTTAGTCATCTTAGAATTAATGAGTACTTTATACTGGCATACATGCACACTTTACAACCACACTATCATTGATATTCTAGTACAATAACATGGACTATAGCTATAATATGTCACTTGGGCTTCGCTCCATCAACTACAACATTAATTTCCTCACCTCGAGCTTTGAGGACAAAGCTTCTTGAAGGGTGAAGGAATCTTAAGACCCTATCCTAACACATTCATTGTTATGTATTTGTCTAGTATTGGTGTATGTTTACACCTTGGGTTTCTAGTGTGTATGGGCCCGTTTTTATGTAAAATGTACTTTTATTATAAGTAGACGTTAGAATCTCAGGTCCCATTTTTCATGTGGTCTAACCCTTGAGCATTAAGGTTAGGGTAAATAAGAGTTTATATAAGGACATGGGTTTGGAGTAGATTGTATCTCATATTTTTCTCAAATGTATCAAAGTTTTGCTTCCAAGGAGGGTGCCTCGTAAGAGAAGCCTACGATATCTATTATGCTTGATTAATTTAATTTTGTTGTGTTTCTGATCAATTATTTTCTTAAGCACTTATGTTATTTCATATTCATGATCATTTATTTTATAATAATCTGTATTAATTTTTGTATTTCTATTATGGTTATGCTTATTTTTATATGAAGGCTCCTAACACATCCAAAACATTGACCATTACATTATAATTATGTATAAACATCTCTAGTGTAAAATATGTAAACCCCATAGCCATACCTAAATCATTACCAATATATAACTTTGTAATTACTTCCCTTAGCCCATGTCTCCACACCACACGCATCATATTTCCCTGAAGAACACATGCTTATATTGAGATGGGGGATGAACAATATAATACCAACTTTTTCTCTTATTTCCCAAACAATATTATCCAATATTATCAATGGCAATATAAACAAAAGTAATCAAAGCAATGCAAAAATCATCACATACAAGAGAAACATAAATTTAATGTGGTTCACCCAATGTGGGCTACTCCACAGAGAAAATATTTCCACTAAATTTTCTCAACAAATCTCTTGGGAATAAATTTCATATTATAATATTTATGGACCTCTATCCAAAGGAGACAACAATCCCCTATACTTTGATTTGTGTATCTCTCTCCACATGATAACTCTTTCCTCTTTTCTTTGGTTCATGGAACTTGATCTAGGATAACTCTATATCCTCAACTAGTTTGTGGATCTCTCTCCACAGAAGAACTCTATCTTCCCAACTAGTTCACGGTTCACACTCCATAGAAGAACTCTTTCCCCTTGCTCTGGTTTTGTGGACACCACTCCATTCTATTCTAGTTTTATGGATCTCTATCCACAAGAGAACTATTTTCCCTCTACTATGGCTGGTGATCTTCTAAAATACTTCTACCACAACTACTCTAGCTTATGGATCTCTCTCCATAGGAGACCTCTATCCCCACTGCACTAGTTAATGGATCTCTATCCAGTAGAGGCTTCTGTACTCTTTACTCTTCACCTCTAAAGCTTGCTCTCAAATCTATCTCAAATCTGCACCAAAATCTTATCCCAAGTCTAGCACAAATTTTCTCTAACTTTGTGCATAAATCTACACTAAACTCTGTCTCAAATCGATCCCCAAGCCTTAACACAAAGCTCGATAAAATCACCAATCAAATTTGCTTAGATATACCCCAAGACTTAACACAAAGATTGAATAAATCACCAATCAACTCTACTTAGATCTGCCCCAAGCCTTAACACAAAGCTTGAACAAATCACCAATCAACTTTGCTTAGATCTACCTCAAGCCTTAACACAAAGCTTGAAAAAATCTTCAATCATCTACTCTGTATTTCTGCTCAAATCTATCTTCAATTCTTCTAAAAGACTTGCTCAAATATGCCTTCAAGCCTTCTCAAAAGACTTGTTCAAATATGCCCTTAATGCTTCTCACAAAACCTGCTCTAGCACATGCTCAAAAAATCTCACAAGATATACTCAATCAATTTCAGATCTTGCACACAATGCTATCAAATGCTTTGTCTAATCTTCAAAGTAATTCCTTTAACTTGAAGTATTTTAGACATATTATATCATAATTCATTTAACCTCTGGAACATGTAGAGAATAATAAGCACTTGCAAATAGCTCAATATGTTCTACTCAATCATTAAGTTTGTCGCTTTCACAAATCTGATTTCTAATGTTTGCACATTCACTTTCAATATCACTCAAGACCAATGCTCAAAAACTTCACACATACATTCAACCAATAAAGCACAATTGGCTCACAAACCCTAAACAAGTATTTTTCCAACTTCTTTCAACAAAGAGCACAATGTAGATCTCAACACTTAACTCAAATATTTCCAACAATGCTTATCAAACAATCCTTTTCACTCCACCTTATGTTTCAAAAATATTCATTCAAAAAAACACCTTAAATAAGGAATGATATGCCCATACCTTTTTGCTTATTCTTATGGAGATATGTCTTCAAAAATTTGTCTCACACAATATCTTTTGCAACTATAAAAGGTTAGCACAACACCTCTTTATGAGTTAGCAATCCTTCAACATGTGTGCCCAATTAAATTCCACACCAACACTCTTGGTTTCTCAAACTATAGCATCAAATCATAAAATCAAACCCTTCAAAATGTGTGCACAATTCCAAACCAACCTTTTGGTTTCTCAACTATAGCATTAACTCATAAAATCAAACCTTCATAATGAAGTAAAAATACAAACAATTAAAATACCTCATACACCTTTTAACTCCCTCTTAAATTCTAAACACATTCATAATAGATTTATCAAAGATCCTTATTACTCCACAAAATCACTTTAAAAAATATTTCATTGCAATTTCCTTCAAACATAAATGCATGTAATAATAAAAAAATTCCCTTATATCTTCGAAGTCAATAGCGCTCACAATAATCAATTAAACCACATGTGCCTAATCCTCAACCTTAGAAATTACCAAATTTAAATAGCGCTTACCAAAAATACTATCGTGGAGATTCGAACATAGCGCCTGTCACCTGCCAGTGCACTAGCTCCCCTTGGACCACCGCTAGGCCAACCGCCCACATAAGGACCAAAACACACAATGCACTCTTTAACCACTGCTCACCCTTCTTGCCAGCAAAATGAATAAAATGTTACCGTCAATATTCAAACGCAAGATCTACCATCCACCAATGCCTTAGCACCCTATGGGTTACCGCTAGGCCAACCATCCACACAAGGACCAAATACCACAATGCCCTATCTAACTGCTGCTTACCCTTATTGCTAGCAAAAACAAACAAACTACTATTGTCAGGATTCAAACGCAAGATTTGTTTTCCATCAGTGCCTTAACCCTGCCAAGCCTACCACTAGGCCAACCACTTGGTTGGTGATAAAGGTATACAACCTTATCCCTTTATTCATCCATACTCTTTCTTTTTTCTTTTTAAATAAAAACCTTCTTCCACCTTGCTCATGAAATCTGCATCAACAATTAAAATTAATCACTCGCAACATGCATCGAAAACTTATCTTTGGCCTCCAAGCTTTATCATATAAATATCAATTTATCTTCCATGCTAGGATGTCAGCGGAGTTCAATAATTTAAAATTATTTTTGGTGCCAAACCCACTTAGGGTTATAAAACATTATAATATAAATATTATAATTATTTTATAATTGACCTTAGGCTTTATCTTAACAACTTTAATATTATAATAATAAATATTATAATATTATTGCCTTTGGGCCTAGGTATTTCCTTCCTTCGAGATATTTAGAAAATATTTTGGCCAACCATGTGGAGCATTGTACCAAATATCTTAGGGTTAAAATATAAATATTTTAACCCTCTTTTTATCAATTCCCTTGCACTAAGATGAGCTAACTTTTGACATCAATAACAACATAATTATTCAAAATTTCCAAAATTCCCACAAACGCAATCCCCCTTATAATGCTACTTATGTAATAATAATAAACCTTATTTCCTAAGCACTTGCCCCAATGAAATTCCCCTTGTAAATATTTTAATTTTTGTATACCATTATAACTTCTTTTTTATGTCTTGGAGTCAATCACTCAAGTAACAAAAATATTGGTCAACAAATCCCTCTTTTTTTCTTGTCTATTAAGAAAGTGAGCAAGGAGTTTGTCAAAGAGTTTGAGGTTCAACCCCCTTTTTTGTACCTCAAAATTTTTTCCTTTGAGTAGTCTGATCATATAGAATATTATTCATAATGATAGAACCATTATTACAATGGATGCTGACATTATGAAGAAAATAAGGTTACATCCTTGGACTAAAATTCTATCAATAATACTTCCCTATTTTTATTGGCTTCAAAATAAAATATGTGAAAGAATTGAAAACTTGAAATATAAGTATGCTAAATTTTTTTATAATAATAAATAATACTATATATCATTTTAAGGGTGTTAGGTGGTGTTAGATGTGGTTTCAATATGTTCTATCCATAAACATGAGTTAGTTAAATAGCAATTATGTTACTTGACCATAACTAGCTTATTCTTGTACATATAGATATAATATGTTCATGATGATATAATTATTCATCACCTTGTTGGTCCTAACATGTGGTATCAAAGCGAGCTACAAGCAAGATACTTGATTGAAATTCAATAAGATTCAATTTTGGAGGAAGCCTAATCAATCAATTTTTCTATTTCCATTGCTTGTTTGTTATGAAAATTTAAGTTGACACACAATATTCTTTACTGATCCTTAATGAATTCAATGAGGCATTTGTTTGATCATGAATGATTGTGTGTGTATGTTTCCCTATCAAATGTAGAATTTAGATATGCAAAGGTATAATAAATGCAAACCTTCCATAGTAGATTTTACTGTATTGAATGATAGAAGATGCTATTTAGAAGGTTTTGTATGTTAATTTAGTGATGAGCATGGTTTATTCAAGGACTTGTAGTGTCATGTCTACTTGTTTGTGATCCTGAGCATTGACTAAATTGCCACATAGAAGATTCCAAATAATTATTCTTGTTTTGGAAAGGATATTTGTTGTTTATATGTTTATTTTGTAGATTTGTTCATGGATTCCTCCTATTTGTACTAGTTACAAGTTGAATAATGGTAAAAGATATAATCATGAAGCTATGATGTTCATGATTCACTACACTAGAAAAAATTACATGTTTCTTGTGCTCATTGAGTTTGAGCTTTGAAGACTAGAGATGTCATGTCATCCAAAAAATGGAGCATTTCCATCTAGATCATCCAATGTTCAAGAGCCATACAGAAAAGTGATATCCTATTATATAATTAGGTCATCTACCCATATGTGAGCTATCTAAGAAAGATGTGCATGATAAAATATTGTCATCTAATATATAGGTTATCTAGAAATTAGAAGCCATTTAAATGAGAGGTTAACTAAAGGAATTCAAGTCAAAGAACTTGGGTTATCTCAAATGAATTTATCATGTATGGGTTATTTAGATGTAACCAAATCATCTAATGTTTGACCAGGTTGATTGGGTCATCTAAAATTCATAAAAAAATCATTGACTATGTCATATGTTAACTAGGTCACTTCAATATGGATCATCCTAGGTGGTTGTCATGTAAATATGTTATGTTATCTAAATTTTAGAGAGAATAATTTGGTCATGCAATAAATGTCATCCCAAATGGATGTCATGCAATTAGGTCATGCAATCCCAAACATTTACATGGGCTACCTAGATATCATGCTTGCTTTATTTAATTTGATATAAAGCACAAGCATTGTCTAGAGTTGAAGTGTCATCTAGATGTTATCATGAAGACATGTTGTAGGTTGTTCAATGTAAGAATTATAATTGAGTTGCTATCATGCATGGTGGGGTGGATCTGATGATTTTCTATTGTTTAAGTGTGTATAATCCTAAGATATGCTCAATCTCGTGCAACTTTTGATGCGATGAAGAAACATGACCATGTAATAAGAGCAATTAAAGGTAACAAAAAATACCATCAACAACTCTTCGTTATAGATTATTGAGATATTGCATATGTTGTAGAAAGGAAATTGCTACACCTATTAGAACTATCATTATGAGTACTAGAAATGATAGGTGGTAAAGCTTTGTGTTTTGTAAGAATACACAGTCCTATTCATTTTTAGAGGTATAGTGTTTGCACCTATTTAAACTACTATTAGACTTGGAGACACTAAATTGGAGCATCTCCAATAAAAGTTACATAGTTGAATGAAGATGAAGCAAACCCTTATTGCATACAAAGTTGAACCATATGATTGAAGAATGATGAAAAATAATTATTTACATTCATTGGAATGATATGAGTGTTTGAAACTATTTTATTAATCAATGTGAATGATAAAATGGAGGTTGATGTCATTGACTAGGTATGCATTTGTGTGTCTTCCATGAATATATTGCATTGAAGGTCATGGGAACATTTAACCCACATGTGATGGAGAAAATATGCAATGGCTTTCATATTCTATTAGACTTTGTTAATTCTTTGATGTCACATGGTGGATGTCAAATCTCTGTATGTTGTATATCCATGTGATCATGCTATTTGGATTACTATACACGTAAAATCTATAGTCATGTGGTCATGATGTATATGTGACATATTTGAAGAATATAATATGTATGTAAACAAAACAATATTTATGCAAATATTTTTTTATTCTAATACCTTAATATTATATATTTTTTAATTAAAAAATATATGATTTAATTTAATTTTGATGTCTTGAAAGCGATGTTACTAATCTATCTACACAAACCTAGGTGATAATAAACTATGTCACAATACGATGCTTTTACAAATTCATGGTAATTTCAACTCAATTGATATTTTAATACCTAACTATTATACATTTTTTATTGCAAAATAATATGATTTGATTTAATTTTGAGGTCTTAAAAATAATTCTTGATGTGGTAAGAACACTCAAGAGGTGAATACGATAATGGTGCAATGAAAACTGAGAATTACATTAATCAAAAACATATTTATAGGCATGTCTGCCTTTACAAGTTGACATTTAATACACATGATCCGTGTGAGTATTAAATGCAATACATCATGATCCATGTGAAAAGAGATAATATTAGAGAATATAATATTAATCCCTATCATTCCTCCCCATCGTAGAAGCATTGGTCTCCAATGCACTCGAAAGAGGAGAAAAATTGTTAGCCATATGAGTGTGATCCTGATGCAGAAGCTGGTGCAAACTGATGGAAGGTAGCTACTGAGGATGGACTATGAACGACTGAGATGCCTGCAAGGTTGAAAATGTAGGATGTTGAGTAGTGGTGACTAGATCTAGATCTATAGTGGAATTTGTAACTGGAGTAGGAGGAGGAGTATCAGGATTAGCAACATGAACTGTTGTAGGTGCCACATAGACAGACACCGATACAACAAGAACAAATGTTGGTACAAACTAAATTACAGGAACTAGGGTAGGTACCACAGGAACAAATACTAGTATAAACTAAATTATAGGAACCAATGCTGATACAAACTGTACTAGTGGAAATGGAGCAGTAATATGTGTATAATGGACATGGTTCTGAGTTGTGAATAGTTCTCATGCTTATGTGTCCACTTGATGATGTGTACTAAAAATTAAGGCAATTTTTTATGCCTAATGCAAATTAGTGTAAGCCTACTATGAAGGGAATTGAACACTTCAAATAAGAAAATATTGGTTCTCATGCTGAAGAGTGTCGGTATTTTTATAGGCATCATATTGATATCTCTTGTCATATTGATATTTTTTTCTAAAAACAACCCACAACAATCCATAGGAGCTATACATCACATGTGACAGTATCTACATAATTAGACCCAAAGGTAAAAGATAAAGTGCATGTTTTTCTGATCTAAGAAATAGTAGTACTATCCTTCCAACTAAGGGAGTATGTAAAAGGATGAGGATGAGTGGAAATATGCAAATGATCAACAATGGACTACACAATCATGTTCTTTTATGAGCCATTATCGATGATACAATCAACTGAAAAACTAGGTGTTAAATGAGCACGAGTAACAAACAAGTTCTCATGATCTCCAATAAGAGAGTGATGGTTAAGTAAGGTGACCTTGTTTAGTCAACCTTCTAACTCAGGATAAACACAATCTTCCCAAAAAATTTGGATGGAGTTTTGGGGAGTCCCCTCCTCAAAAATTGACTCCTCAAAGGGTTCTGTCGCAGATGCTTGGATAAAAAATTGTTTGTGCTGAGATTTATTTAATTGGGGATACTGTGATTTGTAATACCTGCTTATTTTACAATAGTTACAAAAATTTTGTTTGTGATAAGAATATGAAACATGAAATGCAGAAGAAAAGGATTTAGTAGGAGCGGGAAGAGAAGAAGAAGTATAATAAGGGGAAGAAGACTATTGAGGTTGATGTAACGGTGGTGTGAAACCTTCTGAAGAGTGTCTAGCCCCTGTGTAGCGTGTTGAGAGCTTCTCCTTGATGAGTTATGCATGATTGAAGATCTCATATAGTGTAGTACAAGGAGTATATTTCAACTCTCAATAAAAGTGTATAAGGAGACCACTTTTAGATTTTACAATCAATACATCATCACGATCTAATATGCCAAGTAAAACTCAAAGGTAGTTGAAATGATGAAGGAAATATTGTACAAATTGCCTCTTTCCCTAATAGAGGCATAGCCATTCATTCAGTAAGTCCTCATAATTTTATGGATTAAATGCAACCTTCAAGGCTTTGACCATCTCCTCCCATGTACAAATTGGATTTTGGCATTTGGAAATGAGGACTTTGGCAATGTTGGAAATTTTGAGCTTTGCAAATGGAAAATTTTCATCATCAGGGGCGTGAGTATATTCAAACCAGGTCTCCATGTCAAGGATCCAACTATTGAGTACATCAGGGTCTCAGGAGTCTTCATATATTTTTACTTCACACCTTGGACGAGGAGGATGGGAGGAGGAAGAGTTGATTTGTTGCATCATGGCAGTGATTTTGAATAATTTCTTTGCAAGGGCCATGCTTGTGGCCATTGGTCTAATAGGAGATAGTTCACTAAGAAAACAAAATGAAAGGCAAGCAAAAATTTGTTTTGCAACTTTTTAGTGGGTCCTCCCTTTGGATTGGCAGCTTAAGTTGACTAGAACCAAGGCAAGAATAAAAATTTTAATTTTTGGCTCAATGATCAGTGAGCGGTATGGTATACGGTGATCCCAATGGTAACCACGCATAGCAAACAATAATGTTAGCACAAACAACAATGTCAACTATCAGCTCAATGGTCAGTGAGTGGCATGGGAGACGATGAACCCAACGACAACGATAACAATATCAGCTATCAACTCAATGGTCAGTATAGTCAATGGATAACATGTGAATCAAAAAGTAAGGATGTAGTAGGGAATGTGATAACTATATAAAAGTCCACACAGGAGACCACATAGGATGACACGTGAATTGGACAACAAGGACATGGTTAGGAACTCAGATAGAAATGATGTTGGGATCAATAGTGATGACTGAAGACTGTGTGAGACAAAAACAATGGAGACACATGGAGGAAGAGCAAAACATAATATGACTGGCATCTCAAGGGTGTGGGAGGGTGACAAGGGGTCAGTACAGGTGATGAATAAGTAACGTTAGAGGGAGTTAATAGAGGATGGCCAATCAGAGGAGGAAGGTAGCCAACGGAATCTGGCTACCACAATGTGGAGGGTGAGCGTTAAAAAATTCTTAGTTTATTCATGATATGGCAAATGTGGGACAAAATACAAAATGTGTTTGTCCCATAACGTTCATCTTCATAGTTGGTGCTTCAAACGGTGCCACCAGCAAATAATAATCATAAAAAAAATATTGTAAACATTAGAAGACCTAAAATATTAGATGTTAGATTATTAAAATTTGTTGGAAACACTTTGAAACATTAATGTATCCACAAAAAACATAGGAAAAATACCTATATTCATAGAAGATCATTGGAATTCATTTATGTTAGCCAATATTCATTCGATGGACATGAAAAATCATCAAATCTGTAGTGTGGAGTATCTAACTTTGTTGGATCTTCACACACATCGGGTGAGTGATGTAGAAAAAAACTTTTAGTACAATGAGTGGTAGTGAGCAGGTATGAAATGCAAAGTAGATTAGAAGATCGAAAAAGAGAGGTTGAAATACGAGTATTGATGGGGGATATGGTTTGGAATGCAAGTGTTAATGGTGGACGAATGGCAATAGATGCTAGAAAAGAGATAACGCTCTTTGGAAAGGAGCTGGATCACTACGATGTTTACCAAAATGGATTTGGCCAGAAACATCGAAATGCAATGACGATCTCTAACAACAGATAGATGTTGACCACTATGTTTTGTTCACCTACTAACAAGAAAAATAATGGTGACAACCAATGGATACGGTAATGTGTGAATTGTTGTGCTATGGCAATCCGGTTGAAAGAGAAACTCACCACAAAAGAGATCACCTCCAAATACGCAAGTATATGCAACACCAAAAATATCAAAAAATAACAAATCCAAGATGAATGCTTGGGTCAATAGCTAAGGGTCAGGAGTCAGAGGAACTCTAGCTAGCTGAGGGTTAGGATTCAAAGGTACCCCAACTGAGAGTTTTCTAAATAGGAGTGCTCAAAAGTGTTCATAGCAGGGAAAGAGCATTCACCTATCAAGATCTAGAGGTTGGATTTCTCATTCCTTTCTGAACCAATCTAGTCTTAGGAAGAGGATACTTTCCAAAAACCCTTGCACATTTTTATGATACCAGTGATGTATGAAGAACACTCAAGAGGTGAACACGAGAATAACACAATGAAAATTAAGACTTACATTAGTCAAAAACATATTTATAGGCATGTCTACCTTTTAAAGTTGATATTTAATATGCACGATCCGTGTGAGTATTAAATGCAATACATCATGATCCATGTGAAAAGGGATAATATTAGAGAATATAATATTAATCCCTATCAATGCTACTAATCTATCCACATAAACCTAGGTGACAATAAATTGTGTCACAATATGATGCTTTTATAAATCCATGGTAACTTTAACTCAATCAACATTCCAATACCTAATTATTATACATTTGTTGATTACATCATTATATGATTTGATGTAATTTTGAGGTCTTGAAAAGCATGCTACTAATCTATCCACATAAACCTAGGCAATAATAAATTGTGTCACAATATGATGCTCTTACAAATCCATGACTTCAACTCAATTGACATTCCAATACCTAACTATTATATATTTTATTATTACAAAATAATATGATTTGATTTAATTTTGAGGTATTGAAAAATATGCTATAAATCTACCCACATAAATCTAGATGATAATAAATTGTGTCACAATATCATGCTTTTACAAATCCATGGCAACTTCAACTCAATTGACATTCAAATACCTAATTATTATGCATTCTCTATTACAAAATGATATGATTTGATTTAATTTTGAGGTCTTGAAAATCATGCTACTAATCTATCCACATAAAGCTAAGTGATAATAAATTGTGTCACAATATTACACCTTTACAAATCTATAGTAACTTCAACTCAATTGACATTACCTTAATTACAAGATGATTTTTTGTCACTTAAGTACAAATGACAATAGTTTTTTTAGACTACTAGAATCAAAAATATTATAGGCTAATTGCAATGGTGGAAAATTATAGTATGACAATGGAGCAAGAATGAATATGCATTATCCCCCATTTTACATAAAATTAATAGAATCTCTATTGTTCTATCATAAAAAAAAACAAAGAAAAAGGGATGAAGAAAGTAGCATTACTAGAAAATAAACTTTTACATGTACTATCAAGTTTTTAGATAAGTATCTTATTACCAATGCCATAATTTTTAGGACCAATAAGGTGCTAAACAATTGTATTATCATGAAAATATCACATTTATAAGTACAAGAATGAGTTAATTATGGTCAAGTAATATAACAACCATTTAACCAACTCATGTGTATGTGTAGAACCTGTTAACACCACTTAGCACCCTTATAGGTGATGTGATAATCCTAACATCCCCCCTTATTACATCAATGCTCAATAAGGATAGGAAATCAACAAGTGGATTGGACTAGGACAATGCACTACATAACATTTTAGAGTAGGACTTGCCTCACTATATTACAAGAATCATGAAATATACATACAAGTACATAAGATCAAGTTAGATTAACTAATAACAATGTTGGATTAGCCAACAAGTGAATAGTGAGATATTCACTAATTCACAAATAATCTGAAGTAAGGCATCAATTATTCTACTTCACTCCTCTTGATCACGAACAATGGAAACCATGAATATGACCATCAAACTAGATAAAGCAACATCTATTGTCTCCTCATAGTAAATTATCATCAAAAATAACATTTTGAAGTGTTACAAACTTCAAGAAATATATACTAGTGTATTCCCCCTCAATCAAGTGGCCATCATCAAAGATAACTACAATATTTGGTATCATCTCTTTAACAAGTGTGTTAGGTTGAAAGAAATATTTTTTATGATTATAAATATGTTTATCTTTTGCAGTAGGATAGCAAGTAAAAAATAATTAATTCTATCTATGTGTAGGTTTTCAAAATCTATAAAAATTAATCAAAATTTACAAAATATACTAGTACCAAATTAAATAAATTGGTTTTATCAAACTTATGGGAATATTTTATCAATTAGGGTCTAAATAGTCTAAATATTTAGAGTTCCCACATATCAACTTACATCATAAGCATGGTTACTTAATACCACATGCACCTCACAACACATGAGCATAAACATCATCATCAATGCATAATATAAGTGCATAAGTTATCTTTTGCATAACTAATATGGGATAATAGAGGTTCTCTAAATCAAAAAAGATCTTCAAATATATCATATCTATATCATGATAATATTAAGTTGGATTTAACTATCACTTAGTAATATTCCACTTAGATAAAAAGGATTCCATGCATCACATAGATTCCAACTGCAAGTCAAGCAACTCAAAATTAGTAGGAGTGTAGATCCCACTTAAGGAGTGACCACAAATGCTATGAAACTATATTATAAATAATAAATCATTCACCAATATGTAGAAATATCAAATCATTCATCGACAAATAATTATCCACAATAACAATCCACATAATGAGAAAGAGATAGATAATACCCTTAGGGTAGGGAAACATAAATAATGCAAGGAAAACTCCACAATATCTCCCAAGATGAGAGCACCACTTAGAGAGGGAAAAATCTCATAATCCACTTTGTGGGCAAAGACAACTATAAGCAATACTCCATATGCTTGATCTCCATCATGATGACAATGATAACATCCCTTATTTATATACCCATATTATAAATCCTCATTCCACTTATTATAATATAATATAATAATCAACCCTAGGTTATGTGTGGCCCATGTCAAGTATCCATAATACCCATATAAAATATATCATATCCCCATATACCTATTCCTAGGTACCATAACATTCCGCCGTCCTTACAAATGTTTTATCCTTGTAAAATGAGAAGGAACAAAATAATATGATCTTTTAAGAAATGATGACAACTAGTAACAATCTTGATCATCCATCCATACAAGTGAAATACTGATTAGTGGTGATCTTTGATGATGCTAATTTATCATTGTGGTACTTAAATATCCATAATTGTTCTGTTAGCTTCTGATATTTTGAATGATTGGTCCTATTTTTCCCTTACATTGTTACATCCATTTGAAATGCATAATTACTATACTTTTTTTGCCAAACATTGTCATACTTGATGTATAATTACTTCTTCTTGCTCAATATGGTATGGGTGATGATATGCTACAACCTTAATTTAACATTTTGTTTCCTTTGATTCTTCAACATTTTATTTCTCAATTTTAAATTCTTTTTCACCCTCTTCTCTCTTCTGTCCTTCTTTTGGTGTGTCCTTGTGCACTTCTTCCATGGACTCTATTATTGTTGCTACTATAGATTCAACTTTTGATTCTTTTGTTGGTTCCTTAACTTGTTCCTTTATCATAACTACTTCTTGCTTCTCCTTGGATCCTTGCTCCTTAAGATGAGAAATCTCTTGGAATGTTATATTTTTTTCATGTATCATAACTTCATAAAATTCTTTTACATGTTAATGTTAATAGTGCCCAAAGAATACAAATAAGGATAACCAAGAATAATATCCACATCATCCATATTAATAACATGAAAATATTAATGCAAAACATATTTATCTATGGTGATCTTCAAATCTTCAAAAATTTGAACATTCTCACCCTCAAGTTGTATGTACTTAATTTTTGTTGCTTGAACCTACAACCTCTTAGCCAAAGAATTGTTAATGAAATTATATTTATTGTTAGGGTTATATAAATCATAACCTTATCCTTTTGAATGCATCTATGAACCTCCAAAATAAAAAATTTAAATTCAAAAAAATATTTTTTTCCACTTTTTAGCTTATTTGCCACCAAAGGTGTAGTTCCCTCCATCTGCACACTAACATATTTTTTCCCTTCTATCACTTATTTAAAAATTGCTAGCTCTCTTTTAAATTCCTTTTGTTATTTTTGAAGCATGTTTATTTCATCTGCATTGCCCTTGAGTGTATCCTTTAAACTAGCTATCATTTTATATGGGTCCCATTGACTCAAGAATGGTTGCTTTATTTTTTTCCAAGTCAATTCACAATTATGGGCACTATGAAAACTATAAAACCAATAGAGATATTCTCCTCCAAGATAACTATTAAGCATAAGTTTTCAACAAAAACTAATAGAATACAAGGATTTAAATCATTTCCACGAATCTCTAACATCAACATCATCTTTTCCAAAAAATGTTTATAGCTCCATAAGTTCACACCCCAATTAGAAGATAATGCAAACTAGGGTTTCAAAAATATGTCTCTCTATTGATTTGAAGCTAAAATTCCAAATGAAAAGAAAATCTCCTTCAAACACAAAAATAGATGATTTTCTTACCTGCACCTAAAAGATATATCAAATTTTATTTTTGGGAAAAAATACAATTTGAAAAATCACCATTGCCCTTGTTCTAGACAACTAACTTCAAAGGGTTGTATCTCCATCAATACTACTCATATTATTTTATATGACCATTTATTTTGAAGCTCTTCAAATTCTAAATAAAATGGCATAAGAATCATTTGAATTAAATAGTTTTACACAAAGATATGACTCCCAAAAATGAGATATTTTCTTAAAATAATGCCCTAACATTACCCTTATTCTATATGGCTAACTTTACAAGGTCATATCTCCCTCAATACTACTTAGTTTCCTTCATATGATCACTCATTTTAAATATCTTCAAATTTTGAATAAAATGACATAAGAATTGTCTATAAATATAACTTCACATAAAGATATGGCTTCCAAAAAATGAAACATTTAAAAAAATGCCCTAATTCTACAATCCATAAAAAAATAATCTTCACTTTGCCAAAATTATTGCTCTAATACCATTTGTTATGAAAATTTATTCTTATTAACAAAAACTCATTCACCAATATGTAAAAATATCAAATCATTCATCGACAAATAAGTATTCATAATAACAATTCATACAATGATATAGATATAGATAATACCTTTAGGGTAGGGCAACACCAATAATGCTCCTTAAGGAAGGAAGACTTCACAAGATCTCCCATGAGAGTGCCACTTATAAAGGGAAAAGTCTCATAAGCCACTTTGTGGGTAAAGATGATTACAAGCAATAATCCATATGATTGATCTCCATCATGATTACAATGACAATATCCCTTCTTTGTATACCCATCTTATAAACCCTCATCCCACTTATTATTATAATATAATACAATAATCAACCCTAGGTTATGTGTGGCCCATGCCAACTATACATAACAACCATATACAATATAATATCATATCCTTGTATATCTATTCCTAAATACCATAGCAAAATATTTACACTTTAAGCTTGCTAGTTTGTTCATAAATAGTTTGGTAAATGATGAGATTCATAAACAACTCAAGTATTTTTATTTGGAAAGAATATGGGACGATTAATTCTTTTTTACAACTTTCTAAGTTCAACTTTAATAATTATTTAATTTTAGATATTGAAGTGGATTTAATTCACTCAAGAATGTTCCACTTGGATAAGAAGGACTTGTTAACAAAGCGTGAACGCATCACATAGATTCTAACTACAAGTTAAGAAGGTTCATTAATCCAACTCACAATACCATAATTTAATGTTAATAGGAGTGAGGATCCCACTTAAAAAATGACTTAGGACTTGCACCTCTAAACTTGCTACTCTATTAACAAAGGGTTTAGTAAGTTATGGGTTTCATAAGCCATATTTCATTAAAATCTAAAGTTCTAGCAAAAAAAAACTAAAGTTCACATTATGTCAAACTTGTACTTAATAGATCACTTCATCACTTTGAGAAATATCATTAAGAATATATGAAATAAAAAAGAAGAAGCCTATTGTTGTTTTGTTGACTTCAAGAAAGCTTTTGACATAGTGCATAGAAGTAAACTATAGAGTAGAATGAAAGACTTAGGCATACCAAAAAAGCATAGAGAAGTAGTGAATAGACTCAATGAGGAGGTCCAAGCTAAAATTAGGACAAGCAATCCTTTTAGAATGCTTTAGAAGTGAGATAGAATGTTCATTATCCCCTACCTTATTTGGTTTATATATTAATAAATTAGAAGAATGACTAAACTTGAATTGAGGGAGCCGTATTCATTTGGAAAGATATGAGGCTTCTTTTGTATGTAAATGATATCCTTCTAATTTTAAGGTCAATGTAGGGTTAGACATGTTAGTAAATACCAACAAAATCAAGATCATGATATTCTCCAATCAAAAGAAAAAGAATCAGTTAGATTTTTATTTTAAAGTGGGTGAAGAAGTAACAAAGCACAAATATCTTGGAATAGACGTCAATAATAGGCTTAGTTGGGAAGCATGTAGGATGAAGAGAACATTAAAAGGATGGAGAGCACTTAGAAATGGAAGTAGAGAGGCTAAATTATGGTACTGAAAGACTTTATGGGTATTTTAAGGGTTACTAGTAGACCGAGTGATGTTGCATGGGTGTGAAGTATGGGCTAGTAACATATCAGACTGAAAATGGAGGCAAACAGAGAAGATATAGAAATGTTTGACTAGAAACAAATTCAAAATAAAAAAGTCAATTTTGTATGAGATTCTTTTTGCATAAACATTGTACCTTCTTTATAGAGATAATTGCTATGGTTTTTCTATTAGGACATCTAAAAAAAATCAAATAGATAGATGCAAACAAATGGTCTAAAGTTGTAATAGAAGAATATTTTAACAAAATAAAGAAAACATGGATGAATCAAAATAAGAAATGGATGAGCAAATAGAATATCAACTAGGATGAATACCCAAATAATAACAAAAACATAAAAGCATTGCTAAAGAAAAAATTATAGTAGTTATATGGGAAAAGAAGATAAGTAAAAAAAGAACATTATCTTGTTGAATTTAACCTTGCATATGATGACCACCACAAGACCTATGTAAAGACAAACATCAATTCGAAAAAAAAAGATAATTATGACTTAAAGACCAACTCACATCCACTAAAACAAATAAAAAGAAAAGAGACTTAAAAAAGAATGAAAAGAAAAAACATATAACTTTTAGACTTCAAATGTAGTTGAGAAAAAGAAATGATCAAACTATCTATGTTGATACTATAACATTAAAATCATTGCAAAAGTTGTTTGTTTAAAAAAAAAAAATACGAAATATAGAAAAAAATTTAATAGAAAGATGAAGCACATAAAACTTACAACGATATAGTTAGTTATTTATATTTATAGCTATGAACTTTAGATGCAGTGCGCTTTCCTAAGCAAATCAAATTTATATTTCTAATTATATAATACCACGAGTTCTCAATGCAGACGGGGCTGGCTTAAGCAAATTAATAGACCACCGCGAGAAATTAATGTTTCTGTCTGGTCAATCAAGTGCGTTGTGAAGGTAGTCTCCAATCTTCAGGCAGTGATCAATCAAGTGCCACCGTCAGAGGATTTAAAACAGTTGAAAACTCATATTGTTTAGCATAGGGCCTAATAAAAAATCATACTGTTTCTCTATACATTCAATTTGCATGTTTTTTATAGTATACAAGTTCACACAGGTACACATCAGGTTGTATAGTGGTTTAAATTGGGGTTTCTTAAAAAAAAAACTTAACCACATAGATGTTTTATAAAAAAAATTTATTATTATTATGTTTTTGAATTTTTATTAAAAAAATCTAACCATATGGGTCAGTTGGAATCATTAGATAATGTGGATGACTTGGTCACTGTCATATTTCTGTTTTAAAAAATCATATTATTTCGAGATATTAGGTAAAAATAAAGTCAATAGAATCTGAAAGCAACAAATTGAACCAAAACAACCTACTAACAACCTACTAACTTGACAACCAAAATATATATTATGTGAGCCTGCCTAAGGATGGCTTGGAGGATTAAAACAGTGGAAGGAATGAGGTGACCTTATAAATTTGATCAGTTCTGTTTTGGTCATTTCTATAATCTTGAATTTAGTATTTGTTTAAATATTTCAAATGATTGGTGTTTCATCTTAATTATCTACCCTAAAATATATATATATATATATATATAATTGACATTTCAGCTTAATTATCTAGGCCATCAGTTGTACTTTGCCTGAGACCAAAACTAATCAAGCCGTTTAACAGTATCCACCGGCACCGGCGGAAAACCTCTCGAAGACCTGCTCTCCCAGCTGGATCAATTATTGCAGTCACCAAATTTCAATGAATGTTATTTCATAAATGGGCCATCAAATTGTTGTTGACTTTGGAAAATAAATACATCTGCGCAAGGCCCTGCAACCCAAACGTATTCTCTCCACATTCTCATTCTTTCCACACCTCCAAGACCCCCCCTGGAGTTTTAGGATGGAACTGCTTTCGGTTTCGGCGGCGCTAACCCTATTGGGGCAGGGTGATTTCTTCCTCATTGCTGCGGTGGTGTTCTGGTCGGTGGCTTGTTCGATTCTGGTCTGGTATATGTCGAAACCTAGGAGCATTTTCATGGTGGGGTGCTCCTGCTACAAGCCCCCCGACGAACGGAAATGCTCGGTCGAAGTCACCGAGTACTTCACCCGGCGGACGGAGAAGTTCACCGACGATAGCTTCGCCTTCATGAAACGGATTTTGCTGAAATCTGGCCTCGGCGAAGAGACCTACGGGCCGCCCTTCCCCTACCGGGAAGTAGACCCGGTGGAATCTCTCGACGCCGCCATGGAAGAGACCTTAGAGGTCATGTTCGGCGCCGTCGACCGGGTTTTCAAGGAGACCGGCCTGTGCGCCGACGACGTCGACATCCTCGTCACGACGTGCAGCATGTTCTGCACGGTGCCGTCGCTGGCGTCCATGCTGGTGAACCGCTACGGTTTCCGGGAGGACGTCAAGACGGCGAGCTTCGCCGGCATGGGTTGCAGCTCCGGCGTCATGGCCGTCCAAGCGGCCGGCGATTTGCTGAGATCGTACATCAAGAGCACCTATGCCCTCGTAGTGATCACAGAGAACATAACGCAGAACACTTATTACGGCAACAATAAGTCCATGCTGGTTACCAACTGCATTTTCAGGGTGGGCGGCGCTGCCGTGGTGTTGTCCAGCCGGGCGCGGGATCGATCCCGGGCCAAGCTGGAGCTCGTTCATGCCGTGCGCACCCACTTGGGCGCCGAAGACGAGTCGTATCATGCCGCGTTTCAGCGGGAGGACGACGATGGGAACGTGGGGATGGCGCTTTCGAAGGATCTTGTTAGAGTGGCAGGCGAGGGGCTTAGCGCCCATATCAGGGAGCTGGCCCCCTTGGTGCTTCCTTACTCGGAGCAGCTCAAATACGTGTGGTCGCTTCTGTCTGTGCATTTTCTCAAGAGGGAGACGAAGCCCTACGTGCCGGACTTCACCCGGGCGTTCGAGCATTTCTGCATTCATACCGGCGGGAAGGCGGTGATAGATGCCGTCGGGCGGAGCCTGCGGTTGAGCGAGGATTTGGAGGAGCCGGCGCGCATGACGCTCCACAGATTTGGGAACACGTCGAGCAGCTTGGTGTTTTATGAGCTCGCGTATTTCGAGGCGAAGGGGCGGGTGAAGAAGGGGGACAGGGTCTGGATGATCGCGTTCGGGACGGGATTCAAGTGCAGTTCTATTGTTTGGAGGGCTGTTAATGATTTGTCTGCTGAGCAGAGCAGCAATCCCTGGTTGGATTGTGTCCATAGATACCCTGTTAAATGCTAGTTTGAATAAACTCCGTATGGGTAAGTAAGTATATAAATCCCCAGAGGAGGAATTAATTAATAAGGGTCTGGTAAGGAAACTGCAGTGGCATGTGGGGTGTCATTACTTCTCTGAAGAGGACCCTGCGTGGAGTTAAAGGCGAGAGAGTAAATTATTATGGCTCTGGATTTCAGATGTGAAAGCTTGTCCGAAGGTTATGACTTTGGGTGGGTATTTTATTCTTTCTCACGTTGCAAATAGCAGCTGTGTAGTTGCTTTCTGTTGCTGTTGCTGTGATTTCTGGTGATTTCTGTTTGGGCCCATGAGGTATGCCAAGATTCGTTGTCTGTGTCGATGTTACGGCACTAATATCACTAATATTTCAAATTAGAACATTTTAGTGTCTGAAATTTGAAAGATCTGTTGTATGCATATGCTACACGAATAGTTTTCGTGCTGATCATGAGAGTTTAAATGATAACAGCCGTGGCAAGGTTTCGTTATCCCTAATATATAGAATTAGGGAAGAGGGATTTGTAATTGAACACTTAAATTTGGTTATTTTTTAATTGTAAAATTAAGTTTATAAGGTGAAAATAGTGTATGGGATGACAAGTTTTAGTATGATGGAGAGTTTTAATATAAGATGTGGGGTATGTTGTTGATTTGAATGATAAGTTTTTTTAGGGTGTGTGTTTTATGTTGTCGATCTGAATGATAAGTTTCTTTAGAGTGTGTGTCTTATGTTGTTGATTTGAATGATAAGTTTTTTATGTTGTTGATTTGAATGATAAGTTTCTTTGTTTTGTTTATTCTTGATTCTTAAAAAAAAAAAAAAAAAGTTTGATTGGTGAGTTTATTTTTAGAGTGTTCTCATATTTAATCATAATGTCTTTGTAGGTTTCATATTCTATGACAAAATGTTTTTTTTTGGTTTTAACTATTCTAACTTGCAAAAGACATATTTAGAAGACGTATTTTTATTTAGAATTTCAAAGTTTAAGACCATTCATAAAAGAAAATTGAACAATAAAGTTAAAAAGTCTAACATCCTCTGTTCATATTTTGTTGTGTGTTTTTTACTTTGGATGAGAAGTTTTATTATTTTTCCTATTTTTGATTCTTTAAAAAGTTTCATTAGGGAGTTTACTTTTAGAGTGTTTTCATATGCATTCATGACGTCCTTGTAAGATTCATAGTCTATGAGAATTGTTTTTTGATCTCTGCTAGATGCAAAAGACTCAAATTTAAAACACATATTCTTATTTAGAATTTCAAAGTTTAACATCCAAAAAGGAAAATTGTTCAATGAAGTTAAAAAGCTTAACATCCTCTTATCACATTTTAGGGTGTGTTTCTTATGTTGTTGATTTGGATGAGAAGTTTCCTTGTTTTTTCTATTCTTGATTCTTCAAAAAGTTCCATTAGTGAGTTTACTTTTAGAGTGTTCTCATATGCAATATTCATGTCTTTGTAGGCTTCATATTCTATGACAAAAAAAAAATTGGTCTCCAATATTCCTGTTGTGCAAAATACACATTTTTTTTTACCATGCCTCTTGAAGAATTGTCCATTTCCCAATTTCACATATGAGATGGTGTAATCTAGATTTTAGTTGGGCTATAAGCATTTTTCTTTTCATTTGATCTTTGCATCTATGTTCTTGTTTCAGTTGTGTTCACAGTTTGGATGGAACTCGTTGATGTATAATTGTTTTTTCCTTCCTAAATTTTTAGTGCACATGATAAGTTTGAATTTTTTCTTTGCATACTGTTTAATTTTATTATTGGAGTTTGGGACCTCATGAAATTTAATGCTTCAATTTTCATCCATTTGTTGTTTAGATTCATCCATGTGTCTATTCTTCTATTCAATGTTTCTTTGATTACTTGTTTTGACAACATGTTTTTTTATGAACACACAACCACCCCCTCACACACTCACCCACGCCACGGTTTAAACCTTGGACCTCTCGAAGAAGAGCCAAAGCCCAAACCGTTGCGTTGTCCCCCCAAGACATTTTGACAACATGTTATCTTCCATACCTTGTATTTTCTTTACGTACCCCAATGGCCTTATCATAGCTTCTACTTCTAACAGAAAAGTCCTTGTTTTAACAAATAAAATCTCACATGGAACCGATGCTTTAATTTTAAAATAATTTGTAATTAATCATTTTTGAATTCTTTCTATTTGTCTCTATTTAAAATTTGAGGTATTATTGACCCACATCTCCCACCCATATAACACTAATAACTCAAAAAGGACCCTAATGGTTTTCCAATCCTACAACTTTATTTTTTTACCCCTATTCAATAGGGAGTCAAGTGCCCTCCATCTTGCTTGTATTTTTTCATCTTGCATAATCCCCGATTGAGTTTACCTTAAAAATCTAAGCCAAGGTATTTATATTCTATGACAACCTATATAAGGTTGTTCTTGCTCTCTCAAAGTAGAATACCATAATTTTAGTCTTGCTAGTGTTTACCTACATCCCAACTTTCTTTACAAAAATATTCTCAAATGTTTAGACGTTCTTATAAAATTTCAAGTGTCTTGCCAATCAATATGAGGTCATCGACATTGAGAAGCCAATTGTATTCTCTCTATTCCCATCCTTTCTACCCAGTCCTCTAATTTGTCAATGTAGAGGCCAAATAAAGTATGTGACAATGGACAACCCTATTCACTCCCATATCACTCCCAAAACACTTTGATAGTCCTTTTGGAGTTTTAATTTTTGCCACCACCTGCTCATTAAGTTTGTCTATAGCTACCCTAGAGTTGGTTCGTACACCAAATTTTCCATTCTTTTCTATAATTTACCTCTAGGTATTGTGTCAAAAGCCTTTTTAAAGTCCACAAAACAACAATAATATTCTTTTTTTCATTCCATATCCTCTTTATTAGGTGCCTTAAAGTAATGGAGTGATCTATTGTTAAGTACTTTGTTATAAAGCCTATTTGGCCTATTGCCCATTTTCCTTGGTTTTTTATCCAATGGTGGATTTTGCTTTCTACTATGTTGCCAAAAAATTTTACAAAAAAAGGATTAATCATGTTGATGCGATAATTTAAAGTATTATTGGTGTCTCTATTTTTATGCAATGGTATGACTAGGTTGGCTATCAATTCCATTAGAAAGCTTCTTTTAATGATGTCATTAAAAATATTTTGGATGTATGGTGGTGTGAAGATGTTAGCCTCACACTCGAGATGTTTAACTTACAAACCATCTACATCTTGAGCTTTAGCTATTGCTATTTTCTCAATGCTCTCCTTCACATATTTTAAAGAAAAAAGTTCCTCTGTTGTGTCAATTATAGGAGGAATATCTTTTTCGTAGCATACTATAACCAATTTTTGCTTGTGATATTGTTGTTTGTGTGCCTTTTGCTTTGTTGTAGATCTTTTCCAAATTGTCTTGGGCTATGCTTTGCATGATATGTAAACTCTTTTTTGCATTGCTTTTATGTCTTCTTCCTTTTTTGTTTTCACTAGCTATTTATGTATCTTGCTATATGTTTTCTCCTTTTCTGGTTCTTTCAAGGTTCTCCTTAGTACTACTTTGCATTCTTTATCATACCATAGATTTACAAGGAAACTTCAATGTTTTTTCCTACGTTTTAATTTTTT
Organism: Wollemia nobilis; assembly: GCA_028583015.1. Lineage (NCBI taxonomy): Eukaryota > Viridiplantae > Streptophyta > Pinopsida > Araucariales > Araucariaceae > Wollemia > Wollemia nobilis. The sequence goes on along the minus strand of JAQPPZ010016980.1, from coordinate 831,338 downwards.
GCATGACTTCAAGGCTTCTTTGATTATATCCATCAGTTTACTACTATCAAAAATGTAAGTTTGAAAATATTCATCCTCTTTCTTTTTTCTATTTACATAATATGCTTGAGTGATGTTTTAAAAGTTTTCTAATTTTTCTTTGTTATAGAGATGTTTCCTAGTGTCCTTCATTTAGTTACTTGAAGATGTTCTTCTTGACCACTTTCTTGCATTTGAATATTCATGTGCATTGAATTGTGATTAGATTTTAGTTCCTTAGGATTTGCTTTAATTTTTAGATATTTTATACTTGGTATAAATTTTGAGAAGCAAAGAGCATAATCAACTATATTGTGTCTATTATGTGTTTGACAAATATATTTTTAATATTTTGACATATGTTTTTTCAATAATTTTACACAAGTTTTAATGATAAATATTGATCCCCTCATACTAAATAGGGTTTGAACTAATTTTACCATATATTTATGAAAATATTTTATTTAAATTTATAAAAAATTATAAATAAAATATATGTAATAGTATCCTATTATATATTTTGAATTATAATTGGACTCAACAAATATTATTGTAGATCAACAAACACTTGGACTCTTATTTAAGATAAGTATTTCAAGATTACTAAATCTTACTATTTTATGTTCAAACAGTAAGCTGAATTATGGAGTAAGATATCTATCTTAAACGTATGAATTTTTTTAATGATTCTTTACATTTTATTTTTTAACTTTCTTAATATATGTATCATATTAAATATATATATATATATATATTATCTAATATATAAAAATATTTATTATTTAATTTAATCATATTTTTAAAAAATTAAAAATTAAAATTTAATATCTCACAAATGATGATAATTACTAGTTTTATTAACCTTTCTTTTCTAAACTGCTTAGACCTATTTTCTAGGTAGATTTAACGTTGTTATTATTATTATTATTTATATAGGAGAGTTGGTTACAACCACATTATTTTTAGTAACTATCAAGTACAGAGTTCAAACCACAAGGATTGCATCTACCAAACTTATTCCACCTCATTGTTGTTGACTCAACATGAGGGGGACCACTGGCCACCCAGGATTCGTATTGTCGTCGTGGGTTTGACGTGCACTCAAAGGATTTAGATTAAAACTCTTAAGATAAAGAAAAAACCTCGAGAGCCACTCTTAGGTGGCTGGTAGTGTCGTTCCATCTAGGTATACCACTATCTAGAGGGAAGCCACAGGAGATTTTTTTTTGGTGTCCCCCTTCACATCGCAAAGGTTTGAACCATGGATCTCCTATTCAACGAGGCCAAGATCGCCTTCTCCACTTGCGCTACAAGGTCAAACTTAATATTATTATTATTATTATTATTATTATGGATAATAGGGAAATTGGTTACATCCACATTAGTTTTAGTAACTACCAGGTGCAGGGTTCAAACCATAGGGGCTACTCCCAAAAAGCCTATATCACCTTGTTATTGTTGACCTGGCATGAGGGGCAAAGCCTATACCACCTCGTTATTGTTGACCTGGCATGAGGAGGACGCAAAACCTATACCACCTCGTTATTGTTGACCTATCATAAGGGGGACCATTGATTGCTTGAGATTCATACCATCTTGAATCTGACATGCACTCAAAGGATTCAGATCAGACTACTACCTTTGGAATAGGCATGCTTCCAAGGTTTGAACGTAGGTCTCTTCTTGGTAAGTTCTTGGCCAGACAAACACTTACCAATCCACCTAGCCCTTGGGGCTATAATTGTTTTTCAATAAGTTTTTGCGGGTTTTTACGAGGGGTTTTGGTCCCCTCATATTGAGTGGGGTTTGAACTTGGACCTCTCAAAGGGAGGCCAAGGCCCTTACCACTATAGTAAGCTTGCAGCTTTTAATATTATTATTATTATTATATCTGAGAAAAAACTAGATTATATTAATTCATTAATGGGCATGCCCCCAAGGTTTGAACCTAGGTCTCTTCTTGGTAAGTGCTTGGCCAGACAGACACTTACCAATCCACCTAGCCCTTGGGGGCTATAATTTTTTTTCAATAAGTTTATGTAGGTTTTTACGAGGGGTTTTGCTCCCCTCATTGAGTAGGGTTTGAAATTGGACCTCTCAAAGGGAGGCCAAAGCCCTTTACCAATATAGTAAGCTTGCAACTTTTATTATTATTATTATTATTTGAGAAAAATCTAGATCATATTAATTCATTAATAGGCATGCCCCCAATGTTTGAACCTAGGTCTCTTCTTGGTAAGTTCTTGGCTAGACATACACTTACCAATCCACCTAGCCCTTGGGGGCTATAATTTTTTTTTCAATAAGTTTATGCAGGTTTTTACGAGGGGTTTTGGTCCCCTCATATTGAGTAGGGTTTGAACTTGGACCTCTCAAAGGGAGGCCAAAACCCTTACCACTATAGTAAGCTTACAACTTTTATTATTATTATTATTATTATTATTACTTGAGAAAAAACTAGATTATATTAATTCATTAACCGGAACATTACAATATTATGGTGCTAACACCGTCCACCAGGTAACATCCATAGTTGAATATACATAAGAATAGAAGCTAATAGCAACAAAAAAACTAGCTATATCTTGTTGCAATACACTAGATATCAACACTCATATGTGGGAGAGCTTATTATATGGGAAAATTTTGGGCGTGTCTTTCGTGATATCTTTTGAAGTCTTCAAAGAAGAAATAGAAGTAATCAAATCTTGAACTTGCTCATCATTGTTAACTGCCTTCTTTTTAGTTTCTTGTTGGACCTTCTGAAGATCCTAAACCATATGAGAAAGTTGATGAAGTTTATCAATAACATCTCATGGTGTAATGGAAGTTCCATAGACTTGGGAATGAATGCGTCCCACATATAACAATCGATCAAAGGTCAAGTCTACTAAAACTATATCCCATGGAGGAGCAGAACCAATAAACACCTTTTTGCATTAGCACTTCCAAATGTGTTTGAGAAGGAAAACCAAGCAAAGAAAGCTTCTAAGATCTAGTGAAAGAGGGAAAAAGAAAAGTGTAAAAGACATCCCAAAACAGTTTAATCATGTCACAAAACCAAAACAAAAATTGCATTGAGGAAAAATATGCAATTGAAGCCAAAATTTCAAAGAATTGGAAATTTTTGATGCAAAATCAACCATCCAAGAAGTTAAGTTTTGTATTAGGAACTTTCCAAATTTGAGCAGGAAGAGATTGCCATTGGGCATTGGTAAAATTCACTTGCTACTTGACATTGAACTTAGAGTCTAAATAAGGACACAATGTTTTTCTTCTATAACCAACTAAAAGTAATAGAAGAGATTCTAAGACCATTAAGCCATCTCCAATCATTCCATATGTTATGGGTAGTATTTCCCAACTTTATAAAGACCTCAAGGGATGGAAGCCACAACTAAGCCATAATACTCTTTGAACCTAGACGGAAGGGAGCAATAATTTTAAATCTGGTTCCATATCAGAATTGAACAGCTACCAAATATCTTATTCTATATATATATATATATATATTTTTTTTTTTTTGGTCAAAATACTAGAACTTGAATAGCACTACATAAAGTTAAAGGTTTATCATTGTGAAGGATAAGTATATTCCACCTTAAACTCTTTAAAACAGATGCATCCTAAAGGTTTATCATTAAGAAGGATAAGTATATTCCACCAAAGATTCTTTAAAACAGATGCATCCTAGATATCTTTTATTTTAATAGCACTACATAAAATTAAAGGTTTATCATTATGAAAGATAAGTATATTTCACCAAAAACTATTTAAACCAATGCACACATACCAAAAACTTATTCCACCATAAACTGTTTACACCGATACTCAAACCCTAGCATTCGGCCACAAATCCTCCGGCCCCTGTAACGCACACGGTTTCGCCCCCTGTCTCCATTGTTACTGATATTTTTCTTCGCCCCCTGTCTCCATTGTTACTGATATTTTTCTTCTGCTGTTGCGCGCCTACAATTAAATAAATTTGTTGATGTATTGCATAGAAAGAAAGAACGAGCAGGTTGGACATAGGTTTGGATTTTAATGCTTTCCAATCGGAAATTTTTGCTTTAAATGCCGCAGCCGAGCTTGTGCAGATATATACATATCGTCTCTTACAAAATTCAAACCCAGGGGTTTCGAAGAGACCTTCCACGGCCGAAGCGCTTAATGTTATTATTATGTATTTTTTAGCATTTATTTGAGATAATAAGGTGTAGGTTCTCTTTCATAATTTGCCAACTACAAGCTGAAATTTTTTCTAAACGAAAGATTAATGACATTCATATCAAGCATACGTTCTCATTATTTTTTTTAAATTCAAAACTAAACGATTGATGACATTCTTTATAAAAAAAGTTACAATCCATGTTTTTATCAAGACATCGTTACCTTTTTAAAACTTATTTTTTTTTTTTAATATTTTGGAGAATGGGTGACATCTCATTCATTTTTTATTATCAACCCACGTTTTATAATCTGTCTTCTATAATTTTTATAGCATTTTTTTTTTTTTTTTTTTGATATATAGAAGCAATGGTTACAATCACGATTTTTAGTAACTAACAGCACAGCTGGTAGGGTTCAAACTATCTACGAAGACTCCCAGGACTTCCACGGTCTCGGTACATGGTAACCCGACGTGAGATGGAGACCGTCGGACGCACAGGGTTGCACAGGTTGCACCGTCGTGAGATGGGGACCGCCGGACGGGGTTGCACCGTCGTCATCAATCTGGTGCACCACTCAGAGGAATCGGATCTGGGCTACTGTCTGTGCATGGGCAAGCCCGTGGGATTGGAACCTAGGTCTCCTCTCGGTAAGCGCCCCAACTTACCAATCCACCTAAACCCACGGACACAAAGAAAGACATTTTATAGCATCTTATTGTTAATGACACAGTGTGAGGGGATCATTGGTGGTTTAGGATTAGAGCCGTCCAGTTGACACACTCAACAAAGTCAGTCCAATCTATTACCTTTAACCCCAAACAATGCTTGCCTCTAAAGTTTGAATGTGTGTCTCTTCTTGGTAAACATCCAAACCTTACCAATCTACCTAACCCTAAATACTTTTTCAAACTTGATTTCTTTTTTATACACACGTCCAATCTACTACCTTTACCCCAAACAAGGCTTGCCTCAAAAGTTTGAATGTGTGTCTCTTCTTCGTAAACGCCCAAAACTTACCAATCTATCTAACCCTTAAGACTTTTTCAAACTTAATTTCTTTTTTATACATAAGATAATTGAGTACATCCACAATCATTTTCTACTATCAAGCAGGGTTCAAATCTTGAGGCTACCCTCTATAATCCTTATTCCACCTTGTTATTATTTAACTTACTCACAATTGATACTGCCGTAGTTTAGGTGACACACTCCACGGATTTAAGTCAGACTACTACCTTTACAGATATGCATACCCTCAAGGTTTAAACCTGAATCTCTTCTAAAACTTAGCAATCCACTAACCTGTAAAAACTAAAACTTAAATTTAATTCACTTTAAAAAAAAATAACCCGATAAATTCTAATTAAATGCTTTGACTGTTACTCTTAGGTTTAAGTATAAAAAAAAAACCTGGAGTGTGTTGTAGTCCTTCTACCTGCAACCGGGAGAGTGGTTGTTTATGAGTCCCATCGTGCATTAATGTGACTCACATGTGTGCGCTGGATATTCAAAATCTTACATTGATCACATTGACCTTAATCTTATCTTAATTATTTTTGAAGTTTCAATTGTGTGAGACTATAGGGTTTAATAGTCCATCAGCATTAAATTTGGCATTAGGGTAAAATAAGACTTAGAATTTCTGCATCATAAAAGACAATGAAAAATTTCCATTTCAAGGTGAGTTATCATTGTAATGTGGGATTGCCTTCTGCCAAGAAAAATTTCAAACCAGTCTCCACTAAAAATAATCAATAATTAATAGTAAGTTGGTGTATTGTCAAATCAAAACTAATTCCCATACTAGCTCCTCCGGTATACTAATGCCAAGTTTCTTAAAGATAGCTGTGCTTTTAGATAAAGGGTTGCTTTTAAAATTTTATTTTGTGATTATCCAATAAGTTGGAATTGATACAGTTTCATTTAACCACATATAGGTATTTTAATAGTTTGGTAATTTTGTATAAATTAAATTTTTTAAGAAGATATGAAGAATTTAATTCATTGAATCCATATTTTTAATTTTATTTAATGAAATTTATTAACTATCAATGTTATTTGGTGAAATTTATTAAAGTTTTGGAAGGTATTATTATTCCAACAAAGACCACAACCAAGATTTTCCATAAATCTAAATAATAGGCCAACATGTTACAAAACTTAAACCACTCCTATTAAAGGTGAGGGTCAACAAAACCACTTGGAACTTAACTAGAGCGAGAAGATCTCACAAAGAGATCAAAATTTCTAACTTGGATGACAAGAGTTGATCATGGATTAAAGCCATGGTTGAGAGCACTAGTTGTGCTAGTTGTGACCCAAATACAACTCTTGGTCCTCGATAGATTGATATAACTAGCCAGATTGCCAACCATTTTACATGCCTTGCTTTGAAATACGTGTAGCTTCTAAAGTCATTGAAAGGCCACCACTTGTATGACTTCCTCGGTTCTATCAATCCAAACCAATAAGCTCTTTTGTATATTTGGAGAGAAAAAGATATTTCATTTTTTAATCTAATTGTTGCTTAGTAGTTTTGTCATAACTAATATTCAACATTTTCTAGATCATCTCTTAATGTTAATTAAAAATCAAACACTTCATTCATTAGGATTCTAGGAGGTGGAAAAGTTGTATGATTTTGAATAGATACTTTAGCATCAATTACTTTGTATAGTTTACACTTTATTTCCTCTTTCAAATGTATATCCTCATAATGTGAATGAACAATTCATTTACCCAATAAATGTCTAACCTTGTGCTTTGCACAAGCATACTAAATATTCAAGATTGACTACAAATTATCCTAAGAAAGACATTTTCCATAAATAACTTATCCTTTATATAAAATTATTTAAGGTAAGACTTTTCAATAAAGTTCCCTCTAGTAATACGAGGACTACTCATATAGAATGTTGTTTATCACCCATACTTAAGAAAATAAAAGAGAAATAGATAGGATGAAGTAAAAAAAATAGAATCCTACAATCAATATTATTTAATCACTTTTGATATAAAAATTATTGTCATCAAAGTGATAGAGGGTGTATATTGCAAACCTATGACATAACATATGCATTCATGGAATATTAAATGATAACTCTATTTCTAGTTTCAACTCCCCATATCTATTTTTTTTTAGTTGTTGGAGAAAATGAGGTTGTACTTAGATCCCCCACCCTTGACAAATCACAATTATCTCCTTTAGAGCTTGAGATTTTACAAACATATTCAATTCTCATCTCAATTGAGTTGCTATTGCTAGATACATACATCCTTTCCATAATAAGTCCGAATTCTTGATTTTTATGTTCTAGACCTTCTTAATTTTCTTTGTAAATACAAATATTTTAAAATTCAACACCTTTCTTGTTTACATTTTCTTGCACCAGCCTTCACAATACAAAAACTCCACCTCTACTATCTATGTACTACATCTTAGTAGAGTAATATTTCCAAAACCTCGCTTTATCATAGTCTACTTTACAAAACATGGACAATAAGTTTCCTTCATAAAGTATAAGTGCAACTATAAGAACTGTAATAAATATTTTATATGAAAACATATAAATATTACAAAATATAGCAAATATTACCAATAGAAAACATTAAAGTAAATCTTAATCATCATTTAGTCTAGATAGTCAATATTTTCTTGTCAATTCTAGCTAATATTACTACTTCTTATAACCATGGAAACAAGAATTTAACTTCACAATCCTCTATTTAAAGCCCTCTATTGGCTAGCCTATCTACAGATTTGTTTCCTTCCCTTAGTGTATGTGTATTTGATTTCTTTAAACTCTATAGCAAGGTCTTGTATTTCTACAATGATCTCTTGTATGTTCCATGGAGCCTTTGATTTCCTCAAAATTATATTTATTACTATTAGTGAATCACCTTCCATCCATACTCTATTCCATTTCATTTTTCTACATATTTTAAACCCTTCTAAAGACAACCAAGCTTTAGCTTCATTATTTGTCTTAAATCCACTATTAGAAGTGTAATATTATAAAATATCACCCCTATTATTTCTAATTATTCCTCTTCCTTTGTTGGTCTTGGATTTCCTTTAGATGCTCCATAAAAATCCACTTTGACCAACTCCACTTTTGGTGGTTTCCACTTTATATTTTTTTCCTTCCTTTTGTTTCTTCTATACCCAACATCATAATTCCATTTGATGAATTGACTCTCTATCAAGGCTCTCTGCTTCAAGATTAGGGATTGGGTGCGTTGATAGGGTTGGCTTAGACTCCTCTATAGATAAGAATATATTTCTTTTCATTACCTTGAAATTGCTTTTCTTTTCGTTAATTATTCTTTTGTTCCTTTCTAGCCATACAATTCAAAGTATTACATATTTTGATGTATCCTAGATTATCTGTAATGCATCATTTTTAAAGGTGTTTTACCATTGCTTTAACCATTCTTCAATTCTGCTATTCATCACCATATTTTTACCAAATATATTAAGAATCCATTTCCATAGTTCCTAGACTATTGAACAATGTCCCAAGATATGGTCTATACTCTCCTCATTTTTATATAGAACACATTGTGAGGGGCTATGAAAACCCTATTTTCATTAGGTTATCCTAGGATAAAATTTTCATATGACGTACTAGACATACAAACATTTTGACTTTTGGAATGCTTGAGTTATCCCAAATGTCTCTCCATATTCTTGTCGTATTTCTATTATTGTGCTTTACATATATCTACTTTTTACTATGTATTCTTCTAAGCTATTCAAATCCCAACTTAGTTTATCCCAAGATCCCTTTGAAATAATCATTGTTGTTATCTTTCTACTCAACTACCTCCTAGAAATAATGTTTAGTATACTTGTAAACAAAATTCTTTCCATTTGTATCTTCCTTACTAATCCTTGTAAATAATATTTGAAATCCTATCACCATATATATCTTAAATTAATCTCATCAATGGTTTCAAAATTGGATTTAGATTGAGTGGTTTTTCATCACACCAAGCATCCATCCATATAGAATATTTTTCTTTAGTTCCCACCACTCATATTAGACCTTTAATCACTAGATAAATTGATTTTTTAAAGTCATTCCATATTGCAGAACCATCTAGTAGTGAGAATGCAATAAATATTAAGTTTGGGTAATTGGGCTTAATGCACTTAAAAGAATTATTGTCTATTGTCTTTGACTCTCTTTATGTAGACTCCAAATTAATTTTCCCCTTAGATCTAAGTTTGCATCTATAAGAACTCTTAAACCGAGACCTCCCATAGTTTTATCATAACACACCTTGCTCCATTTCACCAAAGGAAATTTTATTTTATCAAGTTAACTTGACCACAAAAATGATCATATAATATAGATTAATATTTTTCTATTGATTTTGTCAAAGATACAAAGACATATAATATGTTGGAATTGCTTGTAAGATTGATTTAATTAGTTGCACTATTCTTTATAATGATAAATGTCTACCTTTCCATGCCAATAGTTTATTTTAAAATTTACTTATAAATGAATTCCATAACTCTATCCTCATTCTCCCCTCAAATAAGGGCATCCCTAGGTATGTTGTTGATAAATTTACCTCCTCCATTTGAAGTAACCTGCATATCCTTGCTTTAGTTCTATCTGGAGTGTTTAGGAAGTAAATTTTTAATATTGTCCTATTAAATTCCTACCATGGCGCTCTTTCATATTCCTTTATAAGTTATTCAAAAATTTAGTCTCATTTTTCCCTGCCCTTCTAAAAAGAGCTATATCATCTACAAACTATTGATGGGTGATATTATCGATGTTTTTACTAGCCTTAAGTTTTCTTATTAGCCTTTGTATACCTTCTTCAAGTTCATTTCCAATACCTTTTCCATAATAATGAACATATATGGTGATAGAATATCTCCCCATCTAAGACACCTCCTGAATTTAAATGATTTTGTTACTAGCCCATTGATCAACAATAAATATGATACTATGGAGACATACACTTTAATCTATTTTTACCCATTTCTTCCCAAATCTAAAATTTTCTAATACTACAAAAAAAAAATTCCATTTGACCCTATCATAGGCTTTATTCATATCAAGTTTTAATATCATTGCTCTCTCTTGTCTAGAAGTTGTTACATACATTACATCATGAGCTACTATGATCTCATCTAGAATTTGCCTCCCTTTTGCAAATCCTCTTTGTTCTTTTAAAATAATTTTATCTAATAATGATCTTAACCAATTTGCAATCACTTTGGATATTATCTTATATGCCATATTACATAGGCTTATATGGCTAAATGAACCAAACAATCATGCATCCTTTTTTGGGATTAGTGTAAGATATGTTGCATTTATAAGGTATGTATTGTCTTATCCATCACCATTTCCTATTTGTTAGCGTAGATTTGATTTTATTAGTTGTTATTATCATTAATTTTGGTTAGTTGTTAGAATTAACATAGCATGAGTATTATTTTAGGTTTTATTTAGTTTTCCAGATCCTAAACTCATTGGCTATTCTAAGCCTAATGTAATCTATTTATCCTTTGAATGATTAATTGAATTTGTTCATTTTCTCTGACATGGTATCAAAGTTGAGAGGTTCTCAGCCTGTGACCTTTGAGGATTTTAGTTTATCGATCCATTTATATGCACGCAGAGAAGCATACTGTTGCTGGCTTGGAGCTAGATCTAGTATCGATGGACGGGCTTGACTATCAAGTCAAGCAGATAAACCAGACAACCAAATTATGGTAGCTAACAACTAGGTGGTCAAAATTACACCACTAGCCTCAAATCAGACTAGCGGAGGTACAAATTAATCTCCCCCGCTTTTCAAATGTGGGAAAAATACTCACCAAAGTTATCAATTCTTTAGCCAGTGTAAGTAGAAATTTTGAACCATTGTTGTCATTGCTTGATAGAAAACAATGGTGATTTTCATTGCAACTTGTTTTCATTTTTTCTCAATTGAAGAGGGTGGGCAAGCATTTTTCATTTCAATCGATAGCATTGCAAATTTTTTTTTAGCATCTATCTATAGGTCCGAATTGTGATTCAAGATTGATCCGTGTTCCTGGTGAGAGAACTGTTACTACGTGCAGACGTCCCATTGCTGACCCAACACAAGAGATGCATTATCTCATTGTTGTACCATTCACATATAGTATAGTTGGTTCTAAGTGGTAAAATCCATTTTTTTTCTTATGATGGACCGCTTGTGCTGATCTACATCGTGTTAGGTGCAATATGTTGTCAAATTTTAAGTCGTTTCGTACTGTGGCGATCAATCGCTCAACATAGGCTTGAATACAAATAGAAGGTAACATTTTTTTTCAAAAAAAATTAAAACCTTTCTCAAAGGTTTTCAGGTAGCCTACCCCCCTGTAGCAATCTGCCATTTGTTGTGATCTACTGGTGATGTCGAATCGTTACCAAAAATGATGACGCAAAGCTCCATTAGTTTAGATTTACAAATCGTGGGTGACACAACACCTGATTGGAGTGTACATATTGTGATGATCGAGCAATCTGAGCAGTCAGATCCTGAAGGCAGTCAACATCCTTGGATTTGATTTGATCTCACATGGTGGATGTCATCAACTCAGGTGAGAATTTACAGCTTGCGTAGAAGGAGCATTTAAAAACAAAAACATAAAAAAATTATGTTATTTTCTAAGGTAGAACGCAAAAAAAAATTATCGCCTACTCAAGGAAAGCCATCATCGCTACTCGCAGAAGAGCCGCCACTGAGTTCTGCCTAGGAAGCCTATGAGGGTACTGAGGACAAATAGCGCTTCGTACGCTATCGCTTTCTACTGGGAAGCTAGCTCGACCAGTTGATCGGGTCAGGCTAAGATCTGGAGAAGGACGAGGTCAGGGGTTCCAATCTCGCCCCGACCCTCCAACAAAGGTATTTTTTTTATACCATATTTTTTTTGTTTAACCATTTTTTAGTTTTAATGATTTATTTTTTTAATTAAATATATATCTTAATTAATATTTTTTAATTATTAATTAAGGTTATATATATATATTTAATTAAACTAGAAAAATTTCATTAAAACTTCTATTATGGTTTTACAAAAACAAACCAATGTTTATAAAACCTTTATGAAGCCTCTAAACAATTTTCATCCTTTTTTTTGCAAAACCAAGGGGGGGGGCATTTTTTTTTCATTTCCAATTATTGCAAATTTATCAAACCAAGGATGAAAATGGGGGAATAAGAGAGTGATTTTTTCATTCATGAAAAGCAAATTGGCACTATAATTAGGTGCATTTTCGATGGAAACTAACACCTAGAATTTCATTTTTTTGTGGGCACTTTTTGTTGTATGTTGCACTTATATTTCATTATTGCTTTTGCACTACATCATAAAGTTTAAAAATCAAGCATAATAAGTCCTAAAAAATTGAACCCACTTGTGCAATTTATTTGCACAACATTGTTCGGTATACACAGTACCTCTGGCCCACACTTACAGGTAATACTGTCATGTTTTGGGCTACTGTATCTATCGCCTAACATAACTGGAACAATGACGTTTGAGCTTGTTCTCTATAAATCATGAGGGAGATATAAGTTTATCATTTTTATTATTTTTTCACTCCATTCACTACCCTAATCATTATTTTTGTTAGACGTAAATCTTGATGAAAGTGCTTGCCGAAGTGTTTAGCGGAAGTTATACACCATGCATGAGGAAAGATCTTCTATGGTAGGTGTCATAAAAAAAATGATTCCCTTTTAGTACTACCTATTTACCACTTATCATTCTGCTCTCATGTACTTATAGTCTCCCTCACATAAGCATGGGTATATTGAGAGGTTTGGTATAAAGGCCTAGAAGGTATAAAGAAAGGGGAACCATTTGGTATTATAAGGAACCCTCATTATGACCGCTATCCACAAGTACCTGATAGATTCTTAGTTACTCAAAGATTCCAATTACACACAATGGAAAACAAAAATGAATTCTATTCTACAAATGGAAGAATTGTGGGATGTTGTTTCTGGTACAAAAATAAGACCTTCACCATCAACAAACACAACTCAACCTACACGACCAACTTTAGATCATATTGCATTTGATAAGAAAGATATTAAAGTAAGAGTGCTCATATTACTTGTTGTTTCATATGAATTTCAACCTCACATAGCTGACACAGAACATGGTAAAGAGGCATGGAATGCCTTTAGAACCATCTATGATGATAAGAATAAGTCCACCATTCTTCACCTTAAATCTCAACTTCACAGTTTGAGTATGAAGTATGGATAGACAGTTGAACTATTTCTTTGTAGAGTGGCTTAGTTGAAGTCAAATATGAATTCTATGGGAGAGACTATAAAAATATAAGCTCCTTACTTTAGTGATTATGAGAGATTTTACCTAATTCATACAGAATTTTGATAACTTCTCTTCAAATGTCATAAAGAAAAGTTACCTTTGTTGAGTTGGTCAATATGCTTTAGGAAGAGGAGGTCTGCCAACTTCAAAAAAATGAAGCTTATAATTAATCGTCTATTCCAATAAGAAGGGTTCTAAGAAGAAAGGTAATTTTCAAAAGGGAGGAAATTATTCCAAGGATTCCAAGGGAAAACAACCTTAACAACTGAAGAGATATTACAAAATTTGTGATAAAGATACTCATGACACCAATCAATGTTGGAACAAAAATAAACAACCTCAGAACAAGGGCCATAACAAACCACAAAATAAAAACAAGCAACCCAAGGTGAATGTTGTTGTTGAAGAATATGACTCCAATTCTGAGTGGGCACATAAGATGCTCATGACTAACACAATATCCAAATCAAAGGATCCTGTGTGGTATGTTGATTCTAGTGCTAGTAAGCACATGACTGGTGATAAGTCATTGTTTGAGATATATGAATCCAAGGAAGGCAAACGTTTCACCATTGTTGATGATAAAACCTACAAGGTTCAGGGTGAGGATACAATTTTAGTCAACCTTCTAGATGGAAAATATCAGATTGATAGAGTCCTCTATGTTACAGGATTGGTAAACAATTTGTTGTTAGTCACTCAAATTATGGATAAGGATATGGTTGTTGATTTTCATGTTAAGGATGGAAAGAAGTGTTGCTTTATCACCAAGAGGGGTAAAAACATTGCAAAAGATTCATACAAGCATATTTTTTTGCACTAGATGTCATCTCCACCCCTCATGTTGCCATGATAGTCTCTACAAAAAAGACAACTTTACTTTGGCATAAGAGATACAAGCATCTAAGTTCTAGATATTTACTTGAACTAAGTAAATATGAGATGGTAAAGGGCCTTCCCTACCTTTAATCTATATTGTCAGTGTGCTCTTCACGAGCACATAAACCTCTAGAGTTAATTCACATCGATCTGTGTGGTCCTTTCACACCCAAAAGTTGTTGGGGAAGAGGTACTTTCAATTATTTGTAGATGACTACTCATGGAATATGTGGGTCTTCTTTCTTCATCTAAAATCAAAAGCTTTCAGTTACTTCCAATAATTCAAGAAATCTGTTGAGGAGTCAGAGAATTCTATAAAGACCCTTCGCTCAGATCAAGGAGGGGAGTTCAACTCTAAGGATTTTTTTTCATATTTGACTGCACATGGGATCAAGAGATATCTCACTATTGCTTATAATCCACAAAAAAATGGAGTTGCTGAGCGGAGGAACCATTTCATAATGGAAATGGTTCATTGTATGCTCACAGGAGCCCATCTAAAGCAACAATTTTAGGTAGAATCTATCACCAGAGTAGTATACCTACTGAATAGGGCAACCATAAAGGCCCTAAAGGGAATAACTCCACAAGAATCATGGAGTGGTCAGAAACACTCCATATCTCATCTACGTATTTTTGGATGTAAGGCTTTTATGCATATACCAATAGAGAAAAGGAAAAATCTATATGAGAAGACCTTACAATGTGTTCTTGGATATGATGAGCATTCTAAGGGTTATCCATTGATTTATCCTTTGACCAAGAATATTCATATCAGTAGAGATATTTTTGATTAAGCTTTCACATCACAAAACACATCCGATGTATACCTAGAGTTTGTGAAATATAAAGTTGAGAAGTCTCCTTCTTCCTCTTCATAGGAAAAAATTCCTAAGTGGTATGCAAGTACTATTAGAGAATCAAATATATACACACCACTAGATATGAATTTGAATAGACATCGTACTCATAGTATGGATTGATAGGATATAACAGTCATAGAGGCTACTAAAATTGACAATCTTTGTCAATCCTTTGAGGAAATTTCTGTAGATATAGAGAGAAACAGAGGATATGGAAGTGGATGATGACAGGGTTTTTATGTATTCACTTTATGAGCATGAACCCACCATAGTACAAGATGCTCTTAGCGAGCCACAATGGAAGGCTGCTATGGATGTAGAGTACATATCTCTGAAGAAAAATAAGACTTGGAAGCTTGTTGATCTATTGCATGGAAATAAGCCCATTGGCTACAAATGGGTGTACAAAGTCAAGTACAAGGTATATGGAACAATTGATAAGCATAAGGCCCGTATTGTTGCAAAGGGCTATGCACAAAAGGAAGGCATCGACTATGAGGAAACTTTTGCACTTACTGCTTAGATGACTACCATTCGAGTTCTTTGTGCTATGAAAGCACAATTATGGTGGAAAGTACATCAGATGGATGTCAAGAGTACCTTATTGAATGGTTATCTCCAAGAGGAAGTCTATATGTCACAACCTGAAGGATTCGAAGTGGAATGCCAAGAGCAGAAAGTGTGCAAATTGGTCAAGTCCTTGTACGGTTTGAAATAAGCTCCAAGAGCTTGGTACATTAAGATGGATGATCACACACTACAATATGGATTTAAGAGAAGTCCTTAAGATGCAAACCTGTATTTCAAGAAATAAGGTTCTGAAATAGTGTTACTTGTACTCTACGTAAAAATATGATTATCACAAGTAACTCAAAAAATTTGATAACTGCCATCAAAAGTGACTTGTGCAAATATTTTGAGATGACAGATCTTAGACTTATCCACTATTGTCTTGGCTTGGAAGTGAACTAGAAGAAGCACCACATCAAGGTGTCACAAAAAAATTATGCCAAGATATTGTTAGAAAAGTATCACATGACTGATTGTAAGCCAATGGGAACTCTAATGGAATTAGGGCTTCAGTTATCGCAGTATGATGATTCACCTCAGGTAGATGGTACTCTTTATCTCCAACTGATCGGGAGCATCATATATCTAACAAAAACTAGGTCAGATATTGTGTTTGCTATCAACTATCTTTCAAGGTTCATGCAGGAGCCTAAATTCACTCATTGGAAAGCAAAAAAAATTGTTCTTAACTATGTTTGTGGTACTATTGAGTATGGCCTAGAGTACAAGAAGAATGATCAATTCTTCTTGCAAGGATACATGAACTCTGACTATGTCGGATCATATGATGATCAAAAGTCAACTTTAGGATATATTTTTCATCTTGGATCTAGTCCTGTCTCTTGGTACAACAAGAAGAAACAAGTGGTTGTTATTTTATCTACATAGGTAAAGTATCACGTTGCACAAGAAGTAGTGTGTGAGACAATATGGTTACATCACATATTGAAAAGTATGGGTCTTCCATCCAAATATTTTATTCACTTGTTTTGTGACAACCAGGGTGTTTTGAAACTCGTTAAGAATCTAGTGCATCATGAACAAACCAAACATATTGTCACACAATGTCACTTCATTCGATATGAAGCTCCAAGCCATAAAATTCAGCTTTAGTACATTCCCACCAATGCACAAGTTGCGAATATCTTTACTAAGGCACTTGCTTGTGTCAAATTTGAGTTGTTTCACAACTCCCTTTGTATTACAAAATAATGTAATAAGGGTGGGATGTTAGAATATATTTTATTTTATTAGATGTTATTATCATTATTTTTGGTTAGTGGTAAGGCTTAACATAGAATGAGCATTATTTTAGGTTTTATTTGGTTTTCCAGATCCTAAACTCATGGGCTATTCTAAGCCTAATGTAATCTATTTATTCTTTGAATGATTAATTGAATTTGTTCATTTTCTATGACACTATTTATGTTGATAGAATGTTGTAGAGAGTCCATCTGTACTTGGGGGGTTATCCTTATCAAAATATAAAAGAGCTGAATGGATTTCTTCTAGAGTAATAGACTCCATTAGTTTTCTATTGTCTTGATCTATTATAACTAAAGGTACTTCTTGTAGTAGTTTATCATTAAGAACTTCAATCTCATACGATCCTAGAATTTTTCTATTAAAAATTCTTGCTTCCTTTCTAATTTTGCTCTGGTCTTCAATATAAGTCCCTTATACTAATTTAATTCTACTAATTTTAGATGTTGATCTCTATACTATTGCCATCCTATGAAAAACTTTATGTTTTTATCTCCTTTTAACCAAGTATGTCTTGATTTTAATCTCCAAATTTATCTTCCTTAATCAAAATATTATGACATTCACTAGGAAATTTTGAGCCTGGATTACTGTGAGCATATTTTTAAAATTTTGGAAGTTTCTCTTTTAGTTATTTTATCTCCAAAATGTTTTTGAAAGTATTCTTGTTTCATTCTTTTAATCTAGATGTATAAATATTTTGACTTTTGGAATGCTCGAGCTATCCCAAATATCTCTCCATATTCTTGTTGTATTCATATTATGTTTGTGCTTTACATATATCTACTTCTTACTATGTATTCTTCTAAGCTATTCAACTCCCAAATTAGTTTATCCTTAGCTCCCCTTGGAATAATCATTGTTGTTATCTTTCTACTCAACTACCTCCTAGAAATAATGTTTAGTATACTTGTAAACAAAATTCTTTCCATTTGTATCTTCCTTCCTAATCCTTGTACATAATATTTGAAATTCTATCACCATATTTATCTTTAATTAATCTCATCAATGGTTTCAAAATTGGATTTAGATTGAGCGGTTTTTCATCACACCAAGCATCCATCCAGATAGAATATTTTTCTTTAGTTCCCACCACCCATCTTAGACCTTTATCACTAGATAAATTGATTTTTTAAAGTCATTCCATATTGCAGAACCATCTAGTAGTGAGAATGCAATAAATATTAAGCTTGGGTCATTGGGGTCAATGCACTTAAAATAATTCTTGCCTATTGAATTTGACCCTGTTTATGCAAACTCCAAATTACTTTTCCCCTTAGATCTAAGTTTGCATCTGTAAGAACTCTTAAACCGAGACCTCTTCTAGTTTTATCATCACACACCTTGCTCCATTTCACCAAAGAATATTTTATTTTATCATGTAATATTGACCACAAAAATGACCACATAATATAGATTAACATTTTTCTATTGATTTTGGCATAAGATACAAAGACATATAATATGTTGGAATTACCTGTAATATTGATTTAATTAGTTGCACTATTCTTGCTAATGATAAATGTATACATTTCCATCTCGGTAGTTTATTTTTAAATTTACTTATAACTGAATTCCATAACTCTATCCTCATTCTCCCCTCAAATAAGGGCGTCCCTAGGTATTTTGTTGATAAATTTACCTCCTCCATTTGAAGTAACCTACATATCCTTAATCTAGTTCTACTTGGAGTGTTTAGGAAGTAAATATTAGATATTGTCCTATTAAATTCCTACCATGGTGCTCTTTCATATTCCATTATAAGTTACTCAAAACTTTAGTCTCATTTTTCCCCGCCCTTATAAAAAGAGCTATATCATCTACAAACTATTGATGGGTGGTGTTTTCGATGTTCTTACTAGCCTTAAGTTTTCTTATTATCCTTTGTATGCCTTATTCAAGTTAATTTCCAATACTGTTTCCATAATAATGAACATATATGGTGATAGAATATCTTTTCATCTAAGACACCTCTTGGATTTAAATGATTTTGTTACTAGCCCATTGACCAACACTAAATATGATAGTGTGGAGAAATAAGATTTAATCCATTTTTACCCATTTATTCCCAAATATAAATTTTTCTAGTACTACAAAAATAAAATTCCATTTGACCCTATCATAAGATTTATTCATATCAAGTTTTAAGATCATTGCTCTCTCTTTTCTAGAAGTTGTTGAATGCATTCCTTCATGAGCTACTATGATATTATCTAGAATCGACCTCCCTTTTGCAAATCCTCCTTGTTCTTCTAAAATAATTTTATCTAATAATGGTCTTAACCAATTTACCATCACTTTGGAGATTATCTTATATTCCATATTACATAGGCTTATAGGGCTAAATGAACCAAACAATTATGCATCCTTATTTTTTGGAATTAGTATAAGATATGTTGCATTTATCAGGTATGTATTGTCTTATCCATCACCACTTCCTATTTATGTTGATAGAATGTTGTAGAGAGTCCATTTGTACTTGGGAATTTATCCTTATCAAAAGATAAAAGAGTTGAATGAATTTCTTCTAGATTAATAGACTCCATTAGTTTGCTATTGTCTTTATCTATTATAACTAAAGGCACTTATTGTAGTAGTTTATCATTAAGAACTTCAATATCGTACGATCCTAGAATATTCTATTAAAAATTCTTGCTTCCTTTCTAATTTTGCTCTGGTCTTCAATCTAAATCCCTTATACTAATTTAATTCTACTACTTTTGGATGTTGATATTATCCTATTTCCATCCTATGAAAAGACTTTGTGTTTTTATGTCCTTTTAACCAAGTCTGTCTTGATTTTAATCTCCAAATTTATCTTCCTTATTCAAAATATTATGACATTCACTAGGAAAGTTCGAGCTTGTAGTATTGTGATCATATTTTTATAATTTTTTTTTATTTGTGGAAAACATCCCAAAAGGGATGCCACTTTAGGGTAAGACCCAAGGAGGCAGGGGTATCCATTCCGCCAAAAATGCCCAGGACTCGGACCTGGCCTACCACCTTTGACATACTCAAGGAGCAAACAAACACACAAAACCAATTTAAAAATAAGTAAATAACAACAAAAATAATAAAATAAAATAAAAAACATGCTCCTTGAGTGTGTCAAAAAAAAAGCACAACCAAACACGCACAATAAGATAAAAGAAACCACAACACAAAACACATAGAAAAACACAAGAACCACATAACAAAACACAAACAAGACAAAAACAACAGAACACTACAAAGACATAACCCAAAAAAAAACATGAAAAATAAACACAACCAAAACCTAAAAAATTAAAAAATAAAATAAAAATAAAAATAAAAAACAACCAACAACAGACAATAAACAAAAACAAAAAACATAGAAAACACTCACATAAAAACATGAAATAACACAAACAAAGAGAAACCCAAGAACAAGAATGAAAAAAACACAAGAACAATAACAAAAAACATAAAAAAAAAAACAAAACAACAAAAATACAAGAACAAAAAAAACAACACAAAGAACACAAAAACAAAACAAAATTAAAAAACCCACCCACCTTAAAAAACTAAACAAAAAAAACAAAAAAGAAATAAAAAATAAAAAATTAACAAAACAATGACCTATCTAGACCAGAAGACTATTAAAGCAAAAATCAACAGAGGAAACAAAATAAAGAATAGAATGAGCTAGGGAACTAAAAAAAACTGAATGAACCAAAGAGAAGAAAAAAAAAAAACAAGAAGAAACTAGGTACCTTCAAAACTGGAGCCATCCAAAGAAATGATAGAAAGAAGAGCTTCCCTAATTTGAGAAGCCCACCATATAGGAGGGTGGCCATAACAAGTAAGATCACCTTTGTCCAAAGCCCAATTAGCTAAAGCATCAACACTCTTGTTTTGATCTCTAACCACATGATTGTAATCAACTTTCAAAAATCCCATATGGATTAATTGAATCTTCTCAATAATTCTTTTTATTCTCCAATCCACCTTATGATTCTTAGAAGGATTCTTCAAGAGATTAATCTTAAGTTGAGAGTCAGACTCAACTAACACCTTTTCCCATCCAACCTTAGTAGCCTCCTGAAGGTCTTTGAGGATACCATACCCCTCAACAAGGTTATTGGAAAGAATACCCAAATTCTCAACAAAAGTAAAAACCAAGGAGCCATCTAAAAGTCTACCAATTCCTCCCACACTGGCTTTTCTAGGGTTCTCTCTAGAGGCTCCATCAGTATTGACTTTTCCAAAATCCTTAGGAGGAGGTTGCCAATTTCTATTCCTATCCATCTTACTAATAATCACATTCCATTTAAGTTGGTTGCCTTTAGAAGGTTTAATATTCAATATTTGCATCACTTGATCCCATATTTGGTGGGATTTTTGGGGGTGATTAAGGAGATGATGGAATGATTCAACTAAGTTGGCTATGGTATTTTGCAAAATATAGTGAATATCCTTCCTATCTTGATTAAAAATTTGGTTGTTCCTTTCATTCCAAATATTCCAAAGAAGAATGGTAGAACCCATCCAAACTAAGCGCCTAATAAAATGATCAACACCCTCTTGATTAGGCCAATCCCTCCAAAGTTGTTCAAAAGTAAAAAAATTGGACCACTATAAGCCAAGTAAAATGGCCATTCTCCTCCATAGCTTAGAGGCTAAAGTACACTCAATAAAAATATGGTTGATATTTTCTACATTCTCTTCACACATTTCACATCTAAAAGGTCCATGAAAACCACACTTCATAAGTTGCTCACCAGTAAGCACCCTATGATGCAATAAAAGCCAATTAAAGAACCTCACCTTAGGCTAGAGATTTTGAGCCCAAAATAAAGAAAATATGTCAGAAGAATGGTTGGGATTATTATGGCATAAGGTCAAATAACCTTGAGCAACTGAATACTCACCCTTAGTAGTGTTGTTCCATCCAAAATAATCTTTTTCATGGGACCAAGAGAGGGATCTCATATGAAGGATACCTTGGATATCTTGTCTTTGCCTTTCTGGGATTTGAATAGGCCAGTCCTCAATAGGGATCCAATATCTACCAACCTTTGAATTACCAGTATGGTACCGACAATAATTAGCCACATTTATCCAATTAGCTCGGTGAAGCTCCTCCATCCAAGGCCTCCAATCGGGAAACTAAGTTATCAAAGGCTTGTGACCATCCCAAGAATATGTCCAAAAATTTACATGTTGACCATTATGAATGATCCAAAATAATTTTTTCTTTATCAAATCCTCACCAGTATTAAGAACTGCTAAAATGGGAGAACCTTTGGTAGGAAGTTGATAGCGAACAAGGTCTTCAAGACTTTTTTTCTCAGCATATTTAGCATAGAGATTATTGGCCCAAAGAGTATTGGGGTTATGCAACATCCTCCAATATAATTTAGCAGCTAAAGCTTTGTTGTTATTAATTGAAGACCGTAATCCTAATCCCCCTTCACTCTTAGGAAGACATAAAGTATCCCATTTCACCAAGGTCCATTTTCTTTTCTCCTTAGTACCACTCCAAAGGAAACGATGACTGATTTGATCCAATTCTCGAAGAACAACCTTTGGGATATTCAAAACGGAAGAAACATAAATAGGAATAGCTTGAAGGACTGATTTTACCAAGGTGATTCTACCCCCAGAAGAAAGCCACTTGTTGGTCCACTTTCCAATTTTCTTCTTGACTTTGTCCAACAACCAATTCCAATATTAATTTTTTTGCCTTTGAATATTTATGGGAATACCTAAATAAGTGATTGGAAGAGAGGTATTATTATATATTAGTTTATCCAAGACCATGGATTCCTTTCTAGCAGAGCAACGAAAGAAAATAACTTTAGATTTGTCTTCATTGATCAACTGCCCAGTAGCCTTAGAAAAACAACTAATGATTTGCTTAATATTAGAAGCTTCTTTAATCGTAGCTTTACCTAAAAGAGTAGAGTCATCCACAAATTGAAGATGAGAGATAGGTCTAGCTCCATGAGCAATGGTAACTCCCTCAAGAGTTTTGTTTTCCCTATTTTTGGTTATAGTCATACCCAAGCATTCAACAAGAATGATGAATAAATAAGGGGATAGCGAGTCACCTTTCCTAATACATCTAGACGCTGGGAAAGACTGAGAAGGCCTGCCAGTGATAAGAACTAAGTAGGAAACTTAAGAGATACATCCCATAATCCAATCCATACAATCCTTAGAGAAACCAAATTGCCTCAAAAATTTGATAAGTGCCAATCCACTCTGTCATAAGCTTTGGATAAGTCTAACCGAATGAACATGGAAGGAGAATTTTGTATATCCATGGAATGGATGGCTTCCTGAGCAAGAACTATCTCATCTACTATTTGACGTCCTTCCACATAACCCCCTTGCTGCGGGGAAATAATCTTATGCAAAAGAGGCTTCAACCTTTCTGCCATGATTTTAGTAATGATTTTGAGAAGAACATTACATAAAGCAATAGGTCTAAAAGCTGAGATATGATCAACCTCTTGAGCTTTTGGAGCAAGAGTAATATAAGTTTTATTGATAACCTTCAAAATTTCTTTGGATTTCCTGGCTTCTTCCACCACCTCTAATAAATCAACATGAAGGATATCCCAGAACTCTTGGTAGAACTCAATAGGAAAACCATCGGGACTTGGGGTTTTCCATTTTTGCATTTTAAAACTACTTGTTGAAGCTCATTGATAGTAACAGGAGCAGTAAAAATAGAGTTCTCCTCAGAAGTGATAAGATAAGGGATTGCTTGAAGAACATTTTATTGTGAAGTTGACTCAAGGGGAGTAGCAGCAAAAATATTGGAAAAGTAATCAACAACAATAGAGTTCATGCCATCCCAAGTATAAACAACATCTCCAGAATCTAATTTTAAGGAAGAAATAAAGTTGTGAGATCTTTGAGCTAGAAGATATTTGTGGAAGAAATTTGTGTTTCGATCTCCTTCTTTGAGCCATTGAATTCTATATTTTTGCTTCCATAAGATTTCTTCCATTTTTTTCCATTCCTTTAACTGAGTTGTGAGTTTAATTTCATCTACACTTCTCTTCTCTGTGAGGCCATCTAAACGGATTTTATTATTCAAATTTTCAAGATGAGTAATAACTTCATGTTTTTTTTATGAACATCCCCAAACTCTTTCCAGTTCCAAGTCTTGATTTTGGATTTAATGTATTGCAGTCTTTTGGAAAAATAGAACATCTTAGTCCCATGCCTAGGTTTACCTTCCTTCCACCATTGTTGCACACGAGGTCTGAAGGAAATGTCTCTAAGACACATTAATTGAAAATGAAAAGGAGAGAAACTCACATTGGTTTTCCACATTTCCACTATGACTGGACAATGATCCGAACCAACCTTTTGAAGAGTCTTCACTTTAGGAATGTGACCATGGATTAAGAAATTTTTAGAGAGCAAAAACCTATCCAATATCTCCATTATACAAGCTAAGCCTTACCTTATGTTAGACCAAGTCATAAGGCCATTATTTGATTGGATATCCACAAGATGGAGGTTTGCAATATATTCGCTCATGAGGTCAGTGCTCTTGTCCAAATTTCTATTTCCCCCCCCTTTTGTCCAAATGGAGGTTTGCAATATATTTTTATAATTTTGGAAGTTTCTCTTTTAGTTATTTTGTCTCCAAAATATTTTTGAAAGTATTCTTGTTTCATTATTTTAATCTAGATGTCATTAATTAAATTTATTTGGAGGTGTATACAACCCATTCCATGTTTGTGCTATCATATAAAAAAATTGAGGATGGTCTTCCCACATCTGATCATATTTAAGATATAATATTTTATTAATTTACTTACCACCATTTTAACTCTTATTGGCTAGATATTATTATTATTATTTTAATAAGCTATGTGTGGCTTCTATTGGGGGTCACTCCATTACAAAAATCAAACATTACATTACTATCATTACATGTCTAACAAGTTAATTAAAGCATACCCATATTTGCCTTTCTATCAAAGATATTCCTCATCTTTCTCAAAATGCTAAGTTTCTATAATCAACTATTTTTTTTAAGGAACTAACAACAAGAACAACCCTTACATGACACATAAATCCAATATATAGAAGGAAAACAAACATAATAGTCATCCATCAAAGAGGAAATCAGTTCGATTATTTTTCTTCTATAGCAGAGGTTCTTCCTCCTTTAGAGTGGCAAGATTTGAGAATGCATTTTTGCACTTCAAGATCCTAAGGTAATATCTAGTTGTAACACATTTTGTAGGATCTTCATTTCCAAAAAATTGATTGTCATCAATTGTTTCATAATTAGCTTCAAGAATACCATCTAAGGTGGTAATATTTTCCATGGAACTATCTAGACGATATTTAGTAACCGTTTGGATTTTATCAATGATCTAACTCAAATTCTCCTTTTGAGGTCGAGTCTTCTATTGCTCGCATGATTCCTGCTTGATAATTGTTGCATATAGAGGATTAGCTTATTTCTTTTGAATTAAGATATTTGAGGGTTTTGAATCATTTGCATGCAGAGCCTTCTCCTCCACCAAGGAGAAATTAGAGCATGATTAGATGATCAAGAATCTCTTCTTTAGATGGCCATATTGTTGATAGCCATAACATCTTAGGGAGAAGTTTTCATATTCAATATTTTGGATCCATTCCCCTTTGCTTGAGGAGATAGTAATGGATTGAGGCCCAAAAATTGAAACATCAATCCAAATAGCCAATCTTGCTTTACTCATATTAATTTTATTGGATAAATTTTCCTTTGTTTGGGTATCCATATACTGGAATGCACCAATGACATTACCGATTTTTGTGAATATCTTCTCTCCCAAAAATCCACAAGGAGAGCATAAAGATTCACCCAAAATGGGAAGCCATTAAATTATTTTGTAAAGGGGTTGAAACTAGAATTCCAAGGTCTTATATAGACACCCCTTTATCTAAAATCCAATTATATCTATAATCCATTACCCTATATCTATCTGCTAAATAAGAAAACAAAACAAAAAAGAATTTTTTGGGTAGAAGAGTTACGTGGAATTTTGTACTAGTTCACCAATATTTAATGTATCCTTTGAGTTGCTCTAGACCTGGTATTTTACCCTTGAGTTTATAGATAATTATTCAGGCTTCATGATCAATTAGATCCAACTTAAATTCATCCTCTAAAATCTTGATAGAGGATAGAGGCTCATCCACCTGTGAACCTAAATATCCTTGAGAGATATTTCTGCTGATCGAATAGGCTTTCTCATAGACTGAAGAGATAATCTATGAACAACCCTCTTCCTTCAATTATTTACTACACCTAGGGTTTGCATCCCTTTCATGAATATCATAGCCACATTTTTTACTTTGTTCTATCGCTTGACTGCACCTAGGATTTACACTCATTTCACAAAGACTGTAGCCAAATTTATTGCTTTGTTCTATCACTTGATTGCACCTAGGGTTTACACCCCTTTCACCTTATTGGCTAGTTATTTAAACCAATCCTTATCAAGGTATTAATTTTAGCACAAGTGCCTTCATCTAGCCAATTATTTGAGAGTATGCATTTATCTTATTTTTTTACTATTAGGTTCTTCTTGTCTTGTTTTTAGTCTATATATGGTTTCCCTATTCAAACTCAACCTCCTATAGATTATTGTTTTAAATAAAATCTAAGAAATCTCTCATACTTTTGGTTATTTTCATAATTCCTCCAGAATTTTCATCCAATTTAGTTATAGCATTAAAATTTCTTATGATCATGAATTTATTTTCTTAGTCTTTACTTGTCATAAAGGCTTCAATCCTATTCTATACTTCTAATTTTCCTAAGTTGTAGGTCCATAGACATTTATAAGGATGAAATGATAACTATAAAGTAGCATGTGACTATTGAGGCTATTTAATGTCTAATTTTATGAATGGTTTCATACGAGGTTCTAACTAGATTCTAATATGTTACAATTCTCCCTTCTGCTCCTAAATTCATAAAATTCCATTCACATATTTTCAATACAACTTTCATAGTTTTGAAAAATTCTTCCTTTGTCATTTTAGTTTCTTGGAAACAAATAGTATCAAGCTTATTACTTAAACAAAGGTACCTAATACATCTCTATTTTGATGGGGTAATAACATCCCTTATATTCCATTAGATGGTAATCATGTCTCATTAGGGGTTGTTGGCTCCTCCTATTAATTACTAATATCATTTTTAAGGTTTGGTAAAGAGAAGTTCAAACAAATTATATGGTGTTCTTTTCTCTAGGTTTTCTCTTGCTTCCCTAGATCCCACTTAATAATTTGAAGGTTTTTCACTTTTTTCCTTGCTAGTATCAGGAGTAGATCTTATTATTCTACTCAATATTATTTCACAACTTTTATTTTCATTATATTTATCCTCTCTTGGCTTAGCTAAGGAAGCTTTTGATTTATCCTGCTTATGTTCTAGTATTTCCTTGTTAATGGTATAGGTATTAACATCTAACACTACATTTTCTCTATCACTTCCCTTCTCCTAAATGGTGCATGGTACTTCAAGAGAGTATTCAAAAACTGATTAGGCATATTCCCTAGGTTCAACAAGAATGTTCATCCCTAAATCAAGATCATACTTGTTAATATTTTGATCATGTTGTACCATGTCCTCTAAGATAGGATCTTATTTTTCTTCATAGGATAAAACCTAAAAAGAATTAATATTTTTTCCAATATCCTTACTTTATGATATTTATTATTTATTTACTTTCATTTGTTTGAACCTAGTTTTTAGAATTTGAAAACCATCCTCATCCATATCCATTTGTATGTTTCTCTTGTGGTTTTCTACATATATATTTTTTGGAATCTTCTTAGGGTATGGTATCTCAATATGTCCCACCTCATGGCATCTCCTAAATATGAAAAATATATTTTCATAATCTATGGTTTGGGTCCACAATCCCTATACTTAAGAATGGTTGATTCTAGTAAAATATTATTGATATCAATCATGACCAATATTTGGGCATAAATAACCAAGAGACCATATTTTTTAGTTTCTAAAATCTCAAGCAATTATCCTAGAGTTTTGCATGTTATCTTGAAGGTATCGATTTGCTAGAATTTAATGGAAAACCCATACATTTTGACATATATTGATTCTAGGGATAGATTCACATTTTCAAGTACAAAGCCTTCGTACTAGTGGGTAGGGAAGAGTCCTACTCTTCCCATAAACCAAGGATACCATTTCAATATTATATCTCTTTCCTCCCTAGAATAAAATCTATCTAGGAATAAACTTTGAGAAGAAAAGATGGACTCACTCCTAGAGACTTCCATCTCCTATCAATATATTTTCTTAGATCTAAAGCCCATGTCCAAGACCTATTAAATTTACCAATTATTACATTATATTTAAGCAATGTGGATCACTTATTTATGAGGTCCTCCATAACCTCTATAACTAGCGATGGTAAGGATTTAGCTATAAATTGGTCCATGATAAGAAAAGTATAACAAGATGTCTACTAAAATTTACCAGTAAATCCTATAGTGATTATATTATTTGAAAATAAACCTATAATAAGTTACATGCATAAATTCTAAGATAATGAAGGGATAAATAAAACTCATTTAAAAAATTCTATGCTTAGACAAAATTTCCTACCTCACTGATGCCTTAGTCTTCCATTGATATTCCCATCATCCAAACGTTGGTTGACAAATATCTTCAATTTTATTTTCTATGACTCGAAAAATTGTGACTACCCTTTTTCTAGATGGATGACTTCATAGGGTCTATCTCTCTCAATATTATTTGGATTCCTTTATATAACCATCATTATAAATCTATTCAAATTCCATAAAAATTGGTCCAAGGATCATTTGAAATAACCCTTCGCAAAGATATGACTCTTGAAAGATGAGATATTTTTCTAGAAAAAAATTCTCTAACGCCGACCTTGTTCTTGATGACTATATTTACATGGTCGTATCTCCATCAACTACTTGAATTCTTTTGTATGACCACTCATTTTAAATCTCTGAAAATTCAACATAAATGACACAAGAATCATCTAAATCAAACAACACTATGCAAAGATATAGTTTCTAAAATCATTTTTTGAGAAAAATGTGGGTGAATTTCAATATTTGTTCAAGGTTCTGTTAAATAATTAACAAATGGAAATAAATGATCTCTCCATATATATTATTAATACCCTTATAAATATACATTCTTAATTAAAGTATTCCCTTATTTCAGCAAGTATAATATGCATCTATGTTTTATGCAATTTTTTAAAATTATTTATTATTTTTAACCTTTGCATGTTTGTTGGTATGTTAGGATCCCATCCTAACGTTATTTTGTAATTTTGATTATTATGTAATGACCCAATTCCAGCATGGAGGATACTATTATAATGTTATGAATATGGAAAATAAGACACCTAGCCAAGTGGTGTCATCTCATGTACCATTATCAATATTGTAACCGATGTTTGGTAGAATATTCCAGCTCAAGTGGCATTTTGCATGTAAGCCAACTCTTGAGCCTTTAGGTAGGATTGCATGAAGCTTTCTCTTTAAAAAACATGAAGCCATGTACGAATGTATTTTTGGCAAGTTAATGAAATATTGAAGGAGGTTGCCCCCTCGAAGAGGCCTACGATTCTGAGTTATTTGTGAGATTGTTTCAATTCTACAATTACGTTCTACATAGTGTTATTTTTTTATTGCATGTATTTCAATTATCTTTCACTATTTTGTGTGTGTGAGTTTTATTTTAATAGTAGGTTCTTTACAAGTGGTATAAAAGTGCTTTCCAGGTCTGAGTTTTGCTGCGACTACAACAATTCTTGTTGAACTATTTATGCTTGTTAGGTATAATTTTCATATGTTTTTTCATTATATTTTTCTTTATTCAAAAAGCCAAAAAAATTGCAAAAAAAAAAAATACAGTCTTTTTTCAATAGTTGAGTGGGCTAGAAACCATGTTTTGGGGGTTTTAAAATATCATGGAGCTATCATTATTGGCTAAGATAGATAACCCATAAATCATCTAGCGAAGTGAGGGGTAATCAAGCTCCAATACCCAGGCCTCAGACAACACTCGTGTACGAAATCGAGCTCCCATGCATCTTTGGGTGTATCAAGAGACCATTCTAGGTTAAACAAAATTTTATCTAGTAGGAAGATTTTTTGGCCTTGTAACATCCATAGTCCATGGGACACAACATATTGGACGATTACCCTCCCATACTATCAAAGAGGTAGATAGTGTGCTCAAGGGTGTGTATAGAATCCTCCTTGGGTAGTGGCCTGAAATATTGGTTTGAGCACTATTGTTCATCACTGTGGTATAATAGAGGGCCTATGGGTGTTACATAATTCTTTGACTAGCATACTCTAGTTCTATTAAAAAAATTCAACCTACAAAAATAACATATCCCTATTCTATTGAATCTACATTCACAATCCCAAAAAGGGAGCATACAGAGGACTTCCCTATCATAGAAGAACACACTTTGCATGCACCAGCAATCGAGATAGAGTTTGCAAGTGTCTATAACATTCTAAAATATTCTAGTACCATCTAGGTTAGTGGTAACAATAGTCGGGTCAGTGATAGTACTAGTTGGTTCAGTGATAGTAACAATCAAGTCAGTAACAGTAACAATAACAGTCAAAAAATATAAGTGGTCAGGGTTAGAGATAGAATCATCAGTGTCAGTAACTTCACAGTACAAATAATTCCTAGGTTAGTGACATGAATAGTGTTAGTAAGTGTAGTATAGGTGACGGGATAGTGACAAGGTGGTCAGTTGACAGAATGCACAGATCAGAGACAGTTGATCTAGTACCCAAATTTTGAATCGTAGCTCCAAATAAAAAATTGATTGCACTAGTAGACTCATCCAAATAGAAAAAAAATTGACCAGTAGCTACTTTTTGACTCTACACTCAAAAAAATAAAAATTGTGCAAATTGGATCTATAATGAAGATGTTGTAGTGGTTTTATGATTACTCCATTTTGAGTAATTTTAAAACCAAAAATAGAGGAAATAGCACTAAAAAAGTCATACAAAGCCCTAGATAACCCCAAAAATCCTAAAATTTGTTGTGTTATCTTAATTAGCCCCTTTTGCATCTTACACATAATTTTTGAGTCCTAACTCCTTATTTTCTCGAAATTCCTCAAATTTATCATTTTTCCACTACCGCTTTTTGGCCAAATATTCCACAAATGCAAAATTTGATCCCAAAAGTACTTTTTTGAGTCCTAGCCCATTGTGATCAGCTCATCGCAATCATTTTGATATATCACACCCAAGCACTTTTTTGGAATCCTTAATAAAAGTAGTAACTCTTAAAAACCACACTTATATTTTTAGTAATTCAGTTAAAGAGGTTCAAGACTATCCAAAATGGCTGGGGGCACTCATGGAAAACAAAAAAAGATAAATTTGATCACATCATTGTTGGAAAAAATCCAAAGGATCATTGATAACATGTAACTTTTAAGTCAAAATGTGATGATAGAGCTTCAAAATCTTAGAACTGATCACGCTAACTTTAGAGCCTACATAGAAGAACAATTTGTAGAAGTTGAGTCCAAATTACAAGGTGGTCGAAGAAAGGTTGAGTACCATACTAAACACTCGTATTTTAACAAAGGTAAAGGAAGGACAATATATGACTCTCATCCTAACTATGATCATGATCCTACCTTTAAGATACCCAAATTAGACTTTCCTAAGTTTAATGGGAAGGATTTGGATAGGTGGTTACGTCGTGTTGGTCAATTATTTAGCCTCCATGGTGTTCCCATATATCACCGAGTTCAAATGGATTCTTTAAACTTGGAATATGAAGCTTTGCAGGTACCAATGGTTGCAAAAGACTCATCATAATCCTTCTTGGGAAGACTTTGAGTCTCAATTACTCACTCAATATTTCCCTAGTGAGTATGATGATTTTATAGGACAGTTGATAAAGTTAAAATAAACTTCGACAATTAGAGATTATCAAATACAATTTGAGAAATTGGCCAACAAAACTATAGGAATGAATGAAGGGTTCTTTATGAGTTTTTTTGTCAACGGTTTGAGGGAAGATCTCCAAGCTGAGGTCACTATGTTTAAAACACAATCCATGAGGTAGGATATCAAGTTAGGGCTAAATCCAAATTTTCAGCTCAAATGTGGATATCTAAATTTTCAGAAGCTAAAACCTCTTTTCCTCCTATATTCCAAAATTAGAATGAAAAAAAATCTTTTGCACCCACTACTACACCCAAACGTCTAACCACTACCAAAATGGATGCACAACGCGCCTAGGGGTTGTGTTACAATTGTGATGAAAAATTTTCTAGTAGGCATAGGTGCACCCAAAATAAGTTGTTCCTCATAGATTATGATGAGCCTGACACTAGTGACCATAGTTATGGTGATACATAATCAGTCGAGAAACCACCCAACCCAATGGAAGACAACCAAGATGAACCATAGGCTGAGATTTCTATTCACACTCTTGTTGGCATTACTACTTACCAAATTGTGAAAGTTGTGGGTTACTTCAAAGGCCTACGTCTTACCATCTTGATTGATTCTGGTAGTACACACAACTTTAGTGATCCCCATATTGCCAAGTAGGCAAATTATTACATACATTTATGTAATTCCTTTGAGGTTATGGTTGCCAATGGTGGAACCTTACCTTTCAAATATAAATACCATAATGTTAAAGTCAAGATTGGGGACTATGCGCTCAAACAAGATATGTTTACACTTCAACTAGGGGGATGTGATATCGTGTTGGGATATCAATGGTTGGGCACATTGTGAACCATATCATGGAATTTTTTTGAACTTTGGATGTGATTTTCATAGGATGGATAGTCCCACACTCTTCATGGCTCAAAAGTAGGGCCTTCATAGATTCTTAGTTTAAGCTGGATGGAGAAGTTGAAAAAATCATCGTGGGGTGTCATAGCTTAGATATTTGCTATCCAACATCACCCTTCAAAGGAGTATTCCATCCCCATAGATTTACAACTTGTTTTGACCAAGCACAATTCTATGTTTGCTAAGCCATCATAATTACCACCTTGCTGCTCTCATGACCATGTTATTATTTTGTTACCTAGAAATACCCTGCCCAATATTCAATCGTACCAATATCCTCATGCTCTTAAGTCCATAATCAAGAAGTTAGTACAAGAATTGTTAAAAGTTAGCATCATTCGACCATGAAATAGTCCTTACTCTTCTATAATTTTATTGGTGTGCAAGAAATATGGATCATGATAGTTGTGTATTGATTATTGTGAGCTCAATAAACTCACCATAAAGGATAAGTTTCCTATTCTAGTGGTCGATGAATTATTGGATGAACTACATGGGACTATGTACTTTTCCAAATTACACCTTTGACACCATTAAATCAGGCTCAAATATGAGGATATTTTAAAGACTATTTTTCGTACTCATGAAGGTCACTATGAGTTTTTGGTGATGCCATTTGGCTTAACTAATGCTTTGTCCACTTTCCAAAGCCTCATGAACAATTTTTTTCATCCATTCCATCAAAATTTTATCCTAGTTTTATTTGATGACATTCTGGTATATAGTTGCTCATGGGAATAACATCTTGTTCATGTGGATTAGAATCTACAACTATTGGCACAACATCAACTCTATGCTAAGCGGTCCAAATGTTCTTTTGGGTTGATAGAAGTGCAGTATTTAGGACACATTTTCACCAAGGATGACATCAAAGTTAATCCCAAGAAGATCCAGGTGGTTCAAGAATGGTCAAAACCTCACACTCTCAAGGATCTTCAAGGATTTTTAAGACTCACAAGTCATTACCGTAAATTTGTTCATAACTATGATAAAATTATAGCTCCCCTCACTTCCATGTTAAAGAAGGATTATTTTACTTGGTCGAGACCCATTGAAAAAACTTTCCTAGAGTTGAAGCATGCTATGACCACCACTCCAGTCTTAGCCACACCAAATTTTTCCAAATATTTTGTCATTGAAAGCGACACTTTTTGTTGTGGTATTGGTGTCATTTTGATGCAATAAGGGTGACCCTTGGCTTTCATTAGTAAAGCTCTCTCCAACTATAATTTTAGAAAATTCACTTATACCAAGGAGATGATGGTAATTATCCATGCAGTAATCCATTGGTGATCGTATCTCATTGGGCATCATTTATCCATTAAAACGGACCATCAAAGTCTCAAATATTATTTAGAGCAATGGGTTTCCACCCCCAAACAATAAAAATGGGTCTCTAAACTCATGGTCTATTATTATGATATCACCTATAAGAAGAGAAATAAGAATATTATGGTTGATGCTCTCTCTCACCAATTTGAGGCTCTCAATATGTTGTACACTTTCATCACCTGTTCCCAAATGGATCGATTCCTTATGCTAGGAAGTACTTTAGGATACTAATTTGCAAACTTTGGTTGCCTCCCTATCCATGGAGCCTACTTCATGTTAGGGCTACACTTGGGATGGCCATGATTTGCATTACCACCAATGCCTTGTTATTTCCCACAAGTATCCACTTCGAGAACTCCTCATGCAAGAACTGCATGCTGCCCCATATGCAAGCCATTCAGGATTTCTTAAAATATATGAATGATTTAAGCACATTTTTTTTGGAAAAGTATGAAAAAGGACATCCAAGATTTTTTGGTAGCTTGTGATACTTGTCAATGGTGAAACTATATGTTCTCCAGGCACTCTTCAACCCTTGCCCATTCTTGAACAGGTTTGGACAAAAAATTCCATAGATTTTATTGAAGGGTTGCCTAAGTTCAAAGGCAAATATGTTATCTTCATGGTAGTAGATTTTCTTTCGAAGTATGCTCACTTTTGTTCTGTATTCCATCCTTACACAACCTCCATCATTGCCCAGATTCTATTTTCCACCTTCATGGTATACCTACCTCCATTGTGTTTAACCATGACCCCACCTTTACTAGTAATTTTTGGTAATAATGTTTTAAGTTGCAAGGAACTCAGCTCAAAATGAGTTCAGCCTATCATCCACAAAAAGATGGCTAGATCGATATTATCAACGAATATTTGGAGACCTACCTTCAATACTTTGTATTTGATCATCCTAATCACTGTGCGAAGTGGATTCCTTTGGCCAAATGGTGGTACAACACTTCCTATAACAACAACCAAGGTTACTCTTTTCAAGGTAGTTTATGGGTACCTTCCACCCACGTATTCCTCCTACATCCTAGGTAGCTCTAAGGTCCATGTAGTCAACACTAATATCAATCAGTATGTTGATATCCTTCATCAATTGAAGCTAAATTTTGATGTGGCCTAGAACTGGATGCACCAACAGGTTGACCAACACCATTATGAGTGTAGTTTTGATGTGTGCAATATGATTTTCCTCCACTTGCAACCGTACAAATAGTTGTTCCTCCAATTTCTCAGGTTCTAGAAACTTACTGTGAAATACTATGATCCCTACTAGGTGTTACAGGGGATTGGTGCCACAACCTACAAATTGGCCCTTCCACCTACATCCAAACTCCACCCTATTTTTTATGTTTTCTCTCTCAAAAAGGTGGTGGGAACTTAGGTACAGGTCCAATTTGTACTCCCCGAGTTATATGAATAAGGTTCTATCTTGCTTGAACCCAAATAGTTGTTCGATTATTAGACTCACACTATTTGCAACCACACCATTACTGAGGTCCTTGTTTAATGGTGTGGACTCTAGCCAGAAGATGCTACATGGGAGTCTCTCCATAAGCTTCAACACTAGTTTCCTTACCTTCATTTTTGAGGATAAATCTTTTGAAGGGGAAGGACATGTTAGGATCCCATCCTAACATTATTTTGTAATTCTCATTATTATGTAATGACCCACTTCCAACGTGGGGGATCGCATTATAATATTATGTATGTGGCAAGTAAGGAACCTAGCCAAGCGGTGCCATCTCATGTAATCATTATCAAGATTGTAACCGATGTTTGGTAGAATATTCTAGCTCAAGTGGAATTTTACATGTAAGCCAACTCTTGAGCCTTTAGGTAGGGTTGCATGAAACTTTCTATTTAAAATACATGAAGCCATGTCGAAATGTATCTTTTGCAAGTTAATGAAATATTGAAGGAGGTCACCCCCTTGAAGAGGCCTGCAATTCTGAGTTATTTGTGAGATTGTTTCAATTCTGCAATAACTTGCTGTAGTGTTATTCTATTATTACATGTATTTCAATTATCTTCTAGTATTTTGTGTGTGAGAGCTTTATTTCAATAGTAGGTTCTTTACATGGTACTAGATAATGTAAAATACTGAATCAATAGCATACTTTAGCATCATAAAATTATTTTATGTTATTGAAGCATATCTACTATGCTAGTTATTCCAAGAATAAGATTAAAAAAACATAAATTTAGGATCTATCTAAAATTTGGATAACTATGATACTAATTCATAACCCCAAAAAATATTATTATTATTATTATTATTATGTACCTATTCTAAATATGTATATGCATCAGATTATTTTTCATAATTTAAAATCCCTCATTAGGGACCTATTTTATAAGGTATCGCCTATCAAATGAAGCATTAATGGTAAAATTGGGGTTGGAACTACTACTTTGTAAGTGGAAAATAATAACTTTGGACCATGGTTGTTTAATTTATGATTAATATCTACTATTATTATTTACAGATATAAATACTATTACATGCACAAAAATCCTTTGATGGGATTTTCCATTAAAAAAACTGAGTCAAAGAGACAAATAAATCATGCCAAAAGTATGTTGAATTTCCTTCATCACCAACTTGAGGAAAAGAAAACAAATATAGGTAAAAAAAGATGCCACAACAATATAATAAAGGATAGGTGGTTGATGAGGCTTAGAAAAGCCTCATGTGGTACACAATTTTTACTTCCTTATTGTACCACTTGACTATGATTTACTCTATAATTTGTATTAATAATGTTTTTTAATCAATTGGAGGAAGGGGTTTTGAAAGGGACCCCAACCCTTTTACAAATAGAATACAACAAGTGGAACAAGCTCAAGAAGACTAGCTTTAAGAGCCAAATAAAGAACAACAAAACTAGGGAGAAACCCTCCGTAAGACCAACAACAACTAGAACTAAAATTGAAAAAGGATTTCCCTCCAAGATAAGGGAAAGCCAACAAACTACCAAGACAAACAAAAATTTGAATAAGGTTTTCCTGTCGAGTCTAGGAAAAGCTAAAAAATTACCAAGATGAAAAAAAAATTAAACAAGGTTTTCCTGTCAAGACTGGAAAAAACCAACAAACTGCCAAGATAAATTTGAAATGAGGTTTCCCTCCAAGACTAGGGAAAGCCAGCAAACTGTTGAGATGAAT
This sequence comes from Wollemia nobilis, assembly GCA_028583015.1. Classification (NCBI taxonomy): domain Eukaryota; kingdom Viridiplantae; phylum Streptophyta; class Pinopsida; order Araucariales; family Araucariaceae; genus Wollemia; species Wollemia nobilis. The sequence continues at coordinate 793,860 of JAQPPZ010016980.1, read as the reverse complement.
AAAAAATTTTGCAAGGTCTTCCCACTGATATGAAATTTGAACAAGAATTTTCCATTGAGACTAGAAAAAACCAACAAATTGCCAAGACAAATAAAATTAAACAAGGTAATTCTTCCAGGATTGGGAAAAAATAGCAAGCATCTAAGAAGGATCCAACACCAATGAAAATATATAGGGGACCAAGAGCCCAAATAAAGACAATATTGCTTGAAAAGAAATAGAAAATCCCACAAAAAAGAGTATTTCAAGGACCTAGAATATGGATCAACAATAAAAGGATATTTCTACAGGTCATGATATCTCACTATATAGGATATGAAGAGCATAACCAAAATATAGGAAAGCCACACGAAGATTTAGTCCACCCTAATAGCTCGATATTGGAAGGTAGCATCCAACACAAGTACTAGAATTAGGAGACCATATTTACCAACTAGCATGCAATCATAGGGTCCCTCCCCAAGGACCAAAAGAGATTGCATAAGAAATGAAACTACTAAAAAGACGCTAAGACATTCATTCAATATCAAATAATCTATTGCATTTGTATTAAAATTATAAAAGGTTTACAATATCTATATCCTTTTACAAATTTGCCCTGAAGGCTACAATGGGGTCTTCCCTAAGGAAGCTCTCTTAGATGTGGTACAAAGACAACATGATTCATCCTTTTAGGTCCCTCGATGTAGGTGGGCTTCTTGCTCATGGGCCACCGCTTGTTGGATATGTCCTTGTGCTTTGCTAGACCTGTTAACCTATAAAATTCTATTAGTGCATTGGGGGGTTTGCCTTAGTCAAACCCCGTGATTATGAAGATAAAAGACTCATAAAAAGTGCTCAAAACATGAAATTACTTGCTAAAAACAACATAAAACTATAAATTATGCTATTCTTACCTATCCTAGTGATTCTAGTGCCTATGGCAGAGGTTCACCACCTGGTGTGCGAACCAATTGGTTCACACGTGTGAAGTGTGAACTTGTCATTTTTTGAATGTATTTCTTAGATGGCTTACTGGGTTGTCCTGGAGTGGTTTTTGCTTTGAATTTTGTCTGGTTCAGCTTCTGAAAATACACTTTTTATAGAATTATCAACCTATCTCACTCACAAAACAATGTTATGAAAGTGAAAAATTTATTGTGATGCTCGTACGATGGTTGTGATATGGATGTGTGATGGATGCAATGGCAGTAGTGATTTTGGCAGAGTTTCGGTATGTAAAAGTTGGTTTTTGTTAAAAGGTGAAAATGACCTTCTATTTATAGAGTGGGCCAAGGTGAGAGAAAGGGGATGAGGTGTCCCCTGTGAGGTGGCAATGGTGAGGTGTCCACCAAAGAGGTGTCCCCTGAGGTGTCCTGGATCATAAATGGGGTTGGGTGAGAGAATACCTCACCCATCCACAAATAATGATGAACTTTCTAAAAATATCAATTTGCATTAATGATCACCTTTATTGAAATATCTTAGGATTAAAAATTGCTTTTTAGGTGCAAAAGTCTCCATCTTTCATTTATGACCCAGGAGGATGTGAGGTGGAGAAATATCTGGATGAGAGGTGGCAGGGCTAGGATAGGCTAGCATAGGTGAGATGGAAGACTAGGATAGTCAAAGTAGACTAGGTGAGGTGGAGGGCTCAAATAAAATCAAGATTGGATTCAATTAAGCATGTAATTAGCCATAAAGCATGTTTTGACCAAAATGTTGACTTTTTTACCATGGTGAAGGTTTTAACCTTAGTTGAGTTAGCATGACGTCGCATGAGGACCTATGGTTAAGTGTAGGAAGGGGCTTAGCTAGCCCAAAGGGGCTAATGATGATGAATAGTTATTTTAGTTAATGAATAGTGTTTTTAGTCAATTTATGTAATTTTCGAGGGTTACAAATTGATTAATCGTGGAAATGGGAAGAGGGAAAATGTGTGACTTTTAGGTGTCTACATTTTGGCCCTTTTTGTATTTGATTGTGTGAAACATGGTTTAGTACAAAAATTGATGATGTGAATTGATGGGATGATTTGGGAGGCAAATAATTTGTGATTGATGAATTGTGGATGATTGCGAGAGAGACGCATTGATAAAAATGGTTTGTGATTGTATACAACACTTTGCAGTATTATAATGATTGCTTTTTGGAGGAAGGCATAAGATTACTTTGCATTATGATCAATTTGAGGTGTTCCAAATTGTGGAAGGAACAAATGCCTTTGCCCATTTTTGCTTTTGATTGATTGATGATCTTTTTTGACAACATTTGACAAATTGTTGGAGCCATGGGGTAGAAATTTTAGGAGCTTCATTCATGAGTGGTCTTATGACTGCCACTATGAATATTGGAATCCATGAGGTGTCTAGAGGCATTTTGAGGTCTTTCAAACATTGATTTATTTTGTATTGGAGTTTTGATTGAGAAGAGAAGTTTCATTTTTTTGTATCTATCCTAACATGAGGACTTGAGATAATCTTCAGCAAAAAAATTCTTAGGCATTTGTTATATCCATGATTGGATGTTTGATTGTTTTAACATGTGCAAGGTAGATTTTGATGTGTTGGATGATTACCCCCTCAAGCGATGAATTGGCAATGAAGGAGACGAATATCAGTGATGAAGCGGTTGATGAAGATGAATGTGAAAATTTGCACAATTTTATTGAAAATCAAATGAAATTTGATAAATGGATGGATGTTTCAAGGAAATTTCATATGTATGGTGAAATTTGGGGTGGTCTTGGAAGGTTCACATGCCACACGTGTGAACCAAGTGGTTTGCATACCTATATCTGGCGTTCCCGCCCCCGAACTCGTGCTCGCTAATGCATTGGCCATCCCATCCCATCCATTCTGTAATCCGACAACAATCCATTTCATTTTCACTCTCCTTCACCTCTCCACCACCATATTTGCATGAAAATGACGTAAAAATAATATTTTTGCCCTAAAAAATCTTATTTTCCCTAGGTTCACAGCCCACACGTGCAAACTGATTGGTTCACACACCTAGCATGTGAACCAGTCGGTTTGCACGTGTGGGGTGTGAACCTGGGGAAAATGAGATTTTTAAGGGCAAAAAGATGATTTTGATATCATTTTCACGTGAAGACGATGATGGAGAGGTGAAGGAGAGTGAAAATAAAATGGATTGCTGTCGATTTGCCAAACGGATGGGATGGGATGTCCAATGCATCAACGAGCATGAGTTAGGGGGCAGTAATTCTAGAGGTAAGAATTTTATTCTTTCTCGGTAAATGTGTGATGAGAGGGCTTTAAAATATGATGTTTTTACTTTAAATTGTATAAAATGAACACAGGGGCATGAATAGGGTTAAATTCGTGCACTTTGTGTAAAAAGGAGAAAATGGGTATCCCAATATATTTTCACTTTTTTATTTAACCTCATTGCTTATCAAAAAGCGTGCATGTGATGTGATTGTGGGATGGGGTATGAAAATTAGATGCATGTGAAGACCGATGAGTGGGGTTTCTTAATAAGCTGAATGGGTATCCATATTTGTTTTTACAAGGAAGTGGTATATAAAGATTGTAGTGAAAAGATCCGAACACTATAATTTTTGAGTAATCAAACCCATTGACAAACTGCACAAAATTCTTGAACAGGTTCTAGGCTATCTTGGTAAACACAACCTCAATATTATATTTGTGTGTGTGAAGTGATGTTCATTGTACCATTTTGAAAAATTACGGTTCGTAATTGCATGGTAACTTAGCCGGTAAGCTAGCTAATTGGTAAAGACCTGAGGAATGTAGGGATTCAAGTTGATGGTACTCTCAAGGCCTTTCATTTTGTTTTCTACCCCTGTATGATGATTTTCTTGGTTGGTGCTCTTTTCTCTTTTATTTCTTTGTGTTTTTTTTTGGGCTTTGGCTTTTGTTTTCTGCCCTTTCTCTTTTTTCTTGTAACTTGTCCTTTTGTCAATCCTCAGGTTCGAGAGAAATCATGTGAATGATATAATGAGTAGAGTGATTTTCGCTAAGCATCAGTCGACATGCAACGTAGCCAGTCCTATTTCCAAAATGTAGTTACTATGTAGTACGTGTGAATAAATCTAGGAATGAGAGCAAGGTAACCAAGGGAAGTCTAGAATTTTTTTTGAAATGTGCCAACTTTAGATGGTGTTTGATTATATAACTGTTGATGGACGAAGCACTCAAAACATTGCAATAATCCTGTCTCTTGAAAAAAAATTTGGGCATCACATTGGTATGCTAGCGTGTGCATGTTTAATTCCCTTTGTGTAGTATTTACAATGAGTATGTACATATGCCTATATGGATGCAAAACATGAGAATTTATGTACAAGGTTGCCCCAACATTATGGACAATGGAATGGGGCATGAGTTGAATGGGTAATGGAAATAAAGAAAAGAATGGAGAAAGGAGGAAAGAGAGAAAATGGAGGAGAGAAGAAAGAAACTTATCAAAGGTATGTAGTCACTAAAAGCATGACCATACAACATTGATGAGTAACTTAGAAGAAAAGAATATATAGGAGAAAAAGAAAAAGGAACCTATAAAAGGTATGTAGTCGCTCGAAGCGTGACCATACAACATTGATGAGTAACTTAGAAGAAAAGAATAAGAGAAGAAAAATAAGAGAAAGAAAATAAAAGGAACCAAATAAGGGGAGAGGATGAAAGGTATGTAGCCGCTCGAAGCGTGACCATAAAAAATTCATTACAGAAGAAGGGGGGTGAAGATATAAGAAAAGAAAGAGATGAATGAAGTAGATTTAAATGTAAATGCAAATGGAATTAGTGCCACAAAATGCCAAAGATGATGATGTTTTTTTTTGTGTGTTTTTTTTTTCTTATGGGTTGTGTTGTGAATTAAATACATATATACAAGTGATGATGAGCTGTAATGACTACAAATAGGTATAAAATACTCATAAATGAATAATTTTAATGGGCTCAATTTTGGTAATACCTTCCAACATAGCCAGATGATATACCCTAGATCCAAACTTATGAGTAACCATGTAAGGGCCTAGCCAATTAGGTATAAATTTGTCATGGAGATGGCACAATTGGATAGTAATTTGTTGGTTTTTTTGAGGACTAAATCTCCAACTTGAAATTCATGTTGTTGTACTTTGGAGTTGTAGGCATGTCAGATTCAGTATTGATAAACTCTTATGTGTTCAATAGCATGAATGGGGTGGAATGAGTATGGGTGGAGATGTGAGGTATGATTTGATGGCATCGAAGGCAACTTGGCATTTACTATCCCATTTAAATGGGATTCCCTTATATAAAATATGATTAAACGATTGACACTTATCTGAAATTTGGGCGATGAATCACTATATGGATTGAATCCTTCCTTGCAAGCCGCATAGCTGCTTGAGGTTCGTAGGGGGAGGCATGTCAAGAATAACTTGGAATTTTATGGGATCTACTTCAATGCCTTTCTATGAAATGATGAAACCCAGGATTTTGCTAGTGGTGACACCAAATACGCATTTATTTAAATTTAATCAGACATTATGTTCCAAGAGGTGATCGAAGATTTAATGCAGGTCCTCCAGATGTTAACCATGGGTTTTGGATTTGGCTATAAGGTCATCCATGTAGTCTTTGATATTTTTGTGCATCATATCATGGAATATGTAGGTCATGGCGCATTGGTAAGTTGCCCCAACATTTTTGAGGTCAAAGGGCATGACGTTGTAATAAAAAGTCCCCCAGGGGATTGTGAAAGAGGTCTTATGTTGATCATCTAGATTGAATTGAATTTGATGATAACCTAAAAAACCATCCATGAGTGACAATATTTTGTGTCTGATTGTAGCATCGACCAAAGTGTCAATTTTAGGGAGTGGAAAATTGTCCTTGGGATAAGCTTTGTTAAAATATCTAAAATCAGTGTAAATGTAGATACTCCCCTTGGTTTTTTCGATGGTAAATCATGTTTAAAACCCACTCAGGGTAATCGATAGGCTGTATGAAATCTACATCAAGGATTTTTTGTAACCCTTATTTGACAACTAGCATGATGGTGGGATGCATGCGACGCAAATTTTGTTGGACAAGTTTGGTATTGTCATATATGATAAGGTTGTGCATGAATAACAATGGGTCAAGGCCAGGTATATCCATGTAGGACCATGCAAAAACCTTAATATAGTATCTAAGGAAATTGGTATAAAGGACATGCTCTTCATCGGATAGGTTGGTAGTGAGGTAAATTATGTGAGGGTGTTCTGCATTATTGTCAATGTCAACTTCAATAGTATCCTCAACAAGCATGTGAGAACCGTCATGGAGTTGCACAGATATGGGGATGAGGTGAAGGTCATCGATAGAATTGAGGAGCTAGAATTCATCATCTAGATAAATATCTGTATGATTAATCCATGGGATGTGAGGTGGGATGGATGGTAATGGTGCATTGGTGGATCACAACATGTGTGGTGTTGGGAGGAATTTTGCAATTGCAAGGGTTTCAAAAATATCATCTAGAGTAATAAAATCAAGGATAGGCAGGGGTACATAATCAAGGTGGTTCAGATATCATAGCAGAGCATACAAGTCAACATAGATCATGTTTACCTAAGCGCTAGATAAAGGAGATGCAAGTGATGAGGGTTGTGATGAATCAAATGAGGATAGCAATGAATCCAAAAAAGGTTGGTTGTGACCTGTATTTAACACCATATGTGGGAAGGGGGAATGAGAACGTGGGCCAATAGGTGGTAGTAATTATTAAATGGGAAAAATAGAATAGCGAGCAGGGGTAAAGAAGGAGGATATTTTGGCAAAGGTGGATCAACTGTGAGAGGTGGATAAAGGGATATGGTGGCAAAGTGGTGAGCAAGGTTTTCGATTCATGGGGAGATAGAGGCTCATGTAGTGGGGATGATGGAAAGAACATGAATGAAAGATAAATTATGGATTGTGGGGAAGAACTACATATTAAAATATTAAGCTCAAATTCCTCATCAGAAAGAAGGTCTACAGGATCAAGATCCAAATTTTGCAACTCATTCTTGAGTGTACTAATTGTTGGAGGATGGTAACCAATGTAGAATCGATCGGTAGGTTTGCACGAGGGAGGATGGATATAGGTGTGACACCCCTATTCATATCTCCCTAGGCCATATCCATGATAGTTATACATATATAAATAATACCAGATAAAATTTGAATTGGACATGTGGTCAAGGTTACCACAAAATTAGGTCTATGGCAGTGGAGGTACTGGAGGTTCTACGGATGAGTCAAGTTCCCCATATACAAAGTTCATGCAATTATCGAGAGGACCTAAAGGAACCACTGTACCAATAGTCAAGGGCATATCATGAGGTCATCCAAAGTCACGGGTGGATTGGATGTTGGATGGAAGGACTTGAGCATTGCTTATGTTATACTCACTAGGACCTGGTGTGGTCATGAGTATTAAGACATGAGGAGGGGTCATATAATTAGGTTGAGGGGAGGACCCCCTGGATGGTGTAGAAGATGATGGAATTAGTGTAGGTGGATTGGCGGGTGAGGGGGTTGAAGAAAAAATATCAGATTGAGCTAACTGGTCATCAAGTTGAGAGTCGTGGTGTGTCCATTCATAGCACACAGTAGGTATTCCAGTAATAGGATGATTGGCATGGGTGAATTGGAAAGTGGGGATGGAAGTAGTGGTGGGTTAACTAGATATTACCCACGTTCACTCTGAGTAGGGCACAAAGTGGTGGGAAGATGCAGGATGTGTGTGAAGAATTGGTGGGTTGCTATATGAAGATGGAGTGGAAGGTGTAGAAAAAAATGCAAATGGAGGAGGTGGCGTGAAAGGTGAGGAGGGATGATGAGAAAATGTGGGTGTAGCTTGCATGGTGGGAGGTTGAGGTGGATTGGAGGAGGTGGATGCAATGTTTCTTGGATCATGTGGTGGAAAATGAGATTTTGAAATTGATGGATACGTGTTATCAAGAGACCGACATGGGGTAGGGGCAAATTGGGTTGATGATAAGGGTGGATCGGGTGGAAGAGTGATGATGTTGCAGAATTCAATTGGATCACCGTTGGCAGGGATGTAGTGGACTATGCCATTATGGATATATTTGATACAATTATGGAGTGTGGAGGGGATGCATTGCATGTCCTAAATCCAAGGATATCCCAATAGGATGTTATACTACATCTCACCTTTGATAACATGGAAGAGAGTAGAAATGGTTTTGGCACCCGCATTTATGGGTAAGACAATGGTACCAAGGGTAGGACGCATGAAGCCATAAAAGGCATGAAGGTCCATGGATGAAGTGGCAATATGGGAAGGAGGAAGGAAAATATGGCCCAGGGTTATAGTAGAAATTATGTTGATGGATGAACCAGTTTTGATGAGAATACGCTTATAGGTGATGGTATTGATGGAGGCTTGAATATGTAATGGGGTATCTGCTCCCTCGTCTACAACTTTCCATTGGGTGTGCTAGAATGAAACTACTAAAAATATGCTAAGACATTCATTCAATATCAAAGAATCTACTGCATTTGTATTAAAATTATAAAAGGGTTACAATATCAATATCCTTTTACAAATTTACCTTGAAGGCTACAATGGGGTCTTCCCTAAGTAAGCCCTCTCATATGTGGTACAAATATAGCATGATTTGTCCTTTTAGGTTCCTCAATGTAGATGGGCTTCTTACTTGTGGGCCACCACTTGTTGGATATATCCTTGTGCTTTGCTGAACCTGTTAACCTACAAAATCCTATTAGTGTGTTGGGGTATTTGCCTCAGTCAAAACCCATGATTATGAAGACAAAAGACTCATAAAAAGTACTCAAAAAATGAAATTACTTGCTAAAAACAACATAAAACTATAAATTATACTATTATTACATGTCCTGGTGATTCTGGTGACTAATGATCGCCTTTATTGAAATATCTTAGGATTAAAAATTGCATTTTAGGTGCAAAAGTCTCCATATTTCATTTATGACCCAAGAGAATGTGAGGTGGAGAAATATCTGGATGAGAGGTGGCAGGGCTAGGATAGGCCAACATAGGTGAGGTGGATGGATAGGCTAGTCAAAGTAGACTAGGTGAGGTGGAGGACTCAAATCAAATCAAGATAAGATTTAATTAAGCATGTAATTATTCATAAAGCATGTTTTGACCAAAATATTGACTTTTTGACCATGGTGAAGGTTTCAACCTTAGCTTATTTGGCATGAGGTCGCATGAGGACCTATGGTTAAGCATAGGAAGGTGCTTAGCTAGCCCAAAGGGGATAATGATGATGAATAGTGATTTTAATTAGTGAATAGTATTTTTAGTCAATTTATGTAATTTTTGAGGGTTTTACAAATTGATTGACTGTGGACATGAGGAGAGGGACAATGTGTGACTTTTAGGTGTCTACAAGAAAGTCAACCATTAGAAAGTCACCCATTCTAGAGTGCATCCAATCCCACCAAAATTCCATCTAGGAAGAAATCCAAAGACATCAACATCCATAGCTACACGAGAAGGCATATGGTCCACCCCAAATACCAGGAAGAAGCATCAAGGAAGAATGCCTAAGGAGATCCCCAAAAAGGATAAAAAATAGATCTTCTAAGAGATCCTAATTTTTCTCTAGAAATCCCATCCTAGAAATAAACTTGGGATCCACTCAACTACGAACAATGAACACATGGTCCCCATGAGACCAAGAAAGGCATAGAGAGTAGACCTTTGGCTGTAATAGAAGAGACAAACAAGAAAGTGGGAGCCCCATTCTAAATCCTATCTTAGAAGATAAATAGAGAAAGTCCTCCCTAGGGACAATGATGAAGCATCGAGTCCTCAGCCAAAATCTATAAATATCCATAAAAAAATAATTTGTAGGTCCAGATCCTCAGCCAAGCTAACCAAAAGCTAGCCACCATCAAAGGCCACCATGGAAGAAATATTTAAGATAATCCAGCCAAGCAATATGCTCACATAAAATGGGAAATAACATCCTGAGAAGCCCCAAGATAATCCCGTGGAGGTCTTGGAAGTAGCAAGGATATCCTAGGAAGACCTACCCAGCATGGGATTTGTAGGATATGAGGAGGGGGAAGTAGGGAAATTGAAACGGGCGTATCTCACCCAAAGCGAGAGACCACCATGCTCCTTCCTTTGATTAATAATTTTATTAAGCATATTAATTATGATTAATATGGTGTTAAATTAAAAGGCATAAAGTTATGTTTTAAGAAGAATAAAAATAGGAAATTTGTTGACTAATGCCAGGTTTTATGGGTAGAAAAAAAGTCATCTATGTTTCATAGGTTTAGAACGTAGTAGTAGGAGCACAAAAAATAGTGTGTGAGCTAGAATGTTAGAGAATATTACATTATTTGGTACATGACAATGTACCACCTTGGTACATTATTGTAAATATTAGATTAGGGTTGTGTCCTATATTAGTGAGTGAGTTAATATTTATGTAATGTAATAATATGCAGGAAATGCACAAGTGTCTCATAAATATGTGTGCAAGTGTTATGAGTGTAGATGTGCACAAGTGTCTAATATGTAAGTGTGCACATGTGTCTTTAGAATAGGAAAATTAAGAGTTATTAATAAGAGTGAAGGTCAAGAGTGTAGCATATGAAGAGCCACATACAATTATATATTTGTGGCTAAGCATTATAATTTCATGAAGGTGAATCAAACGTGCAAATATTTATGCTTGCATTAGTAGACCTTTATTCGATAACATTTTTAGTATTTTTCATGTGCAATATTGTGAGCATGTTTATGTGAGTATTCTTATGAGTTATTCAATTTGTTATTATATTCTGAGATATTATTTCATTCATTATATTGCAAATTCATTATATTAGACCCTCTCATTATTTTTCTATGGTGAATTATATTAAGTATTAGAGTATCAAAATGTAACAATGGTGTTAGAGCTACAAAAAGGTTTCTTACATAATATTTTAAAGTTATAAACGTTTAAGGATATTACCACTAGGTAAGAAAAACTAGTAAAGTTAAGGATATTACCACTAGGTAGGAAAAACCAGTGAAGATAAGTATTTCCACTAGGTTGAAGAAAAAATAGTGAAGCTAAGATTATTTTTACTAGGTTGAATAATAATCAGTGAAGAATAAGTTTCATATTGGATTATTAAGTAATACTAGATAAAGCTATCTAAGGTATTTACTACAATGAAAAATTGATCTTTAGAATTTGAAAAGCTTCCTACAACATATAGAGAAGAATTTCATCTTCGATTGCTTGAAGGTCGAGAGCTTTCCTCATGTAGGGATTGATTCGAGTTGTAGACAAGTATATTTTAGATCATTAGAAATAGACTTTGATAAGATAGATTGAGTTTACCTATTCCAAGAATCTATTCAAAATAGAAGGTAGTCTATAGTATAGATTCAAGTCTTGAAGATAGACCTTGACATTGACAGAGATAGGAGACCCAAGGAAAGAGGTCCCATAGAAGAAAGAAGTAGACAAAGAAGACCTATTAATAAAAGGTCCCATTGAAGGTAGAAGGAGATCCATTAAAAGAGGTCCCATAGAAGACATAGGATATTTGGGGAAAGAGGTTCATTATAAGTCAGAGACATAGAAGAGACCAAAGTAAAGCGATCCTTGATAAAATAATTAGTGGTACTTAGTAAGAGAAGAGACCATTAAATTGGATTGTTCTACAAAGATAAAAAACAAGTAAGAAGACTTGAATATAAAAAGAAGACTTCAAGCAAGAAAGACTTGAAGATAAAAAGAAGACTTCAAGCAAGAAAGACTTGAAGGCTATATTTTTGGAAGGCAAGTATCTTACCAGGGTTCAAGACAAAAAGAAGTCTTTAGGATGGTTTGAGTTAAAGGACACCAAGATAGAGATAAAACATGAAGAAGACAACATATTAAATTGATGCAAAGCATCATAGAATTCCACATGGGTAGCAAGTTTTGAAAAACAAGCCATAATACTTGAAGTTAGAGAAGGCAACATATTCAGTTAGGAAAAAGACTGAATTCTAGAAGGACAACAAGTAAGAAATATTAGATTAAAGAATTTTGGACTACAATTTTTAAGGACGATGAATAATAAGTTGAAAGAGCACCATAGTAGCACCAAATTTGAGTAGCATCTAAGTAGAGGAGCTCCATTCATAGTGAGCATGAATACTACAAATGGGTGTTAGAAAAAAGATAGTAAAAAGAAGACAACATAACGAAGAAATCATCAAGAAAATAATGAAGTCATAGAATTATGAAATATTTGGCAACAAGGATAATGTAGTGATTAAGTTTCAGGTTGGAAGCACAAGTTAGAATCCAAGGCAGTCTCATTGCCATTTAACTTGCATCAAGTTAGAAAGAGAACATATCATTAGAATCACCATGTAAAAGAGATAATGTTGAGCTACATAGAGCCAATTAGGTAAGCTAAGCTATACAGAATTAAGAGAGCTATAATTTCAACATGGAGCAACTCAAACAGGTGCTATGTAGGAGCCAAGTGTTGTGCAGAAGCTGAGTGCTAGGGACATGAGCCGAAAAACAAGAATACCAAAGGCCAAGCGATGTAATATAAAATATCATGAGCATCGAACATATTCCAAGATGAAGCTAAAGCACCAATGTCACCCAAACAAAAAGGAAATGAAATGACACCACAAGCATTGAGTGTAGTCAAGGAGGAAGTGAAAACATTAAGTGTAGTTGAAGATATCAAGATTAGAATCCAAGAGCCATGGGGTAAATCAAGTGCCATATACAGGAAGTAATAAAGTCAAGAAAAGGAAGGCATAGAGTTTAAGAACCATAAGAAGATTTGAAAAGTGAAGGGTTTTATTCCATAAGAGAAGCATTATACCATTGGAAATGAATCACTCATGCAATTTCCACATTGAAGGAAAAACAAAATGGTAGAACAAATAAATGCTCTAAGTCAATGAACTCTCAAACATCAAATTGAACCAAAATAAAGACTTAGCATTGAAATACAAATTAATAAAAAGAAAAGCCAAAATCCAAGAAAATTAAATGCTATAGTTTGATCACCAAGGAATTAGAATTATTCAAGAACCCAAAATATGAAACGATTGAATGTTTCAAGGATTTGAACGTTGTAGCACCAACCAAAACCATGCACTCTGTTGAATTGCCATGTTGAAATAAGGAAGGTGAATGGATAGATATTGAAGCATTTCTTGAAATATGACAAGTAAGGATTCATGCGAGGAATACCTAATCATACTTATATGCTCAGGCCAAGAGAAGGTTAGAGAAATCCTTACCAAACACATTGCTAGATATTGTCCCAATTAGCCATGCCTAAGGAGGTATATTTTTTATTGCTAAGGTTATAGGAGAGATAAGGCTTTTATATATTTTAATTATTAAATTTTATAAGGTCTATTAAGATTAGATGGAGAGATAATAAGTTTATTAGGATAATTAATACCTTAGACATTTTTAAAAAGTTTTGGAAGTCATTTAATATTTGAAAGCTTTATTATTTTTTTAAAATTCAAGGCCATAGAATATTTGCAAGTTATTTACTTTTGATATATAAGGAAGCCTAATTCAAATTATGATTTTTAAATTTGCAAACATTCTTACTTTTCTAGTTTCTAATAAATTAGGGAGACAAGGAATTCAACATCATAGTTTTTTGAAAAATTTAGAAACTTGAAAAATCATTCAAAACCTAGGGAGACATAAGGTAGTCAAATTCAAAAGTTATATGAGTGCCACCATGTCAATCAACAAATTGTTTCTTTTAGAGTATCAACTTCTCAAAGGTCATAATTATGCTTCATGGAAAAACAAAGTAAAATCAATTTTGATAGTAGAAAAACTTTGGGACATTGTTAGAGGAACAAAAACTAAATCTGTTGAAGGTGATAGAGAAATTCAAAAATATGAAGAAGAAAAAGCATAAGCCCTCATGATAATAACATTTGTAATTACAAATGAGATACAACCTTACATTAGCATAGCAATAACCTCTACAGAAGCTTGGAATGCTTTACCCAAAATATTTGAAGAAAATAACAAAGCTATTATTTTGAATCTTCAAACTCAGTTGCATTCTTTAAATGGTAATAGTGGTGAAAACATTGAACTATTTTAAAGAAGAGTGGAAAACATAAAAGAAAACTATTAACCTTAGGAGAAAATGTAGAGGACATGTTTCTTTTTCAAGTGATCTTGAGAGCCCATCTATAAAACTACAAGAACCTAGTTACATCTTTCCAAATTCTAAGCAAAGATACTTCATTTGATGAGTTAGTCAATATTCTATAAGAGTATGAGGTAGAGAATTTAGTTAAATATGAAATAACTAACAATGCCTTAGTATCAAAATATAACTCACAAGGAAATGTTACTTCAATTTGAAGAGGAAGGTTTAATAGGAGCAACATATATTATCAGATATGTAGGAGGAATCATAATAAAAAAATTTCTAGGTATAATCCAAGGAATCAATCTTAAGAAAATCAGTTAAATCAAAGTGGTCACAAATAGGACAATATAGTCAAGACAATATCAAACTCAGTATCATCCACATCAACAACAATTTCAATATTTGTATTCTTCTCAGTATCAATATAATATACCTCAAATACAATATATAGAAGGAAATCAAAAGGGTCATATAGCTCAAGAAATTCAAGGAATTCAAAAACTGGAAGAAACTACTGAAGAAAATGAAGTCAAAGATCTTTTAGAAAAATTAGTAATTTATGAAGATGATTTTTTGAAAAGTACTAATAATTCACTTGATAAACATATAGAAAGGCAAAAAATTGAAGAAAGCAATAAAGGACAACATAGGTTCTAGGATTAGGATGAAGATCATATTGAAGACTAAAATCTTTAATAACCAATTAATGTAATACAGGGGGTGTTAGAGAAAATTATATTATTTGGTACAAGATATTGTACCACATTGATACATTATTGTAAATATTAGATTAGGGTTGTGTCATATATTAGTAAGCGAGTTAATATTTTATGTAATGAAATAATGTGTATGAAATGCACAAGTGTCATGTAAATATGTGTGCAAGTATTATGAGTATAGATGTACACAAGTGTCTAATATGTTAGTGTGCACATGTGTCCTTAGAATAGGAAAATGAAGAGTTATTAATAAAAGTGAAGGTCAAGAGTGTAGTATATGAAGAGTCACAAATATTTATATATTTGTGGCTAAGCAGTGTAATATCATGAAGGTGAATCAAACGTGCAAATATTTATGCTTGCATTAGTAGACCTTTATTCAATAGCATTTTTAGTATTTTTATGTGCAATATTGTGAGCATGTTTATGTGAGTATTCTTATGAGTTATTCAATTTGTTATTACATTTTGAGATATTATTTGGTTCATTATATTACAACTTCATTATATTAGATCTTGTGATTATTTTCCTATGGTGATTTATATTAAGTATTAGAGTATCAAAATATAACATAGAAATGAGCTTGCACTTGATACCAGAAATGGGAGCTTCAATAGGTATCAAACATGATAATAGCTAGCCAACATCAGACATGACAATAGTTGATTGATGTCAAATGTGACGGTGTTTGAATGGAATTGAATTTTAAGGTGTTTTATTGGCTCTGGATGTGGTGGCATTTGGGGAACAATAAACATGGTAGTAAATCATTGGTGCTATATACATTTGGAATATATCCTTATAGTAATAGCCAAGTGTGATGCCATTTTAGTAGCATTTTGGTGATGATTTCAATAGTTGGTCAACCACCTAATAACTCAACATATCTAACACCAATTTTTTTAAGATAAAAATATCATCTATAAGTAGTGATGATAAAAAACCTACATAACTAAGAAATCCATTGTTTTTAATCTAGCAGATATAACAATTATGATTTAATATAAGTTGGGTATATTGAATTGATCTTTGTTACACCCACTTTTATCTATATTCCTTGAATCAAATACATCAACATTCTATTATTACAATAGACTATTATGTATGGAAAGAGGAGGAGTATGTGTCCTCCATTTATGTAAATAATATTGTAATCTTGGGTGATAAGGATTTCTTATTGTTTTTTCTCTTTGCATTATGTCATATTTAGCTACTATAATTTCTCTATTCTATTTGTAATATTCAATGAAATATTAAATATGATTTACTATAGTAGTTCTTGATGTGTTAGCTGAGTTCAATATTCCCTTTACACAACACTATGGAGTAAGGATCCACTCTTAATGAGGTGGAGGGTAATTTATTTTGGAATGTAGTTTCTATGTTGTTGTATCTATAGTTTAATTCAAGTTATCTTTGTTCTTATAGACTTCATAAGAATTAAGTACCCTTTTGAGATAATCTCCCAAGAGAAATAGATAATGTATTAACTATATAGAAAGTATTATTTATATAATATAGTGTGCTATCATAAAATGAATCATTTTACATTTAGTTTTAAGTTGTTCTTTCTCTTATTTCTGCTGCAATCATGTTTAGTTTTAGTATTTAATATTTTCTAGTATAATAGTTTCTTATTTCTACAATAATGAGTTTATTTACTATTATTTAGCCACTTAGAGTAAGAAATACTAGACCTAACCTTAAATTAATCTTCCTAGCATATATATCCAAGGACACCACCCTAGATTTGATATTTGATTAAACTGATACAGATAAAATAAAGCATTTTTTTTTGTCACTGTTGTTGGGGAACATAATGTTGCTAGGATAATTTTGAAATTTGTTGAATATATAACATCACAACCTCTTTGTTTTGTTAGAAACTTAACGAGTCATTTGGGTTGAAGTACACCTCTTTAATTGACCATTTCTTAAGTGTTCATTAGGATAGGATAAGGTTGACCCTCTAGACTAGGATGCCTAATGTACTTATCTATACCTTATATCAATAAGAGATTAATTAGCCAAAACCCAATAAGATCTAGATGCATTAAGAAGGAAAAATAGATGTGTGAATTTATAAATTTTTTTAAAAATATAGGATAGGATATATTTGTTATATAAAACCCTCAATGAGACACAAGTACTCAACAATCATACCCAAATATTGTGCCAGAATACTTGTCATTGGTGAAAATGGTCCCAAGTGGCTCACTATAAATAAGTGAAGGGAAAGCAAGTACTAGGATACAACCATAATAAATTATAGTATCCTTAATATCTATTTAATTAGAGTATTTCCTAGAACAATCTAATAGTCTTCCACCTACCCTAGACATATTTGTACCTCCTAAAAACTTTAAGCAAATTTTAACATTTATTGGAAAAATAATAATATGGGGGATAGGCAAGATGAAAACAACATAGGGGATGGACAAAGTGATATACATCATTGTATGAAGGTTAGTAATGGTACTAGGACCTTCACATACCGTATTAGGTTGTATCCTAATGGTCAAGCCCCTATGAAAAACATCTCTCAATTGCTATTGTCAATATTTAGGGGAACTACACCAAGAGATCCAAATTATTTTTTGTTTGAATTCAAAATCATATGCCAAACCTATGACCACAAAATTGAACATGAAAAACTAATATTATTACCCTCCACACTTAAGAATTTAACAATGTGATGGTTCAAGGGTTTGGCCCCATATTTAATTCACAATTTGGTAGAAATGGAAAGGGCCTTCCTAGATAAATATCAAGAAATTTGTCATGTTAAAGACCAAAAGGAAGAACTATTTAGGATGAAGTAGAAAAAAAATAAAACTCTTGAATATTATTTAGATAGATTCTTATTCATTCAAATATCATGCAAGGAAGGGATTATCCAAGAACTCATCAAAGTAATATTTTTACAAGGATTACATGATGAATCAAGGGATGTCCTAAACCTCATAGAAAAATATGACATGAATAAATTAGAACTTCTAGATTTTATGGAACTTTGTAGGAATTATTCATGTACAAGGGGATGGACTCATAAATATCAATTAGCAAAGAGTGATAATGATATAGGGAAATTAATGGAAGAAATTGCCAATTTTAAAATTGATATTTTATTACACCTAAACACTACATTGAATGAATTCTAGGCTAAATTTAAGATCATCGAACCACTAGCAATGTATTTTCAAAGGTGCAAGAAAAATATTCTATTCAATAATACCACTTAAATAAGACTAATATATGTAGAATTTTCCAAAAATACCACCTTATATGTTGATGTGACCTCTTACTCTAAATCAAGGACACCCTTGGAAGGAATCATTCAACTATGGAAGAACTTGTTGTGGAGTTTCCACAACCACCCCAAAATTCTTGGGGACCCACTTGTCATATTTTGGGTATTAAAGGTTTTTGGTTTTCTAACAGGGATTCAGGGTAGCACCAATTTAAAAAAAAACCTAAAAAGAACTACTTTTATTTTGCATTTGCTTTTAGTTAGATATTTCAATCATTAAGCATTGTTTAGAACCAGCAAAGGCCCCTTGTTTATGGTCACATGCATCATTAAATTATTTCTAGTATTATTGTAATATTTTAGATATTTTACCAGAACCTTGGAGAAGTTGAATTTTTATCATTTGGTTTATTTTCAAGAGAGTTTTCTATTCAATACTCTGCATGTGGTGGTATTTTGCAATTGCGAAAAATATACACTCAACATATTTGGCCCTAGAAGGAGGGAATTCTTTTATACTTTGTAATTTAGTTTTTTTTTTGCTAATGCTAACGTGGTCAGTTTTGGTTCAAAATTATTGTGTTTGCAGGTGCAACATGTTACTCTTGACTAGTTTGTGAGAAACCTTAGTAGAATAGATTTAAGTTTCTCAGGCTAGACCCACCTAGACGTATTCCTACTAGATCTAAAACCACTAAGGAAACCATTTTTCAAAGTCTTTCTCCTAAACCTAGGAAACTGAGATACAAAATCTAGGGGATCAAAATCCCATCTGAGCCTTCTGATACATTAGGTTTAGAGATGCTTTGCCAAGATTTGGAAAGGCTAGATCTCAGACCTCTAAATCTGAATACCTTTAGTGGGTGTGCACCCATTAGTTCCACTACAAGAGCTACATCAAGTGTACCCATATTCGTCATCCTGAGTGTGTCAATTAATTTAGTAGGGTCATTATCTTTGGTTAATATGGCCCAACAACAGTAGTAGCAACAACCAGTTCCCTGGTTTGGTACCCAAATTTCTTCGTTAAGTATACCTGGGGATGTCCATGACATACCTAGGCACCTTGAGAGGTCTATCCCTAAGTTTTTCCATGATGGTCCCATTTCAGCTAAAGAGCATGTTCGAATTTACAAGGACCGTTTGATTAGGCAGGGAGTTAGTCATGAAGACATCGCTTGTTGACTCTTCCCTAATAGCTTTGACCAAATGGCTCATGAATGGTATAGGAATCTTCTTGTAGGGTCCATTACATCTTAGGCCCTGTTGAAATTTGCCTTTGTTAATCAATTTAGGTCATTGCTAGATCCTACCATCATGTATAACCAATTCGTGTCATGCAAGAGGTATCCTAATGAACCTATCAAAACATTTAATGCCAGATTCTAAAAACTTTACACAAATGTGACTCATCATTTTGCAATAGACGTTACTATGGTGTTACAATTATACCTCACAGCCTTAGACCCGATGAAAGCCATGTTTACTAGAAGAAATCTTCAAGTTACAATGCTAGCCTTAGCCTATGCTGAAGCCATAACTATTGAGCAACAAATGACACTGCAAGGTGGTACTATGCCTCAATTTCCTGTGTTAGGGAAAGATGGCCCTTATAATAAATTTGCCATGATGAATCAAGCTATGACACCGTAGATGCCCATGATGAATGCTTTTCCATATCATCAGTCATACCCATTCGCTCCCATGCTTCCATATTTTTTGACATACCCTAATGCTACCATTCCACCCACTCTGCAAATGATGGCTGCTAATTAGATAACCTTACCAGGATTTGAGGTGAGTAGTACTCAGGCCTCAAATGCGTATCCCATGGTTGCACCTCTGTAGGCCAAGGGTCCATGGTGGACCTAAAACATCCAGATTCAAATATTAGTGCCTAATCTAGAGGTTGCTAATGTCAAAAATATCAATGGATCTGGGGCTTTCATGTCCCAGCCATAAGGTTCCAATTTTGAGTTAGAAGAGCTTAAGAGAATGACAATCAAACATGGCAATGACATCATTCGGTTATAAAAAAAAGTTACCCAAAATCCCATGCCCAATCAAAACCATAACCATAGGAGAATAGGACCATAAAATACACAACCTAATAATGGGTGCATACCCAATTCGATAGCCAATCAGGCTGATGCGTTAGGGGATTGTGATGAGTCAGATTCATGTGATGAGGAAATGTATCATTGTTGCCATAGAAAGTTAGACACTTTGGTGTTCGAAGTTATTCATTATTTAGAAAACGATGAGATAGAGGAAGATATGAATGTGTTAGGAGAGGAAGAGGATGAAGCCTTGGAAGCTCAGGCCGCTAGACATTTTGGGAAAGCCAATCACAAGTATTTTAATAGGAGTTCTAAGGATCCAAAAACATCCTCTACTCCCCCAAAAAACCCTTTAGTTCCTCTTGATACAAAAGGTGATGTGAATCCACCACCTCCATTTTTGGAAGCACCTAGGACAATGCCAAAAGTGTCAAATCTTGGAACATCCACTTATAACTTGGAAGAAGACATGAAAAGGACCAAGGCCAATATATCAATGTATGAGGTCTCTCGATTCTTGGGGCAGGATAAAATTGATGGGAAGAGATTGAATTCCTCGAGTCAAATTCATGAGGTTAAATATGTAGAACCCCAACTTTCTATGAGGAAAGAGAAACCAGAGGTACCCCATTTTCTCATAATCATTAGGATCATAGAAAAGAATTTACACAACTGTTTGATTAATTCTGGTGCCTCGGCCAACATCATGCCTCTTGAGATGATCCAAAAGCTAGGACTTAAGCCTGTTCATTCAAATAATAAGGTGGTCCAATTGGATAGATCTATGATGGATGTAGTAGTTGTTGTAAAATATGTCCTAGTTCAAATCAACTCAAAGCCTAGGGTCCAACATTACACAGATATACTTGTACTAAATATTTTTGCCAAGTATGGCATGGTTTTGGGTAGAGATTGGACTAGAAATATCAATGGTTATGTGGTGACTGAATCCTCCTATATGTGGTTGCCATGGAGAGGAGTTACAAACCAAATTCGGGTAGACAGAGCCCAAACTTAGGGAAATGATTATAGAGTATAATAAACCCAATGATATTCAGTTTACTGAAAAAAAATTAGGGGTTTACAATTTTGACATAGAAGACATAGTTGAAGGGTCCCAAAACGATAATATTTACCATGGTATGTCGAAAGAAAACAAGAGGGTGTGGACCCTAAAGTTTTATGGATCCAAATAAAAACAAGGTGCGGGAGCTGGGGTAGAGCTCACATGTCCTGGTAGTAAGCCTTTGATTGTTGCCTACAGACTACAGTTCTCGGCCACCAATAATGTGGTGGAGTATGAAGCCCTAATTTTTGGACTTCAATTAGCCCTAAGAGAAAAGGTAAAGTGCCTTAAGGCATTGGGAGACTCAGAGTTAGTAGTCAAATAGGTTAAGAAGTAGTATACCTGTAGAGACAAGAATTTGAACCTCTATAAAACCAGAGTGAGGGAATTAATTAATGAGTTTGATGCTTTTAATATTTCCCTCATCTCAAGAAAAATAATAAAATGGCTGATTCATTAGCCGTAGCGGCCAGCATACTTTTGCCTGCTGACCATAAAAAATGTAAAATTTTTCCATAGAGTTAATGCCTTGCCCTTCCATAATAGATAATGTCATGAATTTACAGGTCTTTGATAGTGATAAACACATTTTTAGTTTTGTTACTAATTTTGGTATATTTGAAAATCAGGTTATAGACGAAGAAGAGAGGAGGCAAATAGAATTAGGAACAACCAAAGTATGGAACGAGATGCCAAGTGATAGGGCCTATCTTAAAAATTTGTTTGATATTGGATATCAAAAGAAAAAGGAAAGAAAAATAGATCCCCTAAGGAATCATGCAATTCAGTCAATTTGGGGAGTGCAATAGATCCGCGTGAAGTGTTCATTGCAAAGGCATACACACAACGAGAGAAGGAGTCAATAGCTCAAGTTTTAGGAGAGTACATTGATTGCATAACTTGGAGCTATGAAGAGCTGAAAACATATGACCAAAATGTAATCATGCATAATATTCATCTAAAGCCTGATTCCAAGCCTTTTAGACAGAGGTAAAGAACAGTTAACCCAATACTAGAGCTCTTGATAGAGAAGGAAGTGAAGAGGTTGCTGGAAGACAAAATCATATTCCATGTTAGACATTCCACATGGGTGGCTAATCTTGTCCTTGTTAGGAAAAAGAGTGGAGAAATTCGGTTGTGCATAGACTTTAGAAATTTAAACAAAGCTTGCCAAAAATACAATTACCCATTACCCACCATTGATGAGATACTCCAAAAGGTAAATGGGTCTAAAATGATATCATTTTTGGATGGATACTAAGGATATAATCAAATTCTCATACATTCAAATTATAGGATGAATACGACCTTCACCATGAAGTGGGGAACATTTGCCTACCAGAGGATACCATTTGGTTTGTTGAACACTGGAGCCACTTTCAAAAGAGCCATGGATTTTGCATTCAAGGGGCTCATTGGTAAGTGCATTATTTTATATGTGGATGATATCCCTGTCTTCTCCAAGAAGAGGGAAGATAATGTTAAAGACTTGAGGAAAGTACTCCAAAGGTGCAGGGAACATGGAATTTCCCTAAATCCAAAAAAGTGTATCTTTGGGGTAACATAGGGTAAGTTTTTAGGGTATGTCATTTCAAAATATGGGATTGCTATAGACCCATATTGGATAGCTACTATCTGGGATATTCCACCAATAGCAAAAAGGAGCTTAGGTCCTTTTTTGATAAGATTAAATTTGTGAGAAAATTCATTTTAGGTTTTGCCGAGATTGCCAAGCCCCTAAATGATATGCTAAAAAAGGATGTTTCGATAAAGTGGACCAGTGAGAAAAGGGATGCCTTCATAAGAATCAAGGATGCTATTTCCAAAGCCCCTATTCTCATTAGTCTATACTATGCTAAACCGTTTTATGTTTACTCATTTGCTTCAGGTCATTCTTTTGCAAGTGTGTTAACTCATAAAAGTGAATACAACATTGAAAATCCTATAGCCTTTATGAGTTCTCCTTTGAAGGATGCGAAGCTGAGGTATTCTATATTAGACAAGCAAATATATGCCTTGTTTAAAACTGTAAAACAATTCAGGAATTACATTGTGCATAGTAAAGTTTTTGCTATAGTTCCTGACCCTACAGTAAAGTCCATGTTCTTACAGAGTGAGCTAGATGAAAGAAGGGGAAATGGCTTTCTACCCTTCAATAATTTGACTTAGATATAAAACCCATGAAGATAGTGCGTGGACAAGGTTTGGTCAAGGCCATCGTAGAAATTGACCCTTAAATAACGTGCCAAAACTATGAGGTTAATGATATCACTATAGAGGAATGGTACATAGATATTGTATATTTTTATTGCATGGTAAGTGCCCTTCTCATTTGAATTCCACTCAGTGCAGGGCACTAAGTTTAAAATCAGCTATATTTCTAATTAAATCTGGTGTGTTGTACAGGAAGAATTATGAAGGAATTTTTCTTTGTTGCATTACTCAAGAGGAAGCAACCCAAGTACTCAAAGACTTCCATGGTAAGTATGGAAATGAACATGGGTCATCAAATGTGACAGCACACCAAATTCTTAGAGCTAGGTATTACTGGCCCCACTTGTTTAAAGATGTACATACACATGTAAGAACTGTCACATATGCCAAGTGGCAGCCAACAAAGAGCGAAATGCAGCAAGGCCATTGCAATTAGTGGTAGAGAGGAAACCATTTGCACAATGGGGATTAGACTTTGTTGGGGTGATAAATCCTAACTCATCTAATTCCCATAAGTTCATCCTCACCACTACTAATTACTACACAAGGTGGACAAAGGCTATACCTACTAAGAATGCCATCTTCGAGGTTGTGATTAGATTTCTATAGGAAAACATAGCCACTCTTTTTGGAATGCCTAAATCCATAGTAAGTGACAACGGTTATGCCTTTTCCTCTTTAGAATTTGCAAATTGGGTGTACAAAAATAAGGTGAGTCTAAACTTATCTTCCAATTATTACCCCCAAGGCAATGGTTTGGTAGAATCATCAAATAAAAATTTATTATGCATAATCAAAAAAATACTTGAAAAGAACCCTAGATATTGGCATAGTAAGTTAAAATTTTTCCTTTTGGCATATAGGACCAGAAGCAAGGAGTTAATTGGGACATCTCCTTATCACTTAGTCTATGGGTAAGATCCTATTTTTCCCACTAATCTAAAATTGCAAACTTTACATTTTATAAAAGACTATATTGGGAATGATAATAAACTTGAAACCAGATTAACTCAATTAATGCATCTTGATGAGAAGAGGGAGGAAACCATGCTTCATTTCAACAAAAATAAAGATATAATCTAAAGGTGGTTTGATAAACGGTACAAAATTAAGGCCTTCAAAGCTTCAGATTTAGTTTTGTTGTGGGATAAAAGGCATGAGAAAAGAGGAGAACATGAAAAATTTGATTGCTTGTGGTTGGGACCTTATCTAATATCCGAAGTCCTAGGTGAAAATAGTTTTAGATTAAAAACCTTGGATGGAAAGGATTTGGCCTTACCCATAAATGGCCTTCATTTAAAGCATTATTTTTAGGCCTAAGGCTAGATTCATTGTATTATATGTACACTAATCAGCTTGCTTGATTATTTGTCTTGTCAGTTTTATTTCCTGTTTATTTTGTTTTCTTTGATTTCAGGAGTTTTTAGTGTGTCAAGGTTGTCCAATTTTGGATTTGATTGTAAGAGTAAGAGGTCAACCTATGTGTATATGAATGTCAACCAAGACTAAAATGATGTGAAACATTGGAATCATATGGCAAAAGGGCTTGAAAATGTGAATATTGTTTGCAGCTCATGAAGCATGAAGTCTTTGATTTTTGCATATCATCCACCCATGTCTCAAGGGCACATTCTTATCACATAACCATCATGACCAATCCACCTCCATATGCTAAACCCAAAGACTAAAAGTGAAGTCCAATTATTTTGGGATCAAAGGCACAAAGAACACTAAGAAGATATTAGGTTTGGAAACTATTGCCGAAGTTGCCATGGGTCTATCACATTTTTGTCCATGTCCAACATCTTGGGTTAAATAATACGAAACCATACTTGGAGGGGGATGTGAGGCGAAAAGATAATTCTAGTCTATTCCACCTTGCACATAGTCCATGAATAGTGGTTTTTACCACTACAATATTTATGCTCATAAAAAAGTGGTTATCACCACTAGCATGATTTACAAATCATAGTAGTAAGGATAGGGTCAAATTCTCATTAGACCTTAGTTGAGAATCCAATTCCCCAAAAATCTAAATTGAACTGTAAGGATCGTACTACTTGTACCTCAGAAGGATGGGTAGTCATCCCCAAAATTATTTAAGAAAAAAATTATAGAGCAAATCCAAGAAAAGAAGACTGGACTATGGGGTTAACCTCCATCAGGGCTATAGATGCTTGAATGGCAGTGGAGTACACTCATGCTTGGTGACATGACTCCTGCAAGGTTGAGATTTATGTTCACCATGAGGATAGATTAGTTTGATGACCTCATCCATAATCGGTTTAATTATTTTGGTCAAATATGAGAGTAGTAAAGGATAGGGTTATATTCTCATCACACCTTGGTTGAGAATCTGATTCTCCAAAGCTCTAAGGTCCATTTGCACACACTGACCCTTGATGATGGCGGCTCATAACCAAGCTCTAGATATGGTTAATGAATTCATCGCACACACATTTTATCCTAATATGGTTAGATATTTTTGAGGTGTTTGCCCAAGCCACCATAGAATGTGCTGCCCATGCTATAAAATTTTTACCCTCAAAGCTCTCCATATTCATTGCGATAATTCTAGTCAAGTAAAATTGGTGATGCAATGCGAAAAATATACAAACAATAAGGTGTGGAGTACTTCACACACACACAGTTAATATTGCATGATTCTAATATTTTTTTATTCTTATGAGTCTATTGACATTATTTATGCATTTGTTGACGCTTGCTGCTTCTGGTTTGGAGTGTGTTTTCAGATTTTCTTTTTGGGTTCTCACCGAAATGCTTAGGAGCATTTCCCAGTAGAGTCACCATTTTGTTGTGGAGTTTCCACAACCACCCCAAACTTCTTGGGGACCCACTTGTCATGTTTTGGTATTAAAGGTTTTTGGTTTTCTTTGGCTTGTAAGAATAGTTATGTTTGATCGTTTATGTTAATGATTTTAATTGCTTTAGTTATTTGATATTTAATGATTAATTAATCTAAGCATTAATACTTAGATTAATTAAAATCCATTTTGATAAATAGATTTTAATGTTCTTCACACTATCTAAGGTGATGGAATGTGTTTAATAAAGCAAGGCCTGACCAAAACATTACCTAAAACAAGAAGAGGATACAAAAGGTACAAATAAATTGTGATAGAAAATAATATGCTATTATATACCTAATATAATTACATTAATTATATTATGTATATAATAGTAATATTATTATGATGTTCTAAAATGTTATTATAATAATATTATTATGATTATATCATAATGTTCTAAAATATTATTATTATAATAATATTATTATATTGTATATAATAATATTATTATAATATACTTTACAAAGGATGTGATAATAATATGTTTGACCATGTTATGTTTGATTGTAGGAGAAGGTGATGGCGGCTATTAAAAATGATCGAAGGCAAATGAGGAAGTGGTCCAAAGATAGCGTTATGGTTTCAGGAGGACAACACATAAAGCATTGGATTTGATAGTGAAACGGTTGAAACCAGAGGCATAACATCAAACAAGCCAACAAAAAAACATTATTAGGGAAACCCATAACCCTAATCAATGGAGATAAAGGTCTACCTCGAGAGCATGGAAAGTTTTTTGTTGGTATTGTGTAGCATGAGTGCGAGAGAAGGGAACTCAACAACCATGGAGAAGGGTTGACATTTCCATGGTTGCATCGATGGTAGCCCCCTAACGTGGTGTTGAAAGTGCCATGGCTGTGATCGAACATAGCACCATGGCAATGTTGTTTTGACAGTGCCATGGTTGGGTCGATCGTAGCACCATGACGTGGTGTTGATAGTGCCATGGCTGCATCGATGGCATGATGGCCTCACTGGGTTATATGGAAACCAAAGTGCCCAGGATGGGGGACATCATCCCAATCCTTGGGTACGTTTGGTATGGCTTCGAAGAGATACCATCGGGCCTTGGTTTCGAAGAGCACAACAAAAATCTCACTGAATGAGATTGGCCTGCATTATTTTAATGTGAATGTTGTTTGATTATATTCAATATTTTAAAGTAGACGTAAAATCATAGGGGTTATAAGGTATAGTTAAATGTTTTTTATTATTCATTTTGATGGGTGCAAAGGGGTGTTCTTGGGTAGAATGCCTATGTGATAAGAGAAAGGGGAGACATAAGGAGTTACATAAGATTATGTTTTTGGTTTTATTATTGTTTAAAATAATGTTTAGAAGTGTTATTTTATTGTATTAAATCACATAAAATGATGATGGATTATTTTCTTATATCCATTTATTATTTTAATTGTGAAAGAAGTTAAAGCGAAAGGACTTCTAAGTATTATTTATACCTTGTTATCCTACGTGTTTAGGGGGGCTGGAAATGATGTAACATTATGAAAAGCAATAAGAAAGAACATTTTTTAAATTTTGAGAGGGTAGCAAACTTTTGTGAGAAAAATCAAAAGGAGGGTTTCTAATCATAAAACTAATGTTTTTAGTGTCTTATCATTTATGCATTTTAGTGACTTCTAGCCATTATCTTATGCCATGAAATGGGTTACAATAGGCGAAGGTCAAGATGATGCAGTTTCTTTATTATTTCCTTTGAGTCTTGCACTTGATTTAATGGTATTGTGCTTATGTTGCAGGTCCATTAATTCAGGTTGTTTTATGATTACCTCATAACTTGGGATTTTGCAAGGAGGAGCTTGCTAAACTAATTTAGAATTTGAATTTTTTAGCTAACCAAATCTGCATTGTTTATTTATTCATTTTTGTTAAGTTCATTTTATTTCAAGCATTCAATCATTTCATTTTGGTCCATCCAAAATTTCAGTTTCTTTTTTTTCCATTCTGGTCCTTTTCCAGAATTTCTACTAATTTCCTTTTAGTTTCATTTCTATTCTGGTCCATTTCCAAAATTTTTAAGCTTTCAAGTTATTTCCATTCTGTCCATTTTCCAAAATTTATGCACCTCCAAAATCATTAATCCAAGCTTTCAGATAAAACACATAGTTTAGGAGGGATACTAACCTGCTATCTCACATTAAGTTAAGATAAGAAGTGAAAGCTAACTTTGCTAACATTGCTAACATGCTAACTTCTACTAATCACTATTAGGGTAGTGGCATCAACATAAGGAAGATAAAATGAACCCACTATCTAAAATTTACTTCATCTTAAAGGCACGAGCATTAAAATAAGGTGGAAAATTCCACATTTTATCATTTGAAACCTTTTAAATGAAGATAAAATACTTTGCTAACAGGGATTCAGGGTAGCACCAATTTAAAAAAAAAAAAAACTAAAAAGAACTATTATTTTGTATTTTCTTTTAGTTAGATATTTCAATCATTAAGCATTGTTTAGAACCAACAAAGGCCCCTTGTTTATGGTCACATGCATCATTAAATTATTTATGGCATTATTGTAATATTTTAGATATTTTACCAAAACCTTGAAGAAGTTGAATGTTTGTCATTTGGTTTCTTTTCAAGAGATAGTTTTCTGTTCAATACTCTGCATGTGGTGGTATTTTGCAATTGGGAAAAATATACACTCAACAAAACTTAACTATGTGGATAAATGGAATAATTTTCCTATAATAAAAAATCCCTAAGGACACTATGGGCAAAAAACCCATGGCATGCTCCATGGAACATATATCCACTACCACAACATTGGGGCTAGTATCCCTAGCCTCCAACTTTGAAATGGTCTAATTCAGCCTAGTTTAACCAAATATGGATGTAACCAATGCCCAATCAACCATGAACAACCTAAAACCAATAATGGTCAAGGCCATCCCAACTTACCCAACCTTACAGAGGATGATGATGATTCCAAAATCATCAACAAGTATTGATATTAGAACTCACTACTACTCCTCAACTAGTACAACCACAATCTACAAAGAAACCTCCACTTTTGGCTCAACCTGTGGCTATTTCAAATAATAATAGACAAGCAACTCGTGTCTATAACACTAAACACAATGACATAGTTAATCTCAATTCTATTGGTTGTAATAATTTCTAGCTTCACTCAAGAAAGGTATTGGCTGAACCAACACCTCCTATAACAATAGAACTGAAAGAAGAAAGGTAAAAAATATTACCAAGCCTTGAGCCTTCAAATGAAGAGGAAGAAAATAATTTAGAAAATATTCCTTCAGGAGCCTTTAAGGCACCATATCTTGAATGTCTAGAACCAAAAGAAGAGTGCTTAGAGGATTATGATCTATTGGAAAAATTAAATTGACTAAATATAATGACCTCTTTACTCTAATAAATCAAATATGTACCAATATTTAACAAGGTTATCCAATAAATATGTATCAAGAAGCTAGGGATAAAATTAAAAACTTATCCAAAAATGATATAAGCAGATGGAAAATTGGTTGATCTCTTAGTAGAGAAGCTCATTCCACCTAAGTATGGAGATCTTAGAAGCCTAGTCATTATTCTACAACTGATATATCCAACATATTGATCAACTTAGGGGATTCCATAAATGTTATTACCACAAAAATATTGAATAAATTATCCTTAAACTAATGTGCAACCTACCTCTATTATATTTCAATTTGTAGACCAATATACAAAAAAACCAGAAGAAATAGTAGATGTCCAGTTGATTTAATGATCTTGCAACTAAGATCCAAGGTTAATGAATATCCCTTAATCCTCGAATGACCTTGGTTGGCTATGACCACTACTTTTATTGATTGCCGCTCAAGAGATATGACCATTTCCAATGAAATGATCTCTAAAAAAAACTCCTATCCACCAACACAACCTTTTATGGATTGTTTTTCGAAATTTATGGATTGACAAATATGATGAATTTGGCTATGGTTCCTATGAAATAACATGCTAAAAATTGGACTCACTAGAAGAAGCTCTTTTTGAAGATGAAACCATTCTATTAAGGTCTTTTTCAGGATCTTGCTCAAATGATGAGCAGATCATAGTTTACTAATTTCTATGGAAGGATGGATGTGAAACCTCGAATACTTTACCACATGTGCCTCTACAAGACAATCCATTTACTTTATAACATGGGTGGCAAAGACACCTCATTTAATCCTTTAAATGTACTCTAGAAAATATTGTTCCTATAGGAATAAATTTTGATGAGAACACTAGGAATTTTCATTCCCTACTACCTCACCATTGTCCCTTGAACTCATTCATGAGTAGAGGAATAAATTTAGTGCAACTAGAAACCAAGTAGATATAGATACAACTATTAAAACCCATTAATATTAGTAGTTGGTTGAAGGATGAAGAGAAGGCCAAACTATTTGAGGTCTTAAGATAGTATGTAAATGCATTTACATGGGATTATAGTGATATGAAGGGAATACACACCATCATATGCACCCATAGGATATACACCACTAACAAGAAACATGTCCATCAACCACAAAGAAGGATAAATCTTGCTTTGAGGGACATGGTAAAAATAGAGGTAAAAAAGTTACTTGATGCAAGTTTTATTTACCTAATATATGATAACCAATTGGTTTCCTCACTGGTTATTGTACCTAAGAAGAATGAAAAAATACATGTGTGAATTTATTATAGATAATTTAATCAGGCCACACAAAAATATCATTTTCCATTACCTTTTATAGATCAGGTGATCGACACACTCTATGGGAAGAAATAGTTTTATTTCTTAGATAGTTTAGTGGTTATAATTAGATACAAGTGGCACTAGAAGACCAATATTAGACTAACTTCATGTACCCCTAGGGTATATTTTCTTATCAATTCCTACCATTTGGATTATGTAATGACCCTACAATATTCCAAAGAGAATTCCTTGCCATTTTTGTGAACCTCACTAATGAATGTGTCAAAATCTACATGGATGATTTCATGGTATATGGAGAAACCTTTAAAGAGGCTCTCCATAATATTTATTGAGTCCTCACATGATGTGAGACCCATAATTTATCTTTAAGAAATGAAAATATTTGACGATGATGGACAAAGAGATTTTTCTAGTGTAGACACCTGAAAAATATCATGTTCAGGGAGACTACTCACATGGGTACACTCATAGGTCATGTGACTAAGCCTTGGGACCTTCCAAGTGTTAAAAGTGGTTTTCACCACTCATTTAGGGCATTTTAAGTCCATCCAAGCCTAGCCGATGTAGACCAAAGCGTCCAGAATCCAGCCACTATAGTTCAGAGCGACCAAACCTTAGCCGCTGTAGATGACAATGGTTAAACTTTAAATACATTTTGTTGCCCATCCAGCCTAATCTTGGGCAGAAGTGGAAATCTGCATGCAATAAAGATAAGCAGGGAAAACTTTAGATTCCTCCTCACAACCAATCTACATGGAAGACTCAATTCTAGATTTAGACTTCAGTTAGACATAGAAAAACAAAAAGCTTCTCATGCTAATGCCTAGTACGCATGAGGGATTCAGTCCTAGGGTTTTAACATTGACCTAAGGCTTCAAAAAATTTATAATGGGTAAACCTAAAATCACTAGGGGAACTTCTGAGGAGACTTTCTTTTATCAATCAAAGAGAGAGAGAACATCATACATTGGAACTTTGAACAGGTTGGATCATTGAGGAGAGCTTTTAGAGACTTGGAGAGCTTCCCTTGGAGATCGATTCTTGTAGCGGAGCCCTGTCGGATTGGAGGGAAAATATGAACACATAAGGTAATAATTTTAACATTAGTAGAAGACTTGATCCCATAGCATTTGGATCAATAGAGAGGGATTTCACCTTAGTGGCCATTGTCTTGGACAGTGACCTGCAACTTAGTCTAAGGTTTTAGGTGTTAGTGTTTTTTATTCTTCTTTCTCTTGAATTTCATTAGCATAAGCTTTATTTCAGTTATTCGCATTTATGGTAATAGTTTCATTACATTTTTTTCCATTGTGCTTACTCATTGCTAACATCCTCATCTGAGGAGGTAATCTCGAACATCTAAGCATGTGTTGTTGTTTCATTGATTTTAGGGCTACGGGTTCAATCGGGCAAATCCACAAAATATGAGAGCAAGAAGATCCCTCTAGTAATAAAACCTAGAGGAGGCATCTATAAGCCCTCATACATTTTTGTGTGCATCACTAGGAAGCCTGATAAAGAACGCCCCTTGTACGAGGGGATATTTTATACACCTGCTGCCCTCTTTGTGTGTAAAATCATGTATCAAATGAAGGGAATCCCTTAGAGGGATTCATATGTAACCAAATCTTGGGAATATCAATACCAAAAGCATTCATTAATTTATTTCTTTGCATTCTGGTTATATTTGCTTTATGCCTTTCATTTATTGCATGTTTAGCATTAAAGGATTCAATAGAATCGCAAGTAGATTAGTTAGTAGATGATGTGCCACTTTCCTGGTGTCGCTACAGATGGTGATCACGATGGGATCCCTACCTAGTTATTTAGTTTACTTTCATTTTCTACCAATTTTTTGATTTGGGTTTTATATGTAGGTTTAACCACTCTGATCTATAGTGGCCAGCAATCAGCCACTCTAGTCTACAACGACTAGGAGTAAGCTACTCTGGTCTACAACGGCCAAAAATCAGTCCCTCTGGTCAATAGCGGTCGAAACTGGAATGCAGCAGAGGTCAAAATATTGATTCTCTGAGCTGGATTAAAGGTTGGTACAATTTTTTTGACACTTTATGGTTTTATGTCTATTTCTATTCTCTTAAAAATAGTGATAATTAAGACATATTTTGATTTGGAAAACTGAAATAATGAAAGATAAATAACTTGCATCTTGCACATCTTAGGTTTCCTTTTATATTTTCGACTAGGCGTTGCTAGGAACAATAGCTTCTGTTTGTAAATTTCACCCTAGAATCCAACATTCTAGACACTGTGTATTGGTTTACTTTCTTTGAGGCCTTTCTAAAGGCCATACTTTCAGCTAATAGAGTGCATTCATTAATCTCATAGTAGTTATGCACCTTTCTGAAATTGAAACACATTTTACATTAGGCATATAGGAAAGAGTCATTGCTGTTGTATGATGCATTCTTATTCATGTAAACTTAAAATTAACCCCACACACACACCATTGGGGAGTTGTCCAAAAGAAACAAGCGATTCTGTGATGAAATACCTGATGATTCCGTAGGTTATGTAGTTATTCATAAGAATACGTTTCGATTGAGTTTCTTTTCGGAATAGATAGAATTAAATTTTCATAAGGTAGAGCTACCAGAAATGCAACAGGAAGAATGATGCGCTTTAATCTTTTTCCAGTGGGAAAGGGAAAGTAGATGGAGGAATGGTTGAGAAATCTCCTATGTCCAAAATTGGTCGGAGAGAACGGCTGTAGTGGAACTAATTTATGACCGTGTCCCTTTCATCCGACTGCCCTTCCAAGTATCCCTACCTCAAAGAGACAAAAAAGGGGTTTCCCATCGCTGTTCTCCAGGGTCCTAGGGGGGGTGTAGTATATTTGCTGGTGTTACGAATCATCCAATTCATTGATGGATTTCTATTTTATTTGGGTGATCCAGAGGGCTCATCCTTTGCCGTGCAATAAAAACTTTTTGAATGACCGGTCGAGATGGACTCAGCTAAAGAAAAAGCTTTTACTGCAGCCCGATATGCTTTTCCCTTCCAAATATTTCTACGAATTTTTTTTCTGGATTTAGAAGTACGCTTCTTTGGAACTGCCATAATGAATAATGGTTTGAATTCATCTATCTAGTTCGATGTGAAGGACATCTATGTATTTAATATGATATAGTTCTTTCTGAAGGAAGGGAACTTTAATAAAGTTCCAACTCCCCAGTTTAATTATTTAAATTTTGAATATGTAATATTCACCTTCTTTTGCAGAATTTGTTCCCATCCATTTTTACAAATGGATAAAATCTACAAACCAAATCCAAAATTGGATTTGTATTTGCGCCGTGTCGTTCTTCTAGAACGCATCTCATAAATGATCATTTCATCTTTGAAAGAGTTCTAGCTAGTTAGCTATCAGATTATCCCCCTAACTTTTGCATTTTTCAAGCGGGAATGTCCCGGATTAGTAGTAGATCTATGACACAAATCAATAACACTTAATTGATTCATTTTTTTCTCAATCTGCCCATCATCATGATCCTAATTATGATGTGGAGTGGCGGACATCAAAAAATCGAACCAATTCGGAGTTGTTAACTTTTGGTTTCAATTCTTGCGTATGTACTCATTATTGAGTTTTGGATGGAAAGCAAATATGTAATTTGAACAAATTACATCAAATAACATCCTGGGATATATATCCGAGATAGTCTCAATTGGACGGATGGATTTCTATTCTGAGTTTATAGCCCAGTCTGGACTATAAGTCCAGATTTACCGTTCTGATTTACAGCTTGAAAAAAACTTTTAGACGGAAAAATACCAAACCTTTCCATAAAATGAAAGGTTTGGTACTGTCTTTTCCTTTTCAAGGATTGAAACACACTAACAATCCATCGGATTGAGTAATTATCCGTCTATAGAAATAGCTTCAACAGCAGCTAGATCTAGAGGGAAGTTGTGAGCGTTACGTTCGTGCATAACTTCCATACCAAGGTTAGCACGATTAATAATATCGGCCCAAGTGTTAATTACACGACCTTGACTGTCAACTACAGATTGGTTGAAATTGAATCCATTTAAGTTGAAAGCCATAGTGCTGATGCCCAGAGCAGTAAACCAGATACCTACTACAGGCCAAGCAGCTAAAAAGAAATGTAGAGAACGGGAGTTGTTGAAACTAGCATATTGGAAGATCAATCGGCCGAAATAACCGTGAGCAGCTACAATATTGTAGGTTTCTTCTTCTTGACCGAATTTGTAACCTGCATTAGCAGACTCATTTTCGGTAGTTTCCCTGATCAAACTCGAAGTTACCAAGGAACCATGCATAGCACTAAATTACTAAAATCCAAATTTTGATAACTAATACTCCATAAATGGTTTGAGCCGAATACGCCAATAGATTATCATCGGTCAGATTATGGAAAGGATCAATTATTCTTCATCCTCAAAAATCCAAAATTTGATACCTAATACTCCATAAATGGTTTGAGCCGCATAATAACCATAATCAATTTTAGCTCGAATGGTCTGTCACAGTTGTCCAAAAGAATGATGAAACTAATCAAAGTTGTCCAACTATCAGAGTTGATCAATGATATTTTAAACATTGGGGAGTTGGATTTCATCACCAACCCTCAATTCAGTCCGATGACAATGGAATTCATATCCTTACATCGGTTTTCCCCCTAGAGCTTCCTAGAAATGAATTAAGGAACTTACTTATAGTGATACTAAGTTACTTGTGTTCAAACTGTCTTCCACTATTGGAACAACCATCGGTTCAAAGTGGAAGAGTTTGACAAACCCCCTATTGGGATTTAAGCGATGTACCCTAGTATCTTTTGAGAAATCATGTTTGGCATGAGTGTTCTTGATTATCACTATGGATGAGTCTCCTAATTCTAAATCCAAAGCAAGAACAAGAAACAAGAAATGACAAAACATCAAAATACAACAAATAGTTTAGGGCACACTTAAATTGGTAATCAAGATAAACATTGCTTGATATTGTTTGGTCATATTTAAGTGCAAAACAAAAGATAAATTCCCAAGAACAATGGTCAAAACAAGAAGTAAACATCCTCGGTCTAACATCGAGGGAGAATTTGAAGCAATGCATACCCTTAGGCAAAATCATAGCAACATTAAAATACCTACTTGAAAGACCATGAGACATAGTTTTGCGAGTCTAAAGGGTGACAACTCAACCCTTGGGGGATCTCCTCGAGAAACCCAAAATAGGAAACCACAACAAGGAACTACATCACATAAACACAAAGAGGCCTCATGACCATCATCATCCAGGAGACATGAGGAAACCTCAAGGGCTTCCTCTAAACACACAAAAACTTCTTAGAGATGTGAGGAAGCTTCAAGAGCTTCCTCCTCACATGGACATAAAGAGGGTTCTAGACCCTGTTATTCACACAGAGATGATGAGGTTTCCAAAAATCCATCCTCATGGAGGGTAGATAGGGCCACAAAACCCTCATCACCAAAAGGACACACAAGAGTCGCAACATCCCAAAATTCACATGAGACACTTAGAATAGATCAGCCCACTTAGGGATAGGAAACTAGAAATACATCCAGTCATAGACATCAAACATAAGATATCATTAACACAAGAGGAAGGATTACAATAGAATATGATCTCATTGGAGTGAATGGCACCCCACGGGATCATCCATGGAAAACAAGATAGATGAGGTGAATCGGATTTATTCGAGACCACCTCCCAAAACCATAGCCACATAGAATTCTGCATCTAGAAGTTCATGAACCATGACTTCTAAGCCCATCTATCAAACTAGGGGTGCCTCAAGGTGACCCCATAGTAAAAATATTGAGTCTAATCATAGAGACACTCAACAATATACTGAACAAGTCACATTAGCTAGCAAGATCAAAGAAACAGTAGAAACCTCTTCGAGAAATCTACGAATCAAAACTACTAGAACATGATCATATAAGCATGAGTCTTTTATGACCGCACAAGTTAACCGCATGCGATGGTTAGAAAACACCTTGTACAAAGAGTGATATCTTGTAGAATCTCTTGAACATGATAAAAAAAGAGAATATTTTTACGCCAACATGAGCAATTTTTGAGAGAGCAAGCTGAGCAGCTAGCTCATATCAACCAAAAAGCAAATAGAAATGGTCATCAAAGAGATCAACGCATTGAATACCCAAGAGAGGAGTGCACTAGAAAAGAAGGAAACCCAAAATAATACCACTCTCTAAATCATGAGCAAAATCCAATTGGTGGAGAAAGGGTAAATCTGATAGAGCAGGATCAAGTACGTCTTGAATCCCCTCATAGGAGAGAATAAAATAGAGCAAAACAAATGGATAGAGGGCTACCTCCACCACCACCGCAAAGGGGTCTGCAAGAGGAGGAACTCCTTGCCTCAAAGGCATTCCAAGAACTTGCTAAAAATATGAAGTCCTTTTAAAAACAAGAAATGGTTGGTAGCCAACCAACATTGAGCAAAATACACAATCAACCATTATGTCCATCTTTCCCTAGCCCCATATACCCTAAGCATTTTGAGATGCCTATGTTGGAAAAGTTTAAGGGTGAAAAGGATGCACAAGAACATGTTACCAATTTCATCAATGCATGTTTTCATCTTGAAGACAATGATGCTCTTATGCTCAGGACATTCATTATGACATTTTTGGGCTCTGCCACTCAATGGTTCAACCAACTACCCAAGCATAGCATATCCAATTTTGAACAACTAGTTAACACTTTCCTAAAGAATTTCTCTTTTGGTGCTAATAGGAAAATGAACCTTTTAGACCTAGACAATTTGAGACATTATGAAGATGAGCTAGAAATGTATTATGGGAATAGATGGAGAAGAGTCATGGAAAAATTATCATTCTCCATCCCCATAGAAGAGATCATCTGGATGTTCACCAAGAGTTGTTCCAAACACATTTCCTTATTGCTACAAATCCAACAATACTCCTCATTTGAGGAAGCCTTGGCATAGGCTAAACTCATAGGGGACATAAAATTAGATGAGGGAACCATCAAACTTTGAACCAAAAAGAAGTGGAACACCAACCCTGCTCTAGTTAATCAAGTGGTCTTGGCTACACCTAAGGACAGGGCTATACACCAACCCCAGAATTATCAAGCACAACCCCCACCAGCCAACTATGATCAAAAGAATAATCAAGAGTGAAACAAAGAATGCAAACCCCCTCCCTATTTCACACCATTGACAGAATCAATGCAATCAATATTTAATCAATTGAGCAAGGTGGAAAATATCAGGTTCCTTGACATACCTCTTATAGATCCCAACCACCTTAAGCCAAAAGGATATAGGGAAGATCAATTTTACCCTTATCATAGGATACCGGGGCATAATATTGAGGTTTACATTGGTTTCAAGCACCAGGTGCAAAACATTATTGAGGCGGAAGAACTCAAAGTGGAAAAACCACTAGCCCCTGACAACAAATATATGGACATCTACAAAAATCTACTACCAAACCATGAGGTCCCTAGAGGGCAAGGTGCACAAGTCAATCAAGTTCGAGTTGATATGCCTACCCATGGGTGCGCTGGGATGGTTGAAATTGTCAATATAGCAACCAAGAGTAGACGGTATGGTCAACCACAACCTCTTGCAGCTCCCATTAACATCCCCACTGCACCTAGGCAAAGGAAGGGGTAAAAAAACCTTCCAAGTCCACCAAAAAGACCTGTGGTAACTATTTAGAGTAGACTTGAGAAAAACTTACAAAAATATTTGGCTAAGCTATCCATCTATGAGCTCATACAACAGTCCCCAAAGCACAAGGAGACCTTGATGGAGATTTTAAGGTCGATTGAGCTCCAACCACAAGATCCAAATGCATTCACCCATTTTGTGGGACAAGTACAAGAATTCCAAGAACCTATAATTCAATTATATAATTACGAGATTAAGATCGTCCCTACTGCCTTATAAGACCATTCATTGCACATTATGGTGTCAATCAATGATTGACCTTTTAAGCGGGTCTTGGTCGATACAGGTTTTTCAATCAACACCATCACAACAAAAACAATATAACACCTTAAGATCCCCAAGTCAAATATCATCCCAATATCCTATACATTAAGGGCTTTTAATGATGCTTTATGCAATACAGTGGGAACGATAGTCCTACATATCAATGTGGGACATAAGACCATCCCCATGATGTGTCATGTCTTGGAAGGGGCCATGCAATACAACATCCTCCTAGGGAGACCTTGGATAAGGGACATGAAATGCATTCCTTTGATCTTACACCAATGTGTCAAGTATGTGCATGATAAAAAAGTCTACATGGTGTTGGCTGATGAAGATCCATTCAAGTATGTTCATCAAGTGGATTGTCTAGGAGAATTTATGATTCCTTCTACCCACTTGTATGTAGGACCTTCATCTCCAGCTACACAACTGAATGATAAAGACAAAGGGGTACAAAAATACCCATCTGCATCAACACCTCATATTGTGTACAAAGTGACTAATGATTCTAATAGATCATCAATGTCTAAACCAAAAGATAATCAGAAGCTAAAGGTGCCCATGGTTGAGGAAAGAAAGCCCAAGGAAGTGCTAACCATAGACATTAAGAAGAGTCCAAATCCCATGGAGGAGGAAGATATTCAAGATCAAGCTAAGGAGATATTAGAGCCTGCTTCACCAATATCATCTGTAGGATCATCCACATCACATGTGACAATACACTTGGCAAGTATAGGGATAGGAGAGTATCTTGTGTAGAACATAATATTTATGCCCATAATAGAGTCCGCACAAGACGTGGGATGACCAAAAGACTTAAGACCACCAATGGGAATAGTGGTTACACTTGAAATCCCTCCCAATCAAACAAACTTTGTCTACGTTGGACTAGACTGTGCCCATAAGTCTGCAGATGCAAAAGAGGACAATGAAAAATTATTCATTATTAATGTTTATTATCTCTCTAATCATGAGTTTACTCTAAGATACTTTGAATGTTGCCATTGACATGGTTACAGTCTTGGTATATATAAGCAGGGGTGTAGACGATCGTTCGAGCTACAATACCAGCTTTTGTCTGACAGGTTTGGGTTAGGCTATCATATCAGATATCGAGATGACTCTATAGTAGTAGCCTTGGATATATTGAGCTTGGGATTAGGAGAAGACATCAATTTTATTCCTTATCACCCACCATGTGCAAGATATTCGAGCAACAAACAAGTGGTGGTGGTAAGCATACCACCTCTCGAGACTTATCATTCAAGCTCTGCAATTGAGACCATCCAAATAGGTTGTAACTTGTGGGAAAAGGAACGGGAAAGAAATGAATACAAGGCAAACGATGATGAAGCATAGGTAAGCTTAACCTATCATGGGCCTTGCTATTTACAAAGCCTTGCCTAGTCCATCCACAATGAGAGTGGGTATATATCATATGAAAATGGCTATGAGTCAGAGGACTCAACAAAGAGAGCCTACCTAGGAACAAGGCAATGGCCCTATGACTTGGGACAACATACTAATTCAAATGGCATCTTCATAAGTGACAAAGAATATGAGTATGAGATGAAGATGGCCTACTTAGGGCCAGTGCCCCTTACCTAGGGGTCACATACCAATGCTAATGGTTTTTATATAAGCGATGATGATTTTTATGGCAAGACTAAGATGGCTTATCTTGGACCTCGCCACTCACGATAGATCGACATGTTGGTAGAAAGAGAAGTGGTACTTCATGCCATAGACCCTGGCTTACAGTTTTTGGAGAGACATGTTGACTTGAATGTCATTCATCGCATGGTCAATCCCATACACTGACATTTAGAGAAATATTAGAGCCCAATGATCCTATTATCCAACCAACTCATGGGCCAGATCCAAAGATTCCTTTTCCTCTTGAGCCTCATCGTGAGTATAGAAGGAAAATATCTGAGACAATATTTCACCCATGTGGTTATGGAGATTTCATTCCATCCATAAACACAATCTCCATTGATTTTACCACTCCA
Source organism: Wollemia nobilis (assembly GCA_028583015.1). Taxonomy (NCBI): domain Eukaryota; kingdom Viridiplantae; phylum Streptophyta; class Pinopsida; order Araucariales; family Araucariaceae; genus Wollemia; species Wollemia nobilis. The sequence goes on along the minus strand of JAQPPZ010016980.1, from coordinate 752,809 downwards.
CTTCATAACCTAGTAGATCCCACTAAATATTTGTGTCTTGATACGGAGGCTATTGATTGGAATCACGTTGATTCACCCATAGAGCCTATGGATCTTTTCACTGACAAAGAGACATTACAACCATTCTATTTTGCATCAGGGTGTGCATATGATGTGTTCCATACTGGCATGATCCTAAGTCAGTAGGACATATAAATCCCATCAATTACATTCACTTGATACCCATGCCTCACCAGCTGGAGTATGGATCACATATGGCTATAGAAGTTGATCTATCCAAAAAGCATGCACTCATCTACTGTATTAATCAAATTCAATCATCCAAGCATAAAAAAATGATAAGATTGCATAGATTCAACATAATAAGTGTTTCTTGTATTAATATTTGCAAATAATCCCCAATTACAATCATGCCCCTCTTAGGGTCACTCAAATGATGATACAATTAATACAATGCCAAAGCCCTCAATAGGGTAGGTGCACTAATGTTGCTTTTCAACTAGTCACAAACTGCTCTAGGGTGAAGTTTCCCTCTTCTTTGCATTGGGGAAGGAACTTTATGGTTGAATCTCCTTCGAATATATTTCCTACGATCAAGAAATAACATAAAAACATAAAAAATATAGGCAACCTCTCATGATGAGGCCATTTTGGAAAAAATGCATAAAGATACTATTAAAAATGTATATTCAAGAAAGCATGAAAAGCATCTCTAAACTATGTTAATTGGATCAAGATTTATGGAATTGCATAAAGAAATATAGCAGCTAAATAATGAATGGACCAATCACACAAAATAAAGCATAAAATCACATAAAGAATCCATTAAAGCCTACTTAATGCAAATGCAATGAAACTATTCTAAACCTAATTCTACCGGTCAAAAATATTCTAAACTACAACTGAACCATAGAAATGACTAATTTAAACTATCTAGCTGGACAAAAATAGAAACAATAAGGTGGTGATACCTCTGTTGCAAACCATAGCTCTGGTGAGTGGTCTACACTATAAACCATGGCTGAAAGCCACGGTGAGCTCTTTGATAGGTTTACCCTCAATTTCAAGGGTAGTGGGCTTAACCTCCTTGTACAATTGATGTTCAAGGGTCACCTTGGTGTCCTTCTGATAGGTTTGGCGGTTGATTCAGCCTCTATTTTCTCAGATTTGTGCTTCTTGGCTCTCTTAGGCTCCTAGAGCATCCATAATGCAATTCATCATGAATCTTTGAAAGTAGGTAGGGGATAAGTGCAATAGTTTTCTCTCAGTATACTCAGTTGAGTGTACAATTCGACAAGGCTTTGCTACTCAAATATCCAATGCTCTCTTTGATAGTTTACCCTAATTCTAAGGGGTACTTATAGGACTACCCAAGGGTTAGGGATGGTTTCATGGAGAAGCCAAGATCAAGAAGGGGTGGTTAGGATAGTTGGATTGGAAGCTTCTGTCCTCTAACAATCGTCTTATAGATCAAATGGTCATTCAAACTGATTTGGCTTGGATGAAGGCCAACTAAATTTTAGTTAAGACCACAGGTTACAACTATGATCTAGATTGTAAACCGTAGGTCTCAGCTATGGTTCAACCTGTAGACCACATGTATGGGATGCGGTTCAGACTGATTAGGCCAAGGAGCCAAAATTGAGTGGTTAGAACCACTGCTCTACCTTGGAGTCTGTCAAGGATCCTCCATATGGTTTTGTAGCATGTCCATATGAGTAGTCACCATCGACATGATACATTTTAGGTGTCTATAGATGCCCCTTTTGAGACGCGTTGTGAGATCAAAAAATTCTGAGTAAATATACCTCCTAAAATGATGCCGAAGTTTCTATGATGATCATTAGTCAAATCAAAATTAGATACCTCTTGTCTAGCAAAAGGATGCACATCTTGGAATCATTGCTTCCAATTGGATGAAAGGCTTACATTTGAAAAGCTTGTGCCCTTCTCATCTCATTTGGTGCAACTATGCATTCCATAGGTATATTCTGACCCATAGATACAAAATGTGGAGAACAACACGCAAAGTCATATTTGCTATTTTACCCAAGCAAAGGAGTAAGCTTATGATAGATGTTGACAATGATTCACAAGAATGAACACAATTTTAACAAGATCAAAAGAACTACAATCTCTAGGATCTTCTATTTATTTTGATTATGATTTGATATTATGACTACCCCCTCAAGCGATGAGTCTATGAGGTTAATGACAATGATTAAAGTGACGATGCCGCTTAACCACCATGGATGATCTGCAAAAATTTATATTTGAGCAAATTAATGCCTTGGCTAGGCCTAGTTCAGCTTTTGATTCCAACTATTAATAGTAATTGCACATTCCTTTCCCATGGAGTAGTTGTGCTACAATAGCCGTCTTAGGGAATCGAAATGAGGCAATTGTAATTAGATTTGTGTTGAATCAAGTTATCGATGATTTGCTAAAAAAATGTCATAGGAGAGATGACATGAAATGCCTCGTTCCCGTGGACAAGTCTAGCCGTGAAGGCCTTCTTAGGGATTGAAAATAAGCATATTAGATCAACGATGACAATTTTGCCCCAAATTTCCTTATGGTAATTTACTCATCTTGTCGGATTGCATGGATCACAAGTCACTGCAACCACCAAGTGTATAGGGTAAAATATTGAATACGAGGCACATTTGGTTTTTTGAATTATTATTATTTTTTTTTTTTTAAGTTTGAGTTTTTTTTTTGAATTGATCCTAGTGCTTTGAAAATCACCAAATTTACAACATTGATTGCTCTTTTTGAAAATTTGATCCAATGGGAGTCATTAATTTACCTTTTTAGACGTTCCCACGATGGGTTTTGACTAAATTTTCTGCCATTTGCAAACCGTGGCTAGGGTTTGCGGTTCTCTATTACAATTTTGGGAATTGCGGCTAGGGCCTGCGGTCCACGTGGAATAATAAAAGCTTATAAAAGGTTCAATTTTAAATTTTTTTCATTATTCCTTAACATCTGACAATTGCAGAGCTCTGAAAGTGACAAGTTACCTGACCTGACCCTACCAAAGTTTACACCCATACCATACACACCGCATGATGGTATACCATGGGCAAGCTTCATCCAACTGAGGCCATGGTGAGGGCAAGGTAATTCAAAACCAAGACCTCGCATACATTACCAGTAAAATTAACCTCATTGATAAATGAGGTAACTGAACCTAATTAAACTGTTGGTAATGAACCTCATTTTAGATTAGGCTAATTTAGGTTTATTATATATATATCTATATTTGTTTTTTTGGTGGGGGAAATAACCCTGGCCAAATGTCAATTGGAGACCGTAGGTACCAGCTGCAGTTCTTGATTGACCAATTGGGGACCGTAGCTGTCAACTGCGGTCCACATTTAAACTTCCAACGGTCAATTTTTGACCGCATGTGGACCGTAGGGTTGACCCGTGGTTCACAAAATTTAGGAAAATTTTATCAAATTTTTAATTTTTCTAAGGTTTTATAGGTAGTTAATGCTAATTAATGCATTTTTGACTTGTCTAAGTGACATTTTTTATTTTTATGACTTCCTGATGACATGTTTTTGTATTTTTATCAGTTTTTAGATGTTTTTGATGCATTTTAGGTCATTTTTAAATGTTTTTGCTTGTTTTTAGTTAACTTTTTCCTTATACTATGCTTTTTATTTTAGAGGTTGACCTCTAGAGCTCATGAGCTTGACATCCTTAAGACTCTTTGCGGACAGCTCACTCTCGAGGAGCGGAGATGGTTCAGAGCCATTGGTTTCGGCTACATCCTTGATCTACCCAAGATTAGGGTGGATTAGACTTACTTGACTGCATTGGCCCGACGCTAGAATGCGTAGACCAACACATTGAATGTGACCTTAGAGGACATTTATAGGATCTTTAGGATCCCCATTGATGGTGAGGCCATCGTATCTTCTACTTCTAGGGCTAAGGGGCCCATTTTTGATGTTATCTTCGATGACCAGAGCGAGGAGGCTTAGCGCAGTATTGATCATGGAGGAGTCCACATTGAATACTGACAGGGGAAGAACATATTCTCTATGTAGATGGCCGTATTTATGCACCTAGTGGTGCAAGTTGTTCTTCCAGACTCCTCGGGCATGAAGATTCCCTAAAATCTCTTGGCCATTATCTAGAGAGTAGTTTAGAGCTCAATGGATCAACCACTATGACTGACCTAGGGGAGCACCTTGTTATACCAGTTATACAAAGAGCTTTATCAGATTACTGATCGAAGCCATCAAGGCATCAACTGTAGCCTGCTACTTTAGATTTAGAGCTGGCAGCACATCAGGATAGAGCATCCTAGAGAGATACCACTACACATCTCAGAGATTGATGATGATCACTAGTGCTATTCCACCTACTGGCCTCAAAAATAGGAAGGATTCATGAGTAGGACCCATGTTGGTGACACCTAACATTACATTACAAGGTTCACATCACTTAGCCCAAACAATATTGAGTGGTGATCGTACATGGATTGCCCAACATGGGCTGAGGTAGGTGAGTGGCTTCGATGGGCTCACTAGGACAGGTGGCTACTAGGTTGAAATGCTGATAATAGAGAGTATTAGTTCTATTCTTGCATCCTACATCAGTTTTGTATAGTGCAAGACATCCCAGAGATCCCATTTGTGTACCAAAACTTGGTTGTAGAGTAGGATCTACCATGGATTCTACCTCCAAATATAGGGGATGAGCTAGATGATATCTAGGAGTCTGGGATTGACAGGGCTACTACCACCCCAACATATGATGGATGGTGGTCCATGCTCCAATGGCATGGATCGGGGCCTCTAGGCAGAGTGTTGGACCAAGCAGAAGCAGAGGTGGATCCTAACAGGCGTAGGGTGTGCTAGCGGATAGAGGGTATGTTGGGCATAGAGGCCACCATCGAGGAGGGTCTTGAGGTTGACCTAGATGATGAGGCTCTTGAGGTCAACCTAGATGATGAGGCTCTAGAGGAGGGTGAGGTCCCTCCTAACAGTGTAGAGGGGCTGCTCCTAGCATAGGTTGTTGACTTGTAGAGTCAGATCAATAGATATATTACACAATAGATCAAGCGAGACACCACTATTACCACTCTAAGGGCATAGGTGACCAATATAGATTGTAGAATGACTCATGAAGAGTAGTATATTACTAGCCTAATAGCACGGGCCATGGTAGTAGAGTCCCAGATTAGAGAGCTCACCAATGCACACAACTTGGCACAAGAACAGTGAGGTGAGGCAGTGGCAAAGAGGGATCTGCTTAGGACATAGATGGGGGATCCTCCATCCTCTTAGGTAGTCATGGGACCTCTAGCTATTCCTTTAGATACATTGATAGGAGGTGAAAATCCTATGGCAGAGGTCAAGCAACTCGCTTCCCTCATAGAGGAGGTAAATGACTTATGTGATGCGAGGGTAGCTCACATCTCCCAGCTAGGGGGTTATATCAGACTATGGGGATTAGAGGTACCTGAGGATAGACATGCTACTGGGTATTAGAGGACCAGGTCCAAGACTTTAGGATAGTCCATGGTTAGCTCTAGTCAGAGGACTCATAGGATAGAGAGGATGCACAGGTCCTCCAACACACATGGTGGCAACTCTCACAGGAGCCATAGGGAGATAAGTGTGACCTCGAGTCATAGGTCTAGCCGTGTAGACATACCAATGTCTCGTGTGCTAGGCCTCTTCAGGCTAGGTGGTATATAGAGCCCTTAATAGGGTACATAGCAGGCACCAGAGTTGACTATAGAGCAGGCTCCAGGTCACAAGGTTGAGGGAGGTGGTGAGATCTCCAGCTCAAGGGGAGCAGACTAGAGCTAGGGATCTATCTGATCATATCTACATTTTGCATATGTACCATTTTTGGTGTAAGTTCGAGGACCTACACGATTGTAGCCTACGAGAATTTTGTACTCCTGATGTACTCTTGAGACACACACACACACACACACACACACATATATATATATATGAGATTTATCATTTATGACTCATTATGTGTACTTGTATATTTTTAATTTTTTATTTATGTTATGCACATGGATGCAATGCTTATGTTAATTTGATGCTATATGATGTGATGTATGGATGAAATGTACTAGATAACTATTTAATTAATTTATGATGATGATGATATGCAGTGATCTAGATGCTTAGATGTGTGATTTATGATGGATGCATATGGATGCAATGTTTTATCTTAATGCATATTTGATATTGCTTTATTGTATGCATTAATGTATGTAATGATTTATTTACATGATGGTAATATAATGTAAATGAACCTATATGATTTAATCACTTAAAACATAAGGAATGAATGTAAATATGTTTATCAATCTAATGGATGACACCACAGAATGTATAAAAATCATGAATGTAATTGAAAAATCCTTAAGGTAAGAATTTAATCAATTAATCACCCATAATGAATGTAGTTGTATAATGCGAATGATATAATGTGTCATTCTATTTTCCTTTACAAATTTGAAAAATATGCACGATATAGTCAGTGGTCGTCTAAATATTATTTCTAATAGCCATCCGATATCTATCCTATATTTTGATTGTGCTTTATATGATGATGTATCATGGACTATATACTTTGCAATTTGATGATTTATATAGTTTGTGATATTTGATATTTTTTTGATATGAGAGAAATTTTTGAGGTTTTCCATGAGACTCAAACACCCTAATAGACTTATCAAAAGTTGCATACTAACCACACTAGACTTCTAAGATAAAAGGCTTTTGTTAGGATAGGCCCTAACTGTTCATTATCCCTGTGTGCACACATGATTATTTTAAGATAAGACACGAGCGTTCCATGATGTCAGGCGGGATTCTTTTAGCCCATTTCTAAGATAGGGGTTCCACAAATGTCTTACCAATACCAAGTTTAAATTTTAGTTGGACTAAGCCACTAGGCAATGCAGGACACCTGAAGCTAGCTCTTCCACATTCAAACACTGGTCTTCCCACAAGCCAGATGCAAGTGTATCAGACATATCATAATGTGTAAGGTACAGTAGTGCCAAAAATTCTAGGGATTATGGATCATTCCTTTCTATCCTTCAATTTTCGGGATACTTGCTCATATGTAGTGAAGCAAGGGAGTCGATTCCAAATTCATTCTAAACTATCTTTGGATATTCATTTGATCTCTCTTTGAACTGGATTTTGGATCTTCATTTGATATCCACTCTAAATTTTATTTATGATATTCATTTGATCTTCAATTTGAACTTGATTTGAGCTTATTTTTTGATATTCATTCGATCTTCACTTTTCGGCATTTACATTTGATAATTTTCTTTAGAAACTTTCCTTTGGAGGATTTACTGTGGAAAAACTATTTTTGGTATATTGATTGAGGATATCGATCTTATGATATCAATATGGGATATCAATCTAGGAAGTCGATCTATGATATCAATCTAGGGTATCAATCATGAGGATTGATGTGGGATATCACTCTGGGATATTACTCATTTTATCATAAGCAATGGATTCTGAATAGGGAACTAACCTGTCATTTTTCCAATTGCCAACATTTCCCATACCATTCACACAGAGGTATAACAAGGATAACTCTTTTTGCTTTAGGATACCCGGTCCTGCTTCGTGGCTTTCATATTTCCCTAGTCCTTGTTAGGATTGTTTAATTTGTTGATTAGTGATATGCTTCTAATATGCTAAGGGCTATACTAACTGAACCTTAGCTACAAAAGCAAAGCAAGATTTCTACCAAATCTTGATAAGACCACTAGGTATGGTTGAGTGACTAGAAATCCCTAGTATATGGGCATCCGAATACTAGTCCTATAAACCCATAATGCAAGGGGCAACTGGATATGCTAGTATTTATGGTTTTCTTGGACCGTATTTTTCAAGATAGCCACCACTATTTTATTTGAAGCCTCAGCCTATCCATTTGCTTGTGGATAATATGGAGTCGCAAAACTATGTTTGAATCTATATTTAGATGTCAAAGCTCTCACAATTTTATTCTTGAAATATGTTCCATTTATCTGATATTATTTTGGATGGAATCCTAAAATTACTTATGATATGCTTCAGTATAAAATCTTCTATACGAGCTCTAGTTGTTGTTGTTAAGGGTATTACTTCCACCCACTTTGTAAAATACTCAATAGCCATGATTATGAATGTATGCCGAACCAATTACGGAGGAGAGATCTTGCCTATAAGATCTAATACCCATTGAGAAAATGACCAAGCTGCTTAGATGGGCTGTAAGGCCTATGATAGCAAATGTGTAAGATTAGCATGATGTTGGCATTTAACATATTTCTTGACATACACATTGCACTCCTTATCCATAGTGGGCCGATAATAGCCCATTAAAAGGATGCACTTGATGGTGGCCATACCACTGAAATAGCCACCGCATGTATCGTCATGAGCTTGCAAAATTGCCCATGATGCCTCTTGGGGCTCTAGGCAATGAAGGAGATCTCCATCGTAGCCTCATTAGTACAAAATATCTCCTATTAAGACATATTTAGTCACTTTCTATTTAAATATGCACTTTGTGGCATGCAGAATTCCCTTTGGAATTATACTAAGATTCAGGAAGTATTTAATTTACAACATCTAGTTTTGATAAGCCTCAGCTTTGACTACTAAGATGCCTTGCTCCTTCTATGTATTTACCTTTGCAAATGCAGACTCAAAAACAACCTTGTGGTGAATGGTAGTACCACTCCCCATAGGACTCTGATGGGTTAATGACCCCTAGGGTGCCTTCTTAAGAAAGTATTCAACTTTGCAGAACCATTCAGCTTTTGGTTCTACACTGATCATGTTGACCGATTCTCTGTTATCATAGGCTGCACGCTCTACTGCTGAATGCGAGAGCATATTGAAATGGATGGTAGTTAAATTTGTAGATGGATTCTGAGGGATTAAAGATCCCAAATATGCCATGGTGTCTGCAAACCTATTTGACGATCGAGGGATTGTCTCAATGTCATACTATTCAAATTTAGCCAAATATGTGTCAACTAGATCTTTATAGGCTTTCAATACGTGACATGAACATTGAAAAATCCCCTTGACTTGATTTACTATGAGCAAGGAGTCACCAAAATCTCTTAATATTCATGGCGACGACTATGTGGAGGCCTAGCAGTAGGGCTTTGTACTTAGCATTTTTGTTGGTGCACGAAAAATCCAACTTAAATGAAATGGGCATTGGAGCTCCTTACAGTGTGAAAAATACTATTTTGGTATGATCCCCTTGTTCGCACTTTGAACCATCGAAGAATAGAGTCATATCAGCATTGTTCTCTGGTTCTTTGGGTTGGGAGCTTTAGATATGATGAAAATTGCATTGTCTAGAAGATCTATTGTTAGAGGTCTACTATTTGATAGTGGTGCCTCAGTTAATTGATCCGCTATGACCTGTCCCTTAATGGAATTTTGGATTATGAATTCCAGATCAAATTTTGTCAATAGCATGATCTACTTTGCAATATGTGTATTGTGATAAGTCTTATTCATCATGTACTGCAAAGGATTTTGTTTGGATATAACATATGTCGTATGACTTAACATATAGTGTCACAATATCTTTGTAGTGAATACTACTGCTAAACACAATTTTTCCACATATGCATATCCGAGCTCATAGCTCACCAAGGTTCAACTAATATAATATATGGCCTGTTCTTTGCCTTGCATGTTATTTTGGGCTAACATGGTTCCCAATGCAAATTTAGTTGCTGATATATATAATAGAAAAGGCACCTCTAGCCTTGGTGGAGCTAGCATTGGAGGTGTCACCAGATATTGCTTTATTTTGGCAAAGGTTGCCCTACAGTCCTCATCCCAGTTGAATGGGACTCCCTTATGTAGAAATTGATTTATGGGTCAAAATTTATTCGATAATTGAGTGATAAATAACTTTATCAATGCTACCTTGCCCTGAAGGCTTCTTAGCTCTTTAATATTGGTGGGAGGATGCATTTCCAAATGGCCTTGACCTTCGCTAGGTCAACTTCGATGCCTCACTTAGAGACGATGAATCCTAGTAATTTTCTAGAAGTTACACTGAATACACACTTATTAGGATTCAACCTGACATTGTGCTCTATCAGGAAATCAAAGACTTTTCTTAAGACCTCTACATGCTCTTCTCACAGCAATGACTTGGCCAACAAGTCATCGATATAATCTTCTAGAATTTTGTGCATATAGTCATGAAAAATGTATGTCATGGCCCGCTGATATATGGCACCAACATTTTTGAGGCCAAATGGCATAAATTTGTAGAAAAACATTTCCCATGGCGTTATAAACATGATTTTATGCTGGTCTTCAGGTTTAATCTGAATTTGGTTGTAACCAAAAAATTCGTCCATTAAGGAGAGCATTTCGTGACCTATAGTTGCATCTACAAGAGCATCAATATTGGGAAACGAAAATGAATATTTGGGTGTTGCCTTATTTAGGTCTCTAAAATCCATGCAAATACAGATTCTTCCATCGAGTTTTCCCACGGGTACCATATTGGACACCCATTTTGAATAATCGATGGAGATCACAAATTCCACATCCAACAGCTTTTGTAGCTCATATTTCACCATTAAGGCTACTGTTGGGTGTATTTTTCTAAGCTTTGTCTTGATCGGCTTATTTTTTAGATCTAGCAAAAGGTTATGCATAACCAATTTTGGGTCTAGACCTAGCATATCCTTGTATGTCCAAGAAAATAAATTTGGTCTCTCTTTTAGCAGAGGGATGAGGGTGGCCCGCTCATCTAGAGTGAGACTCTCTCCAAATTTAACCTTATTTGCACTAGAGGGATCATTACTGATATCCACATCAAAGGTTTCCTCTACTGACATATGTGATCCCTCCTCAAGCTGGTGAGGCATAGGAATCAAATGGATGTCATCAGCTGAGTTGATCGGTTTTGCGTTGGAAGCATTTTCATTATGATAAATATCATATGCACAACTTGGTGCAAAATGGAAAGGTTGCAATATTTCTTCGTTAGGGAAGAAATATTCAGGCTCAATGGGTGAATCATCACAATCCCAGTTGATAACATCTTTGTTAAGATACAACGGTTTGGATGGATCTTCTGGATTGCGGAGTTGAGTGGTCAAATAAATGGAGACCATGTTTATGGAATGGAATTGATCTCCAAGACCACACGGAATGAATTATACAAAATCTACATAGTCCTCATATCCACAATTTGGCTCTAATGGCACAGGTACAAAGGGGTCTTCCCTATGAGGACTAAAAAAAATTGGATCCTCCCTATGCACTGACTACAAAATAGGATCATTTGGTTCCCAAAGCTCCATGTAGGTTGGTGGAAGGGGATTAACCAACCGATGAATTTGATCCAAGTTTAATCGTCTTGCTCTCAGATGAGGACCAACACGTAACTATCGATAGACCTCATCTATATCGATGAGTTGATGATAGTAACGCAAATAAGGAGGGCCAAGGTAGGCCCTCTCTAACTCATCTTATTTATCACTATCATAATATAATCCTTTATTTGTCCCCACTCCTAGGGGGTGCTTTGGCAAGTGCGGCCCCATGAATCTAACTGCTTGATTGTTGTCATCACTATTTGGATAAGTCAGATAATTATATTGTAAGTGCGACATCACCAAGAAATCTAGTTTCGCTTCTTCTCTTGAATGATCAATGTTGGGAAGGATATCTTAGATAGCATGTATCGATTCAATAGGAAATATATGACGCGCATGCCATGGCCTCACATAGATCTCCTAGCTCGAGATTGTATATAATAATGGGGTTACACCCCAGAACGTCTGTGTCATCGACTACATCATGGGTTTGGTATCCCAGGTTATCTCTAGGGTCCAATTCTATCTCAGTATGCTCAAGGAGCCCTTCATGGTGATCTTCAAGTGGCTCAACGGTGATGACAGATATCATAGGGTGATTCCTCTAGAATCTGGAAGGATCCGAATGATATGGATTAAAATCCACATCGTTTGCCATACTAAGGTATAGATGATCTAGGGATGTTGTGAGAAAATCATCCTACCCCCGTATTTTTAACCCTAAACCAAACCTATTAGTGACTAACTTATAACGAGGTTCCAACGGAGTCCTTCGTCCTTGTTCAAAGAGACCCAAGCCGTATCCGTTCGAATGATACAACTCAAAGATACGCATGACATACTTGGGGTTGGATAGATAACACATGTTTACAGTGGAAGGTTCGTCGTCATCTTCATCCATGGGCTCTCGTGTATGAAGTTGGTCTAGCCTTGCATAGATGATGTTAGTCTGATTAGGTGGCTCTCCCAATGGAACCACCGATCCAACAGGGTAACGATGAGTGGATGGTCGGTCCATCTCTTGTGTAGTCTTTAGAATTAGTCTAAAGGTTACATTCTACACAAGGTATTCATCTAATTTAGTGTTGGTGAGATGTACTGTCACCTGTGGTGTGGATGACCCTGTTGAAGATGCAGGTAAAGCAGGTTGAGGTGCCTCCTTAGCTTTGTCTTGGGATTTCTCCACTTCCATAGGAATGGGAACCTCCTCTAAAATTAGATTGAGATCTCGCTCCTCTTTCTCACCTATTTTCACCTTCAACTTCTTGTCATATTGATGCATGATTGATGTTGATGGTTTCAAGGAAGTGGCAGCGGTGTGCTCTGATTTGTGTGACATAGATGGCATTGGTTGAGCATGTACTGTTGGTCTACCTCTTGGATTCTTTATCATTGATGACGACTGAAAATCCAGGTGCATTGATGGAAGTATGAAACCTCTAAGAAAATCTAATAGGTTCACAAAATTAAAAGGTTCTTCATATGATGCCACTACGTGAACCTATCCCTCATGAATATACTTCACACAGTAATGTAATATCGAGGGAATGCAACACATTTCATGAATCCAAGGCCTATCGAGTAATATTTTGTACTACATGGCCCCTTCTATCACATGACACATCATAGAGATGGTCTTAAAGCCTACCTGCACGATTAGGATAATTGTGCCAATAGTCAAACATAGTGCATCATTAAATGCTTTCAATGTAAATGTAGTGGGCACAATGTGTGATTTAGGTAGCTTCAAACGACTCAAAACCTTAGTCGTTATTATGTTGATTGATGAGTCAGTATCGATCAAGACCCTTTTAAATGGCATGTGATTAACACATGTGATTATGTACAATGGTGGGTTGGCCACAGTTGTAGAAACAATGCTTATATCATGATCATAAAATTGGATCATCGATTCTAACATTGTTGTACATGTCCCATGAAATTAGTAAATGCCTGTGCATCCTAGGACTGTACTTAAATGGACCTCAAAATGTCCATAAGAGTCTCCCTGTGCCTCATGGACTATTGTATTAGCTCATATATCGACAACTTCATGGGAGTTATCTACAGGTTTTGGACCAACCTGCTCCTTATGGTCACCACTGGTCTTGTTTGTGGGCCTGGAATATTCTGCGCCAGCCGTTGATTTGGTGTGGCTTGTATTTGAATGGGAGCACGAGGTTGATTATGTTTCTCATATCTCCCATGCCTAGTGACAATGTTCACCATGCCTATGAACCCCTATATAGGTGGTTAAACTCACACCTGGTTGACCTGGCCAACATTGTTGCGAGGTGCATCATGATTTGGCAAGGGTTTTTTGTCAATCCCCATATTTAGATTATCAGGTGCCTATAGGTTGTGCAACTCTACAAGCTCACCTTTGTCAATCATATTTTGCACCATGTGTTTGAAAGTCCAACACACCTCAATTTCATGGCCTTTCATTCAATAAAAAATGTAAAACAGATCTTCTTGGTACCCTTTTGATTTGGGTTGATTGGCGTCTACCATATTAATTTCGAGTAATCTAATTGTCTTTGCCTCGCATAGCTGATGGAAAATAAACGTCAACGATTCTATAAATGGTGTGAATTGGTGAGGTGGGCATTGATATTTGTTCTTGACCTTATAATTATTGTTGCGCTTATCATATTGCGCAGGGGGAGGTTGGGCCTGATAATTTTATTTCTGTTGCCCCTTGTTATACCTCTAGAGATTCAGCACCACTTTATTCACATGGGTCTGCTTGCCTTGTTGTTTTGTGGTACTCTTATTTTGTCCCTCTCTCATGTTCTTGAGTTTCAAGTTGCCTTCCTGCAACTTGTTGCCCTCAATCACTTTGGCTTGCACCAAAGCCTCTTTGAATGTAGGATACTGCTGCAGCTGAAGCGGTAACGAGATGTGTTTGGCATAACTCTTTGTAAACATTTGGGTTAACTATGTGGTAGGAATAGGGAATATAAACTTTGACATTAGTCTCCTCCGTCTCTTTTTGTATTGCTCTATTGGCTCGTCATCGCGTTGAGCTAGCACAACCATATAAAAAAGATTGGCCTATTTCTTGATGCAAAAGGAATAGCTTTCAAGAAAGGCATAAGCTAATTGCTCAAAATTGGTTATGCTATGTTTATTTAGCTGATTGAACCACTCTCGAGCTGTACCAAAAAGTTTCATGATGAACGTACGTAACAATAATACATCGTTGCTTGCTATCTAAAAACAATCATCCAGAAAGCTCGTGACATATTTCTGTGCATATTCATCACCCTTGAACTTGTCCAACCTAGGCATATCAAAATTCTTAGGGTAAGCTGGAGTAGGCACCAAATGATCCAAAGGCTCATTATGAATTTTTCTTAATTTTATCTTTTGAATAGCCACGCCTTGTCTCTCGATGGCTTTGATCTTCTTGGCTAAGGCCTTATAGGCCTCTAAAGATATAAATTCCTCCTCCCTAAGTTGATAGGGAGGTGGCTTAGGAGGTACTATCTTCCTCGTATGAGATGGAGGGCATTGCTCTTCCTCCTCCTCAGCTCAAGAGCTCTCAAGATATTCTTACTCGTATCTATCTCCCTCTTCCTCTTCATGTTGCCTCTACCTTTGATTATTGAGCGACGATGGCTGCTCTCTCTGTTTAGCACTAGCATGAATACGAGCATCTCTTTGCTCTTCGTGCATATCAGCTTGTGACAAAGCCTTCATATACACACAATCTCTATGCTCATCATGAGGATATAGGCCAGCCCTAGCTAACCCATCCTCCTACTCCATGTGCTCCTTTTGGTAAAGGATACGCTCTTTGTGCATGCACTGATCATATAGCCTCTATATAATGAGCCTTTGTACTGGAAGATTCTTGTATTCAATGCACTACCTCTCTAGGTAAGCATCCTCCAATTGATCTTGGAGGAGTTGGCATTTCTACTCTAATACCAGTTGATGTGATCTATCGATATGATCTGTCGTGGGAGGCCTCTGGTATCCTTGCTTTGTACAAGCGATCTTGTGGGTTTTGTACCCATTGAATTTATGTGTTGTGCATTTACCTCTATCTATGAATATGGCATTGGCATCCTGCTATGCCCTATACTATGAACCACCATGCGTAGATAGTGGGTGTGTGATACGAGGGTGCTTAGAAGCCTCTCCATGCTCTCTAGTAGTCCTGACGACACTCACGCTATGCTCACTCGAGGCACGAGTGGGTGGAGCGGATGGCTTGTAGTCTAACTACTCTAAAACACTACCTAGACCCTCTAGATGTCTAGACCACCATCGCTCATGTGACGATGTGCCATTAGCTCCCACATTTGATATATCAATGGTGATCTTGCGTGGTGGACCACGCATGGGAGTATTGTTAGATATATGCTTGGTAGCGAGCATGTCTGCCTAACCCTAAATAGGTGGATATTTAGTACTTCTATACTAAAAAGGTGGAGGTATGGATCATCCTATGGACTTAGTATGTAGGGGCACCAATCTGGTCCCCTGCACAACAAACTCTTCGATCGATCCCATGGATGTGCATGCAGTGTAGTATCGATAATGGCTCTTGAGTGGAGCACCCTCATGCTGAGAGGCTACCTTTTCTATCTTGTGCCTAGAGGAGTGTATTGAAGCTCCTTTATCCAGGGTATGCTCTACAGGCTCCCTTTGTGTCGAGTTATCTCTAATGCTTGTCGAATGACGTTCAGTTTGCTCATGTGGTTGAGGAATTAACATGTGATGCTATGAATTGGTTAGGGTTTGGTCATCGATGTTAGGTTTAGACCTTTATCGACCACCCTGTGTATCCAACATTGTGTACCTAGCATATAGATGTATCTTTTATTATTAAGAAAACAAGGTATACAATAATGACTATCTCGTATTAAATTTTGAAAGTGAGCCCTAAACTATTTTATGTGTTTTCAGGATTTGTTGTATCAGTGTAGAAAATCTTATTATATTTTGCAAAACTTGTTGGATTTTATTCTCAGTTTAATGGATTTAACCTGTATGCTCGTAGCTCGACAACTTGGCTATGAAATCCAAGTTGCATAATCCAACCTATAATGTGTGGTAATGAAGCCCACACATGGTCAGGGATCACAGGTCCTCCCAAATTCTCACCTATTTTCCCCCAATCAACGTTATACCCTCTGAAGAGAATACATACAAATTTTCTAGGGTACAAAATGTTCTCAAATCTAGTATTGGTCTAGTATCCAAAAGGTTTGTGGGATTTGGGCCAACGGATGGAAGTTATGCCCATCGTCATTGAACCCTACTAGTGGTTGGATGTCAAGCCCAACTCACTAGCGTTTAAGTGCCAAGTGGTGTGTGTGGTTCCTTTTAATTTGCATGAAATATAAATGCATAATACATCATTCAAATTATTCTTCTCTATATGTAATGCAAAAAAAAAAACAGTTTCACATTAAGAGAGTATGCATGATTAATTTCATATGATATTTAGACAATGCATACTAACTATGAAATGGCCACTGATCAAGCCTCAAGCAAGCAAATAGAATACAAAAGACATCCTAGCACACTGGAGACTAGGGCGAACTGCACTCAGAGGTCCGCTATTCCTAGAAACACCTAGTAAAAACCTAAAAATGAAAGACCTAAGGACTTATGCGCATATTGCCAATTATGTTGTCTTTCCTAATTAGTCAAATTTATTTTACATTATGGAATTCAACAGACAGTGAAAACAGATACAAAGAGTGACAGTGGGACCTACCTCAAGTCCCCATCCGAATAAGCTTTATCCCTCTACTATTTTTTGTGTCTACTATAAACCGCAGGTCTGTTGTGTGGTCTGCACTGTAAACCACGTGTTGCAACTACGGGTCAAAAAATGAACCACAACTGTCAGCTGCGGTCTGTACCGACAATTTCAAAAACCCATAAAATGATAGTCAGATCACTTTAATTGTGAAGTTCCACCATGATTTCCTTCTGATCTAACCAAAAAGCATGCACCCATATACTGTATTATTCGAATTCAATCATCTAAGCATAAAAAAATGACAAGATTACATAGATTCAACAAAATAAGTGTTTCTTGTATTAATATTTGCAAATAATCCCCAATTACAATCATGCCCCTCTTAGGGTCACTCAAATGATGATATAGTTAATACAATGCCAAAGCCTTTAATAGGGTAGGTGCACTAATGTTGCTTTTCAACTAGTCACAAACTACTCTAGGGTGGAGTTGCCCTCTTCGTTGCGTCAAGGAAGGAAATTGATGGTTGAATCTCCTTCGAATCTATTCCCTTTGATAAAGAAACAACATAAAAAATAAAAAATATAGGCAACCTCTCATGATGAGGCCCTTTTGGGAAAAATGCATAAAGATACTATTAAAAATGTATATTCAAGAAAGTATGAAAAGCATCTCTAAACTATGTTAATTGGATCAAGATTTATGGAATTACATAAAGAAAGATAGCAGCTAAATAATGAATGGATCAATCACACGAAATAAAGCATAAAATCACATAAAGAATCCATTAAAGCCTACTTAATGCAAATTCAATGAAACTATTCTAAACCTAATTCTATCGGTCAGAAATCTTATAAACTACAACTAAACCATAGAAATGACTAATTTAAACTATCTAGCTGGACAAAAATAGAAACAATAAGGTGGTGATACCTTTGTTGCAAACCATTAGCTCTGGTGAGTGGTCTACACTATAAACCATGGCTGAAATCCACGGTGAGTTCTTTGATAGGTTTACCCTCAATTTCAATGGCAGTGGGCTTAACCTCCTTGTCCAATTGATGTTCAAGGGTCGCCTTCGATGTCCTTCTGACAGGTTTGGCGGTTTATTCACTGTGATGGTATTTAATTTTCTCAAATTTATGCTTCTTGGCTCTCCTAGGCTCCTAGGACATCCATAATGCAATTCATTATGAATATTAGCAAATAGGTAGGGTATAAGTGCAATAGCTCTCTCTCACGATACTCGGTTGAGTGTACAATTCGATAGGGCTTCACTGCTCAAATATCCAATTATCCATCCTATAGTTTGTCCTAATTTTGAAGGGTACTTATAGGTCTACCCAAGGTCTATGGGTGGCTTCATGGAGAAGCCAAGATCAAGAAGGGGTGGTTAGGACAGTTGGATTGGAAGCTTTCATCCTCTAACCACTATCTTATAGATCAAATTGCCGTTCAAACCGATTTGGCTCGGATGAACGCCAACTAAATTTCAATTAAGATCATAGGTTATAGTTGTGGTATATACTATAAACCATAGGTCTCAACTACAGTTCAGCTTATAGACCACAGGTCTGGGATGCGGTTCAGATTGATTAGGCCAAGGAGCCAAAATTTAGTGGTTAGAACCACTGTTCTACCTTTGAGTCTGTCCAAGATCCTCCATATTATTTTGTAGCATGTCCATATGAGTAGTCACCATCGACATGATGTGTTTTAGGTCTCTACAAAATCTACTTTCAAGTTGGACATCAGTGATGACCCTACTCAACCAAAAAAAGTCAAGTTTTAAGAAAGTATGTCTCCAAAGGAATAAGCCATCATTATCCCTCTCCTCAAGGAGAGATCAAATCTCTTTTCTTAAACTTATAAAAACATGTTAGGGATTGATCCAAAGTTTGTTGTTCACAACCTTTCATTGGATCCCCTAAAGAAGCCAGTCAAGCAAAAACTAAGGAAAATGCATCCAATTGTCGCTTTGATGGTGAAGAATGAGTTGCAAAAACTATTGGATGCAATCTTCATAGTACCCATCGACTATCCTAAATTGGTCTCAAACATGGTTCCTATGGGAAAACTAGATGGAAGAGTGTACATTTGCACAAAATTTAGATACTTGAATAGGGCAACTCCAAAGGATTCATTCTTGTTGCCAAACATAGATGCTCTTGTTGATGCTATTGCAGGTCATGAGATGCTCTCCCTAATGGATGGGTTTTCTGAATACAATCAAATCCGAATCAAACCTGAAGACCAACATAAGAATGCTTTCATTACTCCATGGGGAAATTTTTGTTACAAAGTGATGCCATTTGACCTAAAGAATGCTGGTGCCGCATACCAGTTTGTCATGACATACATATTTCATGACTACATGCACATAATCTTGGAAGATTACATGGATGGCTTGCTGGCTAAATATTTAGAGCGACAAGAGCACGTTGAGATCCTTACAAAAGTCTTTGATCGCCTCATAGAGCACAACATCAGATTGAATCCTAAGAAGTGCATGTTTGGTGTAATTTATGGTAAGCTCTTAGGTTTCATCATTTCCAAGAGAGGCATTGAAGTCGATGCTGCAAAAGTAGAAGCTATAATGGAAATGGCTGCCCCTACCAATATTAGGTAGTTAAGAAGCCTACAAGGCAAGGTATCATCCATAAAATGGTTCATTGCCAATTATCAGACAAGTGTCGACCCATGAATCGGTTGTTATGAAAGGATGCCACATTTCATTGGGATGAAGAGTGGAAATAAGATTTTGCAGAGATCAAAACATACCTGGCAACACCGCTAGTGCTGGCTCCACAAAGACCAGACATACCATTTTTGCTATACATATCAACTACTGATTTTGCCTTGGGCACCATGTTAGCCCAAAATAACATGCAAGACAAAGAGCAAGCCAAATTTTACATTAGTCACACCTTGGTAAGCTATGAGCTAGGATATATGTATGTAGAAAAGTTGAGCTTAGCAGTGGTCTTTGCAACCAAAAAATTGTGACACTACATGTTGAGCCATACGACTTACGTTATATCAAAATAGAATCCTTTGTAGTATATGATGAACAATACATATCACAATATATGTACCATAAAGTGGATCATGCTATTGACATAATTTGATCTAGAATCCATAAGCTAAAAGTCCATCAAGGGACAATTCATAGTGGATTAATTAGTAGAGGTACCTCTTCAAGATAGCAAGCCTCTCACTATATAATTTCCTGATGATGCAGTCTTCACATTATCAGATCCACCAAAAATAAAAGAACCTGAGGAAAAAAGATACATGGCATTGTTCTTCGATGGTTCAAAGTGTGAGCAAGGGAGCGAAGTAGGGATAGTATTTATCACACCACAGGGTTCTCCATTGCCCTTATCATTCAAGCTAGACTTCTCTTGCACAAATAATAAAACAGAGTATGAGGCCCTGATCTTGGGACTTCAAATAGCTGTGGCAATGGGCATTACAATATTGAATATCTTTGGTGACTCCTTGATCATAGTAAATCAAGTCAAAGGATTGTTCCAATGCAAGTGCCCACTCTTGAAAGCTTATAAGGAGCTTGTTGACACTTACCTAGCTTGACTAGAATGGTATGACATCGAGGTAATCCCTCGTACATCAAAAAAATTTATAGACACCATGACATATTTGGGATCCTTAATTCCTTAGAATCCATCTACTGACTTCACAACCGTTCATGTGAAAATGCTTACATTTTTAGCAATACAATGTGATGTTATTGACAACCTAGAGTTAGTCAACATAATCTAGAATAATCCAAGTGAGGATTGGTCCTTCAGAGTTAGAGCTTTCTCACAAATGGCCCCTTGGGAATATTTGATCTCCCAAGGTCCTACGGAGTGTGGAACAACCATTCATCATAGGGTTGTTTCCCAATCTATGTTCACCAATGCTGGATCACAAGATGAACATTTCATTTTATCCATAGAGGTTGTGGCTTATCGGGATTGGCTATCCCAATTGCAATATTTCTTGAAGCTTGGAATAATACCCCAAGGCTTGTTGCATGTTGAAAGATGAATGTTTAAACAAAATGTGACTAGATTCATTTTTCTAGAAGAGATCCTTTATAGACAAGGTTACGATGGAATGCTCCTTCGTTGTCTTGATCCTGAGGAAGCATCTTGGGAAATCTCGCAAGCTCATGATGGTACGTGTAGTGGTCACTTTAGTGACATGGCCATTGTTAAGCGCATATTGAGAATGGGTTACTATTGGCCCACTATGAAAAAATAATGTTGTATGTCAAGAAATGCGTTAAGTGTCAACATCATGCAAACCTCACCCACTTGCCATCACAAGCCTTGCAACCCATCCAGGTAGCATGGCCCTTATCGCAGTGGGGATTAGACTTGATTGGGAAGATCTCTCCCCCGTCTTTAGGCTAACACACATTCATCATAATGACCATTGAGTATTTCACCAAATGGATTAAAGCGATCCCCTTGACATCGACAACTGGATCGAGGATTACAGAGTTTATACTCCATAATATCATAAGTCATTTTGGGGTCCCTTAAAATATTATATCAGATAATGGGCCATCTTTCAAGAACTAAAATGTGCATGCTTTAATGAAAAAATACCACATCCAGCACAGTTTTTCAACACCCTATTATCCACAAGAAAATGGGCATGCAAAAGCCTCAAACATAAAAATAATCTCCATCTTGAGAAAAATAGTAAGAGATAATCATAGGGACTGGAATTTGCAGTTACCTATAGCATTATGGGCATATAGGACTAGTGTGTGGATGCCTACTGGGGAAACACCATTTTCACTTGTATATGGCACTAAGGCCATCATACCCCTAGAATTAGATATTTTGACCTTACCCATAGCATTAAAGGGCTTCATAGATGATGACACTACGCGACAAGGCCACCTTGATAAGTTAATGCTTATTTATGAATGACGAGTCAATGCCTTGGAGCATCTCCATGTTTATCAGAATTTCCTCGTATGAGAATACAATAGTAAAGTCCATTTGAGGGAATTTAAAGTTGGGGATCTTGTGGTAAAAAAAAACCAACAAAACTCAAATCTGTCGCCGCATTTGTGAGATAAATTTGCAGAAAATTGGATAGGCCCCTACATGATCTTAGATAAGGTTGGACCTAGAGCATATCACCTCATATATTTGGATGGTATTGAAGAGCCTAAACCCCTCAATATAATTCATATGAAGGAGTTTTATTCATAAAAATAAAAAAACATTCAAATATGTCATAAACATAAAAAATATTCAAATGTCATAAAAATAAAAAACATTCAAATATGTCATAGAAATCAAAAACATGGTCACCTCCATCAAAAATATCCAAAGGTATCTTAAAGCCCTTTGGTCAAATCAAATCACAAAAATGCTCCAAGGGTACCCAATATGCTTGGTCAAAATCAATCAAAAATCTCCAAAGGCATCTTAAAACCATTTCGTCAAATCAAATCAAAAAAATGTTGCAAGGGTACCCAATCCGCTTGGTCAAAATCAATAAAAAATCTCCAAAGGTATCTTAAAGCCCTTTGGTCAAATCAAATCATAAAAATGCTCCAAGGGTACCCAATCCGCTTGGTCAAAATAAAATAAAAAAGTTCCAAAGGCATCTTAAAGCCGTTTGGTCAAATCAAATCACAATAATTCTCCAAGGGTACCCAATCCGCTTGGTCAAAATCAATCAAAAAGATCCAAAGGCATCTTAAAGCCCTTTGGTCAAATAAAATTACAAAAATGCTCCAAGGGTACCCAATCCTCTTGGTCAAAATCAATTAAAAAGCTCTAAAGGTGTCTTAAAGCCCTTTGGTCAAATCAAATCACAAAAATGCTTGAAGAGTACCCAATCTGCTTGGTCACAATCAATCAAAAATCCCCAAAGGCATCTTAAAGCCCTTTGGTCAAATCAAATCAAATCACAAAAATGCTCCAAGGGTACCCAATCCGTTTGGTAAAAATAAAAAATCTCCAAAATCATCTGTAAGCCTTTTGGTAAAAAGGAAAAAATACAAAAACAATGCAAAAATAAAAAAATACAAAAACATTTGCATATTACATCCATATCCACATAGTTGCATATCCATTGCATTCACATATGTTATGATCACATTCGTACAAATGATGCCACAATTTGTATCTCAATCACAATATTGAGATTCATCCTCATCCATACATCCATGTGTGTAATTGTGTTTTTCAATACAACCAATTTACGTTGCTATACGAAATATACTAAGGTTTCCTAGTATTTCAACCATGTCTAGTGGTCTTATCAAATTTTATAGAAAGCCACCTTGATTAGTAAAGAGTAAGGTCTAGTTGTGATAATACCTTGGATATTCAGTATCCCATCACTACTTGAAACACTAAAATCCTAGTTGGTACAAAGGAAATATGAAAACAACAAAAGTGGTCTAGGTTACCTTAAGCGAAAAGGATCTTCCTTGCTTTTCCCCCTGTGCAACTGGTTTAAAGGTGTTGAGAATTGGCAAAAGGACAAATTTCACCCTACCCAAAAATGAGTGATTATCATCACTACATAAACCCTTGATTTCATTAACACAAGCAAAAATCCCGAAACAAAACACAAATTAAAATTTCCAATTTCCGGGGAAGAAAGTAGAGAGGGGAGGGCTCTGGTCCCTCCCCTGCTCCCCCTCCCATGGCTCCTAGTTCCTGACCAGTCCCTGGCTCAATCTAGGTCATCCCTCCTAGGGAGTGGTTGTTTGCAGATGATCTCCTGGGGGGAGATCCTTTTCCACTAGCTGCGCCCCTCCCGGCCGGCTAGGGTTTCCTTGGTTGTTTTTTCAGACTGGTGCTTCCTAGGGATCCCTGTTTGGTTGGGGATCCCTTCCATTTTTCCCTCAGGCTTCCCCCTGGGGTTTTTTGCAGGTTATTCGCGTGGATATGGTCCCCTACGTTTCTCGGTGCGGTGGAGGTGACGGTTTAGGGTTTGGACAGCTTCCCTCTTTTCTTGCGAATCCTCGGTGGGCTCTGTGCTTGGACGGGATTCTTGGTCCCTGCTGCTGGGATCCTCTTCTATTTTCCCGAGGTGGGTTCCTTGTGGTGCAACTCTCTGGTCACTTCCTGATGGGCTGGATCCTCTCTGTGCTGGCTGTCGGCTTCCTGCAGGATGGCTCTCGCTGAACGAAATGTTTTCCCGGTGGGCGGGATGGTTTCTCCACAGGGCGGGATCCGCCAAATCTGTCGATTTTCCCGTGAGGCGGGATCCTTTCTTTTCTGCTGGTTTCCTGGATGGCAGGATTTTCCTGTTGCTTCCCGCTAGGTGGGTCTGTTTGTGGTGGTTTTGACTACTTCCGGCGAGGCGGGATTTTATTGTAACGATTTTTCTTTGCTTCCTGCTGGGCGAGATCTTCTCGATGGTGGTTTTTGGCTACTCCCCGCTGGGCGGGATCTCCAAAACTACTTTCTTTCTTATTTGTTTGTTTCCCGCTGAGAGGGATTGTTTCATGCTTAATTGTTACCGTCTGGTGAATTTCATTTTGGTGTTCAGTTTCAAGGGATTGATGCCCTAGGCCCATTTCTTATGTAATCAGGTTTTGGGATCCTTGTTAAAACCCGCTATAAATACAAACACTATAATTAACAAAAAAAAAAAAAATTCCAATTTCCAAAGTCATAATTCCAAATCTCAAAATCAAGCAATAGTCAAAATCGAAGCAAATAGTGATTATCATCACTACATAGGTCCCTTGCTCAAGGAAAAAAGAAAAATCAATCAAAATAAATAGTGATCTTCATCACTACAAATGAGCAAGTATCCCAAATGAAATGAAGAAAAAAAGGGAATATAGCTTGAATCCTTGGAATTCTCAGCATTGCACAAAACTGGAAGGAGAAATCCTTATGCATGATGATATGTCTATTACATTAGCTTCTAAAATTTGTATAGACTAATGTTTGAATGTGGATGAGCTAGCTTAGGTAACTCAATACTGCCTAGTGGTATAGTACAACTAAGTCCAACATAAGGATGAGATGAACACTTGAGAATCCCTGATATTAGCAATGGGCTGAAAGAATCCCACCTGATATCGAAGGAAATTCTTGGGTTCTATCTCAAAATATATATTCATTTGCACACACAAAGATAATGAATATCCAGGGACATGGTTAAAGCCTTGCTTTTCCAAAGTCTTATATGGTCAGTACATAGTTGTTGATAGGATAACTAGAGTATTTTAAGTCTCAGGAAAAACCTCAAAAACTCCTACATAGCAACAAATCATATCATCAACCGCATCATCAATTTTCTCCATAAGCATATGTAAATTAGGGGGGGCATTAATAAAATAAACTCGATATCAGATATATGTTAGAATTGATAGTTTGAACGACCACTGATTATTTTATATCTCTTAAATTATAGAAGCTTACCTAGAAAATATACATACATTCCACACCATAACATTGCACATATGAATGGTTTAAATAATTAATTATTATGATTAGAATGGTTATTAAACATTCATGGTTGTTATACTTTTTGTGGTATCACCCATTAGATTTTTAAAATCATATCATATGAATCCATTATGTTTTAAAGTGATTAAAACATACAAGTTCATTCACATTAGATTACATACTGCATTCACCATATCATAGCATGAGTTAGATGCACACATTGAAATCAAAACCAAACATGTATCTAACAAAAACATTGCATCCATAAATACACAATGTCATAAATCATCCACCCATATATAATATCACATCATTGCATTTATCCATACATAGAATCATAAATCCATAATAAGATCAACTCATGATACATCACATCATGTCACAATAATCAAATCATATAAGCATCTACATAAAAACATACATAAGCATCCATCTCAAATCCTTATCATCATAAATATCATCTATCATCTAACACATATATATATCAACTCATCATAATGCCATCATAACATCACATAAATAAAACAAAAACATAAGAAATAAATGACACACATAATGAAGCATAAATGCAAAGTCTCATATAAATTTGTGTCTCAAAAGATGTCTTAGAATGTGTGTCTCAAAGTGCATGAATATATAAAATTTCCCATAGGCTACAGTCATATAGGTCAAGCAAACCTCAAAAATAAAATCTAAGTGAATCATCAATCAAACATAGGGCCTGCACCCCCAACATCACCTCCCCCTGTGGTCGTGTCATGCGTAGAGTTATGTGATCATGTTGGGCTCTCTATGTGAGTTCAAGCCCTCTGACTAGGATAGATGGAAGACTGCCTAGAGTTGGAGCACCTACTGATCTATGAGCCACCTACATCTGGTACCTCCCTAGGGATAACTATGTGCCTCCTAAGCTACATATGGAGAGAGGCTATATGGGAGACATACCCCTAGATCAGCTCCTCGTACTCATCTAGCAATGACTGTAAGCATAGAACCTTTGCCCCTATATATGCCCTAGGATATACGCTGGTATCACATTGTGGTGTAGAAGGAGGAAAAACAAACTACATCCTAGCAGCACCACCCCTGAAAGTATCCTGCAAAGCATGGATCTATAGTGTGAGCTACTCTATAGTGGCATATCACTAGGCTATGGTAGCATATCACTATTGTATCTGGATCTTGGTCGACTCAAGCTCAGCATTGACCTCGTGCAACTATGCTCTAAGAGGAGAATCTCTTTCCTTAGGCTCTAGCTCCTCCTCATCCTCCTCAGGAGCCTCCTACTTCCTTGCTACCACCTTCTCTATTGGCTAGCCCCATACCTTAGTCTTGGCTCAGATTTTGTGCCCTGTCAAATATGTACCATCATTCCCACCATTATTCTCGTAGCCCAGGATACCATCACCATGCCACATTAGATACCCCCACCACTAAAAATGCATTTGTGACTCCCCGAGTGACTCCTGGGTCAACTGCTAGGGCATCCTCCTCATATGAAATCTCTATGATTCATGGAGGAGGAAGGTCTCTCTCTGTTGTAAGGTGCCTGTACAAAAATAGAGCGAGCGACACATCCTGCTACAACCCGTATTGATGGAGAACTCGAGAATAGAAGAAATACTACTTGATACCAACCTTAAGGCCGATGAGCCACCACTCACACTGCATCCTAGTTGTAAAACTAGCTAGATCATCCCAAGATGAGCACTCATGATATGGATGCCACATAATATCTTTGGCCTTCAACCCTATAAAAGTAGCAGTGTAGTGAGAGATCTCCCTCGCATTAGAATAACTCTTGCACTCCTCGTGCCCTTGAGCCCATCTAGAAGCATAGCACTGTATCTGCTCCTCAATGATGGTGATATTAGTAGGGAGTCCTCTGGGATGATCTACCTTGATGTGCTCCCATATCCAAACTTGTAAGAGCAAGCTGCAAGTAATGCCAACACGACCCCGTTGGTGGATGTGATACAACTTGTCGTAGCATTGGGCCAACAGGGACCTCCCCCATGCATAGATGATGGGATATACACTATCCATCAGATCCTAGACCATCATAAGGAGGTTCTACGGGAACATCAAGCCTAAGCAATATGAAATGAGAATGTTTTTGAAAACCATTAGAAACACTGCATGCCTCTCAGAGAAGACCCTCTCTCGGTACTAATGCACAACAGACACACTACCAGATTTGGTTTCCTTGAAGGCATCTGTAGCATGCCTTCCAAACACCTGAAGAAAGATAACATCATGATCATTAGTAGCTGAAGAGACAATGACAATTCCATCAAAGGGGATCTGAAAGATCCTATACACATCCTTCGATGTGATGGTCATCTCGTCAGTGAGAAGGTGGAAAGTATTAGTCTGAGAGGCCCATCGATGTACTAGGGCCATAAGGTAAGCCTGATATGACATAATAGTGGGCAACCTAGTGATAAAATGTAGCCCACGGGCCTTGAGCCAGGCCCAGTATGTAGCACTCAAAAGGGGTAGAAGGTCATTCATGAGATTCGGGTCTCGAGCCCGAGTAGTGAGAATATAAGGGTAAAATATAAAACAAAGAATAACTACAATGCATACAAGGCATAAATCATAATAAAACATGAAAATGGTGTAAATAATGACAGACTATTCTAAGTCCAAGAAAAATGATCAATAAATGCACCTAATAATACAACAAATTTTACAAAAAAAAGTCAAAAATAAAAAATTTCAAAAAGAATCAGTTAATCACTTCAAAAATGCAAGAAAAATAAAAATATTTCACAAGTGGTCTTAGCCGCTATCGACTATAGTGGCCATAAATCGGCCACTAAAGGTGAAAGTGGCCAAGCCCCAACGGTCAAATCTTTGATCATTGAGATTCAAATATAGCCGCTCTAAGCAATAGCGACCAAACTACAGGCTGATATGGCCGCTCTAAGTAGCAACGATCGATGTGTAACATGACAAAAACATCTGCCCTAGGTCAAAAATGACAAAAAAAATTGAAAATTACAAAATGGGGACAAACCCACCACATAAAATTCTAAACTAGGCCTAACTATGGGTTTGGTTCATTGCTAGCAAGCTTAATGAGGTTCATTTGATGATTACTTAATGTGGTTTATTTTACTAAAAAGTGAGTAGGGTTAAAGGTTTCAAAGAGTACCCAAGAAGCTTTGGCTCCTTCACTCGCTAATGCCTCATCCTGTGCAGCCATGATCCTTTGAATCGCAACAACACCCCATATTATAGAAGTTGATTTCACTACAGAGCTCTAAATGCAAATCACTAGCTAGACAAAAGTGAAAAGTCAAAACCCTAAAGTGATTTTATATTTTCAAATCATGCCTTGGACACTACTGTCGTTAGCAGCCCAAAATTCTTGGCCACTCAGGACTAGAGCGACCACAAACAAACATTTAGGGGTTGCTGGATCTGACAGCAACCAGTAGCCTAAGCAATAATAGGAGGAATTCCCTCCATGAGAAGCAAGAAAGATATTAAATAAACACATTTTGATGACTCATGGTCATCATAATGTTCAAAATAATTAAAAAATCACATAAAAACACATCTCAAGTAAGCCTCGTATCAAGTTATTTACTCTGTCAACTCAGTGGTTGCAGCGATTTGCACTCCATGCAATTCGGTGATATGAGTAAGTTACCATGAGGTTACTTGGGGAAAAACATTCATTTTGTAATTACGATGTGCCCCCTTCAATCCTGAAGAAGACAAAGATGGTTGGAATGCTCCATGGG
The DNA here is from genome assembly GCA_028583015.1 of Wollemia nobilis. Taxonomy (NCBI): domain Eukaryota; kingdom Viridiplantae; phylum Streptophyta; class Pinopsida; order Araucariales; family Araucariaceae; genus Wollemia; species Wollemia nobilis. Next base: position 723,508 of record JAQPPZ010016980.1, on the reverse strand, counting down.
TATGAAGGAATCATCCTAATTTTCCTATGACACCAAAAACACTGAGCCAAGTGATGCAATACAAGCATAAATATAATCTCTCATCTTAATTCCCTAAGAAGGCCATTGATGGATAGACCACTCCCTAGGATAGGGATGAATGCTTATCATAAAAAATTGAGATCATACATAGATGGGATATTACTTATTAAAAGAACAAATACTAGAAAGAAACCAAACTATTCAAGATTGATCAAGCAATTTATTGCTTCATTCATTGCCCTTCCCTCACCAATTCATTATGTGAGGGGGTAGTTCAAATATTCAAATAATCATAATCAAAATCAACAAAATATCACTCGATCATATCAAAATTGTGTTTTTCCTATGAATCATTGCAGAAAACAACTACAAGTTTCCCTTGTTTGCTGGCATCATAAGCAAACTATGACATTATCAGTCCGTAGCTCTCCTACCGATTGGATTTGATTGTAGCTGCAGAAGCTACCCGAGTGTGTTTGAGGAATGAGTGCAATTGAACATGTGAAAAGCCCTGTGCTAAGTTAAGCCTTCCAAATGTTGAAGAAATGATTCAAGGATGTGTGTCATCTTGCATGATTGGGCCATCCAACATTGATCAGGTCAATGATCATCCTACACCCTACAAACATAGTAGTCTATGTTTTTTATTTGTGCTATGTCTATCACTCAGTGCATCGTAAAAAGGGACATCTGTATACACCTAAAACATGACATGTTCAGGGAGACTACTCACATGGGTACACTCATAGGTCATGTGACTAAGCCTTGGGACCTTCCAAGTATTAAAAGTGGTTTTCACCAAGTATTTTCAACCCATCCAAGCCTAGCCGTTGTAGACCAGAGTGGCCAGAATCCAGCCGTTGTAGCTCAGAGTAGCCAAACCTTAGCCGCTATAGATGACATCGACAAATTTAAATGCATTTTTCTACCCATCCAGCCTAATATTGGGTAGAAGTGGTAGTCTGCATGCAATAAGGACGAGCAGGGACAACTTTGCATTCCTCCTCACAACTAGTCTACATGGAAGACTCAAGTCCAGATTTAGACTTTAGTTAAACATAGAAAAACAAAGAGCTTCTCATGCTAATGCCTAGTATGCATGAGGGATTCAGTCCTAGGGTTTTAACATTGACCTAGAGCTTCAAACACTTTATAAGGGGTAAACCTAAAAGCACTAGGGGACCTTCTGAGGAGACTTTATTTTATCAATTAGAGAGAGAGAGAACATCATACATCAAAACTTTGAACATGTTGGATCATTAAGGAGAGTTTTTAGAGACTTGGAGAGCTTCCCTTGGAGATCGATTCTTATAGCAAAGCCTTGTCGGATTGGAGGGCAAATCTGAACACATAAGGTAATCATTTTAACATTAGTAGCAGATTTGAGCCCATATCCTTTGGATCAATAGAGAGAGATTTCACCTTAGCAGCCGGTGTCCTAGACAGTGGCTCGCAACTTAGTCTAGGGTTTTAGGTGCTAGTGTCTTTTATTCTTCTTTCTCTTGCATTTCATTAGCATAAGATTTATTTTAGTTATTCACATTAATGGTAATAGTTTCATTACATTTATTTCCATTGTGCTTTCTCATTGCTAACAACCTCATATGGGAGGCAATCTCGGACATCTAAGCGTGTGTTGTTGTTTCATTGATTTCAGGGCTACATGTTTAATCGGGCAAATCCACAACGTACGAGAGCAAGAATATCCCTCTAGAAATCAAACCTAGAGAAGGAGGCATTTGTAAGCCCTCATACATTTCTATGTGCGTCACTAGGAATCCTGATAAAGCGTTCCCCTTATGCGAGGGGATATTTTATACACCTGCTGCCCTATTTGTGTGTAAAATCATGTATCAAACAAAGGGTATTCCTTAGAGAGATTCATATGTAAATGGATATTGGGAATATCAATAAAAAAAGTATTCATTTATTTATTTCTTTGTATTCTGGTTATATCTGCTTTATGCCTTTCATTTATTACATGTTTAACATTAAAGGATTCAATCGAATCACAAGTAGAGTAGTTAGTGGATGGTGCGCTGCTTTCCCTGGGTCGCTACATCTAGGACATCATATATCCATTGTTGGCATAAAGGTAGATTTGGAAAAGGTAGAATTCATAAACCAATTACCCCCACCAAAAACACAAACAAATATTAGATGATTCTTAGGGAATTTAGGTTACTATAAACACCTTATTAAAAACTTTAGTAAGATTGTTGCCCTGTTATTTTCTCTTCTTACCAAGAATATCAATTGTAAGTGGATACAAGAATTCCAAGTGGCATTCGAGACCATTAGCTATAAATAAAGTTTTGTATTAGTATTGAGGGAACTTAATTGGAAACTCCCATTCCACATCCATAGTGATACCTCCAATAGTACTATAGGTGTAGTACTTGGGCAAGAAGAAAAAAAATAATAACATTTACTAAATTAGCAAAAATCTATTTCTAGCCAAAAAAATTTACACCACAACCAAAAATGAATTCTTAGGAATAGTTTATAATATCAATTTGTTTTCCATTATATTATAGGGTATCCTATATATGTGCATACTAACCACACTATGACTAATAGTTAATGAACAAACATGTGGTAAAGAGATGAGTCATCCTATGGCTACTATTACTACAGGAATGAAATATTATTACTGTGGAAAAACCTAGTAAATCTAATATAGTGGCCAAAATTTTATCTAGGTTAAATAGTGTAGGTGTAGAGAAACTAGTAGAAGATGCTTTCCCTAATAAATATTTGTTTACAATATTAGGTCATTCACCATGGTTTGTAGACATCACCAATTATTTGGTAACTAGAAATGTTTCTCCTTACCTTACTATAGTGAATTCTTACTATATTCTACAAGTTTTATCACAAATAGAAAAAAAACAAATATGAATTGATTAGAGGCACATAAATTTTGATCAAATCAAGTCACAATTTTGCAAAAGTCCCAAACAAAGAAAGGAAGAGAAAGTCTTGAATGAGTGTGTGGAAAAGTCCAAAAGCAAGAAAGTCAAAAGGATAATTGGACCAAGTAAGAAAATGGATCTTGATAATCATAAGTTTTGAAAATACCAATGAAGTGAAAGGGAGAAATTTTTTTAAAAGTGGAGTGTTTAGGGAGCCTAATGAAAATTAAAATTTTCTAGCAAACTACTCCTAATTGCAAAAAATTTAGATCCCTACAAAGGCTAGCAATAGAAAGTTTTGACAAGTGGGTAGAAATTCATTAGGTTTTGAGAAGATTAAGAATATATTAGGATTTAAACTAATGTATAGAAATCCACAAACTCTAGATAAAGGTTAGATTAAGCTATAAGGAAGAAGAAATGGTGCACAAGCTCCCAATAAGAATAGGTGAAATGAATTAATATGCTATTATTGAGAAGGTAAGGACTACTTACAATGTCATATCAACTAAATGGTCAAAGAGGATGTTAAAGGCAAGTGTGGTGGTTGCAGTATTTCATTTGGCAATAGTAATGACAAAGAATATCCCATTTAATATTTAGAATCCATAGAAAGAAGTAGCTAATATTGTCATGACAACCTACAAATTTTGGAGGGAAACTCTCTCTATTGTAATATATAAATATTAGTAGTTTTATCTTTTTAAAGGATTGATAGGTTTGTATAAGTTTTTGTATTTGTAGTTTGTCTAAGCTTTCCCTTCATTTCCCTTTGTATAAAAGTAGGTGATTTTTTTATTAGTCTTGTGGGAAATCAAAATCTCATTCCTAGCATAATATTTTGTAATACTCTTTTGTATGCATATATATACTAGAGGCCTACGCATTTACTTTGAGTCCATATATGGGTCTCATGCCTTGATCTATCTCTATTATGTGTGTATTTGAATCTCTATGTTTATGTGCTTTTATATGTTGAATAGAGGAAGTCTTCACACCAACACATTATAGTTAGAGTTTTTGTGTAAGGGGATCTTATTTAATATTTGGTGCATCACCATATTTTTAGCTTAGATTTTTTCTTTTTGATATACTTGTTTAAATTTGTCTAACCCCTTTCCCTAAGCTATTAGATTAGGAAAGTGCACCCAAGATCACATCTTATAAATGAGTCAACCTTTGTCAAAATATTAGGGGCTCCTTTTTGAGCTAAACCTTGTGCTCTAGGGATATTATGTTGATCTGTGTGAAGTACAATCTACCCTATCCACCTGGTCCACACCATATCCAATGGCTAGGACAATTAGAGAGGAAAATAATTTAATGGGATACTCAGTGGGACCTCATTTATTTATCTTTGGTCCCACAATCACAACAACAAGTTAGGCTTAAACTTAGGTGAGGGTCTCTACCTATTTTTGGTTATTGAAGCATCTCTCACTATCTTGGTGACTTTGCTTAAGAACCAACAACTAGAAGAATCCATTGTGAAGGACACTAGATTTAGGATCTAGTGAAGGCTTTAGTGCATTTTCTCCTAGAGTAAACTTTATTGGACACCTAAAACATGTCATATTGAGGAGACTACCTATATGGACTCCCTGAAGAACATATGAACAATATTGGGTAGCCTTAGGGCTTAAATAGTGATTTTCACCACTCAAACAAGGATGATTTTCCTTTACAACCCTGGTCGTCCCTCCAAGGGATGGCCTCTAGAGGCCATCCTACCAAGGGACGACCCCCAGTCAAGGTCGTCCCACCTGATATGGTCACACCAAAAGCCAAATTAGAAAAAGAGCAAGACATAAATGGTAGTAAAAACTACTAGTTAAATCTACACATCAATTTGTGCCACAATTCAGCATGTGCATGAGCCCGAATTATAACAACTGCATGACAAAATTAGTTTACATTAAGATTTCAAAGATAGGCATTCACTTTTATTAATGTGAACTACCTCTTCAATTTTTCATGCATAGGGTGGTACTATTATTACATTCCTTTTTATTAACCTATATAATAGCGCTCACCCCTCATTCAAAAGAGAGAGAGTTATCAAGTTTTCAAGCAACGAAGTGCTACTAGATTTTCACCATGAGCTTTCATGTTTGAAGGGTTCATGATCTCAAATATTCAAATCCTCTCATTTTTGGAAGCTAAAGCATTGGATCACTTTAGATATTGAAGCTTACATCTACCTCATGATCCAATATACTTTCTTCTACTGTTGATAGAACCCACCAAGCCACTTTCACAAAGCACACCAATCCAACGACAAGACACCCAGATCGAACCTTGTGTTGCCCTTGCATCAGCCTTGGAAATCACTTATAGGTTTATGACCATATTGCTTAGAGATATCTCATAGGTACGATCATCCCACATAGAGATGGTCTTTAGGGCTTAGATCTATTTTACTGTTTCTTTGCACAATAAGTTTTAGTAGCATTTCTATTCATTGTTTTAGCATAAGTAGGTTTTAATTTATGTATGCATTTATCATGTTTTAGTTATTCATTGCTTTCATTTATTATTACATCCACACATAATACTAATCACTTTTTTTTCCTTATGTGCAAACTATAATTTTTATGATGAAGGAAGAGCATAAGAACTCAATATCATCACCTCTTGCAACGGTCATGAAAAACCCACTTCAAGATGGTTCGTGGGTGTGAAGAAGATCTTGCATATTACATCCAAAATATTCTTACTGTAAATCATTGTATCAAACTGGGTAGCATCCCTCAAAGGGATCATATTGTAATCGATTGAGAAAAATATTTGTTATTAATAAAAAGAGCACCATTATTCTATATTCTACTTTATCATTATGGTTACATGATTGCTATCTCGTATTTCATTTTCTTAAATTTATGGTCTTTTTTGCACTTCAATGGTGATCATGGTGGGACCTAGTCCTTGCTTATTATTCATCCTACTAATTACTATCAATGTTTCTATTTTTAGGTTGTAGGCTTGATCATATATAATAGAGACAACCCCTATTTGATGAACGTATGATGATTAGATAAACCCTATTCAACAATCGTCCCTGAGAAAGATATCCTTAGATCAAAAGGCAAAAAAATCAAACAATTGGGTCTTCATCAATGAGTACATCTATTCTATCTCTTTGTGTTTATAAGTGAAATTGCAAAAAATATTTAGGTTGCAAAGATTTAGGTACATAAACCATAAGTTTCGGGTCTCTATATGTGACTGTCTCTAGTCCAGACTACCTCTGTCTACAACCTTTTCTTTGTGAGATGCAACCCTACAGGTGATCATCCCTATGAAATATGACCCATGTTTGAAACTATATTTGTGTGAGATAGCCCCTTATCTACTACTTTTTGGTCTAATTACTTGCTTCCTATCCTCAGGCTACTCATGTAGGGTTCTACATCTTATAGGTTTCTAAAAATTAAACATCCATTATTTAGAAATCTGAATTTGAAACGTTATTTTTATGCATTAGTGAAAGAGCATGGAATGCTTTATGATTTTACTTTCTTTTGCATAAAATAAAAATAACCCCACACACCATGTTTCACTTTAACATTAATAAGTTGGATTTCATCATCAATTGTTAATCGAAACTAGCAACAATGGGCTTCATCTCCACCAGTTGGCTCGCACCATAGAAACTTAGTGGCCAAAAGTGAGTGGCTTTTTGGACTTCATCACTAGAAGTTCCCCTACCCTTAGGTGCACCAAAAGTGGGAAGATTAATAGATATATTTTACCATGGGAACCTTTAAAATAATCAATGGATGTATCTATCATTACTTTCCATGCCTTAAACATGAGGGTTAAGGGAAAGAAAGGTTTCATCGGTACTAGGACATTAAATAGTGCGAACCCTTCAAGGGGTAATTTGTTCCCATAAGCTTACCTTGAGCCAATATCCAATTAAAAGCCACTTTTTTCCGTTTGGGTTAGATTCCCCAATAGGGGGTGTTCTCAAACTACATTTTAGTAGTTTTCTATTTTGTTTACCCTTAGTTTCATAGGAATAGGGGTTTTCAACATCAAAATACACTCAAATAGTATAGGGACTCACTTGAAATTTAAACCAGATAATCACATTGTTTGCTTGTGTGTTTCTTTATTTTTTATTTAATCAATACCATGGTAAAAATGCACAACCAAGCTTGATCAAGGGCTAGTGCCACAAAATTTTTTCAAGGAGGCATGGAACACCTCTGCATCAGTCTAGAGGATATGGCCATTCCTGAATGGCATTCTAGTTTTTACAAAGAGTCTATCCTAGAGGAAATTCCCATTCAAGAAGCATCTATGAATCCTCGGTATGATCTAAGTGATGACCTCCATGGTCGAAATACTTTTTGTACTTCCCATAGACAAACTCTTCAACACATAGATGTTCCTAGTAGGTCGATGCCATGAGTTTACATTTTGAATTGCACTATACACCAGTCAAAGCATGATCAAGAGTACACTTCATGGATGAGGTTATATTATCAAGCCACTCTGCTTGACCATCCAGGGATGAGTCGATAGTATGCCCTTTTAGATAGGTACAACACTTGTCATCCTACTTAGACAACCATGTCAACTCGTACAGTCCTTGTCAATGAGTAGGAGGAAGATTTTGATAATCCCCCTACTCCTCAAGAAGAGTATTCCATGCAAGAACATTGTGCCTTTGTATCGCTTGAGTACATCGACTTACATTTAAGCCTAGATATCAAGTCAATAAAACTTCCCTTTATTGTGGGCAACATATAGATTCTAGGGATGTAGAGCTAGCAAAGTCCCTTCATATTAATACGAAGGTCAATAGGCCCCATGCTGCTAACCAACTATATCAAGCCCTTAGGAAGAATAATGAGAAACAAGCATTGTTGAACCAGTTATAGCTAGATAAAAAATGCTTAGATGAGAAATATCATTTGAGTTAGTAGAGGTTGCAAGAGCATAGAGTGCATTAGGAAAGGCTATATCAAAAGAGATTATATAAATACATGCATGAGGTGGTTCCTAAACCAAGTACCTATAGGCAGTAGATACATAAAAAGTGCATGGCACACCACCAAAAACTACCACCTAGACCTAATCAGAATCATCCTCCTTGTGCACCCCCTCAACACCATAGGCCCCAACAAAATCAACCCAACAATGCTCAATAGTAGCATGATGCATCTGAAGACTTAGGGTCAATGTATCAATATTAGGGGTACCCCAAGTCACTTTATGAAGATTTGGTTGAAGACCACAATCAACCACCTCACCCCACTAGACATCTTACACCTCCTACTCCTCGAGGGAAAAGGTGAGGAGATGAGATCATTTCATATAAAGCTTACAAAGTACTCACTGAGTGCATTAGATCATTATAAAAACAAGCTTTAGGAATGGGTTACAAGAAATCCACACTGAGTCAACTTTGTCATTAACCGCTCCATTCGTCTATCCTATCTCATCCATATATTGAGCATTTTAAAATGTCCAAGTTAGATAAGTTTAAAGGATATGACGATGCATAAGAGCATATCACTAGTTTCATGAACCTTTGCTTTCAACTTCAGGATGATGATGCCTTGTTGTTGAGAATCTTCTTGATAATGCTCTTAGGCCCAACCCTAGAGTGGTACAATCATTTGCCAAGGCACAACATTAATAGCTTTGAACAACTTGCAAATGCATTCCTGGAATGCTTTTCATTTAGTGTAAAGAATAAAGCAACCTTGACTAATTTATATAATCTTCACCAATTTGATGATGAACTAGTCTTGGACTATGGTAATAGGTGGTGAGTGATCATTTCAAAGTTATCTTTTACCTTGCCTGTGATAGAGCTAACTCATATATTCACAAGGAATTATTCAAAATAGATTTTATTGTTATTACAACTCCAAAAATATTAGATATTTGAGGAAGCTCTAGCTCAGGCCAAGGTTATAGAGGATATTAAGGTTCAAAAATGGTAAATAAATATTCAAAATAAGGAATGAAAAAAACCCAAGGGTAACCATGCTCAATAGAAACCATTAGTGGTTAATCAAGTTTATCTTGAATTTTCCAGGGCTTGTAAAGTAAAATCTACCATAACAAACCAATTATCAGGCCCAACCCCCTCATGCACAATACAATTAGTCTCAGTAGAATCAGAGGCAAAATCAACAATGCTACTTTGCTTGCAATTATACGCCATTTCCAAAGTCCTTGGCATAAATTTTTAATCAACTATTTGAGTCAATGCGGTGCAGCACCCTCAAGAGTATACCTTGCCATCCACCCACCTAGATGTCATACCTAATGACCCCATCAAGAATATAGGTATAGCACCACAATGAGCCTTTTAGCCTCCTCCATATCTGCCATTTCCATCAGTTTCTTCTGATATCCCTTCTTCATCCTCGGATCCTCCAAGTGAGAAAAATTTGAAGGAGAAAATAAAGGAGATTCACCCATCCATTTCCACCATTTTAGTAGAGGATATTCCAAATCCTATGGATGAGGAAGAATTATCTATCACTATGGATGAGTTAGATCAAACCACACCCCCATCATCCTCATACACCCCACCACAGGTCATAGTTCATTTGATCAATCCTAGACTCATTGAGTATCTTGTGCATAATGTCATATTCACTCCACTCAATGAGTCTGTGTAAGACATGGGCAACCTTACTTGCCATCACTACTCATTGGTACCCTTATGCCCTTGGGGGTACTCCCAAATGAAATGAACTTTATTTATGAGGGTTTTGATGATTCTACAAGTTCATATCCTATGGAAGATGGTTATGAAAAGCCATTTTCATGGAATGTTAATTATCTATCAAATCTGGATTTCACCCCATGATAATTTTACTACTGCCATTGGCATGGGAATAGTCTTGATGGGTATGAACGAGGTCTTCAGACACCTTACCAGCAATAGTATTAGCTCCCCACAAATAATTTTAGCTTAGGATATTTTGTGCGAATGAGATCCTTGTAAACTTTCTCTAATGCTTGAACCTAGGCTTCAAGGATGAGATTGATGAGAATGATTACACTGACCCAGGATATTTTCATCTGCTAGGAGATCATCTTCCCATCACAATGGTTTTTTTTTAAGCCTCTAACTCTTCTAGTGAGGCATCTAAAGAAGATGAGGATGAGATAAATTTAGAGTATCTCAGTACTAGCTACATTCAGTGGCTTAGTGATCAAGTCCATGTGGACCCTCTTTTGTCCTCTAGTCAAGAGTATACAAGTGTATGGATATTTGATGTAGAAGAATAGAAAATGAGCAAGAAGAGTCTAGCCTAGCCAATGACCTAGATAATGATTGGATCAAAGAAGATTATGGATCTGATCAAGATCATGATAACATGTCCATTGATTCATCTTACCATGAGTCTGTTTATGATCCAAAAAGGGCTCACACCTATCGGTTCCTATTGCAATAATTGAAAGATACACAAAATTCATACAAGGATAAGAAATTTACAATAAATTGAAAATAAGAAATATGTTTTATTCCATTATATTCGAAGCCTATGTTAAATTACAAGTACATCCCTCTTAGGGATAATCACTTTGATACAATTGTTTCAATAGGATGTAGTGTTTCCCCCTCAAGGGTAGGTGTGATTTCCAAGTGCCTTTTCATGATGACAAAAACTGCTCTAGGGTGTTGATGACCCTCTTCTCCACGATTAGAGGTATTTATTTCCTTGCATCCCAAAACTCTATTAGTCCTACGTGCAATAAACAATAAGAAACATTAATAGCAAAGGAGGCCTCTCTTGATGAGGATTTTAAAGGGTGCTTGTACAAAAGATAACATGATAATCAATAAATCAAGAAAGTGATTCAAAGCATGTAAATTGATCTAAATCATGATTATCTACCATTAGAAACATGAAATAAACTAAGATGAATCTATCTAAGCACCTAATTAGCCAATTGAAGACATGAAAGCATGAAAAATATTTGTTACACCTACACTACAGTAATGAAGGGACATTTTAATTAACTCTTAATATGTCGCTCAAATGTATCTAAAATGTTGAATTAAACCTACAACATGATTAATCTATCCTAGTTAAACTGACTACAAAACAAAGAACAAGGAAATAAGGGATTACCCACTGACCATGCGTCCTTCAAGAGATGGGCATCGTTCACCATGGCTGATAGCTACAGTTGAGCCTGAAGTAAGTTTACCCTCCAAATCAGGACCAATTCTCCAATTCTCCTTTCCAAATTTATGGTCAAGGGTCACCTCTATGTCCTCTGATATATTTAGTGGTTGAATTGCTCAGTGAGTGCATGGATTGCATGGATTAGCATTTCTTGGCTCTCCTATACTCCTAGGATATCCATGGAAATGTGATCTCCAATTGGGTTATAAAAGTATTCCTATCAATGCATGTGAATAATTATACAATTCGACAGGGCTTCACTACTCAATTTTTTTTGGTAAATAAAAGTCTTCATTAATTATCAGGTTTTGTTGGTTAACCCAAAACCTATTACAATATCCAGCCTTCTGATGAGATTGTAGATCCTAGTCATCCTTGAAACTTTCTTACCAGAACTTGTGTTGAATCCCCTACAACACCTTACTAACAAGGCACACCCATACCTAAACATAACTGTAAACATTACTTACATTGACAGGAAATTGAAGTTTGAAAATTTGCACTTGTGAAACCTATTGCTTGCCCATTTCATATTCTCTGTCAGAATCCTCCAAGGCTTACACCCTGTTACCTTCATTTCCAATTTGGTATGATTTAGAGGGAATCCCCATAGTTATTACCAGCTCCATGGGGAAAGAACACCCATTCATATTTCTCCTTAACGGGTAGGTTTCTTTTCATGATTAATAATGTTTTCCACTTCACGTGGCACACCTTGTGTCCATGTCACAAAACTATCAACATCAAAACCTATGTTGGCTAATTTTTCAGTTGACCTATTAGCCTCACGATACATGTGACGAGCCCTCCTATTCTGTCTTGCCACAAAAAGTATCCTCACTTCATGGATGACTCCCTCGATTCTCCATGGAGATTTTTTGCCATTGGTTAACAGGTTGATGATGTTCATCGAATCACCTTCAATCATTAAGTTACCTTGAGTTGCTTGGGCTACTTGCAACCCTCTCCAAAGGGCTCTAGCTTCTGCTTCGTTATTAGTTCTGATTCCCAATGGTTTAGCAAAGGCCTTGACCAGATTTCCTTGATGATCCCTAATTATTCCTCCAGCTCCATCTCTTCCAGGGTTCTCCTTGGCTGCACCATCAAAATTTAGTTTAAACCAACCCTAGGGGGGTGGCTCCCAAGAAATCTCGTTTTTGGGATTGGGCAAAGGAATGGAAGGTTTGTCTTCAATACCTAAGGTCTGAGCTAATTATTTTTCTTAGGGAGGAATTGAGTGGTTCTCATCCACTAAGATGCTAAGGTTTTCTTTCACAAAGACAATAATGCTGTTGAGGATGGTTTTTGGGTTGTGAATGGTATCCTTAAAGGATCTATGGTTCCTTTCTAGCCAAATTTGCCAGAGAAAATGATGCCAATAGATTCTCCATAAGTACTTAAGTTTTAGGCTAACAAAGGGTTGAGGCCATTGATGGAACACTTTGGATATAAGAGCAAGCTTAACCCACGAGATCCTAAAGGCTTGGAAAAGTTCATCCAAGATGGACTCCACTACCGGACACTCCAAAAACAAGTGTTGGGTTGTCTTCCATCCTGCCCTGCACATGTTACAAAGGTTAGCAATAACCATACCTTTGGATAACATATTGTCCATAGTGAGGATTTTTACTTGAATCACCAGCCATGAAAAAATGATATTTTAGGAATTAAGCCTTTGATCCAAACCAAACTCGGTTGAAATTGTTGACCTTCCAAATTGAGAAGAAAATTATAGGCAGACTTAACTGTGAAGTCACCACTTTTAGTCTCAGCCCAAACAATGTGATCTTAATCCTCTCTAGAGGGAATAATTTGCTGAGTTAAAATGTTATAAAGCTCTTCAGACTCCGCTTCAAAGCCCTGTACTCTGATGTGTTTCCACCTGTTGATATTTATATCCTGCCACATATAATTTGCAACCTTCTTCCCAATATGTTGCTCCATATGCTCTTGAATCCTAGCCAAATGAGGATTATGGGATAACTCCTCAGCTCTCACCCACCGATCCTTCCAAAAGTCTATTGTTTACCCATTTCCTAGAATCCATATAAGACATTTCTTGACAAGATCCCTGATCGTGAGGATTGCCTTCCAAAAATTAGACCCCTTGCTTGCTAAGTTGTCATTAAGAAAGTTCACACCTTGGAGGTATTTCCTCCTAACTATGGTAGTCCATTCATTATCGACATTAGTCAATAACCACCATGCTTGTTTGGCTAACATAGCTATATTGAGATGAGCAACTCTCCTCAATCCTAACCCCCCATCATCTTTAGGTTTACAAACCTTGTTCCAACCTACTAAATGGATCCTTTTCTTATCCTCAGTCCCTGACCAGAGAATTATTTTTTGAAGCTGCTCAATTTTATGATACACCTTGCTGGGAGCTCTGAACATTGATAGGAAGTAAATGGGTATACTTTGAAGTGAAGCCATAGTTAAAACTACTTTGCCTGCTTGAGATAGTAGATGTCCTTTCCAACCTGCTAGCTTTTTTTGGATTCTCTCCAGAACTATGTTCCACATTGATCCTTCAGGTTTCCCCGTAAATAGGGGAAGACCTAAATAGGAGGTGGGAAGGGATGCAATATGACATTCCATGATCCTTGTTATGTTGTTTTGCCTAGGAATGGGGGTATTGATGAAATAAAGTTTGCTCTTATCAAAATTCACTTTTTGTCCAATCGCTTCTTCATACATTATGAGAATATTTTTAATCCTTCTTGCCTCAACCATAGAAGCCAAAGTCAGTAGCAATGTATCATCAAAATTTTTTTGATGTGTCACCGAGGTAGTTAGCGACGTGGCCTTGATACCTGAAATGAGTCTAGCTACCACTGCTGCCTTAATGGTTCTTCCCAAGGCCTCAGCTACGATGATGAACAACATAGGATTTATGGGATCTCCTTGTCTTAGACCAAATTTACTTTGAAAAAAACCTGTAGTAGACCCATTAACCAAAACCAAAAAACAAGGCTTAGAAATACACTCTCTTATTAACTTGACCCATTTCATGTTGAAGCCAAATTTTAATAAAAATGCCTCTAGGAATTCCCAATTTATCCTGTCATAAGCTTTGTTCATGTCTAACTTTAAATCCATGACTACTTTTTTGGTCTGAGTGGCTATATGAAGAGCCTCATGAACAGTAATAACTCCATCTAAGATTGATCTTCCTTGTACAAAACTTCCTTGACTTGGATCAATGATAACCGGTAGAACTTTCTTCAAACGGTTGGCTAAAACTTTGGACAATTTTATAGGATATATTACACAGGCTAACCGGCCTAAAGTCAGCCATAGTCTTGGGGTTGGGGCCTTTAGGGATCAAAGAAATGAAAGTTGAATTGAAACCCCTTGGAATATGATTTGAACTTTAGAACTCCTTGATTGCAGCAATAACTTATGCTCCAACAATATCCCAACAAACTTGGAAAAACCGTGGTGAAAACCCATCCGGCCCAGGAGCTTTGTCAGGATCCATGTTAAACAAAGCCTCCTTGATCTCTTCATCTAAAAAAGCTACTGTAAGAGACTCATTAATCATTTCATAAATGAGTTGTGGAATGAATTTAAGGAGAGAGTCCTTTGCTTGGGCATTACAAGCCTGTTCTTCACCCAATAATGAACTAAAAAAATTAACAGCCTCGTCCCTGATCTCCTAAATGTTTTGATTTGAGGATCCATCCACCTTAGTTAAATTTCTAATATTATTGTTTCTTCTATTGCTCAATGTGGTAACATAGAAAAAATTTGAATTAGAGTCCCCTTCCTTTAGCCATAATGCCCGTGATTTCTGCCTCCAATACATCTCCTCACAAGCTAAAATATTATAAAACTCACAAAGTGTTTCCTTCTCTTCAGTCCTTGTCACCTCATCATAGGTTCCATTTTGGATTGTGCTTTCTATTATTCTCAGTTTTTCCCCCACTGCTCTCTTATTCTCAAAAATATTTCCAAAGACTTCTTTATTCCATATTCTAAGGTTGTTTTTCACCATCTTAAGTTTTTGAGATAGTTTGAAGGAAGCACTTCCCTGGATAGGTTTTTGCCACCATTCCTCTATTCATTTCTTGAAGTCCGGATGTTTAACCCACATTGATAGAAATATGAATGGCTTTTTAAATGAGTTAGCCTGATATGCCTCCCATAGAATAAGATTATGGTCTGAAGTCAATTGATTATGCTTCTCTCTCTCTTTTCCCCAATTTAGAGGGGGATTATATAGCAATTTCCAAGGGCTAGGGGTGGCTTCATGAGGAAGCCTAGATCAAGATTGGGTGGTTGAGCTTGTTGGATGGAAGGATCCAGAACCTTCCTCACTCAAACTACTCCAATCCGCAACCAATTGGCCGTTGCAACCGATTTTGGGTCGGATGAAGGCCAACTGACTCTGAGTCCTGACCACGGCTAATAAGCACGGTCAGCTCTGCTAACCATGGGTGTCATTAGCGGCTAGCACTGACTAGGCAAAGGTGCCCAAATGAGTGGTAAAAACCACTGCTATACCTTGGTATCTATCCAAGGTCTTCCATATGGTCTTCTAGCATGTCCCATATGAGTAGTCACCTTGGCATGACGTGTTTTAGGTGTCTATAGATGCCCCTTTTGAGATGCATTGTGAGATCGAACAACGCTGAGCAAAAATAGACCTCCTAAAATGATGTCATAGGTTGGATGATGATCATTAGTCTGATCAACATTAGATGCCCAAGTCCTGCAAAGAGGATGCGCATCCTAGAATCATTGCTTCCAACTCGATGAAAGGCTTAATTTGAAAGGGTTTGCACTCGTCATCAGGCATTCGGGTAGCTTTGGTGCTACAATAGGAGTTAGGCCTATATAACCGAAAGGAGGAGAGCTACAAATAAACTATCATATATGCTATTTGCCCCAGTAGAAGGGTAAGCTTATGATAGTATTTGGCAATGATTCGTAAGACGAACGTAATTTTGACAAGATCTAGGGATCTACGATCAAGGGATCTTCTATTGACTTTGATTATGATTTGATATTATGACTACCCCCTCAAGCGATGAGTCGATGAGGGTAATAAAAATAAATGAAGCGACGAGGTCGCTTGACCACTATGAATGATCTTGAACAAAGTAAGATTTAGCATTTGAATTCTTGGCAAGGCCTAATCAGCTATGATTGCAACTATTAATAGTAATTGCCTATTTCTATCCCATGGAGCGGTCCAGCCATGAAGGCCTTCTTAGGGAATCAAAATGAAGAAAATTCTAATTAGGCATGTGTTGAATCATATTGTCGATGATATGCTAAAAATATCATAGGAGAATTACGATGAATATCTCGTTCCCCTGGAGCAGTCCGACCGTCAAGGCCTTCTTGGGGATTGAAATGAAACATAGTAATTCCATGATGATGAATTTACCCCAAATGTCCTTATGGTAATTTACTCATCTTATCGGATTGCATGGAGCGCAAGTCACTGCAACCGCCAAGTGTATAGGGTAAATGACTGAATACGAGGCACATTTGACTTTTGATTTATTTGATTTTTTTGTTAATTTTGAATTGAATTTGTTTTATTGGCTAGGAGGTGCGGTGCTCAAAGAAAGGATTTCCATAGCGATGACCTCGGTTGAATGTACTTTATAATCTCAGCCAGTTATTTTGTTTTACCTTATGATGACATTTTCCAATGTCGTTGTGCTTTGTTTGGCTCATTCTGTTATTTTATATTTCTTGTAGCAATTTTGGTCTGGTGAAAATTTTTAATTTGACCTTTTAAGGCTCTCCATGATGGGAATTGTGAGCATTTATTATAGTTTGCTGATCACGTCTATCAAAAGTGGTGGAAAATTCCAATTTCCTTGATCGCGACTCTAAGCCACGGTCGCAAAACCCTAATTCGGGGACCATGGTTGGAAGGCGCGATCCGAACTAAATTCAAAAAATATATAAGGTTTTGATATTTGAAATATTTCATTATTTACCTGATACTGATAGTAAAAACTGAGAGCTCTGAGAGGTAAACAGTAAAATCTAACACGGAATGCTACCGCAAACTTGACTTGCTCACTCTACACCCATCCAGATGGTAGACCAGTCGGAGGCTTCGACCAGTGGAGGAGCCGGTGCCACTAAGGTAACTCGAAAATTGAGACCACACACCCAATTACCAGATTAAAATTAACCACACTAAAAAATGGGTTAATGAACCACACTAAACTATCGGTAATGAACCTCACCCTAGTTAGGTTTAGCATAGGTTAGGTTAGAGGGGAGGGTTTTAATTTTTGGGGCTTATTTTGGGAGGGAAATGACCTTGAAAAGGTCATGCTCCCTAGCCATGGGTGGCAGACATAGTTCCCAATTGGTAGATTGGGGACCATGGCTATCAGCCAGCTGAGATTTAAATCCCAATGGTCACTTTTTTTACCATTGCGTCGATCGCGGTTCCGACCCATGACGCGCAAACTTTAGAAAAATTTTCAAAATTTTTAATTTTTTTTGGATTTTCTTGGCAATTAATGCCATTTAATGCATTTTTGAAGTGCTTTTTTGATTTTTTTAATTTTTTATCATGTGTGTGCATGTTTTTGCTTTTTTATGAGATTTTTTGATTTGTTTGTCATTTTTAAGTCATTTTTAATTATTTTTTGTCTTGTTTTTATTTGATTGCTTTTACTCAGGCCTTGACGAATAGAGCGAGGGAGACCGATCTCCTTCACAACCTGCACCACACTCTCACTGACGTGGAGTAGGGTTGGTTTTCTATGGTGGGGTTTGGTTACATCTTGGATCTCCCCACCATCAGAGTTGATCAATCCTACTTGACTACCTTGGCCCATCGCTGGGATGCATGGACCAACACATTTCACCTACCGATGGGTGAAATGATAGTGACTCTAGAGGATGTCTACCACATCTTCCACCTGCCTATTGATGGTGAGGCCATCACCTCCTCTCCTACCATGGTGAGGAAGGATGTTTTTGATGCTATCTTTGGCATACGGAGCCATGATGCTTAGGGTCGCATCGACCATGGAGGCATCCACATCGAGGAGTGGTTCCAGGCTGACTTCTTTTCATAGTGGGAGGTTATGTTTATGCATCTGATCATCTAGATAGTCCTCCTAGACTCATCAGGTATGAGGTTCCCCTGGAACCTCCTGGCTAGGACCAGAGATGTTATGGTTAGCTCGATCGAGTGACCTCTTATTCTGGCATGGGGGAGCACTCTTCTTGCACAACTCTACCACGAGTTATATCAGATCACACACCACAATAGAGTGGGCATCGACTGTAGTCTACTCCTACAGATTTGGGGCTGGCAGCACATTTTGATAGAGCACCCCATCGAATTACCATTAGAGATCACTACTATCCCTAAGGATCGTCAGTGCTATGCAGCTTGCTGGCCTTGGGAGTAGGAGGGCTTTAGGAGTAGGTCTCATGCAGGAGACCTAGACCACTACATTGATCGATTTGCATAGCTCCACCCTCAGTAGATATGGTGGTGATCGTACATGGACTATCCATCCTGGATAGAGGTAGATAGATACCTATGTTGGGTGCACAGAGATAGGTGGGTTATCAGTTGGAAGGTTGATATACGTGAGTACCAGTACTACTCTCATGTCTCGAGGTAGTTTGGGATCTACTAGGATGTCCCAGAGGTGCCTACGATCTACAGATACCTGGTCCTAGAGAGGGACTTGACCTAGCCCTAGGTGACTCCATTAGGGGATGATGATGATGACTTCTAGGAGTCGGGCCTGATGGATGCAAGCACTACTACTGATTATGATAGGTGGTGGTCTAACTTCTAGTGGCATGGAGAGGGTCCTCTAGGCTGACCATTTGATGGATTTGTAGTAGAGGGTGTAGAGGGTGCAGAGGTGGACCCTCATGGGCGTAGGACCCACTAGAGGACTAAGGGTGCATGGGGCATAGGGGCGCTATAGAGGAGGGCCCATAGGTAGAGGTAGAGGAGGAGGCCTTCAAGGAGGGTGAGGCACCTCTAGATAGTGAGGTAGGGTAGTTGAGAGCATATGTTGCTGATCTCTAGAGCCATATTGGGAGACTTCACACCTAGCTCCTGCATAGGGACACTTTGATCACCACTCTAGAGGTGAAGCTAGCTCATGGTCAGAGGTAGTGGTATGGATACAAGGAGGAGAGGGTAGCTCTCCAGGCATAGGTGGCCATAGTAGACACCCAGATTAGGTAGATCACTGGTGAGCATGATCTATCGTAGGCATAGCTAGGTGTAGTGACCCTTGATAGGGACCTACTCAGGGCGGTGAGGGGAGATCCCTCATCCTCATAGGCTATCATGGCACCTCCTACGGTACCATCTACTTTAGTGCCAATAGGTTTTGACTCTATGGTAGAGATCAGGAGGCTACGTACCCTCGTGGAGGAGGGTAATGAGTAGCACACAATGGATGTAGCTCATAATGCCCAACTGGAGGGTATCATCAAGTTGCTAGGTGGGCAGGTTCTAGAGAGGACCACTACTACAGGGTCACACTAGAGTAGGACCAAGACTAGGGAGATAGGGTAGTCTAGTGCACGATCTAGCTAGAGGACACGTACACTGAGCACAGTTGGTCTAGGTCGAGCACATGATCCACAGTAGGACCCATAGTAGGTTCCAGAGTAGGCTCTAGAGTAGGCCCCTAGGGATAGGGCTGAGGGAGGTGGAGAGTCCTCTAGTGCAGGTGGATCAGGGGGTGCAGGCTAGAGCTAGCACATTGCCATAGCATAGATTTTGCTACTTTTTGTACCATTTTGGTGTAAGGTCTGAGGACCTACACAGTTGTAGCCTGTGGGTATTTTGATGTACCCTACTATGATGTACATTTGACACACACACACACACACACACATATATATATATATATATATATATGATATGATAGTTCATCTCATTACATGTGTACTTTATTTTTGGTATTTTATGTTTTATGTTATGCATATGGATGCAATGTGTATATTGATTAGATGTTATATGATGTGATGTATGGATGACATGCACTAGATAGCTATGTGATAGATGATTAGATGCTATGAGTTATGTATGCATATGTACTACTTATGATGGATGCATTATGAATGCCATATTTTGATGTTACATGCATTTATACTTTTCTTCACTTGTATGCATTTAGTTTATACTGCTATGACATAATTTATGCCATGTATGTATTGCATGTATTTCTTTGTTTCTTTGATAATGTGTTTGTAAAATGGACATGTATGCTTTAATCACTTAAAACATAATGTATGCAATATGAGTTTTAATCAATCTAATGGATGACACCATAGAATGTATAACAATCATGGATTGTAGTTGCTTTATCTTTTTGTGAAAGATAGTACACCCATATGTGAGATGCAATTATTTATTGTTTTTTGTTCATAAGATTTTGTAAATTAAAATAATATGGATAACATAGTCAGTGGTCATCTAAACATCATTTTTGATATCCATCCAGTATCTAACATATATTATAAATAGTTCTAATAAACAAACTCTCATAAAAGAAATTGATGTTTTGATGATTGCATTGAAAATTGGTTGTTGCTATTTGGGAATTTTTTGAGGTTTTCCATGAGACTCAAACACCCTAGTTGACTTATCAAAAGTTGTATACTAACCATACTAGACTTCTGAAATATAAGGCTTTCGCTAGGATAGGCCCTAACTATTCATTATCCCTATGTGTGAAAATGAGTATATTTAGATAAGGCATAAGCATACCCCGATGTCAGGTAGGATTCTTTCAGCCCATTGCTAAGATTGGGGATCCTCAAATGTTTATCCAATCCTAGGTTTAGATTTTAGTTGGACTAGACCACTAGGCGATACAAGACACCTGAAGCTAGCTCTTCCACATTCAAACATTGGTCTGCACAAAAGTAGGATGCTATTGTATCAGACATATCATCATGCGTAAGGTACAATAGTGCTGGCAATTCCAGGGATTCAAGTTCGCTCCCTTCTTTTCTTCAATTTTTTGGGATACTTGCTCATATATAGTGATAAAAATCACTGTTTATTTTGTACTATAGTGACAATTTTTTCTTTCTTTCTTTCTTTTTTTCCTTTATTTCTCTTTTTTTTTTTCTTGAGCAAGGGATTTGATACTGATTTTATTTTCTTTGTACAACTTGATCTTCATTTGATCTAACTTTCTGGGATTTACATTTTTTAATTTGATTCAGAAACTTCCTTTGGGGAACTATTTATGGGATATCGATCTTAGGGTATCAATCTGGAGGATTGATCTAGGATATCACTCTGGGATATTGCTCATTTTAATGTAAGCAAGGGATTCTGGGTAGGGAATAAACCTATCCTTTTGCCAATTGCCAACATTTCGCGTACCATCCGCACAAGGGGATAAGCAAGAATAAAATTTTCACCTCAGGATACTTGGTCCTACTTCGTAGCTTTCATCTTCCCCTAGTCCTTATTAGGATTGTTTAATTTGTTGATTAGTGATAGGATTCTGATATGCTAAGGGCTATACTAACTAGACCTCAACTACAAAAGCAAAGCAAGCTTTCTATCAACTCTTGAGAAGACCTCTAGGTATGGTTGAATGACTAAAAAAACCTAGTATATTCTTCATAGCAACAATTGGGGTTGTGTTGAAAAACATAATTACTCACAAGGGTGATAAATGGATGAAAAATATAGTGCATAGATGCATGATTGAAACACAAACGTGGCGTCATTTGTAAGATTGTAAACACAATTTATTCTAATGCAAGTGCGACGGATGAATATGCCTAATGCAATGCAAAGGTGAAATGCATGTGGTGAATGAAATGCATGATGCAAAATGCAATGCAATGATGCAAAATGAAATGCAAATGTTTTTTATTTTTGATATTTTTCAATTTTTTTATGGATTTTAACATTTTGACCAAGGGATTTTTTAAAACCATTGGAGCCTTTTGTGATTTGACCAAAGGGGTTATAGATACCTTTGGAGCCTTTTTGAATTATAAAGGGTTTGAGATACCTTTGGAGCCTTTTTGGATGACCAAAGGGCTTAAAGATGCCTTTGGAGCCTTTTTTGAATGACCAAAGGGCTTACAGATGCCTTTGGAGCCTTTTCTAGGATGACCAAGGGGCTTATAGATGCCTTTGGAGCCTTTTTGAATTGACCAAAGGGCTTACAGATGCCTTTGGAGCCTTTTTTGGTTCTAGGCATAGAACACTTTAATATGAAGGATATTGAGAGGCTTAGGCTCTTCAACTCCTCCAAGCGATGTCAAGTGATATGTCCCAGGTCCAATATTCTCTGAGATCATATAAGGACCTAACTAGTTAGCCATGAATTTGTCTCGCATTTCTGGTGGTAAATTTGAATTTTGTTGGTTCTCTTTCAGCATAAGATCACCAACCTCAAAGTCTCTCAGATGGACTTTGCTATTGTAAGCTCATTTTAAGTGCTCTTGATAAATGTGGAGGTGCTCAAGGGCATTCATGCGACGTTCATCAAGTAGCATCAATTGATCTAGGTGAGCTTGCCGCATAGTGTCATCATCAATGAACTCTTTCAATGTGACGCACAACGTTGGAATCTCCAACTCTAAGGGCATAATGGCCTCAATACCATATACTAATGAAAATGGAGTTGCCCCAATGGGTGTCCGAATACTAGTCCTGTAAGCCCATAATGCAAGGGGCAGCTGGATGTGCCAATATTTGTGGTGCTCTTGTACCATATTTTTCAATATGGAGACCACTATCTTATTTGAAGCTTCAACTTGCTCGTTTTCTTGCGGATAATATGGAGTTGCAAAACTATGTTTGATTCTATACTTAGATGTCAAAGCTCTCATAGTTTTGTTCTTAAATGATGTTCCATTATCCAAAACTATCTTGGATGGTATCCCAAAATGACTTATGATATTGGTGAGTATAAACTCAGCAATACATGCTCCAGTTGTCATTGTTAAGGGAATGGCTTCCACCCACTTAGTAAAATACTCAGTAGCCATAATAATGAAAGTATGTTGGCTCGATGATGGAGGAGAGATCTTACCAATGAGATCAAGTCCCCACTGAGCAAATGGCCAAGCCGCTTGAATGGGTTGTAAGGCCTATGATGGCAAGTGCATAAGATTAGCATGATGCTGACATTTAATGCATTTCCTGACATACACATTGCAATCCTTCTCCATAGTGGGCCAATAATAACCCATGCGAAGGATGCACTTGATGATAGCCATGCCACTGAAATGGCCACCACACGTACCATCGTGAGCTTGCAAAATTGCCCAAGATGACTCTTGGGGCTCAAGACAATGAAGGAGCACTCCATCATAGCTTCTATGGTACAGGATGTCTGCTAACAAGACATACTTTATCACTTTCTATTTAAATGTGCATTTTGTAGCACATGATAATCCCTGAGGGATTACACCAAGTCTAAGGAAGTCATGTATCTGTGATGTCCAGTTATGATAAGCTTTAGCTTTGACTGACAAGACAGCATGTTCCCCCTATGGTTCTACATTTGCAAATGCAGACTGGGAAACAACCTTGTGGTGAATGGTAGTACCACTCCCCATCGGATCTTGCAAGATCAAAGACCCCCAGGATGCTCTCTTGAGAAAGTCTCTGGCTCTGTAGAACCATTCATGGTTTGGTTCTACATGAATCATGTTGATTGACTCTTTGTTATCCAATGCTTCACGTTGCACAACAGAATGTGACAATGTTTTTACATGGATGGTAGTGAAATCGGTAGATGGATTCTGAGGGATTAGAGATCCCAAAGATGCCATTGTGTCTGCAAATCTATTGGATGAATGAGGGATTGCCTCGATGTCATACCATTCCAGTTGAGCTAGATAAATATCAACAAGATCCTTGTAAGCTTTCAATATCGGACATCGACATTGAAATAATCCCTTAACTTGGTTCACAATGAGAAGGGAATCACCAAAGATATTTAACCTTTTTATCTTCATGGCGATAGCTATTTGGAGACCCAAAATTAGGGCTTCGTATTCAACATTATTTTTAGTGCAAGGAAAGTCCAACTTGAATGACAAGGGCATTGGAGCTCCTTGTGGCATGAACAACACTATTCCTGCACCACCCCTTGCTCACACTTCGAACCATCGAAGAACAATGTCATATCGGCTTTGTTATCCGGTTCTTCAGGTTTGGGTGCTTCTGATAAGGCAAAGACTGCATCATCAGGAAGCTCTATGGTGAGGGGCCTACTATTTTTGAGAGGCGCCTCAGCCAGTTGATCAACTATGACTTATCCCTTAATGGAATTTTGGCTTATGAATTCTAAATCGAATTCTATCAGTAGCATGATCCACTTCATAGTACGTGTATTATGATATGTCTTGCTCATCATATACTACAAAGGATTTTGTTTGGATATGACATACGTCGTATGACTCAACATATAGTGTCACAATTTCTTTGTAGCGAACACTACTGCTAAACACAACTTTTCAACGTATGCATATCCTAGCTCATAACTCACCAAGGTTCGGCTAATATAATATATGGCCTGCTCTTTGTCTTGCACATTATTTTGGGCTAACATGGTTCCTAGTGCAAAGTCGATTGCCAATATATATAGCAAAAATGGCACATCTGGCCTTGGTGGAGCTAGCACTGGCAATGTTGCCAGGTATTGCTTAATCTCAGCAAAGGTTGCTCGATAGTCCTCATCCCAATTGAATGGGACCCCCTTGTGTAGAAGTCGATTCATGGGTCAACATTTATCCGATAATTATGTGATAAATCACTTTATGGATGCTACTTTGCCCTGTAGGCTTCTTAATTATTTGATGTTTGTGGGGGGACGCATTTCTAAAATAGCCTTGACCTTTGCTGGGTCAACTTCGATGCCTCATTTTGAAATGATGAATCCTAAGAGCTTTCTTGAAGTTACACCAAATACGCACTTCTTAGGATTCAACCTAACATTATGCTCTATCAGGCGATCGAAGACCTTCCTCAGGACCTCTGCATGCTCAGAATGCAATAATGACTTTGCCAACAAGTCATCAATGTAATCCTCTAGGATCTTATGCATATAGTCATGAAAAATATATGTCATAGCCTATTGATATGTGGCACCAACATTCTTAAGGCTGAATGGCATAAATTTATAGCAAAATGTCCCCCATGGCATTATAAATGTGGTTTTATGCTGGTCTTCGGGCTTAATCCAAATTTGATTGTAACCAGAAAAATCATCCATTAAGGAGAGCATTTCATGACCTATAGTGGCATCTACAAGAGCATCGATATTTGGCAATGGAAATGAATCCTTTGGTGTTGCCTTATTTAGGTCTCTAAAATCCGTATAGATATGGATCCTCCCATCAGGTTTTCCTACAGGCACCATATTGGATACCCATTTTGGATAGTCGATGGAGATGACAAACTCTACGTCCAACAACTTTTGCAATTCATCCTTAACCATTAAGGCTACTGTTGGATGCATCTTCTTGAGTTTCTACTTGACTGGCTTCTTTGATAGATCTAGCGAAAGGTTATGAGTAACCAATTTTGGATCTAGACCCGACATGTCTTTGTAAGTCCAAGCAAAGAGATCAGGTCTCTCTCTTAGTAGAGGGATGAGGTTGGCATGCTCATCAGGAGTTAAAGTCTCCCCAAATTTAACCTTCCTTGGATTGGTGGGATCATTACTGATATCCACTTCAAAGGTTTCCTCTATTGACATATGGGATCCCTCCTCAAGCTGATGAGGCGTAGGGATCAAGTGGATGTCATCTACTGGGTTTATAGGTTCCTCATTGGAAGCATCCTCAACATGATAGACATCATGTGCACAACCTGGTGCAAAATGGAAAGGTTGCAACATTTCTTCATTAGGGAAGAAATCTTCAGGCTCTAGAGGTGAATCAGCATGATCCCAATCAATAGCATCTACATTTAGAGGCAATGGTTTGGATGGATCAACTGGATTATGGAGTGGAGTGGTCAAATCAATGGAGATCATATTGATGGAATGGATCATGTCTCCAGGACCACATGCAAGTGACTCAACATTAGCAAAACTTCCATCCCTGAGATGTGGTTCTAGGGGTATGGGGATCTCCGGATCCAGTCCATGAATAGACTATCGGATGGGATCATTGGGCTCAAGGAGCTCCATGTACGTTGGTGGATCAGGAAACACCATATGATAAATCACATTAAGATTCGATGGTCTCCCTCTAAGGTGAGGATGGAGATTGATCTCTCTGTACATCTCCTCGATAGTATAAGGTGCATTATGATAGCGTAAGTAGGGAGGTCCTAAATAGGCTCTCTCTATCTCATCTTCATCATCACTATCATAATACAAGCCCTCACCTCTACCTACTGGAATTGGGTGATGCTCTAAATAAGGCCTCATGTAGGCTATCTCTTGATAGTCATCATCGTTATCGAGAGGCTCTTCACTCATGTTCATTGATTCCAGAGGTAAAAGATGATGCAAGAGTGTAGGGCCCAAGTAGGCCAACTCGGTTTCATCCTCGGATTGCTCATTGTTTGAGGATAACTTAGCATCATCTATTCCAGAATCGTAGTCTAGTCCATCACTTTTGATGATGGATACTGCATGAATGTCCTCAGAAGCAACTTTTGATTTGGTATCTATAGTTGTGTCTAGATTCTGGAAATGCATACCAATATCATCGATAGCTCCATGACTTTGATTGTCCAAGTTAGCTCTTGGAATGGGTTCTGGGCCGGTCTCCACCAAGATGTTTGCATGATATCTCTCGGGTGGCTCTATAGTGATATAAGTCACTAGCCGGTTATCCCTCTGAAATGTAGAAGGATTAGGGTGATAAGGATTGAAGTCAACTTCACCCCCAGATTGAGGTATAGGTGGTCTAAAGATGTCATGAGGAGTTCATCCTATCCTCCACTATAAAATCCCAACCCAAACCTATCAGTAGGTAACTGATACTGTGGTTCTATAGGCCTCTTACGCCCTTGCTCAAATAGTCTGAGATCGTAACCATGCCAATGGTAATGCTCGAAGTATCACATGGCGTAGTCTGGGTTAGAAAGATAATGAACATTCATGGTGAATGGTTCATTATCATCCTCATCCATGGGTGTGGGAGATGCAATCTGGTCTAGCCCTCCATAGATGAAGTTGGTTTGGTTAGGTGGTACCCCCAATGGTTCCACCATCCCTATGGGAAGGTGATGGGCTCATGGTCGGCCCATGTCCTATGCAGTCTCGATAATCGGTGTGAACATCACATTCTGCATGATGTATTCCCCTAATCTAGGATTAACCAAATGGATGGTCACCTATGGTGCAGATGACCCTACTGAAGATGTAGGTGAAGCAGGTTGAAGTGCCTCTTCGACTTCTCCTTGAATTTCCTCTACTTCCATGGGAGTAGGGGCTTCAATGATAATTGGCTTGGGCATTTGCTTTATCTTCTTTTTACCCACATTTTCTTTCAACTTCCTATCATCCTTCTGTATCATGGATGTAGTCGGTCTAATAGAAGTAGTTGTCGTGTGCTCCGATCATTGAGATATAGATGTTGCAGGTCTAGCACACACTTCTTTGATTTTACCTCCTAGATATTTGATTGGTGATGTTGGTCACACATCTAGGTGCATTGAGGGGAGCACAAATTCCCTCGGCAAATCTACTAGATTCACGTATTTAAAGGGTTCTTCATCCGAAGGCACCACGTGAACCTATCCCTCATGAATGTATTTGATACATTGATGTAGAATAGAAGGGATACAATGCATCTCTCTGATCCAAGGCCTCCCTAGAAGTATGTTATATTGCATAGCACCTTCGATTACATGACACATCATCGGGATGGTCTTCAGCCCCACTTGGATAGGTAGGACTATAGTACCGACCATTGAGCATAAGGCATCATTGAAAGCTCTCAACGTGAAGGTAGAAGGGATGATATGCATCTTGGGTAACTTCAAGTGAGTTAACGCCTTGGTAGTTATGATATTTATTGATGACCCCATGTCAATCAAAACCCACTTGAATGGTTTGTGATTCACACACGCAATGATATGCAGTGGTGGGTCTGCTATAATAGTGGAAACCATCTTGACTTCATGGTCATGAAATTGAATGACCGGTTCCTAACACTGTTGCACATGCCCCACGAAGTGTGTAAATGCTTCGGGATCCTGAGGCTGCACTTCTATGGACCTTAAGATGTCCATGAGCATCTCCTTATGCTTAGGAGACTACTGAATTAGCTCATAAATTGACAACTTTACTGGAGTTATCTGTAGGTTTTGGACCAACCTACTCCTGATGGTCACCACCGGTCTAGTTGGTGGGCCAGGCACATGTTGGGCTGGCCTTGGAGGAGGTGCAGCTTGGACTCTAATAGGCATTGGAGGTTGATTCGGTCATTCATACCTCACATTTCTTGTGACAATGTTGACCATTCCGATGAACCCCTGGGTTGGTGGTTCGATGCGTACTTGGTTGACTTGGCCAACATTATTCTTTGGCACCTCATGATTTGGTAGAGGATTTTTGTAAATCCCCATATTTTGATTATCAGGTGCTTGTGGGTTGTCGACAAGAAGCGTACCTCTTTCGATCATATTTTGCACAAGATGTTTGAAAGACCAACATACCTCGATGTCATGGCCTTTCGATCGGTGAAAGATGCAATATTGATCATCCTTGTAGCCCTTAGGCTTAGGCTGATTAGGGTCCATTAACTTGACTTCGGGTAAGTTTATAGCCTTCGCCTCGCATAACTGATGAAAAATCAAAGCCAAGGACTCCGATAACTGAGTGAATACATGAGGTGGGCGTTGTTCCTTATTTTTACCCTTATAATTGTTGTTGCACTGCTCATATTGCGTAGGAGGAGGTTGGGCTTGATAGTTTCGTTGTTGTTGCCCCTTATCCCCTTTTTGAAGGTTCAACACCACCTGATTAACATGGGCTGGCTTGGCCTGTTGTCTCTCAGTGCTTTTCTTATGCCCCTCCTTATTCTTGAGCTTCAAGTTACCCTCTTGTAACTTGATGTCCTCTATCACCTTGGCTTGTGCCAAAGCCTCTTCGAATGTCTGGTATTGCTGCAACTGTAGCAATAACGAAATGTGCTTGGCACAACTCTTCATGAACATTCATGTTAATTCAGAGGATGGGATGGAGAATGGTAGCTTTGCCATCATTTTCCATAATCCATCACTGGCTCATCGTCATGTTGTGTTAGAGCGGCCAGGTCGGATAAGTTTACCTTCTTCTTGATGTCGAAGGAGAAGCAGTTCAAGAAATGCATCAGCTAGTTGTTTGAAACTAGTGATGTTGTGCCTCTTTAATTGGTTGAACCACTCTCGAGCTGGGCCTGAGAGGGTCATGATGAAGGTGCATAGGAGTAAAGCATCATTGCTCTCAATATGAAAGCACATATCTAGAAAACTAGTCACGTGCTCCTGTGCATCTTCCTCTCCTTGAAACTTTTCTAGTCTAGGCATCTTGAAATGCTCAGGATATGCTGGAATAGGCACTGACATGCATAGAGGTTCATTATGAATTTTTTTCAAGGTAGGCTTTTGATAAGTCATTCCTTGCTTCTCTATGGCTTGGACCTTCTCTGCTAAGGTCTTATAGGCTTGCGAGGAAAGAAACTCCTCTTCTCGAGATTGCCTTGGAGGCACCCTCGGAGGCAGATTCTTCCTCGATCGAGGTGGGGGACTAGGCTCGCCCTCCTCCTCGAATTGGGATATTTCTAGATATTCTTGTTCTAATTCCTCTCCCACTTCATTCTCATACTGCCTATGCTCATGTTGTTCGGATGCTGGACGTCGATCTCTATGTTGAGCCGTATGGCGAGTATGTGTGTCTATGTTCTCAGGGTGTAACTCGGGCTGTGAAGCCACTCGTCTATCGACATGCTCCCTGATCTCACTATGAGGAGGTAAACCGGTGCTAGCCAATCGATCCTCTCTCTACATGCTCCTTCTGATCGAGGATGCATTGTTCACGCATGCGCTGTTCATATAATTTTTATCTTATGAACCTCTGCCTCTAAGAATTCTCATTTTTGAGGCACTCTTTCTCTGTGCGAACATCCTCCAATTGATCTTGGAGAATCTGCCATCTCTGTTCTGACATCAGTCTATGAGCTCTATCAACATGATCGATCATATGAGGCCTCTAGTGAGTGCGCTCTGTTCGAGTGACTTTATGGGTATGTCCTCCAATGGACTGATTTGCCACACTCTTGCCTCGGTCTATAAAGATGGCATTCATGTCAAGCTGTCTCCTATACTCAGTGCCTACATGCGATGCAGGAGCACGCATGTCTCGAGAATACTTGGAGCACTCTCCATGTTCTTGGGTAGTCCTAATGGTGCTTGTGCTACACTCACTCATAGGTCGAGAGGGTGCAGGTGTAGGCTTATATCCTAGATGCCCTAGGACTCTATCTAGACCGTCCAACTATTTGCTATGCCATGGCTCATGAGGTGGCATACCATTTGCTCCCACTTTGGATATATCTATGGTGAACTTAGAAGGTTCACCCCTATAGGGAGTCTGTGCGGGCCTATGCTTAGAAGTAGCCCTCTCCGTTCACCCCTGAATGGGTGGATCTTGGACTTGTCTACACTCTAATGGTGGAGGTCATGAGCCTCCCTTAGATACAGGTCGAAGGGGTACCAATATGGATCCCTCGATGACATATTCTTTAGCTGAACCTATGGATGCCCATGGAATGCAGTCATTATAAATGCTACCATGTGCGAAACCCCCATGCTAGGAAGTCCCATGCTCTGATCTGTGTCTAGAGGGATGTCTAGTACTTCCTCTAATCGAGGTATTCTCAATGGAATCCCCTCATGTGGAATTATCCCCTCTAATACTCATTGAATGACGTCTAGGAGGATTCTATGATTGAGGGTATTCCACATCGTGTTGTGCACTAGGTGGAGCTTGGGCTTCGATCTCGGGTCTATACCCGGATCGACCTCTCTATGTTTGCACCATTATGTATCCTATGTCTAGATTTAACTTTTATTAACATGCAAAGAATACAATGATGATTATCTCCTTTTACAGTTTTAAAATGAGCCCTAAATTGTTTGATGTGTTTTCAATTTGTTGTATCAGTAAAGTAACTCTTGTCATGTTTTGCAATACATTGATGATTTTCTCAATTGTTTAATGGCTTTCACCTGTATGCTCATAGCTCGACAACCTGGCGATGAACTCCAGGTTACGTAATCCCCCTAAAATGTGGTGATGAGGTCCACACCTAGGCAGGGAGCACAGGTCCTCCCAGATCCTCACCCAATCTCACCTAGTCAACGTTATACCCTTTGAAGAGAAGTACATGCAAATTTTTTGGGCTACGGATGGTTCTTGGATCCGGTATTGGTCTAGTAACAAGAAGGTATGAGGGAGTTGGGCCAATGGATGGAAATCACCTCCACCATCATTGAAACCCTACTAGTGGTTGGATGTGACTCCCAACTCACTAGCGTTTACTATGAAATGTGGTGTGTGTGGTTCCTTTTAATTTGCATGAAAATAAAGATGCATAATACAACATTCAAATGATTCTTCTATATGCAATGTAAAAAAGAACGTTTGAAATTAAGAAAGCATGCATGATTAGTTTTACATGATATTTTGACAATGCATACTAACGATGGTATGGCCACTAATCGGGCCTCATGCAAGCAAAACTAACATACAAGAGGGGCCTAGACCACTGGATACTAGGGTGGACTACACTCAGAGGTCCATTGTTCCTAGAAGTGACTAGTAGATCCTAATCAAAAGACCTAAGGACTCAATGCATTTAACATTCCTTCATTGCCTTCCCTAATTATGCTAACATTTTGCACATTCTAGAAAAACACAGACAGAGAACAGAAAAAAATAGAATGACAGTGGGACCTACCTCAGATCCTCATTTGATTAAGCTTTTTCTCCCTGTTGTCTGATTTGTCAGATTCTGATCGCAACTCTATGGCGCGGTGACCACTATTGCCCGTGGATGTCAACCACGGTGACAAATTTTGACCATGACTATCAACCATAGTGAGCACCTATCATAAAAAAATGATAGAAGTCAAAAATTTGAGGCATGAAATGTGGAGTTCCATCATGATCACCTTCTGTACTAATCCAAAAAGGGCTCACACCTATCGGTTCCTATTGCAAGAATTGAAAGATACACAAAATGCATACAAGAACAAGAAATTGACAACAAATTGACAATAAGAAATACACTTTATTCCATTATATTTGAAGCCAAAGTCAAATTACAAGTACATCCCTCTTAGGGATAATCACTTTGATACAATTGTTACAATAGGATGTAATGTTTCCCTCTCAAGGGTAGGTGTGATTTCCAAGTGCCTTTTCAGGATGACACAAACTGCTCTAGGGTGTCGATGACCCTCTTCTCCATGATTAGAGGTATTTGTTGCCTTGCATCCCAAAACCTTGTTAGTCCTACGTGCAATAAACAACAAGAAACATTAATAGCAAAGGAGGCCTCTCTTGATGAGGCTTTTAAAGGGTGCTTGCACAAAAGATAACATGATAATCAAGAAATCAAGAAAGTGATTCAAAGCATGTAAATTGATCTAAATCATGATGATCTACCATTAGAAACATGAAAGAAACTAAGATGAATCTATCTAAGCTCCTAATTAACCAATTGAAGACATGAAAGCATGAAAAATATTCGTTATACCTACACTACAATAATGAAGGGAAATTGTAATTAACTCTTAATCTATCGGTCAAATGTCTCTAGAATACTGAATTAAACCTACAACATGATTAATCTAACCTAGTTAAATAGATTGCAAAACAAAGAACAAGGAAATCAGGGATTACCCGCTGACCATGGGTCCTTCAAGCGGTGGGCACTGTTCACCATGGCTGACAGTCACGGCTGAGCCTGAAGTAAGTTTACCCTCCAAATCAGGGCCAATTCTCTGATTCTCCTTGCCAAATTGATGGTCAAGGGTCACCTCTGTGTCCTCTGATAGATTTGGTAGTTGAATTGCTCAGTGAGTGCATGGATTGCACGGATTAGCATTTCTTGGCTCTCCTATCCTCCTAGGACCTCCATGGCAATGTGATCTCCAATTGGGTAGCAAAAGTATTCCTATCAATGCATGTGAATGATTATGCAATTCGACAGGGCTTCGCTGCTCAATTGATTATGCTTCTCTCTCTCTTTTCCCCAATTTGGAGGGGGATTATATAGCAATTGCCAAGGGCTAGGGGTGGCTTCATGAGGAAGCCTAGATCAATATTGGGTGGTTGAGCTTGTTGGATGGAAGGATCCAAAACCTTCCTCACTCAAACCGCTCCAATCCACAACCAATTGGCCGTTGCAACCGATTTTGGGTCGGATGAAGGCCAACTGACTCTGAGTCCTGACCATGGCTGATAGGCGTGGTCAGCTCTGCTAACTGTGGGTGTCAGCAGTGGCTAGCACTGACTAGGCAAAGGTGCCCAAATGAGTGGTAAAAACCACTGCTATACCTTGGTATCTATCCAAGGTCTTCCATATGGTCTTCTAGCATGTCCCATATGAGTAGTCACCTCATGCATTTTAGGTGTCTACAGTCTGATACAATATCTATTGCTTAAGATAGCTCAAAAGATAAATTAGATGCTATTAAACCCCTCAATGATCTTAACAAATTGTACCTTTGTTGATTTCCTAGGAGGATGCCTATTTTATGGTAGCTACTACTATTATAATATCTAGTCATCCTGGCTCCTCATAGACCTCATGCAGTCACTCCACCTCCACCTCAATCACCTTTAATGCACTTGAGGCCACTCATATTTGATAGGATATTTCCATCCTTGAGTGGAAACCCCTCGCTATCCATCAATATGGTTTCCATTAATTTTACCATGCCACTCCATAATCCCAGAAACCTTTCAAAACCTTTGTACCTCAATCATGAGGCCATTTATTTTTATTGCACCATAATACCACCATCATCCATAGAGTTCTTCCCTTGCAAAGAGATGTTATAACCATTTCATTTCTCCTAAGGACCACCTGATGATGTTTTTCAATATGAGATCGAACCTGATGAAATAATTGATTCTACAAATCCAATTGATGACATCCATTTGATCCCTACACCTCATTAGCTCAAGGAGGGATCCCACATGTCAGTTGAGAACACAATTGATATGGATATTGATATTGATCCCATAGTTCCTATAAATATCAAGTTGGAACATAGTCTATCCCCATAGAAATAAGTTGATATCATAGCTCTATTTAAAGAGAAAAGAGAAGTCTTTGCTTGGTCTCACAAGGATATGTTGGGTCTTGACCCAATTTTTGTCATGCACAACCTTATGCTCGATCCAAAAATCAAATCATTCAAGAAAAATATTAGAAAGATGCATCCAAAAATTGTATTAATGGTTAAAAATGAACTTCAAATTTTTTTGGATGTAGGGTTCACCCATAGATTATCCTGATTGGGTTTCCAACATGGTACCCATAGGAAAACCCAATGGGAGGATTCACATATGCATAGATTTTTGAGATCTCAAAAAAGCGACTCCTAAGGATGAATTTTCCCTTCCAAACATTGATGCTCTAGTTGATGCAACTATAGGACATGAATTTTTATCCCTCATAGATGGTTTCTCATGCTACAATCAAATTTGGGTCAATCTCAAAGATCATCCCAAGATAGCCTTTACCATGCCTTGGGGGACTTTCTGTTACAAATTCATGTTATTTGGCCTTAAAGATGTTGGTGCACCATATCAGTGGGTCATAACATACATATTTTATGACTACATACACAAAACCTTGAGGATTACATAGATAATTTACTAGTTAAATATCTATTGCATCATGAACATGTAGATGTTCTAAGGAAGGTCTTTGATCGCCTCATCGAGCATAACATTAGACATAACCCCAAGAAGTGTGTCTTCGGAGTTACATATAGAAAAATCTTGGGTTTTACAGTTTCATAATGAGGCATCAAAGTTGATCCCACCAAATTTAAGGTGATACTTGAAATGCTTCCCCCTACCAACCTTAACTAGC
This sequence comes from Wollemia nobilis, assembly GCA_028583015.1. NCBI lineage: Eukaryota > Viridiplantae > Streptophyta > Pinopsida > Araucariales > Araucariaceae > Wollemia > Wollemia nobilis. The sequence continues at coordinate 688,335 of JAQPPZ010016980.1, read as the reverse complement.
TTCACAGCTTACAATAAAAGGTAGCATCTATCCGATGCTTCATAGCGTAACTTTTGGATAAATGTAAATCAATGAATCATCTATTACAAAAAGGGGTTCCATTCAATTGGGATAATGAGTGTCAAAAGGTCTTTGATAAGTTTAAACAGTACCTAGTGTCTCTACCAATTTTAGCTCCACCTCAACCAGGTGTGCCATTTTTACTTTACATATCAACTACTGAATTTACTTTAGGGATTATGTTGACCCAAAAGAATGAAGAAAATAAGGAGCAAGATATTTATTACATCAGTCACACCCTGGTTAGCTATGAGTTCAAGTATTCATAAATTTAGAATATTTTCTTAGTAGTGATATTCACCACTAAGAATCTATGCCATTATATGCTCAATCAAAAAACATATGTCTTGTCTAAGGAAAGCCCTTTGTAGTACATGATGATTCGAACATACCATAATAACTATACTACAAAGTGGATCATGTTTTTGATAGAATTTAACCTTGCATTCATAAGTTAGAAATATATTAAAGGTCAATTAATTACTGATCTAGTAGAGGCTCCTCTTTAGGACAATTAGCCTCTTACCATCAAGCTGGTTGATGATGTTGTTTTTACATTATCGGACTTGATAGAACTAGAAAAATCTAAAAATAAATATGATATGATGTTGTTCGTGTGAGAAAGGGGTGGTGTGAGAATCATGTTTTTCACACTACAAGGGACTTCTATGTCCCTTTATTTTAAACTCAATTTTCCATGCACTAATAATAATGGTGAATACAAGGCCCTCCTTTTGGACCTTCAAGCAACTATCGCCATGAAAATCAAGAAGCTAAACATATTCGATGATTCCTTACTCAATTTTAACTAAGTCAAGGAAATCTACCAATGCAGGTGTCCAATTTTATAGTCTTACAAAGCCCTTATGGATAAGCTATTAGCTAAATTGGAATAGTACAATATTGAGGCAATCCCTCGTACATCTAATCATTTTGCAAATACCATGGCTTATTTGGGATCCTTAATTTTGAAAAACCCTTTGTATGATATTATAACCATACACATCAAAAAACTTTCACAATCAATGATTTCACATGTGGCTTAAAAATATTGAACCTTACCATGAACAGTTCCTTCACATACATGAACTTCTAAAACATGCTTCCTAGGGGTCTTTGATCCCAAACAGTCCTTTTGATAACAACTCAATGATCTATCTTAAGGTACTATCCCAATCAATATTTATGCAAGATGAATCTTAAAGGAAATAAGCAGTTCATTTAGTCGAGACTCAACAATATCAAGATTGGTTCACCCAACTAAGAGATCTTCTAAAGCTTGGTAATATCCCTTCAAGATTATCGCATGCCGTAAAATGAACATTCAAATAAAAAGAAACAAAATATGTCTTTTTAGGAGATATTTTGTATCATCAAGGCTATGATGGTATTCTCCTTCATTTTCTTGAGCCCCATGAATCTTCTTGGGTATTTTTGCAATCTCACAATAGTACTTGTGGTGGCCATTTCAACAGTATGGCTATCACTAAGTGCATCCTCTAAATGGGCTATTATTTGCCTACCATGGATAAATATTATTGTGCTTATGTTAAGAAGTGCATGAAATGTTAGCATCATCCTAATATTTTGCACGTACCTTCTCAAGCCTTACAATCGATTCATTGGGTATGGCATTTTTCATAGTGGGGCTTTGATTTATTTTGGAAAATATTACCCCCATCTTTGGGCTATCACATGTTTATCTTAATGGTCATAGAGTATTTTACCAAATGGGTGGAATTAGTCCATCTTACCACTATGATTGGACCAAGAATTATGGAGTTCATACTCCATAATATCATATATCATTTTGGTATTCCATCCAAGATCATATTGGATAATGGTCCCTCATTTAAGAACAAATATGTGTAAGTGTTGAATGCAAAATATAACATTCAACACAACTTTTCTATGCCCTATTATCCACAGGATAATGAACAAGTAGAGGCATTAAATAAGATAATCATTTCCATCCTCAAGAAGACTATCAAAGATAATCACAAATATTGGCATCTCAAATTACCTCTTGCATTATGGGCTTACAAAACTAGCATTAGGATGCCCACTAGGGAAAATCATTTTTTGGTAGTATATAGTGTTGAGGCCATTATGCCCTTGGAATTGGAAATTCCTTCATTGCACATATTGCTCCAAGATTTCATCAAAAACAATACTACGTGACAAGCTCACCTTGAGAAATTGATCCTTCTTGATGAACGACATGTTAACGCTCTTGAGCACCTCTAAATTTATCAAGATCACCTTAAGCAAGCTTATGATATGAAAGTCCATCTTAGGGACTTTAAATTTGGGGATCTTGTACTTAAATATTTTTTGTAGAACTCCAACTTGCCACTACACTTACAAGACAAATTCATGGTAAACTGGTTATGCCCATTTATCATCACACAGAAGATAGGGCATGTGACTTATAGGTTAACTTATTTTGAGGGTGTTAAGGAACCTGAACCTCTTCCACTTGTAGGTATTTTATGCATAACACACAATACATATAAAAAAATAAGAAAATAAAAATCATAAAAATATTAACAAAACATAAAAAAAACAAAAAGCATTGCATTTTCATTTGCATTATGTTCCACCATGCATTTCATGTCGTTGCATTTTATCACTTGCATTAGGCATGTTCTTTAATTGCATTAGCATTAGGACTAGTTTTGTTCTTGCATGCTAGGATATGGAACCACACCTGTATATTTGTGTAGACACCAAAATCTAGGTATTTGCATCCCACCACACAATTTTGCATAGTAAAATTATATGCCTAAGTCTAAACTTAGGTGTATAAATCTTGCACATTAATCTATTTTCCAAATTTTATTAAATATGGAAAATATTCCTAGTATATATTGTGTCTCCTCTTGACACTTGTACTAGCCACCTCTACCCCTCACCTTTACCACATCTCACATCTCACTCCACACATTACTCCACTTTCACCTACTCACATGCTACCAATCGACCTAAGTGAGATTCTGTAAGTGAATCACTACAACTACCAAGGATAGGTGGCTGCCCAGTACCTACCACTTGGCATCCTTGGCTTACACCTATATGTTTCCTCTGAAATCAAATATTACTTATAAAATCAAGGTCATTCTCATAAAGCAAAGGAGGCTGATATTCACATTGTTGCACTTCTAGAGTCGCTACAGGAGGTCACCTACGCACTTGAAGATCAACTCATTAACACTTTTGTATTAGACCCTAGAAGCTCTACCATTTCATTCTCAACCATCGGTGGAAGTTTACACTATCTCAAATGTGATAGGGTATTTTCTCAAATTCCACCCCATATTTACACAGGCACAAACGTGGTTCTGTGTTTTCCCAAATGCAAGCCCGCATTTGCCCAAATGTGGGCCCGCGTTTGTGTAGAAACACCAAATATGTTTTGGCTATATCTCACTCATTCAAACTCAGATTGAGATGCAATTTTGAGGGTAGCTTCCTAACATTTCCTAGGATATCTCCACAAATATTTAGGCTATTTTAATCAATAGAGAGTTAAAATACCACCCATGGTTTTCCAGTCCCATCTACATGAATGCGGTTACTCAGGAAACCATTTTAACCATTAATAGACATACCAGGCTAGGTAAAATCAACAAGGTTTCATGTTTTTATTGCTTTTTATCTTTTGCATCTTATGTTATACTACATGTAAGCATTCACATTAGGGTTTTAGTAGTTTTATTTTATATCACAAAGGGCTTCACATTGTGGAAGCCCTTCATATGCTATTAACCCTCTTTTGGTAGGACATGTGTGCAGGAGATAGGTCTTTGAAGTGCTACTAAAGCTGGAGTGGTCCACCATAGGATACACAAGCCCACTCACCAACTAGATTGGAGCAAAAGGGAGATCATTGACACCACCCACACTTTGATTTTGCCAAAGGGGCTTCACCCCTTTGTGCCCATTGTAATCTGAAAGAGCAAGAATACTTGTAATCATACCCCAACACATTTGGGGCAAAAGTATTGTAAAGGAGACTAAGGCTCCGCAAAGTTCAATACAAAATCAATCATTTTCATTAAAATATTGGCTATTTGTTTCATTATTTGGTGTCATTCCTTTTTAGCTTATAAAATGGTGATCACGGTGGGACCCCTAAAGGGTTCCATATCTAATTTGCCCTTCTATTTTTTATACTAATATTTTTATGTCTGTTGTTGCAGGTTTTTGGAGTTCAATTGCATGGGAATTGAAGATCACAATCATGAGATTTGGATCCTATTTTGGATTTATCCTACACCTGAGGAACCATGGACGAGTGGTTACAGACCTTAGAAACCACAAACGAGTGATTTATGACCTAACAACCACATATCAATTTTTGTAGACCTACACAATCGCACATCAGTATTTGAAGAGCAACAAGGGAGCAATGAAAGGATCACAAATCCATAGAATTTAAACCCCCCTTATTTCTTGTATTCTACAATATCACTAAGTTTAGGTCTCTGTTTGCTTCTTGTAATTAGGTCTTAGGTTAAAAAAAGAGAGAAGGAATTTGCATATTAGGACCTAGGTCATCTGCATCTATCTATCCAGGCAACATCAGGGTTTCAGGTTTGCCTTGCCAGGTTTTTTGAAAATATAGTTGAAATGTGTGTCCACGTTTGGATTGTCCCAACCGCACACCCACGCTGGATTAAATATCCAACGGTGTTTGACTAAACCCAAACATGAAAGGGCATGTGGCTCGGTGCTTCAGAACCCTTAGAAGGTATTTTTAAAATCAACTTTTTAGCCCTTGATTTGAAAAATGTGTTGCCTTTGTATGTTTTTTGTTCTCACATTTAGGCATGAAAGAAAAATTGCACTTTAGATTTGCATAAAACCATAGTAAAACAAGAACTTCACACACCTGCACACTCAATTAAACATTGGTAAGGTTGGATTTCATCACCAACCCCCAATTGAGACCCCATTTATTTTTGTCTAAGGCTGGTCCAAGAACCATCCTAACCGAGGAATAGAGTAGGTATCTCTCTTTGAAGAGGTATATCATTGACTAAGGTGAACTAGGTGAGGACTAGTAGGACCTGGGCTCCCTCATCGAGTTTGGATTTTATCACCAAGCCCTGGTGGGATTCATAGCTTGGATTTCATCACCAAGTTAGTGTGTGTGAGCATCTGGGTGAAAACCTTAGATCTGCATAGGCAACAAAAAAAAAACAAAAAACCTCATAACTCCAAAAAAATCAAAAACCTCAAAAATCCAAAAAAAAATTTCAAAAATCAAAATGAAATCTATGAAAACTTAGGAAAATATTTGTTTGTTTTTTTTCTTTGCGTGCTTTGAATTTGCATATCCATCACATCTTCATACACATACTTGCACATTTATCACCTCATATCACCCTTATATTATGGTAAAAACCCATGATCAAGCTAGAAAGCTATCCCAAGTCCAGAGTTAGCCGTCTTCATCCACAAATTTCCCTTCTTAGTCTTCCCAAGCCCCTACCACTTCAGTTTTAGGGTAAGTCAATGTAGCCTTTACTATGATTTTGAACTTAAATGTTGAATCGTCTAGTGGTGCTCCACTTCGAACATAAGTCTAATGTAGAGAGCTACTCATGCCACCATTTAAAAAATTCCTAGGAGTGAGCCACCCACACCATCTGATGGTCATGTCACATATGTGGATATGTATGCTATTAAGACTTATTTGAATGTAACTAGTTTGATATTTCCATCATTACCTCCACTCACCATCCCACCTTGCACCATTCCCACATCACAATAGAAAACCATCTTTTCACACTCACAACATGCCAATAAAATCATAGCGAATCCAATTTTCAAACCAACTGCTATAACCATGACTAATATTCATCCATCATCCTCATATCAACACACTTCCATACCATCACATCAAAACATTATCTATGAAACACAAGTCAATGATGCTTTGTATATTCTCGCATCCATCCCATCCACTACATCCATAGATCTCATACATCATGCCATCCCTAATTCAGTGGCAATGCCTTCCACCTATCATTCACCCACATCCACTCACATAGTTGCCACCCAACCAGCTCAATCATCTACCCCCTATGTGGTCATACCATCTTCATTCATGATTTCTTTACAACAAGAATTTTTGCATTTGTAACAATTTCTTATGGATAATTCTAACCAAAGAATTAATATCGATCTACAACAATATTCATAGGGACTAGATCCTAACCAACCATATACATCCCATCCACATACCTTCTTTACCCAAGATCCATCTTGGGTGTCACAACCCCCAACCATAACCATACCCACTAATCCACTTCATCACATGTATGCTAGCTCTTCAGGTCAGCATACCATCATACCCCCATCTCCTCCTCATCATAAAATTCATCAACAACAATAATTCCATAATCCATTTCACACTAACATCCATCATCATAAAATCCCAACTAACAATACACATAATTTTCAACAGCAACAAACAAATTAGAGTTTTAACCCTTTGCTAGAAGATCCTAAGTTTTAGTTTTAATAGAACCAAATTGTTAGCTTGACCATGTAAATTATAGGTATTCTATATCAAAAACCCACCTTAAGGTAGCTAATAAATCACCCCATTCATTATTCAATACCATCACCACCTTACCCAATAGATTTTCAATTACTAAATTTTGATAAATTCAAGGGGGATGCGGACCCTAGGAGCATGTGAGTAGATTTATCAATGCATGTTTTCGAATTCAAGAGAACAATACTCTAATGCTCAGCACATTTCCTTAGACATTTTGAGGAGATGCCCTATATTGGTATAACCATCTCCCACACCAAAGTATTTATGCTTTCAAGAAATTAGTAGACTGATTCTTTGAAATTTTCTCTATGAATGTAAGAAAGAAAATGTTAGCTTTTGGAACCTTAAAAATAAAGGAAATGCATTCACAAGTATATAAATAAACATGCAATGATACAAATATGATAATAAAAAAAAACCATGCATGAAAATATGATAGAAAATTTGATACAAAACTCTATAAATGCTCATATAGAAAGCTCACAAAAATTACAATGCTCCTCTCATGGAGTTTACAACTCCTCCATGATAACAAAATGGAGCTACATTGTGACTACTACTACCACACCTTTGCACTATTTTCACTCTTTCTCAATCACTCAAAATTAGGTCTTAATATATAAATATAGGTTACTTGCCTCTCACTCAAACCCTACATGCACATTTACATCATTGCATATTCTAACACTTGTGCATTTATTCTATTATATTAATAAAGCAATAACTCCTAATATAATCCTACACTAAATATGCACCCATGAGGGTACACTAGGAAATAACCAAATGATTTAATAGCCATATTTTCCAACACCCCCTGTATTACATTATTTGGTTTGAATACATTAGTCTTCAATATGGATATTTCTCTTTTGTATAGTCTTCATATTAATGTTATTCTTATCCTTATTTATATTGTTGATAGCTGAATAGAATGAAGTTTTATTGTTCTCTCATTCTCTTAATTTTTAGTCTTCTATTTTTTTGCTTATGCTTGTGATATGCTAGTTCTCCATATGTTGTATCATGTTGTTCAATAAATGAATTTGTATTGTTTTGAAATGCAATATTATCTTGTAAAATTTTCATAAATTCTAGAGCATATATATTTTTATGAATTGATCCAATGGCTTCAATTTATCCTTGATTTATTATGAGGCACATGTTGACTCCATTTGAGTGTTTGAAGTCAATTTTCCTTTTGCTCTCTATTAGATTTGCTATTGAAATGAGATTGGAAGATAACCCTGGAATATACATGACATTATGTAGTACAAAATCTACAAATGATTTGCTAGGAGCTACACATCCATGACCATGAATATCGTAGAATTTTCCATCTATAATTCTTAGTCTATAGTTGTTGATTTCAAGACAATCAAACCATTATAGATTTCTTGTCATATGATGACTTGAGCATGAATCTATGTACCAACTATCCTTTTTAGTTTGATTTGTGAGGTTATTTGAGTTTATACCGATTCTATACCTTTGGTATGACATATTGGATGTGTTTTGATCTTGAGTTCAATTATAGTGAGGATATGTTCCTCTTGACAATCTTTCCATACTAAAAAGATTTAATTTCTTTTCTTTATTTTAAGGAATAACCTTGAAATCAATTATCCAAATTTTGAGGGTATGAACTATGATGCATAAACTTAACTTATATTTTGTAGAATTTCTTTTGAACCCCTAGATATTGAGGTATGATATAAATATAATTCACTTCAATCACTTACAACCAATAATTTGTAGAAAATATAAGATGAAATTAATCTTCAATGTTCTTTAGTTGGATTTGTCTATGTATCTTTTAACTCAATCTTCCAACTATAATTTTCATGCTGAAGAACACAAGCTTATATTGAGAGGAATAGATGAACAGTATACGGCCAACTTTTAATTTTCTTTCCAAATAAAATTATCCAATATAATCAATGGCAATATCAACAACAATAATCAAAGCAATTCACAAATCATCACACACAATAAAGACAACAATTTAATGTGGTTCACCCAATGTGGGCTACTCCACGAAGAAAATATTTCTACTAAATTTTCTCAAAAAATATCTTGGGAATCAATTCCCTATTACAATGTTTATAAACCTCTATCAAAAGGAGACACCAATCCCCTATGCTTTGATTTATGGATCTCTCTCCATAGGAGAACTCCTTCCCCTTTTCATTGGTTCGTGGAACTTGATACAGGAGACCTATATCTCCTCAACTGGTTTATGGATCTCTCTCCATATAAGAACTCTATCTTCCCAACTGGTTCACGGATCACAATCCACAATAGAACTCTTTCCTCTTGCTCTGGTTTGTGTATCTCTATCCATAGGAGAACTCTTTACCCTCTACTCTAGCTGATGATATTTTAAAAGTATTTTACCCCCATTGCTTTGGATTGTGGATCTCTCTCTATAGAAGACCTCAATTCTCACTACCCTAGCTAATGTATCTCTATCCACTGGAGACTCATGTCCTCTACTATATCACCTCCAAAGCTTGCTCTCAACTCTATATCAGATCTACACCAAACTCTATCCTCAAATTTGTCCTCAAGCCTTAACACAAAGCTTGATCCAATAACAAATTAATCCTGCATGTATTTGCACCAAGCCTTAACACAAATATTGAACAAATTAATAAATCAACTCTGCTCTTAAGTACTCACAAAGACTTACCTCAAATATGACTTCAAATCCTCTCAAGAACTTTCTCAATATGCTCTCAAGTCTTCACCAAGACTTACCTCAAATCTGCCTACAAGTCCTCTCAAGAACTTGCTCAATCTACTCTCAAGTATTCACCAAGAATTACCTCAAATCTACCTTCAAGTCCTCTTAAGAACTTGCTTAATTCTGCTCTCAGGTCTTCACAAAGACTTGCTCAGATCTACCTTCAAGTATTTTCAAGAAATTGCTCAATTATGCTCTCAAGTATTCACAAAGACTTGCTCAAATCTACTCTAACACATGCTCAAAATAGCTCACAAAATATGCTTAATAAATCTCAAATCTTCCACACAATGCTATCAAATACTTTGTCTAATATTTAAAGTAATTCCTTTAACTTGAATAAGCTTAAACATATTCTATCCAGAATTTGTTTAACCTCTAGAACATATAGAGAATGATGTACTCTATCAAAAACTCAATATGTTCTACTCAATCATTAAGTCTATCACTTTCACAAATCTAATTTCTAATGATTGTACATTCACTTTCAATATCACTCAAAACCAATTCTCAAGAATTTCACTCAATCATTCAACCAATGAAGCACAACTTGCTTACAAACCCTAACCAAGTGTTTCACACTACTTCCAAAAAAACACAATATGGGTCTCAAAACCTAACTCATATAATTCTCAATCTCTATCTCAAATATTCTCTAAACATTCAACCATGAAGCATATAGAACTCACTCAAACATTTCCAACAATACTTATCAAACAATCCTTTTCACTCCACCTTATATTTCACAACAGTCAATCCAACAACACTTCAACTAAAGTATGATGTGCCCATACCTTTTTACTTTGATGGAGATATGTCTTCAAAATCTGTTTCACAATCAATTTTCCTTGTGCCACTCAAAAGGTTAGATAGCAACAATCTATTTCAAAACCTCCACAATAATATTTACCTCAATAAATATTTCACCATACAAGAAACACAATAACATGTCAAGTTACAAGTACACCTTATCATTCCTTCACTTTCAAAATAATATTCAACATACATAAAAAATAAAGTTCCTTGTTTACACCTTATAATATCCCTCTAACATAAAATACCTTTCAAACCATTTTAATAATCAAACCAGGAATTTACAATTCAAATAAACCACTTACACCTTATCACTCCTACTTAAATAAAATATATCCCCTTTTAATTTTCATAAAACAAAATTCAATATAATGCTTTTTATCTCCCTTATAAAATTTCCAAAAAGAAAACCCTTATTTAAATATAGTGCCAAAAATCCATTTTACCTTATAAATCCTTTGTTCTACATCCCCCGAATAGTAACTATAGTAAATATTAAATAATATAGAGCATACCTTTTACCAACATCGCATTCGTTTTGAACAACAAAAATTTCCCCACAGTGATTTGAAATCCAGACCTCACCGCTTATAGTGGCTTTGCTTGGACTAGAAAGTGATTCCTCTACACTGCCACATCAATATTGCATAAACCTTTTTATTTTCGTTGTTTTGACCTTTCAAAGATTGCATAAACCTCACTCACTGCCACATCAATTTCAAATCTGAATCACTCATAAAAATCTGTGCTTAGTTTCAACAAGCACGCAACCACCAACGAAGCACTGTAACTCCCTCTCGATTATCATGTGCTTTTAAATATTTCCACATCATAGGGGATTAAATCAAATGCTCTATTTTATATTCAATAATTTTTGCCACCGCAGCATGTTTGTCTTTGACTCTCAGTATTTGAACTTGCAGTCAAGGTTTTTTAATCATTTTCATATCATAAAAAAAAACATATCATACTATCTTACCCAAAACAATGTAAATATTATATATGCATTGTATTATGGATTATGACGTTGATGCCTTTAACTTCGAAGAGCCCACCTTTTAATTTGATGCTTAAACTTTAGTTTAAATATTTAAATTTAAATAATTTAAATCTTTAATTTAAATATTAAATAATTTAAATCTTTAAACCAAGTAACTCCTTGGTCTAATAAACTTTATTTTGAACCATGATCTTAACCTTGTTATTAATTTACTTAGAGATTTTGATTTTGCCTTCACATTAACCTTTGACATCAATATATTTCTGTCTTGCCCCTTTAACATGAATGACAACTTAATAAACTCAAATTTCCAACATATGTACTCAATATTTTAATAACTATTTTTTGGTGTAATAATTGGTTTCTAAACTTCTATAATTTCAATTGAAGTAGAATTCCTTATATCTCACAAATTAGAAGTTTTAGAAATATTAAATGTTTGCAAACTAAATTTTGTTTACTACTCCTTATATCTCCCTATGTTAAGAGTTTGCAACTATACTTTAAAAGCAATGGAATGTTAGAGTATATCTTAAGTTCTACTAAAAGTTTATCTTGTTTAGAGTTATCACTGTTGTATGAGGTTGGTAAACTCCTAGTTATGATTAGATGACATCTATTGGGTTGTTATGATCTGATGGCTCACATTTATCGACTTTGCTATTTATGTAAAGTTCATCTTATGGAATAATTAATTAGTTTTGAGCTTTTTTCAATCTCTTGTGATGCTTTACAATTCTATTGCTCTTAGGCTTAAATATTATTGTTGTCAATATATCCAAAATGGTATCAGAGCAAGTTATATTCTTACAAACATTCAAAGATTTCTTTTTTGAAGTTCCTTTAATCTGGTTTATCTTATCTTTCTTTTTGGATGGATTTTTTTTACTTACACAACTTATTTGAAATTTGTAGGGCAGTAATTCTATTTTTGCATCTAACACCTCTTCATATTGTATCTTGGTTGTTGAACACTGCCCTTATGCACTATATCTGTTTATCTTTGAAAAAAAAATATTTTTTTAACAATAATTTACCGCTATTTTGTAATTGGGCCAGTAGTGCCAGGCCACTGTGCCAAGCGTGTGTAACCGTTTACCTACATACAATAATAAAGCTTTTTGCTTCTTGCACTCTTGTGTTGGCCAACTATCTTGTGGGTGTCTTACTTGTCTATTTGGTTAAGTAGATGCTTTGCTATTCGTGCTAACCTTGTTGTGTGTGTTATGCTTCCATGATATATATTATATGGCTTATCTATTTGTTGTTTTGTAGGTGTGAATACTAAGAAGGCGTAGTCCACACTGCCTAAGTGGGACTTAGAAGATGTGTCGTATAGGTAAGGATTGATCACCCTGACCTTTGTGCATGTTTGGTTAGTGTTGGACCATTATAACACTCGTGTCTGTGGAAGAATTTAGGAAGAGCCCCTGTGCCACGATATATAGTTTCATTTTCATGAGGAGAAAGGTATGCTACATATCCTTTCGTACGAACTTCATGCAATTATCTACACATTTGCTATGGATTCACTTGTTTAAGCAAATGTGTGTCTATTTTGCAATAACCAGATCATATTCCATATGTTGACAAAGAGGGCTATCTAGTGTTCTACGACATAATTTTTTTCTTTTCAGTGTAGTTTCTAGATAACCACAAAAACCTTTTTCTGTGTCCACCACTATTTGCATCGTACTCTTGATGGTGATGATTGATTTTTTTTCTCATGAAGCTCTGCGATGAAATTTGATAGAAAACTCCACTGTTCGATTTTCCTGAATGCACTATCATTTTTCCTGCACGTAGCCCTCTACCAATGCCTAGTTCATGTACCAAAGATACTTCTAAAATTTTAGTGAAGAGGTTAGATCATCAGCTCATATCAATAAATGTGTTCGTTAACATTGCAACATTCTCATGGTAGAGGAAAAACCACAATCAATAGGGATTTTGGAGCTTTGTGTAAAAAAAAAGTGGTAACAAATTGTACACTCATGCACTCAGCATCGTGTTATCCTTAGCGATTGCCAGATACATCTTTTAATTTTATTTTTCACATGGATTTGAGCCGTTTTCAATGCCTAGTTTGTGTACTAGAGAAGACTCCATAATTTTAGTAAAAAATTTGGGGCATCAGTGAAGTATTCACTAGCATTACGATGTTCTCGTGGTAGAGGATAAACCAAATTCAATGGGGAGTTTGGTGTGCCAGTTCACATTAGTGAATATGTTCATTGTAAATGGGATGCTATTATGGCATATATTTTTTTCCATCACAATAGTTATCTCGAGCGTGTCTTCATTCATTCCTTCAACTAAAGACATGGTGGCAACATAGTACCTTATAAAATCATTGAAGTTGGTGGTGCCTTTCATCTATTCTCATTCAAGAGTCTACCATTGTTGTTCACTACTCAAGGAGATTTATTGCAACCTTTTCTATTGCTACTATTTGAGGGTGTTGTGCAATTTTTCACTCAATATAGGGCGTTGTAACATGATCAACTGATACAAAGTGTCATGAACATGGGTAGAAAATGTTGTTCAAACACATACGATAAGCTAATATGAGAAGGTGAAGCTTGGCACTGTAGTTTTTTTTTTAACTTCCCATTTAATCCATCTACTCAATGCATCCGTAGCTGGAGATATCACGTTTGAAAGATAGTTTTGTGATCAGTAGCTCAACTTAGTGCAGTCACCACTCCCAAGCAATACTTTTTACCTTTATAACCTATCTACATTAATAGTTTTCTTTTCTATTAAAATTAAGGATTTATATTTTTATTAAAAAATATTTGCGCTGTAGCATATCTATCTACACCACTAGGAAGCACTTGAACAAAGCCTCTGTTGGCATCACAACAGCTTGTTGAAGAGTCACAATAGTGGTAATCACATGCATAGAATAGTTGGCAAGGACCTACGTTCAAAAGTATACTAGTAAAGATGTGGATGCTCTAGTATTACAGTCAAAAGAGCAAATCAATTAGAAAGGACCTACGTTTAAGATAGAACTGGTAAAGACCCAAATGCTTTAGTGTGGTCGATCTCCTGTATTATGGTCAAAAGCAATGCTTTCACTCAACATATTTTCTGTCATGTGTGAGATTATTTGTAAAGTGACATATTAAAATACATCAAATCTCTCTCTCAACTGCTTGGTTGTAAGCCTATTCTTAAAGGTATTCTTAATAGAGACACTTCTCTTATTAAAACACAATATAATATTAGGAGGGAGGATTTGTCGGTGACATTTTTTGCACCCTTTTTTGTTTATTGGTTCAACTCTTTTTTGCTTGTTTTTTTTGCAAATATGAATTCTCTAACACGAAATTCAATTGAACCAATCACTCCACACAATTATCATATCTAGAAACCAAGGATGCTAAATCTAATTGCACAGAGAGGTCTCTCTCACTTGCTAGAGAAAACTCAACCTGAACTCTAGAAAGAGTATGAAATATTTGTTCACAAAGGAAATATGTATGAAGCAATGGGATTAATAAGCATGAATGTAAGTGAAATCTTGTGGTTTCACAATACTGACTGTAAAACTTCTTTTTAGAGTAGGACAAAGTAAAAAATCTATTTGGTAAAATTGACTAAATTAGATATATGCAACTTGAAGTAGAATTAACAACCTTATCACCAGATAATTACAACATAATTTTTTACTTCCTCACAAAATTTAAAGAGCTCTTGACTCAGTTAAAAGGAAGTGGGAAATATAAAATAGAAGATGAATGTATCCATCTAATTTGGGAAAAATTAAAAGGGCCTTTCATATATTTGCAAAACCATTTCTCTCAAAAATGGGTTCTCATGGCAAAAACTTCAAAATTCCCACATTAGAAGAGTTTTGCGATAGGCTCACTAGTGAAGAAATAAAAATCTCAATTTTTGAGTCCTCTCCCTCTTATTCAAAATCCTTGGTAGCATCCAACTCAAAGAAAGAAAATTTAAGAAAAAAGAAAAGTCCTCTGTCAATTGTACCAATTGTAAAAAGGATGGTCATTCAATAAATAGATGTTGGAAAAGGTTACAATAATTAGAAGCAGCCATGAAAAACAAATTAAATTTATGTCAAAAAATAAATTGTAAAGGCTTCACATGTCCAACGAAGATCTATCAAATCTTATTCAAAAATTGGATTGTAGATTCAGGGGCTACACATCATATGACTTCTAAAAAGTCATTTGCTTCTCTTTCCTCAAGTTCTACTTTCAGAATTAAAGTTGGTGATTCATCCTTATTTCCTATCAAAGAAAAAGGTAAAATTCTCATAGATGGTAGTTGCATCAATGATGTTCTTTAAGTTCCAGATATTTCTACCAATCTTATTTTTGTCTACAAAATTTGCAAATCTAGGATGGGAAAAATAGTTTTGTTCACACCCACAGGAGTTGAAATTAGAAGCTTGCAGGAGCCAAATTCTCTTATAGATAAATGAGATATTGATCATATTTCCAGACTCTATCACTTTGAGGGTTTCAATGAAACTACTATAGCTTCATGCTTTGTTGCTCATGTAGATATTGAGAGCAAACTTTGGCATGAAATATTTGATCATCTCAATTATAGATACTTGAAGGAACTAAGTACTCATAAAATGTTAATTGGTTTACCCAAAGTCTCTTATGTTGATGGTGTTTGTCTTGGTTGTGCTCTTGGGAAACATCACCAATATCGTTTTTCCCAAGGAAAATTCCAACGAGCATCCTAACCTCTAGAACTTGTACATAGTGATTTAATGGTCTTCCCACATCCCTCTTTCAAAGGAGCTAGATATGCTTTGATATTCATAGATAATTTTTCAAGATGTACTTGGGTATATTTACTCAAGTACAAAAGTGATGTCTTCTCCCACTTCAAAATATTTAAATCCTTGGTTTAAAATCAGGCTTCTTATAGAATCAAAAAGGTTTGAAAATATAATGGGGGGGAGTACTTCAGTAATGAATTTTCAAAATTTATTTCTACTCATAGAATTATTCATCAATATTCTATCCCCCATAAACCACAACAAAATGGTGTGGCAGAAAGAAAAAAATAAATCCTTAAAAGAAATGGCTAATCGTATGCTCTACTTAAGGGATTTATCACCACTTTTTTGGGTTGAGGTAGTTAATTGTGTAATTTTCATTCAAAATTGCACACCCCACAAAAATATTAATAATTTGACTCTAGAGGAGGTCTAGTTTGACTACAAACCTCATGTCTCATATTTCAAAGTTTTTGGGAGTCATGCTTGGGCCCACATTCCAAAGAATAAAAGAAAAGCTTTAGAAAAGAAAAGCAAGCAACTTATATTTGTTGGCTATTGTGAGGATATGAAAGCCTATACACTCCTTGATCCTACTACTCATGAGGTCTTCTTCCATAGAAATATTCAGTTTGATGAATGCCTTACATCTCATAATCGTCATCCATATTCTTCTCTAGTTGATTCCATTGAACCTTCCTATTTTTTAGAGGATCAATATGATGACGAGCCTGTTTTTGAAAATTCAAAATCAGTTGCTATAATTCCTACCCAACCTATCATTTTTCCTCCAACCATGCCAAAATGGGCCCGCACCGCTATTGAGTAAACAACACCTTTCATCCAAGATCTTCTCCCTTCTAGACATGCTCCTCCCTTAGGTACTAGCCTTGTTTGTCAGTCATTTTATGGTGATCCTCAGTATTTTTAAGAGGCTCATGGGATAAAAGAGTGGGATGATTCCATGGTAGATGAGCCTTTTTCTTTGATGTGAATTTTTTTAGTACAATTGGATGGTGATGCCATTCGGGTTATCAAATGCACCCGGTACCTTTATGCGGTTGATGAACTGAGTGTTGTGGGAATACATTGGTAAGTTTATGTTTGTATATTTTGATGATATCTTAATTTTTAGTAAAAGCGAAGAAGAGCACTTGCACCATGTGAGTTGGTGTTAGAGTTATTATGGAAAGAGAAACTATATGCTAATTTGAAGAAGTGTAGATTTATTCAATAAAGTTTAGTGTTCTTGGGCTTTGTAATTTCTGAGGATGACCTAAAGATGGATGAGGAAAATGTGAAGGCAATTCTTGAATGGCCTATTCCAAAGAATGTAACATAGGTGAGAAGTTTTTATGGTTTGGCAAATTTTTACAGGAAGTTCATTAGAAACTTTAGCATCATTCTTGCACTCATAACAGAGTGTACGAAGGGGAAAAAAATTGTATGGACAAAAGTAGCAACTCAAAGTTTTGAACTCTTGAAGAAGAATTTTTTAGAATCACCCATGTTGGTATTACCTAATTTTAGTAAAATATTTGAAGTTTATAGCGATGCTTCACATGTGGGGATTGGAACTACGCTGAGCCAATAAGGGTGGCAAGTAGTATTTTCAAAAAAAAATTGAATGAGGTAAGAAATAATTACTCCACTTATTATGTACAATTTTATGCAATTGTGTAGGCATTGAGGTATTGGAGAAATTATTTTTTATCCAAGGAGTTTGCACTATACACTAACCATGAAGCCTTAAGGTATGTCAATTATCAGAAGAAATTAAACAATAGACATGCCAAGTGGGTCTCCTTTTTGTAATAATACTCATTTATGTTGAAGCACATGTTCGGTAAGTAGAATAAGGTTGTTGATGAATTAAGCAAGAGAATACTATTGATAACCACCATGTAGAATGCAGTGGTAGGCTTTGATGGGATTAAGTATTTGTATGAATCTAATGCAGATTTTGGAAGTATTGTACAATAGTATAAAACTCTAATTGTGGGTGAGGCTGGTCAAATATTTGTTGAGTATGTTATGCAGTATGGCTATTTGTTTAAGGGGAAACAATTGTGCATACCTATTGGTTCCATGTGAGAGAATATCATCCATGAGTTGCATAGTGGTGGTTTGGCAGGACACTTTGGCATAGATAAAATAGTTTCTCTTGTGGAGGAAAAGTACTATTGGTTGTGGTTGAAGAGAGATGTAATTTGATTTGTGTCCAAATATAGAGTGTGCCAGGTGGCTAAATGCCATGTACAAAATACAGGGTTGTATATGCCCTTACCAGTTTCCCTAGGATCATGGATTGACCTGAGCATGGATTTTGTGCTAGGGCTACCCCGTACTCAGTGAGGGAAAGATATTATTTTTATTGTAGTGGATAGGTTTTATAATATGGCTCATTTTATTGCTTTCTAGAGAACCAATGATGCAACCAATATTGCAATACTTTTTTATGATGAATTGGTGATACTGCATGGAGTTTTAAAGATCATCACTTCAGATCGTGATGTTAAGTTCTTGAGTCATTTTTGGCAGACATTATGGAAGAAACTAAATACAAAGCTACAATTCAATAGTGCTTATCATCTACAGACTGACATATAAACTTAGGTTGTGAATCAAAGCTTGGATAAACTTTTGAGGTGTATAGTTGGTGAGAAGTTATGATAATGGGATTTAGCCCTATCGCAAGTAGAATTTTCTTATAAAAACTTAGTGAACCGCTCGATAGGTAAATCACCAATTCAATTTTTTTATAGCCAAAACCCCAAGGGTGCTTTATATTTGATTGAATTACCAATCCATGAGCATTTTAGTGATGATGCAGAAGCATTTATTGAACATATACAACATGAAGAACACAAGCTTATACTAAGAGGGGGGTGAACAATATAAGACCACTTTTTATTTTTCTTTCCCAATCAATATTATGTAATGTATAAATAGCAATATCAACATCAGTAATAAAAGTAATGTACAAATCATCACACATAATAGAGACAATAATTTTACGTGGTTCACCCAATGTAGGCTACTCCATAGAGAAAATATTTTATTAAAATTTTCTCAATCAATCTCTTGGGAATCCTTTCCCTATTACAATGTTTATGGACCTCTGTACAAAGGAGAAACCAATCCCCTAATCAAGTTCACGGATCTCTATCCACATGCAAACCCCTTTCTCCTCTTACTTTGGTTGGTGATCTTCTAGAATAACTGTTACCCCCACTACTATGGCTAATGGATCTCTATCCACTGAAGAATCCTATCCTCACTACCCTAGCTTATGGATCTCTATCCACTAGAGACTATCATCCACTATAATCTATCACCTTCAAATATCTATCTCAAATTTTTACTAAACACAGTCCTTTGATCTAGCACAAATATGCTCAATATCTGTCTCTGGTCTAGCACAAACATGTCCTCAAATATGTACCAAAATTTATCCTCAATCTCTATCCTATGATATGCACTAAACATAGTCCTTTTGTATAGCACAAATCTATTCTTTATCTCTATCCTCAAGCCTTAACACAAATATTGAATCAATCTCAAATCAACTCTACTAGATCTGCCCCAAACCTTAACTCAAGGTTTGAACAAATCAATCAATCAACTATGCTCACAAGTCTTCTCAAATACTTCTCTCAATTTTTCCTTGTAATCTTCCACAAAATCTCACACTAATTTGTCCACAAGTCCTCTCAAGAACTTGTCCAATCTGCTCTCAACAAGTCCTCACTAGAACTTGTCTAAATATGCTCAATAAGTCCTCACTAGAACTTGTCCAACTTTGTTCTCAAGTCTTCACTAAGACTTGCGTCAAATGTACTCAACAAGTCCACACTAGAACTTTTCCAACTCTGTTCTCAAGTCTTCACTAAGACTTACCTCAAATATGCTCAGCAAGTCCACACTAAAACTTATCCAATCTCATATAAACATAAAGAAAATTTTTAGACTCAATATGCTTCACATTCATCATAATGCTCAATCACTTTCAATAACTCTTTTAGAAACATATAGAAAATTTTTAGAGACTCAATATGCTTCACATTCACCCCAATGCTCAATCACTTTTAATTAATATTTTAGAATCATACAAAGAATTGTTAGAGACTCAAGATGTTTCACACTCAACAAACTCTCAATCACTTTCAATCTCTCTTTTATCACAGAAACATATAGAGAATTGTTAGAGACTCAATATGTTTCACACTCATCAACACTTAACCTCTTTCTCAAATCAATTCAGAATATAGAACAATTTTTTTATAGAAATTGAACTATCACTTCACACATCCACTTGACTAGGTTCAATCAACTCTACTCAACCAATCACTCAATGAAATAATCCTTTCTCACAAACTCTAGTTCAAGCATATGAACACTCACTCAAATATTTCCAACAATGCTTATTAACCAATCTCACATAACAATGATATTCATGTTCTTTGCAAACCCTAGTTCAAGTTCTTCACTCACTTACTCACTTCAACAACAATGCTTATAAAACAAGGTTTTATCAACAACTCTCAATTCCAAAAAACCTTGAAGCATTAATTAAAAACACACTCAACAAGAAAAACCTTAACCAAATCCTTTTCACTCCAACTTAGTATTCACAACATTCAACAATCACTCACTAGGAAGAATATGCCCATACATTTTGTTTGATGTAGAAGTGCCCTTGGAAAACCTATCTAAATCACAATTTCCTTCTTTCCAATTTCAATGGTTAGATGACAAAAATCTCACTCTTAACACTTTCTCAAATATTCCTTAGACACAAAATACTCAAAGCTCAATTATGCCTTATTGCTCCCAACCATCAAATCATACATGAAAATAATAATTCCTTGGATACACCTTATAAAATCCAACTTAAAAAATATCCAACACCACACAACTTCCTAAAACACCTTACTACCCTTTCCAAATACTAAGGTAAATAACATCAAAAATTTAATTTTGCATAACCCTTATAACTCCCCTTACAACCTTACAAACCAAATAAAAATGCAAAAATTAATTTTTAAATACTCAACAAACCCTTCCGAAATTTTTGGCACTCAATTTCAATGCATACCTCTTACTTTCCCCAAAAGTAGGTTTCAACATGATTTGAACCGCCATCTCCCCAAGCCTAAGTGCCTTAGAGCTTGGGAGTCCACCACGTGGGCTAGTGTTGCCCACGTGAAGGAAGAAACACTTCCTTCACCTTATGCCTTAGTATGCCATTGACTTCTACGAAAATCACAACGCTTACTCTTTTCTTGGATGCAACACGATTCACAAGGTTTGCATGTATTAAAAATCAAAGGCATGGTAATTTTTCTAAGGTGGGATGATGCCCTTTTTTATACACATTTTTGGAAATTTTCTCCCATGTCGGCACTTGGAATTTGAATTTTAAAATTTTGAATTATAATTTGATAGCCCACCTTAGGGTTATAAAAATTAATATAAACTAACCTATAATTAATATTAAAATTAATTAATAATTAATTTAAATAACTTAAGTAAATTAAATTATAAATTAATTTATAATAAAAATTATATTAATTAATTTATAATTAATTTAAAACTTTCCTTTATAATATTATAAAAAATATTATAATATTATTCACTTGGGATCCTTCTTTTGCACTTTGGACCACATCTAACTTCTTGGAACCGGGTCTTGATTAACTGAAATTGGACTATCCTTTTGCACTTATTGGAGAACCTAAAACTAATGTTGCCCACTGAAACTGCCACTAACTGGTGTTGAAAGATTGACATCAATGACCACTCACTCTTGACATCAATGAAAACTCATCTACTCAAAATGTCCAACACAACAATTGCAAGAAGATGTCAGAGACAAGTTGTAGAATAGTAATACTAAGTAAAAAAAGATCGTTGATAATGGACTACAAGGGTAAAATTGCAAGACAATAAATTATACAAAATACACCAGTAAAAGAAACCTACAAATGCTTCCTTTCATTATCTGAATTCAATTGTATGATGTCTTGGGATCTTGTTTCTCTTCCTAAAGGAATAAATTTGGTTTGTTGTAAATGGGTTTACCGCACCAAGTATACAATAGATAGGTCCATTGACAAGTACAAAGTCTACTGGCTAAGGATTTTTGACATTTTGAGGGTGTTGATTACAATGAAACCTTTGCCTCTATTGCCAAAATGGACTTTGTTAGGCTTGTACTTGCACTTGTTGCATCCCAAAATAGCTTATTTTTTAGATGGATGTGAAGAGTGCCTTATTGCATGGGGACTACAGGAAGAGATATATATGGAGTAGCCAACTAGATTTATTGAGGATTATTCTCTTGTTTGTAGACTAAAGAGGTCACTCTATGATCTCAAACAAGCTCCCCAAGTTTGGTATGAGAAGATGGATTCTTTACTTCTCTCCACTAGATTTGTTTTCTATAATTCTAATGCCATAGTTTACATTTTGCGAGATGGAGATGACATCACCATTATTATTCTCTATATTGATGATTTGCTTCTCACTGGGAGCTCCACTTATCACATTTAGACTATTCAGTGCTCTATTTTGGAGAGATTTGATATTTGGAATTAGATCATTACTTCCTTGGATTTCAAATTACTCAAAAATATTTAGGGATTTTATTATGTTAGCAGAAGTCTACACTAGATCTTATTCAGGTTTAGGATGGTTGATTGTAAGCCAACTTCTATATCATTTCAGTATAGGGTTACTTTGACTTCCTCCCACACTTCACCTCTCTATTATGCTACACTATATAGATATTTTGTAGGGAGTCTATTGTATCTCACTCATACTTACTCTGACATTTCCTATGTTGTTTGTTAGATCTCTCACTTTTCCCAGTCTCCTCATTATAGCCATTAGTAGGTAGCTAAGAGGATTTTTTGCTATCTGAAAGGAATTACACATTTTAGTTTTTTCTATGGAAGATGATCTATAGACTTGGTGGGATACACTAATTCATATTGGGTAGGTCCAGTTGATGATAGATGTTCCACCTTTGTCTATGTTTCTATCTTGGTTCTTCTCATATTTCTTGGTCATGCAAGAAGCAACAAACTATTACATTATCATCTATAGAGGTAGTTTACAAGGCAGTTGTTTCAACCAATCAGGATTCTCTTTGGCTTCATCAGTTATTATTAGAGTTTGGTTTCTCCTAGAATCATCCTATCATACTTTGGTGTGACAACAGAATTACAATTCATATTTCTCGTAATCCTATTGAGCATTAGTGTACAAAAAACATTGAGATCCACATGCACTTCATTCGATAACACATTTAGGATAGTGGCCTTAGCTTGCAGTGCATTCTGACTCAGCTTTAGATTGCAGACATTTTCACCAAACCTTTGCTTCCCAAAACTACCACCAGTTGCATGTGATAATGGGGTGAAGGAAGTTTTCCTAGGGGGTGTTAATGAGGATATCTTGCTCTCCATCCTCTCTCTCTTCTTTTTCTTTTTATTTTGAAAGATGGGTTTTTCCCATGTGGTTTTCATCATCTCTCTGAAAGAAGTTCTTCTAGATATATTGTACATGAGTACCTTAAAAGGCCTTGTTTCTAAGACTCATATATGTGGATATGCCACTTGTTTGTTTATTTTGTTCCACTACCCTTAGTATCACTTAAGTGGAGGTGTTAGAGTATATTTTAAGTTCTACTAGAATATTTATCTTGTTTGGAGTTATTAATCTTGTATGAGGTTGATAAAATCCTAGTTATGATTAGTTGAGATCTATTGGGTTGTTATGATTCGATGGCTCACATTTATCGACTTTGTTGTTTACGCAAATTTCATCTTATGGAATAATCAATTAGTTTTGAGATTCTTTCAATCTCTTGTGATGCTTTGCAATTCTATTGCTCTTGGGATTAAATATTATTGGTGTTAATATCTCCAAAATGGAAATGATATAGATGCTTCTAGTTTAAATCAATATTTTTTAATATCCAATACTCTTTTCTAGAGATTTTTTCAACTTCTTATTAGTCCTACTTTTAATATCTCTAGAGTATAATGGAATTGATATTCAAACTTACAATATAGTAATGGATATTTCTCACCTTCTTGATGCTGATTTTTATTTACAAGTTGTATTGAGAGTATGTTGTTTGTTAGGACTAATTTATTGCTCTCCTTTCACTTTACTTGTGCACATTTTATTCCTCTTGTATATGGTTGATCTCTCTATATTTCTTCTCCCAAATGCTAGCTGATTGTGTAAACTAATATTCTTGCTCTGTTTTTGTATGCTATGTATACTAAGTGTGACACATTGTCTTTCTAAAAATCTAATTGATATTGTAAATTGCCACCATGCTTTTGTTGGTTTCTTCGTGCTCTTGTATTGTTGGTTGTATGTGCACTTGTATGGCTAGTTTCTACATTATTTCCAAAATAGCAGCGTATTCCTCAATGTGTTTGATGCAACCTTGGGCTCACCTCCTTTGTTTACGTATGTAGGAGCCTTCTTTACTTGGTGTAATCTAATATGGGAGTTCCAAATGACACTTGTCCTCTTCACCTTCTTGAAAATGTTTATACTTGCAACTTCTTGTAGCGCTTATGACATGTGGCACTTGTTCTTTGAAAATGTTTGTGCAACTCCTTCTTTCAATACCTGTGAAAAGTGGCACTCATATTATTACTCCTTAGTTATTTATGGATGCTATAGATGATCTTACATTCTACTTTCACATTGAGCACTCGTGTATGGAGAGTAGTTAATATGTTCTATCTTATTTACCTTCGTTGAGCTCTTCTTTAACTTATCTTGGCTTGGAGGAGTGTTACTTTATGATTTTGGATGCTCCTTTGTATTATCCTTGCATGGAAGACACTAGACTACAATTTTGGGTGCTCCAAAATCCTTTTGCAATATGGCACTCTTCTCCTTGAGTGCGTAGAACAACTCCTCTACGTAGACAACCATTCCTATCTTACTCTCCAATGCTCTATTCTTGCAAATTCTTGCTACAAACACATTCTCTTTGGTAGAATGTTTATGCTATATTCAATGGTGCTCTTGGATGTGGAAGGTCTACTATTTTTAGATTGCTTCAATGAAGACGGTGCCTCCTATGGTGGTGATAAATTATCTGCAATATAACTTTAATCCTCACCATTGTATTTTCACTTGTCTTATCTCTTTACGTAGGTTCATTTTCATGCTTTATATGGGCAACAATTTTGATGGCTATGAAATGTTTTTGGGTGTCTTTTGATACCTTAGATAATATTTAATTTTACCCTCTTGAATCCACCTTATAATGCTTTTCAAAGGCTCTTTTGGTAAGGTTTTGTAGAGTGCCCTTTTATGGAGTTCTTAACACTTCTGTTTCCTTTGTAAAACCTACCCTTTTTGCTGCACTCATGGAGTCCGTTGGATGACTCAAAAACATATACTATGACTGACCCCTTGTGCTTGAAAATATATCATTTATGCTGATGTGGCTATTTGAACGTATGATCCTTAAGACTGTTTTAACCTTCTCCAGGATTGTTCTATAAATTCATTCGGAGATGTGCACTTAAACTCTATATTACTTCTTCCTATTAATATCTTTATCTAACTACAATTTTCTGGCTTCTCTTCTCCATATTTTGGAGGTATTGTTATCCTTTTTGGTGTCTATTCCTTACCACAATAATCTACCATTTATTTCTACAAAAGAGCTCTAAAAAATCTACCTTTAATGACTAGTTTGGATGAACTAGAATACCGCCTTTAACTCTTGAGAATATTTTTCTTGCTTCTTTATTCTTTAACTTATTATCCCAAGCTACTCAATGTAATATTTTGCATTCTTTCTGATGCAAATATAGTCTTCCTAACTTCTATTTTTTCATGTGCAGGTTTATTCCTTGTAAACTATAACTTTTGCACTATTTTTAATACTTGGAATACAAAACTATTCTATGCAACTTTTGATCCTATGAAGAAACGGTGCTTGATAAACCTTAATATAAAACCTAATATAAAAGCTCAACTAATGAAATTTTGCATCTTATTGTTGCATACCTTTTTATCTTAGATGATAGAGATAGTGGTGATTCAAGTCACCTCAATGGCTGCCTTTAATGGATGATTTTGCAGCTCTTCTATGTTATCCAAAAACAGCTCTTTGCTCACCTTTCTGCAGCTTCAATGCTTTATCAATTTTCTGCTCTAAATTCTGATTTGGTGGCTTCAAAAATTCTTCAGAATGTGCTTCTGGAATCTATTTTTTTAGCATTCACTAATGTTATCCATAATTTTTGAAATTTTCAGCATATTGTAATCTTCATTGTTGCTTTTAGTTTATTTGATTTTCTACCTTTTTCGTTGTCCACAAACTCTTTGTTTTGTAGCTTTGAGTGCTGTTAATATGTGGCCCTTTTATTTGTCTTAAAATCTAAAACTTTTCATATTGTAAGGCAGTCAATACCGTCACTGAAATTTTGTCCTTGAATCCCAAAAATTTTGTAGGATTCTTCCCAAATCATTGCTGAGATGTTGCTCAAGAACCTCCTTCAGTGATGGCCCCTAAATATTGTAGATTTGGTGGTTCTTCTTTCTCTTTTATCTTGTCAAATTCTAACTTCAAAATAGATCTCCTCCTCAAACAATCTATTCAATACTACCTTTTTGTTTTGACAATATATTTTCCAAGCTTTGTCCTTTGGAATTATCATCAGATTGCGATGATTTTCCCAATTCCTTAGTTCTTCTTTGGTAGTAATTCTTCAATGAGTCCTTCTATGAAATATTTCAATGAGGCTCACCAAGCGTTCTTATTGAGACCTCTCCAAGGTTCTCAATATTGCATCTTCTAAATATTCGATAAGATCTTCTTTGGCCTCTTCAATCTTCAACTATGGAAATGAGATCTTATTCTAATACATCTTGAATCTACTACAACTAAAATATACAATAGAATATTTTGTTAGATATTTTCAATGCCCAATATTACACAATGGAAGTTCTTCAATATGGTATTCAACAGACCTATTCTTCAATAAAGTCTTCAATGAATCTCTTCTTCAATAGTACCTTCAATGTAACTCTTCTTCAATAGGACCTTAAATGGACCTCTTATTCAATTGGAATTTTTCTATCTTCAATGAAGATCACCAATCTCCAATATTTTGCTAGGACTCTTCTCTTTGAGTCTCTTTGATCTTCAATGGGGTATTCTTTCTAGGACCTCCTTCTCATATTTGCAATCTTCAATTTGGCTTCCTTGGCCACTCAATATCTCCTAGATCTATCAACTAGGTGTCTTAAATATGTAAATATTTCAAAGGGACCTTTCTTCTTAGTCCTCCAAATCATCAATCCTTAATGTTTTGCAACAAATAATCAATCCTTGCATGAGGAAAGTAAATTCAAATTTTAGACAATGAAGATGAAGTTCTTCCCTATATATTGTAAGAATATTCCCACCTTATGAGAGTTAATTTTTTGCAACAAGAAAAACTTAGATGATAGTAACCAAATGGTTTTCCTGAAAACTTATTTTCTCTCTTGCAATAAAATATTAGAGATAATAAAATTTCTATGACTCTATGAGAAATAAACTTCACTAGTTGGATTGCCAATCTAGTGGATCAATGTTGAGTTCTAGTCTTCACAAGCATTAAAACTCTTGTAAAAAAACTTTAGCTAAATCTATCAATGTGGCTTTCTATATTTTATATTCTTCTATATAGAGCTACTTCTATCAAAAATATCTATTGTGATGGTATTTGTATGCAGTGGTGCACTATGGCTAATTCGATTTGAAAATACTCAACAATAGTACTTGTGGATTTCCTTTGATCCACTATGGCTATGATACCATTGTTAGTTTTTAGAGCCTTAAACATAAAGGAAATGCATTCACAAGTATAGAAATAAAAATGCAATGATACAACTATGATAATAGCAAAAAATCATGCATGAAAATATGATAAAAAACTTGATAGAAAGCTCTAGAAATGCTCATATAGAAAGCTCATGAAAATTACAATTCTCCTCTCATGGATTTTGTAACTCCTCCATGATAACAAATTGGAGCTACATTGTGACTACTACTACTCACACCTTTGTACTACTTTCACTCTCTCTCAATCACTCACAATGAGGCCTTTATATATAAATATAGGTTACTTGCCTCTCACTCAACCCTAAGACTCATGTACATGTGGACTACATGCACATTTACATCATTGCACATTCTAAAACTTGTGCATTTATTCTATTACATTAGTAAAGCAATAACTCCTAATATAATCCTAAACTAAATATGCACCCATGAGGGTATATTAGAAAATAACCAAATGATGTAATAGCCATATTTTACAATAGAAAATAATATTGATCGACTTGTTCAGTTTACTACAATTTGAAGATGATTCAGTTTTTGACTTTGGAAACCATTGGAGGGAAATCATTACAAAATTTCCATTCTCCCTCCCCATGGTAGAATTAACCTGAATGTTCACAAGGAGTTATTCCAAACCAATATCCTTGTTACTACAATTGCAACAATATAGAACATTCAAGGAAGCACTTGCCCAAGATAGAGTGATAGAGGAAATCAAAATCTAAGAGGGTGAGATAAAGTTGAAAAATAAAGAATGGCAAAACAAGGGCCAAAGGGGGAATAACCAGGTCCAGTCTAAATCCAGTCAGGTTAATCAAGTAGTCTTGATCCAACCACCATCGCAAACATAACAAGATCAATCCTAAGTACAACAATCCCCGCAACAACAATAACAAAAACAACAAAAACCACCATAGAATTATCAGACAGTTCTATCTCCACAACAACTACAAAATTAATATCAACTTATAGACAATCATCGACACCAACACAATTGACCACCCTGCAATTACACCCCATTACCTGAATCATATTCATCACTTTTCCAAAAGTTGTATGATGCACAAGCCATTACCCTACCAGAGATGAAACCTGAAGATCCAAATAAACAAAAACCTAAAATCTATAAGGAACATTTGTACTACACATTTCATTGATAAATAGGTCATGACATAAATAATTGCTATGCATTCAAAAACATCATGTAAGATCTTCTTGAAAGGGGACATATCAAGATTGATAACCCTTTGGCCCAACAAAACTAGAACCTTGGTATCTATCAAACACTACTACCTCATCATGAGGCAAATCAATAAATGACTAGGGCATCAACTTCTATAGTTTCTCCCAACCAAGTCAATCATATATCTCAAGTGTACTAAGGTTTTGTAGGGGTCATTCATGTAGTCAACCATAGGTAGAGAAACATAAATCACACAAAAAAAGCAAATGGATCAAATCTAGTACCCACTCCTATAGCACAACAAATAAATGTGCCCATACAACCAAACCACACCATTCCACCTTTGCCCATCCATATCCAAAATCATCCACCCAGACCAATCATCACATTGAGAAGTCGGTTGACACAGAGTTTAAGGATGGCCTCAACCAAATTGTCCATATATGAGCTCATACAAAAATCTTCTCCACATCATGAGGTATTTATGGAGATCTTAAAATCAATTAAACTTCAAATGAAATATCCCAATGCATTCAATACTTTTGTGGGGAGTGTTTAGAATTTTCTAGAACCTTCAATTACGTTATATGGTTTTGAAGAAAAGAATATATCATGGGAGTTATCTGATCCTCCGTTACATATTGAAGATTAAATTGATCAAAGACCCTTAAATCAAGTACTCATTGACATTAAATTCTCTATCAATATCATCACCACTAAAGCCATTAAACATCTCAAACTACCACCATCTAACATCACCTCATCCACATTCACCTTGCGGGCATTCAATTATACTTTGTGTTCCACTGTAGGATATGTAAGTCTACACATGATAGTGGGGGTGAAAATAATCCATATACTCTTCCATATCTTGGAAGAAGCCATGTAATACAACATACTTCTGGGATGTCCCTAGATTAGGGAAATGAAGTATGTTCCTTCAAAATTGCATCAATGCTTGAAAAATGTGCATGAGGGAAAGATACATTTCATTCTAGATGATACTGAGCTATTTAAGTACTGTAACTTTATATCCAATTTGTATGAGCCATACCTTACATCCACTCATTTGACCATCTAGCCACTCATCATCAGAACTATCCCAAAACATGACACTTCATCCAAAGCACCCATCTCGGAGGCCTTGCCAATCATAAACCTTGCCTTCACATCTCAATTTGCCAATCCAAATCATATTTTTTCATCCACTTCATACCACTTCCTCATTGCACCCGATCATCCTACCAATCATACATCAACTTCATCAGAACCCATAACCACCAATACATCACTACCAAGTGCTCCTATTTTGCAATCACCCTTTATCTTTTCATCCCAACCCAATCCACCTACTCCTAGCTAATCCATTCAACCAAATATATCTCAACCCCCACCACCCATTGTATCATAGATAGGACTACCTATATAAAAGGAATATTTGTTGCATGAGCCATATCATCCATCCAAGCTACAAGCCATGATGAAGGTATCCACCTTCGCACCTGATCCATCCACATTTGAGCCAACTAAAGTTGTAGTCCATATTGCTAATCCAAGCATTGGTGAGTACATAGTTGAGAGTATCACCATAACACCACCTATTCAATATGTAAGAGATTATGGTCATCCACGTGATGCACCTTTAGCCATATATGTAGTGTATAACATGGGTTAAAAATCAAATAGGATTATGTTTGTGTATGGGGGAGTGGATTATTTGTTTGATCCACTTCCTCTTAATGAAGAACCCATACAAGAATTTTGTGCCAACTTAGAATATTTGTCCAACCCAGATTTCCCCATGTGATATTTTTGTCAGGTTAACTGGTAAGGATTTATTCTCAAATGACATGAGCAATATCCACATCATATTATTGAGCCCTACTATCGAGAAGCACATGATAACTCTGGCCTAGGATATAGACCATCATCTTCAAACTCCCCCTTTGAGAATGCATTTCAACAACTCACCCTAGAGTCTAAAGAGGAGGATGAAGAGAGTGAAGATAGTGAGGATGAGTGTT
Source organism: Wollemia nobilis (assembly GCA_028583015.1). NCBI lineage: Eukaryota > Viridiplantae > Streptophyta > Pinopsida > Araucariales > Araucariaceae > Wollemia > Wollemia nobilis. Next base: position 657,295 of record JAQPPZ010016980.1, on the reverse strand, counting down.
TAGACCCATATTTTGAGTCGTATTTACATGATTATGATCAATTATATTTCAAAAGATGATTATGATGTCTTTCCAGAAATGAGACCACATATAGTTATGATTAATTATGTTTTTGATGATGATTATGAAGACTTTCTAAAAATTGGACCAAACATGGACATGATCAACCTCATATTTTATGGTCCCCAAGAAGATGTGCCATTTATAGCACCCATTGAGAGAGATGAATACAATTGAATTTTTTCTATCCATCAACCCATTTTTCAATTACATATTCCATGGGAGTGACCTGAACCAGATCCACCTCCACCACCTTGGATACCTACACAACAAAAGAATTATTCAACCACCATAGGTTAGTTACTCCTTATATAGAGTGAGAAAGATAGTTCACTCTTTGAATCATAACCCCTCCACTTCTACCATGTTAACATAATTTTTGTTGACTTGTGTAGACACTAAAATCTTGTCAATCCAATTAGGCGACCAAGACAAGGTCTAATTGACACCATATGGCCCCCTTGGGCAACCCTCAGAGGTTTACTAGTGGTCCTAACCACTCTTGGAAGGCTCTACCCCACTTTTGGGAGCTTTTGGGCCACATAGGCATGACCATCCCACCCTGGGATGATCATAGTTTATGGCCATCCCACCCAGGGATGGTGGCAAAGTGGTCATCCCTGGGTGGGATGACCACAAGGTTTGACTCCCAAAAAGTCAAATTTGGACAAATGGCACCCAAAAACTACCATTTATCCCACCTATTCGAGCATGCATGACCTAAGGGCACAAAATCCTTATGACATGCTACAGAATGGAGGCCAAAATGGGAGATTCTCTTCCCCCTCCAATGCATGCTCAATTTTAGACAAGTGGCACCTCTTGCCATGCATGCCCTCGCATGCCCATTTTCCCAAAGGCCTCCTTTGGCTATAAAGTGGATCCATTTTCCACACAAAATATAGAGAGGAGTTTTGAGACATAGCAATGAAGTGCTACCAAGATTTCCCCTCACCTTTTTGTGCCTTTTTCCCTCGAAATCTCTACCTAGCGAAGGAGGTTTGCGAGTGATCTAGGAGGCACAATTTATTTACAAAATTGAATCATTGTGGTCACCAAATTTGATGAAAACACTATTTAGGATGTCCCTAACCAATTCATAGAGGAATTGGTGATAAAATAAGGGTAGAATTGGTGGTCATCCCACCCTAGGATGGTCCCCATTCTATGATAGTCACCACCATCCCTGCAAGGTATGGTGGAATATATATGCATTATTTATTTAATATTATTTTTTATGCATATTCTATAGTAGTATATGAATATCCTATCCAAATTTCATGCATTTTGGAGTTATATTGAGCGAGATATTACATTTTTAGTGTTTTACAGGCTTTCAGGGACCATCTGAAGATGCACATAAAAATGTGATTTATTTTGCAAATATGACCATATGGGTTCTCTTAAAATAATATTTTATGCATACTTTCCAAGTTTCATTTTATTTTGATATGTTTAGGTCCAGAAATTGCTTGTTTTGGGTTTTGTAGGCTTTGTAGGTAAACTACAAATGCGCCATGCCATCGGATGCAATTTCTGTTCTATTTTTAATTATATCTTCCCAAAATAATATATTTTACATATCTCTACAATTTCAGATCATTTGGAGTTGTTTTAGATAGGTATATTGCATATTCATATTTTCTAGTCTTTTAGTGCCTGTGGGGTTTGCATATTTTCAATATACGCACTTGCTATTTAATGATTCTGGTTTCCTTGTGTGTAGGTGCAGGTATTATAGTGTAGAAGGAAGGAATACAATATCAGAATATTGAAGAACAAAGTGGTGGCATCATAGGTTCACCCACCTCAATTGTGGGTACGAGGAAGAACATTGGAAGTGCACATGAGCTTCTTTGAAAGGACTTGATCCTTTGGGCACCCCATAATTTTGTAAAAAATTGTATCATATTAAGAGCCCTCAAGGGGATATCTATGTAACCATTTTTTTGATTTACCAAATTAAATAAAGAGAAAGCACCTTTTCATTGCACTTCATTTGTGGTTATCTTTCCATGCTTACTTGAATGCTTCCATTTTGATGCTTATCACACATTAGATATAGATGCATATTGTTTAGCTTCATTAGGTGCACTATTTTTCCCCTACTTCAGTGGTGATCATGGTGGGACCCTATCCCTATTGCTTTAATTGAAGGTTTAACCTTAGTTTTTGCTTGGTTTCTATTGCAGGTACTAGTCGTTCTGGCCTAAAATGACCTCTGGATTGCTCCTCGTGCCACCCTAGGATGACCACACAACCATCCCACCCTAGGATGGCCATAAAAATAGCCATCCCACCCTAGGATGGCCACAAAATAGAGCCTTTTCTTCTCAAATTCTAGAAATAATAGGTTCCCTGGGTGATAAGGTAGGTGCCTGAACTTTTGGTTTTCTGTTACACAGTTAGAAATTGCTGAAATTTGGTTTTTCTTGCATGCTTTGTTTTCTAGAAAGGTAGAAAGATAGTTTCATTTTATTATAAATGCAAAAATAACAAAAAAAAGAAGAAAAATAAAAAATAAGTTAAGTAATGATGCCCTTGTATGGTTTGCTTGCATGTAGGCTACCTAATGGGTAGGCCATCATTTAGGGTTTGCATCTTGTAGGTCTCTTTTTATCTAGCTTTCTAAAAGTAAAATGTACCTTTCTGCTTGCATTTAGTGAATGATCATCGAATGCTTCATTGTTTACTTTATTTGGGCTTAAAAAGAACCACACACACCATGCTTCACTTAAATGCTAGTGAGTTGGATTTCATCACCAACCACTAGTAGAGGTCAACGATGGTGGCTTTCATCTCCATCCATTGCCTCAAATCCCATGAACCCTTGTTCTTTGCCAATATTAACTCCAAGATCTATCCTAACCATGCAAAATAGCATGCATTCCTCTTCGAAGGGGTGTATCACTATGCATGAGGTGTTGGGTGAGGATCGGTAGGACCTGTGCTCCCTACTCGGGTGTGGATTTCATCTCCACATTTTGGGGGGTTTACATGACCATGACTTTCATTATCGATTGTCGAGCTATGAGCATATAGGTGAAATCCAATTAAACACAAGATTATCATCCAATAAAATTCAAACACATGACACAAGGTCATATTTACAAACAACACATCTGAAACACACAAAACAGTTTAGGGATTCACATCTAAAACTTAAAAGAGATAATCACTTGTTTTATTGAGTGTTTCCTTTTCTTGTGTGTTATTTCATTAAGAATTTGTAAAGGAGATAATCATCTAGGGTTGGTAGAGAGTCACAATGGTGTGCACCCACATCCAAGCCCAATCATGGGTGGAAGCTATGGAGAGTGGACTAGGAGACATGAGTCATCTCCACTTTAGCCCTAGGGATTTGGTCATACCTCCCTGGCGAGCCTCTACTCACCCAAGTCCTAAAATAGTGGGACATGAACAACACCTACAAGGGAGCCCTATGTGGGACACCCCTATGGGTGATGGACCTTACCTGGGAGAGTGTTCCTGGTATGTAGACACATCACATGCCTTCTTTGATGAAAGGCAATAATGCACTGAGGTGCAAGTAGATAGAGTGGTGCCATGCATCTACATGCCTGATAGGTCTAACACACCCATTTATGGGCCAGAGCATGACTTCACACATTGGGTAGAGTAGGTTGATCATACCTTGCCTCTACATCACCCTGATAGGGTCCAATAGCCTAGGCAATAGGATGAGTATGATACTCATCGCTCAAGGTGAGCAAACTCCACCCTTCCCTTCCTCATCCATGAAGGAAGGCATGAGGAAATCCTTGATTATCCTCAAGAGTAGTATACCATACATGCACGATGTGCCTCTATACCCGTTGAGTATAATGAGCATATGCTTAGGCCTAAACCTCAAGTAAATGTGAGTACCCTCGATTGAGGGAAGTGCACAATGGATATGATAGATTATCTTGAATGAGGTCGGCCTTAGGGTGAGACTCCTAGGCCTCCTAGGCCTCATATAATGGAATAGATCAATCAAGTGGTTGCAAGATATGTGGAATGCCAAGCATAGTTCAAGCAGCTTTGGTGAGACAAAGAGCAACTAGACCACTTGCATCAACTTGAGAAAGAAAGAATCGAATGATAGACCAATGAGCTATTCCAAAAAACTTTATGTGAGAGGGTCCCTACCCCTAGAACATATAGATAGGAAGTCCACTCGAGGCAACCCATGCTCATTCGAGATAGGTCTCCTAGGCCTTATCCAATGTTACCTCTATGACCTCCTAGGCTAGATCGGGACTTGCCTCCCAGGCCAAACATAGGGTGCCCATAGTAGGTAGCTACCCCTCTTTATAGACCGGCTCGAGAGATGCCCTATGGGGCTTACACTGAGCATGAGCTAAAGGTAGAATATTTGGAAATGCCTTACCAAGGTAGGGGGTGACATGCCACCACCCCAAAATAGGCTTGAGGATCCTCATCCTCCATCGTAGGATAGGAGTAAGGAAGAGGAGATCAAATCCTCTGATGCATATAAGGTATTGCTAGAGCGCCTAGAGTCAGTAGAGAACAAGACCTCTAGGTCTGGATCTCAAAAGCCCACTTTGCACCAGCTACGTAGTCAGCCCCTTCATCCTTCGGTGCCTACCCCTCCCTATCTAGAGTAGTTTAAGATGCCTCAGTTGGCTACCTTTAAGGGAGAGGAAGATGCGCAGGAGCATGTTACCAAATTCCTGAGTCAATGCTTTGGCATCCAGGATAATGATGCTTTGCTTTTATGGATATTCATGACTACCCTCTCTGGCCTAGCCATGGAGTGGTTTACCCAACTCCCAAAGCATAGCATCCATAATTTGGATCAACTTGTAGATGCATTCCTAGAACACTTCACCTTCAATACCAAGAGGAAGGTGATGTTGGCTGATCTCATTGGGTTGAAATAATATGATGATGAGTCAATAGCAAATTATGGCAATAGGTGGTGAGCATTGCTCGCCAAGCTACCTTATCTACTCCCCATGTCGGAGTTGACTTAGATGTTTTCCAAGAGCTACCTAAAGCCGATCTCCTTGTTGTTGCAACTACAACAATATCCGACTCTTGAAGATGCCCTAGCGCAGGCTAGAATGATTGAAGACATCAAGATTCAAGAGGGAGAGATTGTGAAGCCTCACAAGGAGTGGAACAAGAATGCTAAGAATACCCTAGTGCAACCTAAGCCAACAATAGTGAATCAGGTTGCCATTAGCATCCCAGGGCCAGCGCAACCCATACCACCTCAAAAGCCTAATTATCAGGCCACACCTAGGAACTATAACAAGGACAACCAGAATAATCAAGGGCAAAATCAATAGCGTCACCCCAAGTGATAGTTCACACCCATTGCAGAGTCTATGGACTCATTGTTTGAGCACCTCTTAGTGGCTAATTCGATCAATCTTCCTGAGAGTCGACCTATCGACCCAAATGCACCGAAGCCCAAAGGGTACCTAGAAGACCTATATTGCAAGTTTCATAGGTAAAATGGGCATGACGTGCAAATGTGCTATAAGTTCAAGCATTTGGTGCAAGACATGATCGATAGGAATGCCCTTCAGGTAGACAACCCTATCACACCAAACAACCAATAGATGGAGGTGTTTAAAGACCCCTTGCCTACCCATGCAGAGTAGGCCAAGCCAGTGCCCTAGGTAAATGAGGTTCATCATGCACCCCCTAAGCAAGGGTATGTCAGCATGATCAACATTGTAATGAGGAATAGGTGGTACCCAAGTCCAGTCGCACCACCTATGGACTCAAAGCGATGTTCCTTCAACATCACAGCCTCTACCACCTCCAGTGCCGAGCCTCCCACCTAGGCCTATGGTCACAATTAAGAGCAAGCTCACTCAGATCCTGAGAATGACATCTGCTTAACTCTCCATCTATGAGCTCATTCAACAATCACCACCTCATAGAGAAGCTTTAATGGAGATCCTTAAGGTGATAGAGCTACAGCCCTAGGAGTCTAACTCCTTCAATAATTTTGTGGGGCATGTGTGGCAATGCATGGAACTGGTGATTACCTTTCGAGAAGATGAACTTAAACTAGTTCCAAATGATATGGTGGATCCTCCCTTGCACATCATCGCATGTGTAAATGGAACACCTTACAAGAGAGTGTTGATAGACACTGGGTCTTCGAGCAACATCATCACTACAATAACTCTCAAGCATCTGAAGCTCCCAGCATCCCATATTGTCACATCTACCTACACCCTTCGAGCATTTAATGATGCCATATGCTCAATAGTTGGTACAATAGTCCTACCCATTCAGGTAGGGCAAAAGACCATACCGACACTATGCCACATCTTGGAGGGTGAGATGGCATACAATATCTTGTTGGGTAGACCTTGGATCAGGGACATGAAGTGTGTCCCTTCCATTTCTCACTAGTGCCTGAAATACACCTATGAAGGGCAAGTTCATGTCATCCCCATAGACCTAGAACCCTTCAAGTACTACAACATGGTGCAGTAGATCCTTGAGTCTACCTTGCCATCCACCCATCTAGATTTTCAATCGAATGAATCTAGCCAAGGTTTGACTCTATCACCATCACCTTCATTCAATCCATCATCATCTCATGCCATACCATCCTCATATTCAGCACCCCTAGATATGCCTTCATCATCGATGAATCCTCCATCGAGAGACACGAGGAAGAGGCCTATTGATGAGAGCCCTTCGACCATATCCACCATCTCCACAAGTGAGACTCCTAGCCTAGTGGATGAGGAGCTACCTCATGAGGTAAATATTGAATCAATTCAAGCCTCACTCCCATCTCCTCCTTCTCTATAGCCATAGGTCATAGTGCATCTAGCTTCTACTAGTTTGGGAGAGTACATGGTTAGGAATGTCATAGCCACTCCTACCATCGAGTCGGTGCAAGATATGGGTCGACCTCATCTTCCCATAGGTACTATCGTACCTCTTGGTCTTCCCCCTAATCAGATAAATTTCATCTATGGGGGTCTCGACTATGGCATTGAGCCTTATCAATAGTAGGAAGAGGATGAAGAGCCCTTTTTTGAGGACATCAACTACATGTCCAACCTTGACTTTGCCATGAAGTATCTTCATCTCTGTAATTGGCATGGTTATGGGTTGGGCTTGTATGAGCAAGGCACCCGCATTCCTTACCATCCATAGTATCAAATGCCTTATGACAAGTCTAGTTTGGGACACAACAAGCCTATGCCCCTCGACGTCCTCATGGATAGCTTAGAGTGCATGACTCTAAACTTTAGGGATGAGCTTGTGTGAGATCCTTATACCAACCCCAATCATGTCTACTCATTGGGGGACTACTTCCCTGCACCCTTAGGAGATGATGACCCACCTTGTGATGTCATCCAATATTATGAGAGAGGTGAAGGTTCGCACACCCTTCCCCATGATAGTGAGGAAGAAGATCAAGGGTCCCCTTATGAGTGGACATCCGATGATGAGTCAGACTATGGAGTCACACTGATTGACTCTTCTAGCTCTAATGGAGAATATGCATGGATCATCCCTCTGGATGATGAGGATGAGTTCTATTTGCATATGTTCCCATTACATGATCCCATCTAGTGACAACTTCTCCCTTTAGAGGAGCAAGCTCACCCACAACCACATCGACCACCTCCATATTCATCCACCCAACCACCCCTTACGACTCAGCAACACCATCAGCCACCTAGGGGAAATCATCCATCCATAAACATGATTTCCATAGACCTATTCGAGCCCCTGCAAGATCTAGATAACCCATCGAAGCCATTACACCTCGACTTGGGGGCAATTGAATTTGATCAAGGAGATTCTCCCCCATCACCTTCCGAGTATTAGTCTTGCGATGAGATGTTACAACCATTTCATTTCTCTCCAAGGCCTACTCATGATGTCTTCCATGTTGAGGAGGAACTTGAGGTTCCAATTGATGATCTAAATCTAATAGATGACATTCACCTGATCCCTACTCCTCACCAGTTGGAGGAGGGGTCACATATGTCAATCGAGCAAATGATTGATAAAGATATCAGCTCAGATCTCAAGAATCCTCAATATATCAAGTTAGGGGAAAGCCTATCCCCCATAGAGCAAGTCAATTACATAGCCCTTCTCATAGAGAAGAAGGAAGCCTTTGCATGGTCCTATAGTGACATGCTAGGCATGGATACACCACCTATCAGTTGTCATCTAGCTTCCTCGATAGCCATCCCATCATCGCCTACACTACCCATACAATATATCTTGGATAGGCTAGACAACCTAGAGTCACAAGTGAGTCAACAACACAATGCTTTACAACATATCTTGGATAGACTCACAAACATCGAGTTATGGTTGAGTCATTCAAACCCTCAACCCCTCGATTATTAGGACCAAACCCCTCCTTTACATTCCATTGTCAACCCTCAACAAAGCATGAGGTAGAGGTACCAAGGCCATCAACCACAATGATAGTATACCCATTTTTTAGAGCCCTTAGCATCGATATTTAATCGACTATATGAGGCACAAGCAATCACGCTTCCCTAATCTATTTGTTGAACCCTAATAAGCATAGATCAAAGCCACATAGGCAAAACATATATTGTGTTTACCATCGATAAATAGGCCATGATATCTAGACATGCTATGTCTTTTGAAATTTAGTCTAGGATATGATCGATAGGCAAGGACTTCAGATAGGAGTCTTCCAAGACTCTTTACCTTCACATGAAGTAAACACAACACCTAGCCATCCAGTCGAACAACCTAATCAAGTGTGCATTACTCCACCTTCCCATGGGTTTGTGGATATGATCGATGCTATAATAGAGTGGTAGGAACACCACAATCGATATATGCAACCTATGATATCCTCCAATGTTTCACCTTCATTTGACTCACCCTAGAGGGATGTTGGCACTACACAAGCTTACACCTCACATTAGGGGAGGTTGATTTTCATTATCCCCTTTGGATCTAATCGTAGTCACAAATGCATAAGGGTTCAACACTGGCAACCCAAAACTCCTAGGTGGTCTATGACCATCTAGGTCACCCCAAAATGCTCCAAGGGTATCTACATACCACTTGGTCAACCCAAAATATCCCTAGGTGGTCTATGACCATCTAGGTCACCCCAAAATGCTCCAAGGGTATCTACATACCACTTGGTCAACCCAAAATCCTCCTAGGTGGTCTATGACCATCTAGGTCACCCCAAAATGCTCCAAGGGTATCTACATACTACTTGGTCAACCTAAAATACTCCTAGGTGGTCTATGACCATCTAGGTCACCCAAAATGCTCCAAGGGTATCTATATACCACTTGGTCAACCCAAAATGCTCCTAGGTGGTCTATGACCATCTAGGTCACCCAAAATGCTCCAAGGGTATCTACATAACTTGGTCAACCCATAATACTCTTAGGTGGTCTATGACCATCTAGGTCACCCCAAAATGCTCCAAGGGTATCTACATACCACTTGGTCAACCCATAAATTCCCCAAAGGTGTCTATAAGCCCTTTGGTCACCCCAAAATGCCCCAATGGCATCTAGTAAGCCCATTGGTCACTATATATACATATATAATAAAAATCCAAAAACATCATCAAAACATCAAAAATACAAAAATATTGCATCACATCACATTGCATACCATTGCATTATATCATCACTTGCATTAGGCATACTCATCATTGCACTTTGCATTTTAGAGTTGCTCATACATGTCTAGCATCGAGACTGTACACTAGTCATCATTCAAAATCAATGTTGCTCAAGTCATCATTCACATCATTTCATATTTCACTTATCATTTCCACTTACATTTCCCACTTTTCATATTTGTGTCCATTCCCTTCACCTAGCCATTTGTTCTAGAATGTCATTAGGGTTTTTGGTCACTCAACCATCTCTAGTTTTCTTTTCAGATTTTGTAGAAAGCTATCCTGATTTTTAGGAGGTAGAGTCTTGCTTAGATTGTACCTTGTATACATCAAAATCCCAACACATTTTCACACTAATAAATCCAAGTTTTGCACAAGGAAAGATGAAACCTACGAAGTGGTCTAGGTTACCTTAAGTGAAAAGTTTATCTTGCTCATCCCCCTATGCGGATGGTTCAAGAATGCTGAGAATTGGCAAAAGGACAAGCTCCTCCTTACCCAATTCCCCAAAATAAATAGTGGTTTTCACCACTATCAATGATCAAAATCCCAAAAAGCAAAAATCAAAAGCAAAATAAATAGTGGTTATCACCACTCCCCAAATCCCTTGCTCAAAGAAAACAAAATACAAAAATAAACAGTGATTTTCATCACTAAGTATGAGCAAATATCCCTGAAATCAAATAAAAGAAAAGAAGGGAGTATTGAACTTGAATCCCTGGAATTCTCAGCATTTGACAAACCATTAGGTGATCCTCATTACAGGTTTGGTGGCATCAAGCCTTCCTAGCAATGGTGGTATCCTTATGCATGATGATATGTCTATCACATTAGCTTTTTGCGTGTGTGCAGACCAATGTTTGCATGTGGATGAGCTAGCTTTTGGTAGCCTATACTACCTAGTGGTCTAATCCAACTAAGTACAAAACCTAGGATCATGCTACTCATAGGGTGATCTTCAGTACATATGGGCTGCATTAATCCTATTTGGCACTAGGGTAATCTTATGCTTATCACAAAATGAACTCACTTGCACACACAGGGATATTGAGTATCTTGGTCATCCTAGCAGATTCATACCTTGTCAAAAAGTCTTGCATGGTTAGTATATAACTTTTGACCAATTGACTAGAGTGTTTGAGTCTCATGAAAACCTCATAGACATCCTATAACATCCTATCATTCATTCCATTTTATCACATTTATGTCAGTTTACATTTTTCACAAATCCATTACATAGTCTCATGACAACATTACACATGAATTGATGAATTCTATACAATCTATGGTGCTAACATAGTATGTCATATAGTATACACATTTCATCATCTAGATCAATACATCATCCATCTCATTATGCATCCATGCATATACATATCATCAAATCAAATCAAATTACAACATATGCATACATGATAGACATCCATCATCATATCATAAAGCAAATAAACACATTGCATACATCTCATAAAGCAATAAACACATGATGATAAAACATATAAAATCTCATATATATATATATATTTGTATATGTATGGGGTAAAAAGATACATCATAGTTTGTCAACTGCCCATAGGCTACAATAAAGTGAGTCCTCCGACCTCACAATACCAAAAATCCAAAAACCCAAAAAGAGCCATCAGAGTCTCAATGACCATGGTCATGCAGGACCGGTACTACGACTCTCACCCCTACCCTCGGGTCAAGCTCACCAAGAACTCCCAGACCTACTACCCCCTAACCTATCCATCCTCTGTGCAGAGCTAGGTGCCCCCATCCTAGTCGAATATTATTTTGTACCACTCCACCAACTCTGGTGTGATCCACTAGCAGATGGATGGGCTAGTATGTGCCCCCTAAGGTGCACTACCTCATCCTCCAACTCATCCATAAAGGCTTGACCCTATCGGTATATCACCTGGTATGTCTCCACTAAGGACTGGAGTTATGCCACCTCCTCCTATAGCCTAGCCATCTCCCCACTACTAGGTCCCTCTCACCTAGGGCTCCAAGATCTCAACTATACTTAGAGTTGTTATCTCTACCTAAGCATCCTGTACCTATGTCCAAAGGAGATCTCTCTCCTACCTAACCTTGATTAGCTCATCCTATAGCTCAATCTCTATGTCACCTTATGCCACCTGCTGAACCTGCACCCCTTGATCCCTAGTGTCATCATCCCCAAGTTCACCTCGATCTCCCAATTCCAAGAGGTCTACCTGCTCATCTACCATGTTCCCATGCCCATGCCACTCACCTACCTCGACTTGGTCCTCATCAGGAGCCTCTTGATGAGCCTCCTCTACTACCCCTACTGCACCACCCCCTAGTGGCCCCTCTCCTCACCACTGGTGCATCACCCACCAGGAGTCATACTCCTCTGTAGTCCCAACATCATCCAAATCTAGAATGTCTACTATAGGATCCGCATCCCCTCCAACCACCTCCACCATCGACCACCTTAGTGTCCTCTCATCCTCATAATGCCGGTAAACCACTGGCTCATTGGGAAACCCTTATCATAGCCTAAACTATCGCATAACCCAAGCATATAGAAAGAACTCTTGCTCTATCCCATGTCAGCCAACCAACCATCTCCCTCACCTCACTCGATGGAGCTACACCTCAGCATTACCAAAGTTGGGAAATCCTTGTAGGGTCTCCAGAGTACATATACTACTCTGAGTCCTACAAAATACTGGGTATAATGACCCATATCACCTACCCAACATTGACTCCATCCTACCTCTTGGGCCCACTACCATAGGATCTCGTAGCCAATCTCTCGGTCTGCTAGTTGTGCTAGCATCATCCATGGTAGTCCCTACGGCCTATCCACCGCTATATGCTACCATCCCCAAACCTATAGTAGAAATTTGCACCCCAAGCCCTTTTACCCATGGGAGTGGATCTTGTATAACTCATCATATAGTTGTGCCATGAGTGTCATCCCCCATGCCATCACTAGTGGCTACTCCATAGTGCACCCTACCAGAGTAAACACTAACTCCAAAAGGTTCCAGGGAAACTTAGCACTCGATGAGTCTAGTAGTAGCATATTAGAGATCATTGTCATTAGTAGAATATGCCTCATGCCCAATACCCTGGCCTCATACCAATACACCACCAGTATACCTCCACTAGAAGAGTCCCCTATCACCTCCTCCGTGGCCCTACCAAAGTACCTCTCCATAACTGCCTCTCTCCAGTCACGGTGAGTAGACTCAATCGACCATCCCTCTATCAGAATGCGTAATATCTGGTAGACGTCCTCCAATGTCACCATCATCTCCCCTATCGGTAGGTGGAAGGTGTTGGTGCGTGGGTCCCATAGGTCAATAAGCGCCATCAAGTAAGCGTGGTCGCCCACCACAGGCTCTAACCGCATCACCTGCTTGAGGCCAATGGCATCAAGCCACTCCCATTTGGCATCAGTCAATAAGTCTCTCATGGTATCAAAGAGGGTTGGAACTTGACACCGACTCTTCACCACCTGGCAGAGACAAGTCGATCAATAACAAGCTCCAAATAGGCTTCAAAATGCCCCAAAAACACTCAAAAAATGATAAAAAGGGCCTTATTTTCAGGCCAGTTTGTGGCCGTCCCACCCAGGGATGGCCCCCAAACCTATGACCATCCCACCCAGGGATGGCCCCTAAACATCCTGGGCTGGCCGTCCCACCCAAGGATGGCCCCCCAAATTGGGCAAAATTGGGCCTTCCAGGCCACCAAAAATAGGCAAATAATGGCAAAATAAAGCTAAATAAAGCAAGAAAATCACATAAAAACACAAAAATAAGCATAAAACATTATAGGGCATCCCTAATTAGGTTCAATTATTGAGAATTTAGTGTGCTCTATCAAAAAGAAAAAATAAGCAATAATTCCACTTTCAATCTCAAGCATAGTGCAGTAAGAAATTCAATTCTTACCCATCTCGCACTGGCTCCGCCATTGGATGAGTCTGCACACTAGCTCATGGTGACTATAGGATGATTTTTGTAGTGCTCCACTACTTAGAATATTTCTTCTCCTCCTCACCTCTCAAGCTGCAAAGTTCCAAATGCACGAATGAGCCCAAATGACCCATTTTTGGCTTAAATAACCCTCTCAGGGCCCTGACCATCCCTAGGGTGGTATGAGCACACATTTGGCTGATAGTCCCACCCTGGGAAGGCCATAAAACATGCCACCATCCCACCCTAGGATGGCCACAAAAAAATTGCACAAAAACAACTTAAAATGCACCAAAAAGGGTCCAAAACCCACCAAAAATAGCTCAAATTTGGTCAAATTTCAACTAGGATCAAGAGGAACCTAAATTGCTCATGGAGAAGTGGAAAAGTCTTTACTTCACACCCTAATAAGGCCATTGTGGCTGGACCACCCCATGGGAATGAATTTTTCAGCTCCTTTCTTCCATACAACATCAACAAAATCACCAAAATCCTCTAAAAAATGCTCTATTTTTCAATGAGTAAAATCGGAGGAAACCCTAACAAAGTCATATGTGTCAAGTAACTCATCACTTTTATCACTGGTCATTCCCTCATTGACTCATCACTTGAGGAGGTAGTCATACTTAATGAATTCATAATCACAATCAACAATCACACACTCAATCATGCAAATTGCGTTCGTTCAATGAATCATTGACAAAGACAATCACGCCCCTGCTTGGGGTAGCAAACAAGCACAAATTTAAATAAAAAAAATTCTTGGAATTATGAAGCATGAAGGATAATAGGCCCTGCCTCCTTATGAAATGAATAATGTCCAAGATCAAGCCAACCTGAAATAAAAGGTTGTACTTGAAGCAAGTTCCTTAGCTCGTCAGAAGCAAGGATTCAAGAACGCATGCTCTTTCCATGATTGGGGCATCAAAATTTGGTTAGGTTATTGAATAAACCTAATCATTCAACATTTTAGTCATCTATTTTTTCTCAACATTGTGCTTCACACAATGCATCTCAAAAGAAGGCATCTGTAGACACTAAAATCTGGTCAATCCGATTAGGCAACCAAGACAAGGTCTAATTGACACCATATGGCCCCCTTGGGCAACCCTCAGAGGTTTTACAGTGGTCCTAACCACTCTTGGAAGGCTCTACCCCACTTTTGGGAGCTTTTGGGCCACATAGGCATGACCATCCCACCCTGGGATGGTCATAGTTTGTGGTCGTCCCACCCAGGGACGGTGGCAAAGCGGTCATCCCTAGGTGGGACGACCACAAGGTTTGACTCCCAAAAATTCAAATTTGGACAAATGGCACCCAGAAACTACCATTTATCCCACCTATTAGATCATGCAAGACTAGAATAGAATCCTTATGACATGCTATAGAATGGAGGCCAAAATGGGAGATTCTCTTCCCCCTCCAATGCATGCTTGATTTTAGACAAGTGGCACCTCTTGCCCTGCATGCCCTCGCATGCCCATTTGCCCAAAGGCCTCCTTTGGCTATAAAGTGGATCCATTTTCCACACAAGAGATATAGAGAGGAGTTTTGAGACATAGCAACGAAGTGCTTCCAAGATTTCCCCTCACCCTTTTGTGCCCTTTTCCCTCGAAATATCTACCTAGCGAAGGAGGTTTGCGAGTGATCTAGGAGGCGCAATTTGTTTACAAAACTAAACCATATGAGTGAATTTCACCACCAAATTTGATGAAAACACTATTTAGGAGGTCCCTAACCAATTCATAGAGGAATTGGTGATAAAATAAGTGTAAAATTGGTGGTCATCCCACCCTAGGATGGTCCCCATTCTGTGATAGTCCCCACCATCCCTGCAAGTAATGGTGGCATATATGTGCATTATTTCTTTACTATTATTTTTTATTTATATTCTATAGTAGCATATGAGTCTCTTGTCCAAATTTCATGCATTTTGGAGTCATATTGAGTGAGATATCGCATTTTTAGTGTTTTGTAGGGTTGCAAGGTCCATTGGAAGGTGCACAGGTATTTGTGCCTTATTTTGAAAATATAACCATATGGGTTCTCTTAAAATCATATTTTATGCATACTTTCCAAGTTTCATTTTATTTGGATGTGTTTTGGTCCAGAAATTGCTTACTTTGGGTTTTGTAGGCTTTGCAGGTAAACTACGAATGCGCCATGCCATCGAATGCAATTTCTGTTCTTTTTTTAGTTATATCTTCCCAAAACCATCTATTTTACATATCTATGCAATTTCAAGTCATTTGGAGTTGATTTTAGATAGGCATATTGCATATTCACACTTTCTAGCCTTTTAGTTGCCTGTAGGGATTTTGCATGTTTCACATCATACACACTTGCTATTTGATAATTCTGATTTCCTTGTGTGTAGGTGTAGGTCTTACAATGAAGGAAGAAGGAATACAAATAATATTGAATAAAAAGTGGTGGCATCATAGGTTCGCCCACCTCAATTGTGGGTACGAGGAAGAACATTGGAAGTGCACACGAGCTTCTTTGAAAGGACTTGATCCTTTGGGCACCCCATATTTTTGTAAATAATTGTATCACATTAAGAGCCCTCAAGGGGAAATTTATTGTAACCATGTTCTTATTTACCAAATTAAATAAAGAGAAACACCTTTTATTGCACTTATTTGGCTTATATGGTTGCTTAAATTTGTCCTTTTGCAATGCTTGTTTAAACACCAAATTTAGATGCATATTGTTTAACACTCTTAGGTGCACCATTTTTTCCCTACTTCAACTTGTTCACCCCAATCTGCAATCCACATGATTTGGTAAAGCTTATTTTTATCAACGCTAGCATTATTTACATGCATAGGATTTTATTCCCACCATCCATAGCAAATTTTATCCTATATAAAGAATTTCTAAGAGATTCCAATGCTTACATTCCTAAGCAATCTTCATCCTCGTCTGCTTCTATTTTCCAAACCAAATTAGAAGAAGGAATTCTTGAGTCCTTTGAAAATATGGAGGATTACATTCATCTAATTCCTAGTCCACATTATTTATAAGAGGGTTCACACATGTTTATTGAAGAATCAATTGAAGTGAACATAAGTCAAGATGTGGATAATCCACAAATTGTAAAATTAGCAAAAGGTATATCTACAGAAGAGAAAGAGCACCTCCTAGATGTATTTATAAGGAATAAGGAGATTTTTTCATGGTCATACAAATACATGCCTAGACTTGACCCCAACTTAGTGGTCCATAACCTGAAATTAGCTCCCGATGTAAAATCTTTCAAGCAAAAAATGAGAAAACTTCATCCTACCATAACAATCATTATCAAAGAAGAGCTACAACAATTGTTAGATGTGGGTTTCATACAACCCATTTATTATCTCTAATGTCTCTCAAACATGGTACCCATTCATAAATTGAATGGGGGGATACACATCTGCATAGATTTTTGAGACCTAAACAAATCATCTCCCAAGGATGATTTTCCATTATCGAACATCGATCAACTAGTAGAATCTTGTGTTGGCCATGAAATGCTTTTTCTAATTGATAGTTTTTCAAGATACAACCAAATTTGAATCAATCCTGATGACCAACACAAAACATAATTCACCACACCTTGGAGCACTTTCTATTACAAGGTGATGTCATTCGATCTCAAAAATGTAGGAGCTACTTACCAATGTTCCATGATGTATATATTCCATAACTAATAGCTAAATACAAAACATGTCTTGAGCACATTTATGTATTAGAAAAGGTCTTTTATCAGTTACTTGAACACAAGGTGAGGTTAAATCCTAAGAAGTGTGTATTTAGAATCACATCAGGTTATCTCCTAGGATTCATTATCTCCAAGCAAGGCATTGAAGTGGATCCTGATAAGGTTAAGACCATTGTCAAATGCCCCATCCAATAAATCTTAAATATTTGCATAGTTTGCAAGGAAATATTCAATCCATTCATCGATTCATTGCACAAATCTCAAATAAATGCAGGCCATTCAATTGCCTGCTGCAAAAGAGGGTCACCTTTTCTTGGAAAAAATAATTTCAAGAGGTTTTTGATGATATCAAGAAATATATGGCTTCACCACTAGTGCTAAGGCTGCCTCATCTAGGAGCCCCTTTTTCATATTTACATCTCTGCCATAGATTTTTCATTGAAGACAATGATTGCATAACAGAACATAAATCAAAGAGAGAAAGTAATCGATTACATTAGTCAAAAATTGGTGAGTTATGATACAAGATATTCCTATGTTGAGAAGTTGTGCTTAGCAGTGGTTTTTGCCACTATGAAACTTAGATACTATATGCTAAGTAACACTACCTATGTCATAGCTAGATAAAATCCTCTATATTACATTATGACTCGCACATACAACAACACCCATACCACAAAATGGATAATGTTCTTAATGGAATTTTATCTTGAATTCATTAGCCAAAAATCCATCAAAGGTTAGGTGATAGCTGATCAACTCGTAGAAGCTCCACTTCCAAATGATCAACCCATTTTTATCAAGCTTCCAGATGATTCAGTATTTTTCATCACTGAACAAGAAGAACTAGTCCATTTTGAGGGTGATGTTGACATCACTTTATTATTTAATGGGTCAAAGTGCAAAAAAGAACAAGGTGTTGAATTCATGTTATATACACCTGAAGGAATATCAATTCCCTTACCATTCAAACTTGAATTTTCATGCATAAAAAATAACATAGAGTATAGAGACCTAATCGTAGAGCTTCAATCAATATTGGCTATGGGCATTAAGTGCATAAGCATTTTTTGTGATTCCCAATTTGTCATTTTCCAAGTGAAAGAAAATTACCAATGTAGAGAACCAGTATTGAAACAATACCATGAAATAGCAATGAAATTGCTAGCAAAATTTGATTGGTACAAGATTGATAACTTTCCTCGTTCGACTAATAGATTTGTGGATGTGATGGATTCTCTAGGATCATTAATTCCAAAGAATAAAAATGGAGAAGTCCAACCACTCATAATCACAACAATGTCTAAATATACAATCTCACGAGAAGAATCTCAGGATGAAAAGAGTGTTTGTTTTATTCACACATAACCATATGAGTCTTGCCTTAGTCAAATAAAGGAACTTCTAAAGTTTGAGATCATCCCATAAAATTTTATGCAAACTACAAAGAAAACATTCAAATACAAAGTATCTCATTATGATCTCTTAGGGGATGTCTTGTATAGGCATGGCTATAATGGAATCTTACTTTGAAGTCTAGATCCCGTAGAGGCACAAAGAGCCATATCCGAAGTCCATGATGGTACTTGTGGTGGCCACTTTAGTGGAATGGCCATTGCAAAGCACATTTTTCATATGGGTTATTATTGGCCCACCATGGAAAATGATTGTTTCCAATATGTGAAGAAATGTCAAAAATATCAACATGCCAATTTGACCCATGTACCATCACAAGCATTACAACCCATTCAAAGCCTTTGGCCCTTTTCACAATGGGGCCTAGATTTTATTGGTAAAATTTCACCTGCCTCTTTGGGACAACACAAATTCATCATCACTACCACAGAATACTTCACTAAGTGGGTCGAGGTGATACCAATGACCACTACAACTGGACCTCAAATTGCAGAGTTCATACTCCAACATATTATCTATCATTTTGGGATTCCCTCAAATATCATATTTGATAATGACAAGTCTTTCAAAAAAAAGAATATTTGAGCATTATGTAACAAATATAATATCCAACATAATTTCTTGACTCCTTATTACCCATAGGAAAATGGATAAGCTGAGGCAACAAATAAGACCTTGATAGCCATTCTTAAGAAATGGGTTAAAGAGAACCATAGAGATTGGCATAATAAAATCCCCTTGGCATTATGGGCTTATAGAACAAGCATTCGAATTCCAATAAGGGTAACTCCATTTTCGTTGGTCTATGGAGCCGAAGCAATCATGCCTCTTGAGCTTGAGATCCCTTCTTTACGAGTCGCATTACAAGAATTCATGGATGACGACACAACTAGACAAGCACGTCTTGACCAACTCACACTCCTTGATGAAAGGTGAATCAATACCTTAGAATATTTACGAGTATATCAAGATTGCATCAAGCATGCTTATAATGCAAAAGTCCATCTTCATGAATTCCAAGTAGGAGATATCATTCTCAAAGAGAATCAACATAATACCAATGCATTGTTGCACTTGTGAGATAAATTTATGGCTAATTGGTTAGGTCCATACATTGTCAAGCAAAATTTGGGTCCTAGAATGTATAGACTTGCAAATTTAGAGGGAACATTGGAACCTGAGCCATTAAATATCATACACCTAAGGGCATTCTATACTTAGTGTAGATTATAAATATGTACATATACATGGATTAAAAAAAACTCATTGCATTTCATGCATCCATCCATACATTCCACCCACATTGCATACACATGTTTGAGTCATTTACATTTGTTCATACCATTCATCATATCAGAGAGCATTTGGTTAATTTGGATAATTTCTAGTCCACTATGTCTTGTTGCCTTAATCAGGGGCACCTTAGGTCAAAATATTAGTCACCAATCCATCACCCACAATAATTCATAATTTTTCTTATGATATTTTTATGATTAAGGGGTCTGCATAAGATAGGATAGATACCATATAGTCATCAACAATGATGATTATACGACCACTGACTATTTTATGTACACCTTTTAATTGTCAAAATCTTGTAGGAAAACTACCACCACATCTTGCATAACACCTAGTTTGCTAAAAAAAATCTTGATATTTTCAATCACTCAACCACCCCTAGTGTTTTAAGCAACCTTCATTGAAAATCAAACAATCCTTAGGTGCTATAGGTTATTCTTGGTCAATCAAGTTTCCTCTTGGACCATGCACATCAAAACATATTAAAACATTGTGAAGACTAGGAAGGACAAAGTCATGAGTTGCTATTGCCATAAAGTGAAAGTTTTCCCCTATTCATACAATTATGTGCATGGTCTAGAAAGCTAAGACTTTATAAAATGACAAGCTCCCCCTTCATACTTAAAAAAAAAATCCCTTACTCCTCTTCAAAATGAGCAAGTATCCCAAAAGCATCCCATAAGAAAAAAATGAAAAAAAGATCCCTCGCTCTTCCTCAAAATAAGAAAGTATACCAAAATGTAATAAAATTACATTGCTCTTCTCCAAAAATGAGCAAGCCCCAAAAGCAATAAATATCCCTTGCTCTTCCTCAAAATGAATAAGTATCCCAAAAAACAATAAAAATCCCTTACTCTTCCTCAAAACAAGCAAGTACCCCAAAAGCAATAAAAATCCCCTTTGCTCCAATACAAAAATGAGCAAAAATCCCAAATAAAATCCTAAAAATCTAAAAATTTAATGCAATAAAAGAAGGGAAAGGAGCTTGAATCCCTGGAATTCTTAGTGTTTGAAAAACCATAGGGTGATCCTCATTACAACAATGGGTTGAATGAAACCCACCTGGAAATGGGGTATCCTTATGCATGGTGCCAAGTCTATCACATTAGCAACCTTCTTTTGTACATACCTATGGACACTCAAGGATGAGCTAGCTTGTTGGCTAAGTTACCAATGGATTAGTCTATCCTTACTTATAATGAGAAATGAATATTCATTGCACACACAGTTGGTCCTTGAGAAATTTGAAACCACTAGGACAACCTTAGCATCATACGGGTTTGGGGGATAGATGAGTTTATCTAAATCACTAGCATGTTTAAGTCTTTGTAAAACAATCCTACATATTTTATCCATAAGTCAATAAAAATTATTCCATGTTATTTTTATTAATACATTCCATAAGACATTTTATTTTGTCACTATCAAATGTTAGTGTCCTTGATTAAACAATGAAGATAGAGTTGATTAAGAAAAATTCTAACACAAGTGACCATTTAAACATAGCATCCATACTTCATTTGCATACATAGTCATAAATAAATTAATCGTAAGTTAGTTACAACATCATTTCATATGCATCCATATAAATATCCACATAAAAAATTTAAAGCACAAAATAATCCAAATAAAAACCATGTATATGTGTATATATATACCACATAGTATAAAAATCACCCAAAATACTATATACATTAGAGCACCAAGTCTCAAACCAAAAATGAAAACTACAAAAAGAAGGAATAAGTGCTCCTAGCTAGCACCACCATGATCCTTAGGAGGACCTTGAGTTGATCCTTGTGAATTTGAGGGAGCATAGAAACTAAGAGCCCTAGAGAAAGAACTGCTAGTCCTCGACTCACTCTGCCTAGTTGAACTAGAAATTGATGAATAAGGCTACATAGATAGCATGATATGATACTGAGCAAGGGTGTCCTCAAGTAGCTCAATGTACCTAACCTACATTGATTAAATAGATAGATCCCAACTCTGGCATACCTCTCACTACACTATATTAACATGAAAAGAAACAACCTCAAAAACAACACCACCTACACTAGATCCATTCTATAGCCCATCCACCTCACTCTACAACTAAGCTATATCAACATCCTAAGCTACCAATACACTCTATAACCTTGTAATATCTGCATCATGAGATGCTATAGTATGTACAAGGCAATTTTTCTCCTTGCCAAAACTATCTTGCTCAGCCTGAAGAATGCCCCAATCCTCCTCAATGTGATGAGGAGGTAGATCCTACTCACCACCACCCCCAATATCTATTGCCACCTCCACCATCATCATAACCACCTCCACTATCACCACCACCCTCCTCATCTCCATCACTCCAAACATTAGTGTTTGTATACTGATTTGCACCTATCCTAGCTCACCTCCTACTACCACTACCTTGATGGTGTTTATACCACTGAGGAGTATGCTCAGTCATATATTGCTCATCACCACTCACTGTATCATCGATAGCCTAACTCGATGTACATAGAGTTTGTGAAGAAAATCAAGCATCAGACTCATCTGTAGTCCTAACATCATATGAATCTGAGATATCCATGACATCATCATCATGGTCATCATCCATAATCCAAGGATCAAGAGTACAAGGGAGACTAAGCTCATCACCCTGATGCCTATACACAACTAGAGCATTAGGAACTCCCTGAACCAAGTCAAACTATTGCATCACTCGAGATAATTGAATGAATTTCCTCTCTTGCCCATGTCACCCAATCATCCACCTGCCCTATCTCATCTACCATAATTGTGCCACATCATCATCCCAAGTGAGACCTTGCCATGGTCACCAAATGATATCACCACTAGTCAATACCACCAACATCTCTCGATACTCTTGGCCACTATGGCTAGGGAGACTCATTAGAATCTCCTTTCTGGTCTACCAATGAAGAACACAAGGGCACGAGTGATCCCACTCACAAGGTAGACCCTCTAGCCATACAATATTGATATGATACCATACCCAAATCTAAAGGAGTAAACTACAATCAAGTCCCTTTTACTCCCACCTATTTACCTCATACAACTCCACATATAGCTAGTAAAGTATGGCATAATACCAAGCATAGATCTAGGGCTCATCAATCATGTCAAGAACAAGTCTCACCTAGTTTCATGGGAACCTCGCTCCCATACTATTAGGTAACAATATGTTGCCTAATATGTACATCATAAAGGTAGGAAGAGATCTTAACTTCGTCTCTTGGTATAGTTGCAAATACAGGATCCCACCCTTGCTCACATACACATCCCATCCATCAATGAATAAAGGTCTCAACTCATGCTCCTTATCATGGCCAACCTGAACTGGTAATCCCTCGATAGGAACACAAAAGATGTGATAAACATCCTCTAGGGTAATGGTAAGCTCCCCTGTTGGAAGATGAAATGACCCCCTATTAGGGTCCCACCTCTCCACCAATGCAGATAAATACTCCTCATCCACCCCAACCACCTCCACCTGGCCGCATCCATCCAAATTCACATCCTCTAACCACTTCCAATCATGAGCGGTGAGTGCCTTTGCACTAGAGTAATGATAGGTGACCATTGATGATGAGCCTCAATAAATTCCACCTGCACAAGGCATAAAGAAAAATTCAAATCAGTGCATTATGAAAAAACAACAAAAATATATTTTCATTTTCTAAACATTTGTCCCTCATGCATTGCATCATTCAAAAAAAATAAAAGAACAAAAATATATATTCATTTTCAATGCACTTAAACTAGATTTTTCGTACATTTAAAAAAAACAAAAATAGAAACTACTTGCATTATGCATTTTACCATTTCAAAAGAATTAAAAACACAAAACATTTGTCCATCATGCATTGCATCATTAAAGAAAAAACAAAATTTTTCTTTTTCAGTACGCATTTTATCATTTCACATAACATCATAAACACAAAAACAATTTTTCTACATACGTTGCATCATAAAAATAAAATAAAAATTTTAAATTCATTCATTTTTAAATTCCATCCACTTAAATAGGTTTCTATGCATTTTTCCAAAAAAAAAAACTTTTCCCACCCTATTTTTTTTAAACAAAAAAAAAGAATTACCATCCCCTTTTAATTTAATTTTTTTTTTACCATCCCCTCTTAATTTAAAAAAAAAAAATTACTATCCCCTCTTCATTTGAAAAAAATAAAGAATGAAAAAACAATAAAAAAACAAAGGCATGATGAACTACCTCAACCTCTCACACTCCAACTCCCCTAGATCCTCCAGCTCCATCAGCACCACCCATGTTTGAGCATTTGCATCTCACCATTTAATTCCTGTACATTATGCATTCACATTGCGCATTCTAAATATACATAATAAAATAATATGCCTAAGCCTAAACTTAGGTGTATTTTCCTGCACATTAAAAGTATTTTCTATATTTTCTAAATCTAGAAAACCTGCCTAGGATACCTTGCTTGCCCACTCGACACATGTCCTAGCCATATAACTACCACCCTTTGCCACCTCTCACACACCCCTTTTACCCTTGTCCCTTCACATGGGACATCCATCCACTTGGATGAGACACCTTTTGTGACAAAATCCAACTACCCTAAAGATGTGGTAAATCTAGTTTGCCACCTCTCTTTCCAAAACCCCAAGGGGATTATAAAGGTACCCTCACCCCATCAACCAAAACAGTCTAGAAAATTACACTGCTACACTGCTAAAATCCTCTTAGGAAGTCACTTGTGCACTTGGAGGTCACTATGAAATCAAGGTGTTGGATGTGGCTAGTTCTTTTAACACCATATAATTTGGTAGGAATTCCTAAAGTCACTAGGATACCCAAACTCCCAGAGTGGTTGGTTCTTTTACCACATCATTTTGCACTTCATTGTAACCAAAGGTAAAATTTTCAACAATGCAGATCCACCCCAAACTTGGGATAATAATTTGTGAAGAACACAAGCTTATATTGAGAGGGGGATGAATAGTATAAGATAAAAAATTTTACTTTTCCTTCCATATGATAACAAAAATAATATCAATGCAGTAAATGAAATAATGCACAAATCATCACAACATGAGAGACACAGATTTAACGTGTTTCACCCAATGTGGGCTACATCCACAGAAAAAATACTTCTTATAAGTTTTCTTAGCCAATCTCTTGGGAACCAATTCCCTATTACAATATTTATGGGAACCAACCCAAAGGAGACATCAATCCCCTATGCTCAAGTTTGTGGACCTCTATCCATAAGAGACACCAATCCCCTTTGTTCAGTTTATGGACCTTTATTCATAGGAGACCTCAATATCCCTCTACTTTGGTTCATGGACCTCTATCCACTAGAGATATCAATCCCCTCTGCTTTCCACTGCTTCAAGCCTTTACACAAGGCTTGCTCAATTCTACTACAAAACCTGCTCTCAACTCTGCTCATATTTGCTCCAAATATACAGACAAGACCTGCTCAAATATTCTCATAAGGCCTGCTCTAATATATTCATAAGGTCTGCTCAATAAAACTCTTGAAACCTACTTAAATCACTACTCAAACTAGATCTTAAAACCTGCTTAAATCACTGCTCAAACCTACTCATAAAGCATGCTCAATCCAAATCTTAAAACCTGCTTAAATCTTCTCCAATCCTTCTTACAAGGCTTACTCAAATATACCTCTAATAAACCTTCTTAGATCTGCCTCAATCTTGATCTCAGAAACTGCTCAAACATTCCTAATTCTTGCATACAAACAATTTCATATATCTTTCTAAAAAGTGCTTTCTTTGACTAAAGTAGTTTAGACATATTCTACCTAGAATTTATTTAACCTTTTGAACATATAGAGAATGATATGCACTAAAAATGCTCAATATGTTCTTCATATTCATTAAGTCCATTGCTTTCACATGTCTCACATTCATTACATTCTAAAGGTAGCTCTAATACAACACTTGATAACTGACCTAGTTATTGCTAAGTTGCACCTTTAATTCAAGACCAATCACAATGCACAAGTTTGTTCTTTTTATCTACTCACAAATTCAATCATGAAGATGCACAAATTTGCTTCACAAAACTGATCTATAACTCTTGCAAATTTTCTCTCAATATCAATCACAATAATGCACAACTTGTTCACAAACCCTACCACATATTCATTCAACAATGATGCACAACTTTGTTCTCAAACCCTAGAACATGTGTTTCCAATTTCATTCAACAATGATGCACAAATTTGCTTTCACAGTGTAGCACTTATATTTCCAACAATGCACATAAATTTAATCCTTATATCTCCACCTTATGACTTGAAACTATTTTTTTCAAACAAGCCACCTTGAGAAAGAGTTAAAACACCATACCTCTAAAATCTGCCTTGATGAATATGTGCCCTCAAAAATCTGTCTAAGAATAATCTTCTTTCTTTTGCCACTAGAAAAAATTGGTTAGCAAATTTTTCTTTTCAAATCATCCACAAAAAGTCTTTCAAATATGTGCATAATAAGGCTTATAAATTATACTTTAAAACTCCTTTTAGTCTCACAAAATAAATCTTGTAATAGTGACTAAACCTTCAATTTCCCTTTTCTATGATGTACAAAAATTACAAACAATAATAGTCACAAATACACCTTATTTCTCCTTCTTGAAACATAGAATATAATTTTAATACACTCAAATATTACTCCTTATTTTCAATTTAAACCATACAACACACTTTTTAAAACAATCAATAATACACCTTTTCTCTCCAACTTGAAACATAGACTACAATATATATAATTTACAATGAAGCACTAAAACAATGTGGCACCTTATTACTCCAACCTTAGTGAAAACAAAAAATATTTTGCATACCTTTTCACCAAAAAGCTTTGCTATCATGAACGGGGTTTGACCCCTGAACCTCTCCAACCGCAACACCTAGCCACCACCACCGTGACCAGCTGGGCTAGCCCAGTGAGTAGACAATAAAAAGTTATCCCTAAATTTGTACCTCATGTGCTTCAAAAAACTCAAAACTACCATGATGTCTACCCCGTTAAAAGTGCACCTGATGGGTTTTGACCTTCAAAGCTTACATGCAGCAGCGTCTTGGCACAATCTAGCAAACCAACTGGAATACCCACAACCTCGAGAAGAAAATACAAATCATCCATCGTCTAAACCTTCTATGCTCTTGAATTTGACACACAATAAAATACACCACCGCTGGGAATACAATCACTTTATCCTTGTTCGTTGTTCAAATCCTCAAGTGAAAACACTCTACCCTTGTTCATTTTCTCAAAAATATCAGGTGAAAACACTCTTCCCTTGTTCGTTGCTCAAACTATCAAGATTTTATCTCATTGTTCGTTGTTCCTTTTCCAGATTGAGATTTTAAAAAATGGCACATAGGATAAAAACGTTCGCATGAAATCGTTAGCATTAAACACTAATATTTCAATGATAATCATGGTGCCAAATGAAATATTTTCACCTACATATATTCTTTTCTTTTCATGTCATGATGTCGGCTTGCAAATTCTCCTTTGATTATTATAAACCCTTCATAGACGTTGGTGCTAAACTTTAGAACCCTTCTTTTATATTATAATATTAAAAAATATTATAATATATTATTTTAAAACCTTTGGTGGCCTCTTCTTAATACTTCAACTTCTTTTGTAAACTCAACTTAGAATATTTTAAACACTTTGGCCTTTTCTATAAACTTGAACCTTCTTTATAATATTAAAAAAAATATTATAACCACTTTTGGCCCTTTTTGTAAAATTGAATCCTTTTGTATAATATTTAAAAATAAATATTATAAACCTTTTCTTTTCACCAATTTTCTTTGCTTTGAGATATACCTAGCCTTGAATTTTGTCTTTGCTTGCTATCAAACTCATGGGGAATATTTCTGCCTTGCTTATCATGCACCTTTGACATCAAAGACCATGCACCTTTGACATCAAAAACCATGCACATTGGGTGGTAGATTATTTAGAAAAATGGATAAAAGAACTAGAGGAAAGGAAATATGTGGACTCTTAGATGGAAAATTAGATAATTTGGTACCAAATAATCCAATGGATGTGAGAAGTGGTATAGAAAAATAGTAGAATAGGAAGAGCAGATAGTGATTGTATTGAATCTATCACATTTAGGCCAGGGAACAATGGCCTAGAAGAAAAAAATGATAATTTATCCTAGTGTCAAGTTGGGTAAGAAATTTTCTTGGCTGATTACCATAGGCTCTTGTGTATTGATCCTTAGGATATTGTTGTTCTACTATATGAGATTACTAACAACAGATTCAGAATGACCAAGGTGGATGGTTTTAAAAAACATAACACACATAGCCATAGGTATTTTATTGAGTATGTCTAGATTAAGATAAAATAAGCTTCTACCCCACAGAACAATAAGTATGTTAGATATATTCAAGATTCCAAGAATAACTTCAAAAATATAAGAAGATTGATGGATGGTATACTGAATTCAGATGAACGAAGAAAATTGAAATTCAACTTAGTTAATATTTATGTGTTTGAATAACTACATTATGGTGGTCCGAGGTGATGTTTTCAACAAACACACATGGATAATATTTTTATGGGTAATTTGTGAGCCTGGAGGAGACTTTTCTTTCTCCCTTGTTTCCTATCCAACTCATTTTACTTTGTAATACAACTTCTATTAATATAATCTATTTTTAAATTTATAAAAAAACTCCTTGATTTCTCATAATCTTAGTCCTAAATCATTGTCAAAATTAGACTATTAGTGCTTACAATCTATTTATATCATGCCACTATGTATAAAGGGATATAAATTAGGTTTGATCCTAACTAAATAAGTCTATTAGGGTAAAACCATGGTGTTGTGACACTATTTAGGTCCATGAATTTTAATTTCAAGAAGGTCATTGACATGATTTTGAAGGCTTTAAATTTTAATCAAATTATATAATTTTGTAATAAAACTAGTGATATTGTAGGTATTAGAATATATATATATATATATATATATATATATATATATATATATATATATAACTCTTATTATAGTGATATAATTTTAAAGTGCATCAAAGGGGTAAGATTAGAATCTAGATTCTAAATATTTATAATCCATTTAATTTTATCTTTTTCTTTTAAAATTATATATCAAAGCAAAACTAAAATCTTATTTTATACAAGTATAAAATAATAAATAGTTTTCTAAAAAAATAAAAACATAATTCAACTCGGGTATAAATTCTCTATTTTTTAAAGTTTGAATTAAAAAATTACATACATACATATCTATCTATATATATCTAATATGAAATTAATTATAAATAAGCTATTAATATTAAAATATATATCTAATATGAAATTAATTATAATTAAGCTATTAATATTAAAAAATATATGAAAAACTTATGATATTTAAAATATATACATATTTTTAATGTATTAATTGTTTATTCAATATGTGGTGGTATTGACACATATTATTTTTATGAAGTATAAAAATTAATAAAACCTCAATAAAATAAAAATAATAAAATTCATTACTTTTTAATATAATAAGTATAATTTCATATTCTTCACTCCATTTTAAACATTTTCTCTATTTACACCTCCATAAAATTCTCAATAGACATATTACTTTTACCCTCCTAAAGTTAAACATTCTTTATTTTTCATGAATAAGTGTTCCATGAATGGCTTTATCTATTCTATATCATTTTATTTTCACTCATAGTGTGAGAAATGGAAGTCACTGTGATAAGGAATTTAGTTTTATTTTCAGTCATAATGTGAGAAATGGAAGTCACTGTGATAAGGAATTTAGTTTCATATACATGTCATCATATTGCATGTTATATGCACCTAATATAAATATATAATACTTATGTGTGTATACAATATCTTGATTGATTGCATTTGTGTGAATTTTGGGCATAATGAATTCTATAAATAGACGTAGGGATGGTAAAAAATTAGTTAGGTGATAATTTAATTTATAAAATGGAGTTTAATATATGGGTTCCTTTAGAATTTTGTATGTTTTTGTTTGGTAAAAGCATTGGGATATATATAAAATAAAATTATTTTAAAAATTTAATTTTATTAAATACTATATTTTAGAAGTATTTATATATTAAACTCTATTTTAGAAAGGTAGAGTTGCATCATATGTTAGAAACCAAAATAGAAGTTACTTGTATCTAGAACACTTCACAAATTTTGGTATTAGTACCAAAGAATTTCTTTATGCAACAAAAAAAATTCTCTTACCATTAACAAAATAAAAATAAAAATAGAAGATGCAAAAGTGATGTAACCATATCAAGATTTGTACTCATAATTATTCAAAGAACATTAAATTAGAAGCCCAAATTCCTCTATATAATGGGCATAAATGGACCCTATAAACAGACACTTGGTATTATTTAGGGATGGTTAAAAATTAGTTAGGTGATAATTTAGTTTATAAAATGGAGTTTAATATATGAGATCCTTTAGAATTTAGTATATTTTTGTTTGGTAAACGCTTTGGGATATATATATATATATATAAAATATTTAAAAATTTTAATTTTATTAAACACTATATTTTAGAAGTATTTATATATTAACCTTCATTTTAGAAAGGTAGAGTTGCATCATATGTTAGACACCAAAATAGAAGTTTCTTGTATCTAGAACACTTCACAAATTTTGACATTAGTACCAAAGAATTTCTCTATGTAACAAAATAAAATTCTCTTACCTTTAACAAAAAAATAAAAATAGAAGACAAAAAAATGATGTAACCATATCAAGATTTGTACTCATAATTATTCAAAGAGCATTAAATTAGAATCCTAGCAACCTAGCCAACAACATTTAAACCAAGGATAGGGTTTGCAAACCAAGGGAGTTTGGAGGTATTGGGCTAAGGAGAATACAACATTTAAACATGGCCCTCCTGGCCAAACAAGCATGGCGTATTTTGACAAATGCAAATGCAGAATGGATTACTATAATCAGAAGAAAGTACTTGCAAGAAACTGAATTCTTAAGTTATTCCTTTCCTCCCAGGGGATCAATTTTTGGAAATCAATCCTTCAAACTAAAAACCTGCTAAGCAAAGGGCTACGTTGGAAACTGGGAAATGGAAGAAACATTGATTTCTAGGACCACAAATGGTTAAAGGACTATCCCCTCTCTGCAGACCCCATCCTTTCAACCCTTAGAGCTTGGACAATTGAAGTTTTTGGTACCAAAGTTGCAAATTTTATTACTTTGTCAAACAATAGAAGGGTATGGAAGCCAATAATGAACAATGATCTACCAGGGGCATCAATAATACTGGAGAATGAATTAAGACAGTATTTACTCCCTTCTGGCATTCTTGAGGACCAGCTTATCTGGGAAGCTTCAGACAATGGGGAATTTTCTATCAAGACTGCTTATCTGATGCTTATTGATAATGATGAACCTACTTTCCCTCACTTGGAAGTTTGGCCCAAAAGCATTGTTCCAAAGGTTGGGTTTTTTGCATGGTTGGCCATCCAAAATAAGATCCTCACCATGGATAACTTAATAAAAAGAGGTGTGATTGTTGTTAATAGGTGTTATCTCTGTATGTCTGAGTGGGAGTCTATTGATCATTTGTTTCTGTATTGTAATTTATTTGTCTCAATCTTGTTAGGTCTGTTACAAGTGTTTCATATTTATTGGGTCCATCCTCAGTCCATTTTTGACTTATTTGTATAGTGGCCTTCTCCATTTTTGAACAGGCGTCTTAGGTATATGTGGAAGATCTGCCTTCATCACTACTTGTGGCAGATATGGTTGGAAAGGAATCGTCGGGCCTTCTTGGATAAGGTTTCTCAGTCATCCTCTGTCCTGTCAAAAATATTAGTATATGCTAATGAGAATGCTTGTTTAGTGCCTGCAACATCTAGACCTCCAAATCCTTTTGAAGCTTCATTAGGCCAGTCATTAAACTTACCTCTCACTGATGGCCTCAATCATCCTCAAGTATGTCCTAGAACCATGATCACATGGACCCCACCCCACCTAGGGTGGATTAAGTTAAATTTTGATGGGGCATCTAGGGGCAACCCGGTGAAGTCAAGGCTGGTGGCTTACTTAGAGACCACAAGGGTGAGGTGCTTGTAGCTTTTGCTGAACATCTTGGAGCTCAAACTAACAATGTGGCTGAAGCGAGGGCAATTTGGAGGAGCCTCAAGGTGGTAGAGAATTATCCAGGGAAAATGTTGGTGGAAGGTGATTCTCTTATTATTATAAATCTTCTAAAGAACACTAAGAGATATCCTTGGAGATTTGATGAATACATCCATGAAGCAAGGGCTCTAATTCATGATCGACCTGAGGCCATAATTTTGCATACCTTTCGGGAAGCAAACATGGCAGCTGATAGGCTGGCAAATGAAGGCATTGTAGCAGCAAATTTGATCACGTGGACTGAAAATATTCCTCATGCAGTCTCAATGGTGATAGATAATGAAAAATTTTAGATTGGAAGGCTCAAAGTGGATCAATGACAGAAAATGGGGGCATTTTTAAAAATATTTTTTTGAACCTTATAATGGCTTTTGTCATATTTGTTTTTTTTGTTCATGTGACTAGTGTTTTTTGCAGCTGGTGGGGCACTGATATAGGTTTTTTATCTACAAATTCATGCATGGGAAACATCTGCTTTGACCTCAAGTATTTCCCAAGGTGTGTTTGGATTCGATGTCGCAAAAAGGCCCCAACAAGAAATAACAAAGTGTTGGAGATCCCTGACAATGAGGTACCAGACCCCACCATAATAGTCTTGGAGAAGATGACAATTTCATCAGCCTCCAACAGTATCAACCAGTTGAAGAGTCTGTCTGGCCTCATCAGTGCAGCTGTTGATTTGTGTGATTCTCTAAATCTTCTGTTTTATAGCCAGCAGTTCCAGGGGCACAAGGAGTCGAAGGCAAAATCTAAAGATGATGGCAAGGAGGATGATAAGAAGTTAGATGAGGACTACAAGGAAGACTGCTTGGCCTCTTGGCTGTCCATTCTATGGGATGTTTTTTTTTTTGACCATATTCTATTATTTTTATATGGGCACAAGCTACTCTGCATGGTGCTTGCATGATTAGTTTTTGTCTTTGTTAGTTCTATTTTGCATATTTCTTTTCTGATGGCCATAATATTAGGCTTCCATAGTTTAGTTTGGTCGTATTCAATGGAAGAGTAGGTCTTGGCCCTTTTTGTTGTCAGTTTAAACTTTTAGGGCTTGGCCTTTGTCTAGTTGGTCAGTGGACCCTATTTTGTAAAATGGTTTTGGGTCAACCAGTTAAAACCCGGTGTTAATTATAATATTCTCTTACTTACCAAAAAAAAAAAAAATTAGAATCCCAAATTCTTCTATATTATGAGTCTATTTTACATTGGTTATTTTATTAATGGAAAATTACATCATATCATCATTAAATTAGAACCCATAAATTTATCACCCAGGATATTAGCAAACACCTAGATTTTAAGACTAAAGATCACATCAAAAGACCTATTTGATTAGAGGGTTATATGTAGGATAAGAAATTTAAAATCTAAAAGTCATTGTACCTTTAAGAATAGAGTAAAACTTATGTGTTAAACTATCATGTACAACATGGTAGCATCAAGATCCACTATATGCTTCTCATAATATCAAACATCTTCAAAAAAATAATAGTCTTATATTAGCAATAGTCCATATGCATCAAGGATATTATGTGTTATATTCCAAAATTCATATATATAGAAAGAATATTTTCATATTATAGCTAAGGAATATAATAATGTGTCTCTTATTCTTGGAAGTATGTTCGACTCATGGTTTTCCTCAAGATACCTTCATTTCAAAAACTTTAGCTTGTATCATGAATTTTAGTCACCTCTAAATAGCCTCACTAGATAGACACTCTACATTGTTCATATTCTAATAGAGAATCCCTCTTCACTAATATCCCTTGAAACAATGAGACTCAACATTGCATATAGGATCTAATCAACCAAGATAATAAATTAACCATATCACATCCTTATAAAAGACCCTACTATGATAGCACCAAGAAATGATGGTTCCCTCAATAAAATATTTGTATAGAACATGTATTTGATACCTCATATAATTAATATTTTAGAACATATCTTGGGATTAAGTGAGGTTATAATTTTTTATAAAAACTTGAAGATAAATGGAAGATAAAATTAAGTACAAAGAGTGATATTTTGATTGGTTGATTACATTTTTTTATGTAAACAATGCACTAGACATAAATATTTGCTAGATGAATGATATTTTGAGGTAATTAATGAATTCTACCACCATTGTCTACTTGAATGACATTATCATCTATAGCAAGAATAGGAGTAACATATTAAATATGTATGACAATGCTTTATATTGTGCACCAACACAAATTGAAATACAACATGATAAAGTTTAACTTTAGGATCTTGAAAATAACATGCCTATGGTATACAAGTGATCGACATAAAAATTATTGAGATCCATAATATCTCATTATTATATGATAGTGTAACTTTTTAACCAAATTTACTAGGGTCATGTCAAGTTGCACTATGAACAATATGTATCCATGATCCCTCCTCTTACTATGAGCATTTATGTCGATGGAAAATGTCCATTTAGTAATGGTAAGATAACATAAAATCCTCATCCACCATATAATATACACAATGATATGAAAATAATTAAATAATGGTAAAAATAATATCACAAAAAGTAGGACACAATTAAAATATAAATAATTTCTTGATCTTGCAATTGCTTAACTTACCTCCTATAAGAGATATCCTCCTATTCATAATCTTGTGGGAGGTAGATATTACATGGATGGCGAAATCGAGATGAACACATGTCAACTCTTTTTAGATATATCCTTTTTGGACTCTTTTTATAATATCAAATTATTCTAAATATCTCTCTTGGACGTTTCTTAGGATATTTACAATTACATGTTATAGTGAAAATAACACATGCTTCTACATAATTTATTTTTGGAATTTTACGATGATATCTTAATAACTTCATAATACTTCCAAAACTACTTTGGACTATATTGGACTTTCTAGATATTTTACAAGATACTATTTACAACATATCTAAAAATACTCAACTTTGTGACCAAGATACTTGATGAATTTAATTTAACATGATAATGATACTTTTAATTTTAACTTTTACAATTTATTGTTACATGTTATAGTGTCATATCCCAGTCACAATATTAATTTTATACACCTTTCATACAAACATTGTATTTGTTATACTATTATTCCTTAATGGCCACTACAAATTTCTCATTAAAGCTACTTCATCACAAGCATCTAGAGCAAGCAATTGTTGGAGTATATTACATTATTTGGTACATGCTAATGTATCCCTTTGGTATCTTCATGGTATATTTATAAATAGTAGATTAGGGTTGAGTAAATAATTTAGAGTATGATTTATATTTCCCCTTTTATATAAGTGTGAATGTGTAGGAACTACACAAGTGTCATGTAAAGTTGTAATGTACATAAAATATACAACTATTAGTGTGCAAGTGTAATTTGAGTAAATGTACACAAGTGTTTTGTATGTATGAAAACAAATATGTAATGTAGATATGTGTACAAGTGTCCTAGATTAGAGAGTGTGAGTAAGAAGTTTAAGAGTCATGTATAGGTGTGCATATGTCATAGAGTAAGTGTTCATCAAGTATGCAAGTGGTAAGTTGATAAGACAAGAATCATGAGACTTGGAATACAGAGGGCAATAGTCAAGTATCCAAAGAGTCACATTACTATTGTTATATTATGGAGACAATCCTCCATAGGAAAATAATTTAATCAATTTAAATAATTGGAGTAGTTCAAGTATTCATAGTTGAAACAAAAAGAGGAGCAATAAAACTTGTATATATTTTGAGCAAATAATATTATAAGTTGTTCTTCATGCATAACACATGAATGATTCAGACTATTTACATTCATATTTTTACATATAAATAAATTTTATTTGATTTATTATAAGCCTTTATATACATATTAATTTGATCATATTATTCTACTCATATTGTTATCTTGATCTTTATTATATTATGGCTATTTTATATCGAGACTTGTGTTATATAAACTATGATATTTGTGGTAGTATAAGTCTTAAAAACCATCAGTTGTATCAGAGCTACCATCAAACTCTATCTAGATTGATAGAGTTTATTGAAGCCACCATTATTAATTTATTTTATCCATATTTGATAAATTCGATTAAGAGTTTGTCCACTTTGAAGGTAGTGAGACTCGAACTCTATTTTAAAGGTTATATTGAGTAGAAAGGCTAGAGTCTTTCCATGGTTGAAGAATAACCAATGAAGACTAGGAATCAACTATATTGATTGATAGGTGTACCAACTCAATATTAGTTGGTCATTAAGGGATAAATCCAACCTTGACATTGATTTAAAAAATCTAAAGTTTTTTATAGATTATATATTGAAATGTAAATCAAATTTGAGAAAGTTGATCATTCAGGAAAATATCCAGCCCTTGACATTGAAGACTAGGGTAGAATCAACTTCGAGAAAGTTGGTCATTAAATGTTGGAAATATGTTGAATATTTTCCATGTTATTCTTGTGAGGTTAACACTAAAAGGTACTGGACATTCTGTACTTATACTCGCCAAATTTTTTAGGGTTTAAAACTTATTTTTAGATCCATATGGGCTTTTAGGATTACTATATTGAACCCATGATTTTTCACCCATGATATTGTAAAAATCCGTGCATGTGCCTTTGTTATATATATCACACTTGCATTAGGGTTTAGAGTGAGAAAGAGAAAGAATATTATTGTATTGGAGATGGTCAAGTTAATACAATAAGAAGATAATATTGTGTTGGTTTTTCCCAGTTGAGTATTTCTAGGATAAATATTTTGTAATGTGTGAATCTGTTATCTTCCTCTTGTGATTTTTTAATTACTACTTTTCAGATTTAGTTTATTTGGGCTCTTTATTTTTCTTCATTTGGTATAAGAGTTAGGTTTTATCTTTGTTCGAGGATTAAGGGTTTCAATCCTGTGATAAATTAATTCTTGAGTGGGAGCCACACGCAAAAGGATCCAAACAAAAGAGAAAATACTTCATTAATTAATTAATATACATTGATAATAACAATAAGAAATTGAGAAGCTCAACAAAAGTGATAAAATCTCTAATCCATCTAAGAAAAACTAAACAAAGTTTAGTATTGAGTCTTAAGAAAATTAAATATAGAAAGGAAATTTTTATAACATTTATTAACAATGAAGGGTTGGTATAAGACACCAAAATGGTATATTTTTGGGTTTTCATGGGGAGGGTGGTTCCTATTGCACCTTTAGTTGAGAAAAGGTATGGACCCTTTCTAAAAATATATATGCATTTATCCTATTCAAAAAATAATAACGAAGGATTGAAAATAAATTGCACTCTCTATGAAAACTAAATATAAAAGTCCCTATTATTATTATTTAATAGGTTATATGGAATTGAAACAGGATCCACCCATAATACATCATCACCACATAATGGTAATACAACAAATCTTGGATATTATTCATGTATCATTTGACAAGATTTGAACCTAGGTCTCCTCTTTAAAATATTGAGGAATCTAATCGGTTGAGCTAATGCCTCTTATAAACTCACCTATTATTTTACATATTATTTTTATATATTTTTGTTTGTTCAAAACAATTATATTAATTTTAATTTTAATATTATTTTTTATTTTAATATTATTATTTACATCATCACAATTAAAATAACTTAAACTAATGTTTATATATAGAAAGAATTCATTTAGTTCTTTTGAAAAATATTAAAATATCTAGATAAGAATAAATATTATTTCTGTTGAATTTTCAAGTTTAGAAGCAATTTGGAACAACATTTAAAAAATTACAACTAAGAATACAATGGTTTGAGTTATTGGTATTTATTTAATAAGAATATACATGATGAGGGTGCATATTAAAATGTTATATATGATGCTATAAATGAGGATATATGCGATTGGAGACATTAAAACATTAGGATATTATATATATAAGAATAGAAACTAATAGCAACAAAAATACTGTAGCTATATCTTGTTGTAATACATCAGATATTAGCACTCATCTATGGGAGAACCTGTTATATGGGGAAATTTTGGGCATGTCTTTCGTGATATATTTTTAAGTCTTCAAAGAAGAAATATAAGTAATCAAATCCTAAACTTGGTCATCATTGTTAACTGCCTTCTTTTTAGTTTCTTGTTGGACCTTTTGAAGATCCATAACCATGTGAGAAATCTGATGAAGTCTATCAATAACATATCGTGGTGTGCTATAATTTCTATGGACTTGGGAATGAATGCATCCCACATGTAACAAAATATCAAAGATAAAGTCTGGTAAAACTATATCCCATGGAGGAGCAAAACTAGTAAACACATTTTTGCATCTGCACTTTCAAATGTGCTTGAGAAGGATGAGTCTACAAACATCCTAGAGATTAGGGTATTTATCTAGCTAAGAAAAACCGAGCAGAGAAAGCTTCCAAGATCTAGTGAAAGATTGAAAAAGAAAAGTGTAGAAGACATCCCAAAATTGTTTAGCCATGTCACAAAACTAAAACAAGTGAATTAGAATTTCTAAAGAATTACAAAATTTGCATTGAGGGGAAATGTGTAAAATCTAACCTAGAATTTTAGAATTTGGAAGTTTTTGATACAAAATCCACCATCCAAGAAGTCATACTATGGATTTAACAGGAAATTTCTAAATTTAAGCAGCATGAGAGTGTCATTGAACATTGGTAAAATTCACTTGCCAATTGACATTGAGCTTAAAGTCTAAAGAAGGAAGACATAAAGGATTTTTGTATATCCAACTAGAATTAATGGAAGAGATTCTATGACCATCAAGCTATCTCTAGCCATTCCATATATTATGGGTAGTTACTTCCAAATTTATAAGGACCTCAAAAGGGATGGAAGCCACAACTAAGCCATAAGACCCTTTGAACCTAGAGGGAAGTGAAAAAAATTGCAGATCTAGTTCTAAGTAAGAATTGAGTAGCTACCTAGATTCTATATATCTCTATTTCTATTAATATCTTTCTTCAAAAATGCTAGACCTTGAATAGCAATGCATAAAGCTAAAGTTTTATCATTATGGAGGATAAGTTTATTCCACCGAAGACTATTTAGACTAATCCTTAGATCATGTCTTAAGGAATTAGATTTCCAAGAAAAAAAATGAGAAACTGATTATCAAGCTTTCTAGTTTTAGGTAACTAGAATAGATCCATTAGACATAAAGTAAGGCTCATTAAGGATATTATTATCCCATGGGGTTTATTTCCATTTACCTTTGTGAGTAGCTAGAGAGATTCTATAATGAAAAAGGTGTTTCTAATTTTCATCACCAGTGATGGCTCTAGCATCCCATTTTGTAGCTAAACTTTTTGCTCTGATAAGACGATTAATGATGCCTAGACCTCCTAAATCTGTAGGTTGAGTACAAAATTTTCATGATATAGTTGTCATTCCCACATTCCCATATCATTTGATCAATAAAAATTTATGAATGGCCTGAGTTAATTTGTTACTGGCTACGTTGGAAGCCATCCAACAAGAGGAGTAATAAACATGAGAGGCTGCCATAATTTTTTTTGTAACTTGAATTCTTCCAACTAAGGAAAGAAACCAAGCTAGCCAACCATTAAATTGTTTTGAAGTCTTTCCATAACCTAGTTCCACATATCCTGTAACGACCCTGCTCACATGACCATTGATTATAGATAAATTAATAAAATATACTTATCGTTTCCTATAGAGTGTGGTATTTCTGATAGATATTGTGCATGCAAGACTAGGTACATTCCTTCAATGATTGGGGAAGGTTGGTAGGAAAAGTAAGTGGGAAGTGATGTTTCAGCCCGTGGGTACATGGAATCTCACATGCATTGCACATCATATAAGGTATCATGGGTTATTTGTATTATGTGAGTGCTTGTTTGGAAATGTGTTTGTTGTTGTAAAGAATGATGAATGCATTTAGTTTTATTGGTAATAAGAATGCTTAGGGCATGGGAGCTATTTTTATTATATTATTGGTAAATTGAAGATTATTTGTGTGTTTATTATTATGTTGCAAGTGAAATAAGACTATATATATATATATATATATTTTTAAAAATGTTGATTGATCATGGACCTACCATCATTATTAAGGTATTAGAATGCATAAAAATATAAATTAGATGAAAGTAATATCCAAGGTTGAGGACATAATGATAAGTGGTGGATGTATCTCTAACTATATAACCGCCAGTAACTTGTCATGATTACTTCAAATTCCATATATTTTTCAAACGAAAGGATAGGAGGTTGGATGTAAAGAAGAGTTTGTAAAATTTTCTTCGAGAGTATAATTTCATATTGTTTCTTTAAAAATATTTCTTTGATGGCATGCAATATTTCTATGTATACCGTGTTTTAGTAATGAAATAATGGTGAACACCAATGTTTAAAAAAAAAAGACTTTTAAAATATTCAGTATATTGTTTGGATGAGCCACAAAAATTACATCCTATTTTGATTTGGTTGAACAAGTTTGTATGGTTGATTTGTTAATGGAAAATCTATTAAGCCTGTTATAGATTTGTTTTCAATGATAATATAGCAACTAAAGAAGTATCAAACTTAGTGTAAATAAAATTGAAGCATTATCTGTGTAGGGACAAATGTGAAAATAGAGTTACAATTTTTTTTAAAATTTTATGGATGTACTTATAGCTGAATTACCTCTTAATAGGGTATTTGAAATATGCTTGCATATCTAGTTCTTCGATGATTTTGGTGTGAAAAATAAAGCAAACTTTGATATTAAGTATGTTAGATGCATGCACTATATTAAACCATTGTTTGATATGTTCTTTTTCAAAATTGTTTGTATATATGATTTCCTAGAAAATTCAATTAGTTAAAAGATCATTTAGATGTATTGAAATTACTTGATCTTTGAGGGGTTGTAACGGATCCCGAGGATTACTTAATATGGCAAACCCAAGTATGGAAGGAGGATGGTTGCATTGGCTAGATCGAGTGATGCTACTATAACCTTCAGGTTCATAGTAGCTTGTCAAAGCACATCTAAAAGGGTTAGCACCAAGAATGGAATACCATTGTAAAAGAGTATTATAAACCATAATATTTATCTTGCCTATAATGTATGAATATGAGAACAACAAATATTTAAATATTTTGTATGTATATTGACATGCTAGTGCACCTTTTATACCTTTTCCTATGGTGAAGACTTGAAATTGCCTTTGTGGTTGGACGTATTAATGTGTTTCTTATTATGGAAAAGCCTACCTTGTTAGCTCAAAAATGAAATGAATCGCTATCTTTTAATGTGGTTTGGCTTGGTTTCAAAATATCAATTAGTGCACAAATTGATTTTACCATTGGTGCAAGTAATGGTTGTATAGTTGAATCTTATTTTGGTGTCAACTACTATCATGTTATATGAGCTGCATGATAAGTAAATATACCTTATATGCAAAGCATATAATCTCAATTGTCTTCATTAAGAAATATAGAGACAAAATATTTTACCACTTAAGGCTTATGAATTTTATCTATGAAAAGAATGTTAAGTCTCAAATTTAGTTGTGGTTGGAATGACGAATTGGACCCTATTACAATTGTATAATAAGACCTAGTTATAAGAAAATTTCTTTGGACCTTATAGAATTTGATGTTGGTCAGAGAAAAATGGAGATTATGTGGGTTGTATAATGTAATAGCTTTATTTAAACTAAGAGACCTTGAGAAGATATTCAAACTAAATCGGTGTGTGTCTAAAAGGAGATATTTCTACCCCACTTGTCAATTGGAGCTTATAATGTGAAATGTAAGCCTTATGAAAAAATAACCATACATATTTGGTTGTATTAATTCCTTTTGTTTTATTTAATTCTATAATAGTAATATCATTATGAGAACTTGATCTTGGACAATTTGAAAATTGGGATATTATCCTAAATTTGAAAATAGGTTACTTAAAGTTTGATGTTGTCTTTCTTTAGTTTGAAGCCATAGGGTTGAAAACCATTAAAATTCTAGTTTATTATGTAGGAGATGCTAGCACCTTCAAATAAAGCAATAGGAAGATGCTTCTCTAATTTGAGACGTGTCTCATAAGAAAAAAAATATGAGGAAGAATTTATTTATTAAAACATTCCAAATAATAGTGATATTATCTTATTGAACATCCTATTGGATACTTGTGTTCACTCTTACTATTTTGTGGAACAAAAAATAAAATTGGATTTTGAAGTTTGTAAAGCACATGTTAGGAGAAATTAGTCTTCTTATATTAACTTTAAGAGTGGATATTGCATGTGTTAATTTAGAGGTTTCATATATATTAGGTGCTCAAAATAACTTATATAGTTATGTTGTTATGACCACATAGTATAAATCAAAATATACAGTCAAACTAATAATAAGTGATTCTAGAAGTTTTAATTAATTTTTAAATGGAAATTAGACTTTTATAGAAAATGAGATTCAAAATTGATAACATGTTTAATGTAGGTATGAGATTGATATAAGGGAAGAGACTTGTATTACTATTAGGGAATATATATAAGATTGAAGCTATCCTTTTTGATAAATCTAAAACCTTAAATTGTATCTATAGTGTGAAAATGAGTGTCACATGTACAATTCATCGAGAAGAGATGAATGAACCAAATACACCCAATGATATTGGAATATGGGTATGCATTCAATGTGACATGAGAATGACTATATTATAACAAGAAGGTTGGAATAAGTGACCTGGTTAGAGATAGTAATGAGGGGTGGTATGGGACACTCCCTCCAAGTCATTGCCCAAGATTACAGTGATATGACCATGTATCACTTTTTTTCTTGTAGGTGGTAGAAATTATATTATATGGGTTTGAACTGGTGCCCAAAATAAGAAACCTAAGCATATGATTAAAAGTATATAGAGAAGCATAAAATAGGGTGTCTACACCCTAGCCACTCCATGAACAAGACTAGAGAAAAAATAGATCCACACAGGGGTTGTTTAACAGGAAATTTTGAAAGAGAGAGCCCATACAGGGGCTAAGGAGAACATAAAGAGAAATCAAACTAGTGCTCACGCAAGGGTCAAAATATTAGTACCAAAATTCCCACGCAGGGGAATAGAGCTCAAAATACAAAACAAACCAACTCTAATCATGGACAAATTTTAGCTAGAGAGATCTTTTGGCCATGTTTCTTGACCAATAGTTTCTTGAAATTCATTTTTAGTATTACTATTTTCAAAAAATTATTTTTTGTCAAAAAAATTCTAAAAATAGTAACTCACAAAAAAACTTAGATTAACATGCAATTTGACACACAATTACATAACATCCATAGCCTTTCATAGAGTGGGTCCAAATATGGCTAAAATAGGACCTCCAAATTAGAATCAGGCTCCACAACCAATAATCTCCCACTTGGAGACTGATCACAGTAACTCCACCACTACTGCACCTGCTAGACTATGCTTCAAATTTAGATAGAAATGTTCTCACCTTTTACTGTCATGTTTGAAGACCAACTAAAACTAAGCAAGAACTTAGTTTCTCCCTAGTTACTGCCTTTGTGAACATATCTGTAGGATTCTGGTTAGTGTGTATCTTCTCCAGTTTTAACTTTCCATATTCTAACACTAAGTGTATGAAATGGTACTTGGTTTGTATATGTTTAGTTTTGGAATGAAAGACTGAATTCTTGGCAAGATGAATGACACTCTGATTGTCACTATATAATATACTATTCTCTTGCTTCTTTTCCAAATCCTCCATAAACATTTGTAACTAAATCATCTCCTTACTAGCCTCTATAATAGCAACATACTCTACTTTTGTTGTTGAAAGTGTAACAACCTTCTATAATTTTGAAATCCAACTTATTGTAGTTCCACCTACAACAAAAAAATACCATGTGGTACTCCTACTTTCTATATCACCTACCATATATGAATCAACATATCCTTGTAAAATAGTGTTAGAACCTCTAAAGCATAATACTTGAGTGACAATACCTCTAAAATACCTAAGAATCCACTTCACTGCCTCCCAATGTTGTTTTCCTAGATTGTTCATAAACCTGCTCACAAATCCCACTACATGTGTAATATCTGGTCTTGTGCACACCATCACATATATCAAACTGCCAACTACTGATGAATAAGAAACCTTGAACATATAGTCAATGTCCTCTTGTATCTTCGAATACATCTCTTTGGTTAGTTTGAAATGATTGGCCAAAGGTGTACTAACAGGTTTTACATCCTACATATTAAATCTTTCCAACACCTTATCAATGTACTCACTATGAGATAATGTTAATTTACAATTTTTTCTCTCTTGTTATTCTCATACCAGGAATTTTCTTTACAACACCCAAATCCTTCATTGTAAATGACTCTACCAATATTATTTTGAGCATAATTATATCCTGCATGTTAGACCCTACAACAAGCATGTCATCTACATACAATAATAGGATAATATAGTTACCATTATCTAATCTCTTAAAATAAACACAATTGTTAGAATAACATATAATATAACCTTGTTTTAACATAAAATTTTCAAATTTCA
Organism: Wollemia nobilis; assembly: GCA_028583015.1. NCBI lineage: Eukaryota > Viridiplantae > Streptophyta > Pinopsida > Araucariales > Araucariaceae > Wollemia > Wollemia nobilis. Next base: position 612,468 of record JAQPPZ010016980.1, on the reverse strand, counting down.
TATACCACTACCTTGGATCTTGCTTCAGGCAATACAAGATCTTTTCAACCTGCATACTAATTCCTCATTCCCTTTGACCTCATGCCCTTGTGGCTACTACATATAAATATCTTCCTCCAAATTCCCATGGAGAAAAGTTGTTTTTATATCTAACTGTTCAAGATGCAAATCCTCTACAACCACTAGGCTTAAAATAGCTCTAATTGAAATTATTTTAACAATAGGAGAAAAAAATTATCATAATCAATACCTTTCTTTTGCGCAAGCCCATTTACAACCATTCTAGCCTTATACCTCTTTTCCCCTCCATATTCCTCTTTCACCCTGTAAACCCATTTATTCTGCAATGCTCTTTTCTTACAGGCAACTAAACCAGATCCCAAGTCTGATTGTGTACCAAGGAGTCCATCTTCTCTTTCATGCCTTACTCCCACTTATTCCTGGTTTCTACCTACATTGTTTCTTCATGTGTTTCTAGTTCACCAGATTCAGACAATAATACATAATATAAATAAGGAGAGTAACGATAAGGAAGTCTACTTATCCTGGTAGATTTTCTAATAATACTTATAGGAGTTTGAGGTTCTTGCTTTTGCTGTTGTTAATTTTCTAGCACCTTTGGAGTTTTAATTTCATCAAGCACTGTGTATTTTGTGTTTACCTTTTCCTATTTATTTTGCTACAAGTGGTATTTATACATGAATTTCCCATTGAATACCACATCTCTTTTCCTAATGATTTTATGATTTTCATAATTCCAAAAATGATAACCAAAATCATTAACTCCATATCCAATGAAATTACACTTCTTGGATTTTACATCAAGTTTAGTTCTATTTTTCTTTATCAATATGCACCAATGCTTCAAAACCAAAAGTCTTCAATCCCAAAACCCCATCAAGGAAGGGGGAGAGGAAGAAATCCCAAACAATATAAATGAAGTTACTCTCATGGAATGTGAGAGGCCTCAATGGACTGCCCAAACATAGGGAAGTCAGTGCAATAAGAAATCAAGTAAATCCAACTATTATCATGTTGCAAGAAACAAAAACTGATGAGATTCAATAAAAAAAATAGCAAAAAAATCTGGAATAAAGGGGAGATGGTTTGTAAATTATCCAGAGGAGCATCTGGAGGCCTTATGACTTTGTGGGATCCTCGAATAGTAGAAGGCACCATTATTCAAAAAGATGACAGGGTTCTTAGTGTTTTATTTAAGGAAATAAACAACAACAGGTTGTGGATCCTTTCAAATATTTATGCCCCGACTTCAATTCAAGGGAGAGCTCTACTGTGGGAGTACTTAGGTAATCTAAGTGAAATATTCCATAATGTCCCTTGGATTTTGGTTGGGGATTTTAACACTCCTCTTTACCCTTCAAAAAAAATGGGTGGAAATGGACCACCTATCAGGAGCATGGATGAGTTCAATGACTTTGTGAACTCCAACATGTTGATGGATGTAAAACTTAGAGGAGCGAATTATACATGGAGCAATCGACGAGTAGGATGTCATCTCATTCAAGAAAGGCTTGATAGGTTTTTTCTATCAAAGGAGGCTACAACTTTGTTCGGTGATTATACCCTGCAAGCCCTTCCTAAAATTGCCTCTAATCATAATCCCATTTTGTTGGATATCCCTACCTCTCTGTCCTTCAAGAAACCTTTTAGATTTAAATCTATGTGGATCAAACATTCCAATTTTAGAGATAACTTAAGTCAGTGGTGGCAGCAACCTATCAGGGGTAGTGTAGCTTTTAAAATTGTTGGTAAATTAAAGTTTGTTAAGGAAAATATTCGAACTTGGAACAAAGAGGTCTTTGGGAACCTCTTTGAAAATAAAAATAGGTCGTTGAAATTTTTAAGATAATTTATTAGAGTAACCAACATGGTGATGCTGATGAAACTACTAGGCAGGAGGAACGAACAAAACTAGCAGAGTTTCATAACATTTTGGTTTGTGAGGAAATATATTGGAGGCAAAAATCAAGGGCTCTTTGGTTGAAATATGGAGATTCAAATTCCAAGTTTTTCACTTCACCACGCTTAGAAACAGAAGCAATAAAAATATAATTAAAAAAAAAAAATTAGATGGTTCTATTACTAAAGAATTAACAGAAATAAAAAAGGAGGGAGTAACTTATTTCAATTCTATCCTTGGGCAGAAATCACAATGCAATGAGGAGGCAAAAAATATTCTCTTGCAATCCATTCCTAGCATAATAAATGAGGATATAAACCTTAAGCTTCTAGATCCCTTTTTTTATGAGGAAATTAAGGAAGCCTTGTTTAGCATGGAGCCAGATAAAGCCCTGGGACCCGACAATTTTCCCCCTCGTTTCTATCAAGATTTTTGGGACATCGTAAGTGAGGATGTAATTTTTGCTGTCAGAGAATTCCAAGCAAGCAATCATATCCCAAAAGGTATCAACTCTACTTTTATTTCTCTAATTCCTAAGAAGCAAACCCCTAAATCTATGGCTGACTTCAGGCCAATTAGTCTATGCAATGTTTCTTACAAGATCCTAACTAAATCCATTGCAAATAGAATGAGAGATATTTTGCCCCGCATCATAGATCCATGCCAGAGAATCTCTATCGAGGGCAGGTCAATCTTGGATGGAGTTATCATAGTTCATGAAGCTTTGCAATCTGTTCATAAGACTAATAGGTCTGTTTTTTCCCTCAAGCTTGATATGAACAAAGCATTTGATAGGCTAAATTGGGACTTTATGATTGTTGTCCTCCTTAAGTTTGGTTTTCACCATAAATGGGTTAATTTGATCAAAGAATGTATTTCTAAAGCATGGTTCTCAATTCTAGTTAATGGAACAACTGCTGGTTACTTTCAAAGTCGTAGAGGAATTCGGCAAGGGGACCCTATCAGCCCCATGTTATTCATCATTGTGGCAGAAGCTTTAGGCAAAACCATAAAAAATGCTTGTAGTTCAAGGCTAATATCGGGAATCAAGGCAAAATCTCTCACTAGGGCTATTTCTCACCAACAATTCATCGATGATACCATTATATTGACTAAGGCATTAGTGGTTGAGGCCAAAATAATTAAATATATCCTACAACTCTACGAGGATGCTGCTGGTTAGAAAGTTAATTTCAGTAAAAGCAAGTTATATTTCTTGAACACCCCCATTCAAATGCAAGGAAGGATTGCAGAAATTTTAGGGTGTGATATAGCAAACCTCCCCACTTTGTATCTTGGTCTCCCTCTTTTCATTGGTTCTCTAAGAGAGTCAATGTGGGACAGGGTTATTGAAAGAATTCAAAAAAAACTTGTTGGATGGAAAGGTCATATTCTATCTCAAGAAGGAAAGCTGACCCTCACTAAGGCCTCTCTTCAGAGCATTCCAGTCTATTTCCTCTCCATTTTCAAATCCCCTATGAAGGTTTTCCAAAAAATTGAGAAACTCCAAAAAGAATTTGTATGGACTAGATCAGAGGAGAAAAAAAGGATACACCTTGTAGGATGGACCAAAGTGTGCAGACCTAGGGAAAATGGGGGCTTAGGTCTGAGGAGAATTGCTCATATAAATTTAGATTTACTAGCTAAGCAGGCATGGCATCTCATTTCTGATGAAGAAAATGAATGGACAACTATCATCAAATGAAAGTATCTTCAAAATATGGAATTTCTAAGTGACTCAATTCCAATCAGAGGTACTGCTTTTTGGAAAGCAATTCCTAATTATAAGGAAATCATCAAAAAAGGTTTAAGATGGGTTTTAGGCAATGGTGAGAGGATAAATTGTTGGAATGATAGGTGGGCTAAGGACAAACCACTGACACAATATCCTAACTTAGCCCGAATCAGAGATATCACAGAAGAACTCATTGGCAGAAAAGTCTCGAATTATATGGTTGAGGATAGAGGTAGAATGAAGTGGAAACAAATAAGAATTCAGGGATTTCAAGTAGAATCAAATGATCTTTGTAACATTCTCGGGCAACATTTTATCCCCATGAGACCCAAGGAATATCAAGTGACCTAGGATCCTACGAAAAATGGTCAGTTCACTGTTAAATCAACTTACAAGCTTCTACTTGATGACAAGGATTTTGTCCTCCAAAAGTACTTAGTTTGGATAAAAAATTTAATCCCAAAAATTGTAGTCTTTTCATGGCTTGTTATCCAAGGAAGAATTCTAACCATTGATAATATGATGCGTAAAGGTATTTGTATCACAATTATTTGTTATCTGTGCAGGGCTAATTGGGAGACCATTTATCACATTTTCCTTGAGTGGCATTTTCCCTTGATTGTCCTAAGTGGGGTTTTTAAGTCCTTTGATATTTCATGGGTTAAATCAGCCATCGTACTTGATTTGTTCATCCAGTGGCCTTGCCCCTTTTCAATCCAAAGACTTAGATACATGTGGAAAATTTGTCTCAATCACTATCTTTGGCAAGTGTGGTTAGAAAGGAACCATAGAGAATTTAATGAGTCTATCCATGATCATAAAAATATCATTGCCAGGATCCTATCCTTTGCCAATGGGAATGTGAACCTTATCCCTTTTGATAGCTGTAAACCTCATCTACAGGAGACCACGATTGCTTAATATTTAAGCTTAAACTTGTTAGATGAGTCTATGCCTAGGGTAGTCAACCCTAGAGCCAATGTTAAGTGGTCTCCACCTCCTACGGGTTGGTTTAAGCTTAATTTTGATGGAGCAGCTAAGGACAATCTTGGTAGAGTAGGCACTGGTGGCATTGTGCGAGATCATAATAGGAATATGATGATTGCATTTTTTGAATATTTGGAAACAAGGACAAACAACGAAGCTGAAGCTAAAGCTATGTGGAAAGGCCTTCAAATGACTCAAGACTTATAAGGCAATTTGATCATAGAAGGAGACTCTATGCATGTTATAAATCTTCTAAATAATTTGAAAACACCTCCTTGGAGTATTAAAATAATTTTTGAAGAGGCTAGGATCCTTTTCCAGGGAAGACAGGACAAAAAAGCTCAATATGTCTTTCAAGAAGCTAACAAAATTGCTGATAAGCTGGCCAATTTGGGTGTCGATGGTGATGGAATTTTCAAATAGGAACATGATGTCCTGAGTGAATTAGAGGACCTTATTCAACAAGAATGCCAAGAATGATAGTCAAATTTACCAATAGAGAAGGCACTGTAATTTCAAATGCGAGGAGTATTCCTGTCTCTTTTTTGAATTGGACTCACAATACAAATTATCTAAGCTATCAATCTTCATGGATGTTGCTTGGAAATACCACAAAGACTAATGGGGACAGTCACATGTCAGATAACATGGCTCCTAGTCATCTTAGTAATTTGAGGTTGGTTGATAATCACAGGGAAGGAAAGAAATGACAATATAAGACTTCGAACCAAAGCCACATGGACCACCAGATAGCCACCACCATAAATCTAGCCAGCAAGTTCACTTCTCCAAGGATGATTGGCCAAGATAGTATGTGGTACCAAAGCATGTCATATATGAAAGAAAGCAATTACCAAAGAATTATTAAGACTAACTGTCAATATAAATCTTGTGGGAGTTTTTTCAGTACTCTACTATGTGTGTCTACAGCTTTTTGTTTCTCCATTGTCTAAAGGAAGGGATTCGTGTTTGTTTATTTTCTGTAATTATGATGCATGTGTGTTTTCTTAGGGTATACCCAAAATGTTGTATGTGAAGTTTTTTTTGGATAACAGGCTATGTGCCTTATCGGATGTAATGTCTTTGGAGGCATGTAGATTTTACATATATAGGATCCTTAGTAAGGATATGTTCATCAATAGCCCTGGGCTAATTTTTATAAAAGGTTTTGGGTCAACCTATTAAACCCGGTATTAATGCTATAGTATATTATCTACCCAAAAAAAAAATCTTAAAAAATGAGTAGTTAATAGGCTTACCTATCCATACCTATTTTGTAATCCCACCATCCAGGGAACTTGAAGACCCTATGTTTATTAAATAAACTGCAATATCCATAACATTTGCCCAAAATTTTAAGGGCAATCATGCATGTAATCTCATATACCTAGCACATTCCATGATAGTCTTGCTCATCCTTTATAACACACAATTTTCTTGTGGAGTTCCTAGAACCGTCTTTTCTCTAGGAATCCCATGGTATGAGTTGTAATTGTTAAAATATTTTCTATAGTAATCACCTCCATTATCTGATCTGAGACACTTTAACTTATTTCCTATCTCATTCTCAACCAAATATTTCCATTTCTTAAAAGTATCAAAGATATCCGATTTTTTTCGAATACAATAACCTAAGTTTTTCTAGTTGTATCATCAATAAACATAACATAATAATAAGAGCAACCAAGAGATGTTACATGAGTTGGTCCCCATATGTATTTATGCACAAGCTCTAGATTTTCACTCTTATTTTCTTTTCCAACTCTAATAAATCCGACTCTTTTCAATTTTCTATAAATGTAGTGCTCACAAAATTCTAAATCAACTTGCTTCAAACCTGGCAATAAATTTCTTGAGTGGAGAATCTGCATTCCCTTCTCACTCATGTGCCCAAGCCTATGATGCCATAAAACTATATTCACTCCTATAGAATCTAAAGCAATAGAAATATCAGTATTACTAGTACATACATACAATATAATTTCCTTATTTCCTTTTGATAATAATAATGGTCCTTTAGCAACCTTCTACGAATTTTTAGAGAATGTAATTGTACATCCTTTGTTTTCCAACTACCCTATGGAAATTAGATTTCTTCTCAAATTAGAAATATGCCTTACCTCTTTCAAAAACCATTTGTTTCCATTCGATAATTTTATCTGTATCTTACCCTTTCCAATGATTTTACATGGTCTATCATCACCCAAATAGACCTGTCCAAAATCACCTTGAACATAATCTAGAAAATATTTTCTATGAGGTGTGGCATGATATGAAGCCCCTAATTCTAGCACCCAATAATCATTAATATTATCTAGTGAAAGGATTAAAGCATCTTGCAATACATCACCTGCTATGTTTACTTCCTGATTACCTTGTTTTTCTTCTCCCTATTTTTATTTTCGATTCCAATAGTTTCTTTGTAGGTGTCATTTTTTTTCTGCAATGCCAACATTCCAACTGCTTTCCTTTGGATTTGGATCTACCTTTATTTTATTTTCCATGTTTTCCTAGACTCTTTCCTCTCTCATTTTTTCTACCTCTATTTTCCACAGTCAATGCATTACCCGATGTCTCACCGATGCTTTTTCATCGCATTTCCTCACTAAGGATAACATCAATAACATCATCAAATTTTAAAGCATTTGAACCAAAAATAGAATTACTCATAGCCATGACCAAGCCATTCGATATTTCTGACAATGAGCATAAGATCAAAAGAGCCCTAACATCATCATCAAAATTTACTCCAACAAAATTTAACTAATTAGTAACCATGTTAAAATCATTTAAGTGATCAGTAACAAACCCACCTTCTAACATCTGCATATTAAATAAACACTTCATAAGAAATACCTTATTCGAAGCTAAGGGTTTTTCATACAGTTTATCCAACACATTCATTAAACCCTCTGTTGTCTTTTCCTTTGAAATATTGAAGGCCATCAACGATGTCAGGCATAGTCATATTGTTCCTAGTGCCTTTCTATCTAGAACTTCCGATTCTTCATCTGATGTCTTCATTGGATTATTTACTGTTCCACCTAATGGCAGGTAAAGATAATTCTGACAAAGATAATCCTCCATTTGCATATTCTATAACTAGTAATTTTGGTCATTAAACTTCTCAACCCTAAACCTGCCTTCTTCTTCCATTGGTCCCACTCAAATTAGAAACCCTCCTTTCAAGTGCATTTTTCAAACCCTAGGCTTTGATACCATTTAGGATTAAATAATAAAACATGAGTAATAAATAATTATAAAAATAAAACACAGAAGAATAAATAATTACACGAGACACAAATTTACATGGTTCACCCAATGTGGGCTACATCCATGAAGAAAAAACCAGGTCTTATTATTCCATCCAACAAATATCAAAGGGATACAACCTACAACAGATCCTGAAGAACATAAGTTTATACTGAGAAGGGGGTGAACAATATAAGATCACTTTTTACTTTTATTTCCCAAATAGTATGATCTAATATAATAAATGGCAATATCAATAGCAATAACTAAAGCAATGCACAAATCATCACACACAATAGAGACACCAATTTAATGCGGTTCACCCAATGTGGGCTAGTCCACAAAGAAAATATTTCACTAATATTTTCTTAAATAACTCTCTTGGGAATACTTTCTCTATTACAATATTTATGGACCTCTATCCAAAGGATACACCAATCCCCTTAATCAATTTCATGGATTTGTATCTATAGGAGAACTCATTTCTCCTCTTGATCTAGTTGGTGATCTTCTAGAAGAACAGTTACCCCCACTGCGTTGGCTAATGGATCTCTATCCACTGAAGACACCTATCCTCATTGCCTTGGCTTAATGGATATCTATCCATTGGAGACTGTCATCCTCTATGCTCTATCACCACCAAAGCTCTATCTCAAATCTATACTAAACTCAGTCCTTTGATCTAGCACAAATCTACTCAATATATATCTCTGGTCTGGCACAAACCTATCCTCAAATTTACACCAAACTCTATCCTCAAATTTGTACTAAACACAGTCATTTAGTCTAGCACAAATCTACTCAATCTATTTCCTCAAGCTTTAACTCAAAGCTTGACTCAATATCAAATCAAATCTGCTAGATTTATCCCAAACCTTAACTCAAGGTTTGAACAAATCAATCAATCAACTCCACTCTCAAGTCTTCTCAAAAATTTATCTCAAAACTGCCTTGTAATATTCCACAAAAGCTCACACCAATATGTCCTCAAGTCCTCTCTAGAACCTGTCCAATATACTCAATAAGTTCTCATAAGGACTTATCCAAATATGCTCTCAATCTATATTGTAAGCTTCCACAAAGCTTACCCAAATCTGTCCACAAGTCTTGTCAAAGACTCACCTCAAATCTACTCAACAAGTCCACACTAGAACTTTCCAATCTCATAGAAACATAAAGGTAATTGTTAGAGACTCAATATGCTCTATAATCATCACAATACTCAATTAATTTCAATCACTCTCTTAGAAACATATAGAGAATTGTTAGAGACTCAATATGCTTCACATTCACCTCAATACTCAATCACTTTCAATCACTCTTTCAGAACCATAAGGAGAATTGTTAGAGAATCAATATGCTTCACATTCACCTCAATACTCAATCACTTTCAATCACTCTTTCATAAACATAAGGAGAATTGTTAGAGACTCAATATGCTTCACATTCACCTCAAATATCAATCACTTTCTCAAATCAATTCAAAATATAGAATATTTTGTTTTATAAAACTTGAACAATCACTCCACACATCCACTTGATTAGGCTCAACCAACTCTACTCAACCAATCACTCAATGAAACAAATCTTGCTTACAAACCCTAGTCCAAGAATATGAATACTTACTCAAAATGTTTCCAATAATGCCTATAAAAAAATCTCACATAAAAATGATACTCATGTTCTTTTCAAACCCTAGTTCAAGTTCTTCACTCAACCAATAGCTTCAACAACAATGTTTATAAAACAATCTCACATAACAATGATACTCATGTTCTTTTCAAACCCTAGTTCAAGTTCTTCACTTAACCAATGGCTTCAACAACAATGCTTATCAACCAAGGTTTTAACAACAACTCTTTATTCCAGAAAACCTTGAAGTATTAACTCAACACACTCAATAAGAAAATCAAATTAAATCCTTTTCACTCTGAACTTGTTTTCCAGAAAACCAACCAATCAACTCAGTTATGGAAGAATGTGCTCATACCTTTTTCTTGATGATGAAGGAACCTCAAACATTTGCCACAACCACAAACACTTCTTTTCCAAGCTCAAAGAAGTTAGATAGCAATACAAAGCATACAATAACTCAAAAATACACCTTATTACTCCATTCTTAAAATAATATCCAACACCACAATAGTTTAAATATTCACTTTTCAAAACCCTAACTCATCACAATTTCATCTAAACCATTCAAATTTGACATAAGCTACTTCAAAAAAAATCCTCAAAAATTAACCCAATTTCTACTTATAACTCCCTACTTTAATATTGCATTTAAAAATAATTCTTTTGAAAAATAATGCAATAAAATATTTTTCCTTTCCTCTAAGGTAAAAATATTTTTACCCACAAATTAATCTCAGCAAACACCTTTTATAAAACTCATAAAAATTCTCTTTAACTTAAGCTAAACTCCAAAAAAAATATTTCCCTTATTTCTCCTAAGACAAACTTTAGCCTAAGAAAAAATTAAGTTTAATAATTAAAACGCTTGACCACTTTGGCATGCGCATGAGTCGAACCGAGCGCATCTCTCCCACTAGCACCTTGACTGTAGCTTCCACACCATGGAGCCACATGCTCCTCTTGGAGCCTTCAAGAGCCTTCAATTCTTTGACCTTCTAAAACACACGAGCCAAAATATGGCTCCTTCACCCCGCTCTATAAAATGCGTTGCATGAAGTTACTACCACAAGGAATGCATGCAAAATAACATGTGATAGTCTTTAGCGAATCGGGTGGATAATTTTACCTTTGGAAAGGATATGGTATATATATGCCATATGCCTTCCAATGTGCTCTCACGTCGGTGGAGGAAGACGTCGATAATGCATGCGATGAAGTCGACGGAGGGAGACATCGAAAATGTACGTGAAAGAACCGGAACCCAACATTAGACTTTGGCCATTATTTATTAAATATAATAAATTAAATTCTTTTAAAAATTTAATTATTATAATTTAATAATTAAATGGACTTTGGCCTTTTAAACCAAACTTTAGGGCCTCCTTGGTTTTTAGAAAAACCTTACAACTTGCCCACATGGTTTTAATGAAAAAACCCTTTATTTTTGCCATCATTGGTTTTGAGGAAAACCTTTTATTTTTCCAAAACATGGTTTTAATAAAACATTTAAAATTATGATTCCACATAATATTAAAAATTTTATGAAGCTCTTTTGCCATTAACCTTTGCATTGTTCCTTTTAACCTTTTTACATCAATGATAACTTATTCCTTGACATCAATGACAACTTCGTTCTTTGACATGAATGACAACTTTGACTCAAAATGTCCAAAAAATCTGTTGTACTTCCTCTTTGATCTCACAATTATAGTCTCTCTTCCTTCTTCACTTCCTTCACACCCTTCACTCTACAATCTCCAATACCATACAACATCTCTTATAAAACGAGGATTACAATTTTAGGGTAAATCATTAAGATCCCAAAATAAAAAAGAATTACTATTTTCGGCATATTATATTTTCTTTCACAATTTGACATTTTTAGTAATTACTATTTTTGAAAAATTATTTTTCATCAAAATTACTAGTTTCGGCAAATTATTTTTCATCAAAAAAATTCTATTTTTAGTAATTACTATTTTCGAAAAATTATTTTTCATCAATTTTTTTTTGAAAATAGCAATTCATAAAAAACTCGGATTAACATGCAATTTGACACACACTTACATAATATCCATATCCTTTCGTAAAGTGGGTCCAAACACGGCTAAAATAGGACCTCCAAATTAGAATTAGGCTCCACAACCAACAAAATAAGACCAATAAGGAGGAAGAAAATTTGGCAAAAGTAGTACAACTATTACAAACTCATATGGATCAACAAAAAGAGGAAATGGCACAAGAGAAAGTGCACATGGCCCAACAACAAGAATTAATAGTCCAAAAATAGAAATTAATTGAGGACTTAACCAGGGGTAGGGAACCTATAAGAAGAATAGAGGAGGCACTGATTGAGCCTGGAGGAACTAGTTTTGGTAGGGATAGAGTGAGTGCAGAGTTGGCCAAGAACCTAAAGAAAGTTGTGATTTCTAATTTTAATGGAAAAGATGATGGATATGTAGTGAAGAATTGGTTGAATGAACTAGAGTCATACTTTTCCTTGATAGTTTTTTCATCTGAATACAAAACTATATTGGTTGTCATGAATATGGTAGAAGTAGCCCTAGATTAGTGGAAAACCTTTAAGAGAGGGTAGGGCATTGAAGCTGTAGACCTCAAATGGGAGGACTTTGTTAAGGAGTTTAGAAAAATATTCCTAACTAAGTAGTACTATGTGGAGAAATTTGGGGAATTTACTAACTTGCAACAAGAATCAATGACAATCCAAGCCTATCATCAAAAATTTATCCAACTGCTAAATATGCAACTCAGTATGAGAAAAATGAAGAGATGAAGGTCCAAAAGTTTATTTTGGGACTTCATCCCAAAATCTAAACTGTGGTAAATATGCATAATCTTGAAGACCTTCCTAAAGATTTTGATTTAGCTCATCAAGAAGAAGCAAATCAAGAAGAGAAAAGGGCATATTTCAATTACCAGAAGCTATATGAAAAAGATAAGGAAGAGCTTAGGAAGAGTAAGAGTGCAGGATTTATGAAGTGGGAAAAATAACAGAGCAAAAATCCAAAAAGAGAGGACCAAATCAAGCAAGAAAACAAAAACAAAAATAACTTCCAAGGCAATAAGTTTAGAAGAGATGGTAAGGGATATCCTAGAAGGAATGATTAGAGACCATCAGGTCAGGAGAAGGCTAAGGAAGTTGCACCACAAGGTAGGAATGAGGATAGCAATAGGGGTAGTAGAGCTCCTACAAATGGATGCTATGTATGCAGAGGTCCCCACTTTGCCAACAAGTGTCCCCATAGAGCTGACCTTTGTTAGAAAGCTCTAGAAGAAACAAACCATTGCTATCAATAGGTAGTCCCATTCTTGATGGGCAAGTTACTCCTTTTCTAATAAATGGTAAAATTTATGATAAGAATGTACATATTTTGATTGATAGTGGATCTACTGATAGTTTTATTTCCACTAGTTTAGTGAGGGACATACCAGAAAGACCTGGATTTATGGCTAATGGTTGGAAAGTGGAGTATGGATCAGGGTAGACCTACCAAGTAAACCAATGTTTATTTGACCCTCACATTACTTTACCCCAAGGTAGAACCAACTAGTATTTGTATGTGGCACCTTTACATGCCTTTGACATCATTCTTGGTGTTGATTGGCTAAAATCCCATAAGGCTCTTTTGAATTTTGAAGATAGATGGTTGGAGATTACAGATGAATCTAGCTAGAGAATTAGAATTCTTTGTGATCATGGTTCTGTTAAACCACATCTATTGTCAGCAATGCAAGTAAAGAAGGCAATAAGGAAGAGGGGAATGATCTATGTAGTTAATATGAACAAGAAAGAAGAGACTAAAGTTGATTCTGACCTCTTCCAGAAGCATCCTATTTTGGGTGAGTTCAAGGATGTATTTTCAGAGGACCTACCAGGTTTACCTCCTCAAAGAGAGTTTGAATTTTCTATAGAGTTATTTCCTAGAGCTGCACCCATTGCTAGGGCACCATATAGGATGACTCCTATAGAGTTACAAGAACTCAAGATGCAACTTTAGGACTTGTTGGAGAAAGGGCTCATCAAGCCTAGTGTGTCACCATGGGGTGCTCCTATTTTATTTGTTAAAAAGAAATATGGATCCTTGAGAATGTGCATAGACTATTAGATGCTAAATAAGGTTACCATCAAGAATAGATATTCTTTACCAAGAATAGATGATCTTTTTTATCAGCTAAAAGGAGCTACCATCTTCTCAAAAATTGACCTTAGATTAGGTTACCATCAACTAAGAATTTGAGAAGAAGACACACCTAAAACTACTTTTAGAACAAGGTATAGACATTATGAGTTTACAGTCCTACCTTTTGGGTTGACTAATGCCCCAACTGCATTCATGAATCTCATGAATAGTATTTTTAGAGAGCAGTTAGACTATTTTGTGCTCATGTTCCTTGATGACATATTGATCTATTCCATGAATAAGGAGGAACATGATCAACATATGAGAACTGTGCTTGAGATTCTTAGGAAGAATCAACTATTTGGGAAGCTATCAAAGTGTGAATTCTACACTCCTCAAGTACAATATTTGGGATACATAGTATCTGTTGAAGGGATTGTTGTAGATCCCAAGAATATTGAAGCAATTATTGATTGGCCTACACCCACAAATGTAACTGAGGTGCATAGTTTTATGGGGTTAGTAGGCTACTACAGATGATTTGTCAGAGGGTTTTTCAAAATTTCTCAACCTATCACAAACCTTCAAAGAAAAGGAAAGGCTTTTAAGTGGATAGAACAATGTGAGGAAGCCTTTCAAACTCTGAAAGAGAGGTTGATGACCGCACCAATTCTATAGTTACCTAATCCTTCTAAGAGGTTTACAGTGTGTACCGATGCATCAATTGAAGGATTAGGAGGGGTTTTGACCCAAGATGAAGCGATCATTGCCTTTGAATCAAGAAAACTTAAGAGACATGAGGTAAACTATGCCACTCATGACTTGGAGTTGGTAGTTGTTGTGCATGCTCTTAAGATTTGGAGGCACTATTTTCTTGGAAAATCGTTTGAACTCAAGATAGATCATCAAAGTTTAAGGTACATTTTTACTCAACCCTTGTTGAATTCTAGACAACATCGATGGATGGAGTTTCTAGCTGAGTATGATTTTGGTATTGAATACATCAAGGGTAAGGAGAATAAGATTGTTGATGCTCTGAGTAGGAGAGGGCACATTGCTGCAATGACAAAATGTCATTATGATTTGATAGATCAGATTAAGGAAATGCAACAAAAATATGAATTCTATCAAGAATGTAAAACTCAAATTGAGCAAGAACCTGGAAAAGATACAGGTTTTATGTATAGAGATGACTTGTTGTATTATAAGAACAGATTGGTTGTTCCAAATTAGGGTGGATTGAGAGAAACAATCCTTAAGGAGGCACATAATACTCCTTATTTTGCACATCCTAGTGGGGCAAAGATGCATGAGAGCTTGAGAAAGGCCTACTACTGGCTAGGAATGAAAAAGATATTAATGATTATGTGGCCAGGTGCTTGGAGTATCAGAAAGTTAAAGCAGAACATTTGCACCTAGTAGGTCATTTGTACCCACATGACATTCCTACATAGAAATGGTAGGTGGTTTCAATGGACTTTATAGTTGGTTTACCTAAAACAAGGTTTAGGCATGATGCAATCCTGGTGGTTGTGGATAAGTTAACCAAGGTTGCATATTTCATACCTAGGAATGTATAGGATGATGCACCTGCTATAGTGAGTAAATTTTCTAGAGAGATAGTGCGACTACATGGATTTCCTGAAGTTATAATCTCTAATAGAGATTCTCACTTTACCTCAAAATTCTGGCAGGTTTTGCATGAAGCATTGGGTACCAAACTGAATATCAGTTCAGCCTATCACCTTGAGATAGATGGATAGACTGAGAGGGTGAATCAGGTCTTAGAAGATATGTTGAGAATGTATTGTATGGATCAACATACTAAATGGGAAGATTATTTATACCTAGTTGAGTTCGCATACAATAACAACTATCATGCATCACTAGGTATGGCACCTTTTGAAGCCTTGTATGGAAGAAGATGTAGGACTCCCTTGTCATGGGATAATCTGGAAGATCGGGTAGTGATTGGATCAAATACTATAAAAGAAATGGAAGATCAATTAAAAAGAATTCAACAAAAGCTGAAGGAGGTCACAGATCGCCAAAAGAGCTATGCGAACCTCAAAATAACACTAAGGGAATACTCTATGGGTGATAGGGTGTTCTTAAGGGTGAAACCTACTAAAAGTTCTATAAAATATTCCAAAATTGACCCTAGATATGTGGGTCCATTTGAAATTATAGGAAAAATAAGCCTTGTTGCATACAAACTTGCTCTGCCACCAAGCTTATCCAAAATCCATAATGTCTTCCATGTGTCCCTCCTTAGGAAGTACATTTCTAACCCCACTCACATTTGGGATATTTCCAATTTGTAGATGTTAGACCCACTGAGAATTGAAGTTCACCCTAGTTCGTATACTTGGTTTTAGGACCAAGAGCTTGAGAAAAAGGAACATTGAGCAATGTCAAGTCCAATGGGACCACTACTCAGATAGAAATACCACATGGGAGAATGTGGTTGATATGCAAAAATAGTTTTCTTATCTGTTTGAGTAGACATGAACATTTTAAACTTTTTATGTGGATTTATGATGTATATGTATATATGTGTGGATGTATATCTGGACTACTGAGTAGACTTTTCTTTGTATGTATTTTGATTTATCTTCTAAATAGAATTGCCTTTGTGTATGGATATGATTGAATGCAAAATGAAACACTATGTGGATAGATTATGTAACCAAGTTTGAATTATTGGTTAAATGATGATTTATGGATATGATGAATGATGTATGATTAGTGAATGGATATGTTTATTGATGGATATGTGAATGGATATATATAAATGTATTTGATTTGTTTAAAAATGCAATAAAACACAGGGACTATATTTGTTTCTAGTGGGGAAGGATGTAATGACCCTCCTCGCATGACCATTGATTATAGATAAATTAATGAAATATACTTATCTTTTCCTATAGAGTGTGGTACTACTGATAGATATTGTGCACGCAAGACCAGGTACATTCCTTCAACAATTGGGGAAGGTTGGTAGGAAAAGTAAGTGGGAAGTGAGGATTCATCCCATGAGTACATGGAAGCTCACATGTATTACACATAATATATGGTATCATTGTTTATTTGCATTATGTGAATGCTTGTTTGGAAATGTGTTTATTATTTTAAATAATGATGAATACATTTAGTTTTGTTGGTAATAAAAATGCTTAGTGCATAAGAGCCATTTTTATTAAATTATTGGTAAATTGAAGATTATTTTCATGTTTATTATTATATTGCAAGTGAAATAAGACTAACTTAGTATATATATATATATATATAGTGTTTAAAATGTTGACTAATTATGGACCTACCATCATTATTAAGGTTTTAGAATGCATAAAACTTGAAATTAGATAAAATTAATCTTCATTGTTGAGGGCATAATGGTAAGTGACGGATGTGTCTCTAACTAGATAGCCACCAATAACTTATCATGATTACTTAAACTTCTGCATGCTTTATAAAGGAAAGGATAGGAGGTTGGTTGGAGATGTGCATCATACATTATTTTCTCATTTTCATTCAAAAAAGGAACAGTAAGGTAGAGAGTGGTATGACTTGCACGTGGGTATTCTAAAGAAGTCGAGTTGTAAAGAAGAGTTTAGAAAAGTTTCTTAGAGAGTATCAGGTTGGATTATTTATTTGAAAAATATTTCTTTGTTGGCATGCAATATTTCTATGTATACTATGTTTTAGTAATGAAATAATGGTGAGCACCATTTGAGATTTTGCTTGGATGAGCCACAAAAATTACATACTATTTTGATTTGGTTGAACAAGTTCATATGGTTGCTTTGTTAATGGAAAATCTATTAAACCAATTATAGATTTGTTTTCCATGAGAATATAGTAACTAAATAATTGTCAAACTTAGTGAAAATATAATTAAAGCATTGTTTGTGTAGGGACAAATATGAAAATAGAGTTATATCTCTTTTCTTTTATTTTATGGATGCACTTATAGCCGAATTACCTCTAAATAGGGTATTTGTAATATGCTTGCATCTCTAATTCTTCAATGATTTTGGTGTGAAAGAGAAATCAAACTTTCATATTAAGTATGTTAGATGCATGCACTGTATTAAACCACAATTTGATATGTTATTTTTTGAAATTGTTTGGATATACGATTTCCTAGAAAATTCAATTAGTTGAAAGATCATTTAGATGCATTGAAATTACTTGATATTTTAGGGATTGTATCTGATCCTGAGTATTACTTAATTTGGCATACCCAAGTATGGAAGGAGGATGGTTGCATTGGCTAGGTCGAGTGGTGCTGGCAGAACATTTAGGTGGATAGTAGCTTGTCAAAACACAACTAAAAGGGTTAGAATCAATAAAGGAATACCATTGTAAAAGAGTATTATAAAACTTAATATTTGTATTACATGTAATGTATGGAGATGAGAACAGTAGCCCTTTAAACATTTTACATGTATATTGACATGCTAGTGCACCTTTTATACCTTTCACTATGGTTAAGACTTGTAAGTGCCTTTTCAACTAGACGTATTAATGTGTTTCTTGTGCTGGAAAAGTCTACATTGTTAGCTCAAATATGAAATGAATCATATTTTAATTTTTTTTGGCTTAGTTTCAAAATTTTAATTAGTGCAAAAATGGATTTTACCATTGGTGCAAGTAATGTTTGTATAGTTGAATTTCACTTTTGTGTCAACTATTGTCATGTTATATGAACTACATGATACTTAAATATCCTTTATACACAAAGCATATAATATCAATGGTATTTATAAAGAAACACAAAACCAAAAAAAAATTACCACTTAAGGTTGATGAAGTTTATCCATGAAAAGAATGTTAAGTCTCAAATTCATTTATGGTTGGAATGATGAATTGGGCCTTAGTGTAAATGTATAATTAGATTTGGTTATAAGAAAATTTCCCTGGACCTTATAGAACTTGAAGTTGGTCAGAGATAAATGAAGATTATGTGGGTTTTATAATGCGATGGCTTTATTTAAACTAAGATACCTTGAGAAGATAGTGAAACTAAACCATTATGTGTCTAAAAGGAGATATTTTTGCCCCACTTGTCAATTGGATCTTATAATATGGAATGTAAGCCTATTGAAAAAATAACCATACCACTATGGTTGTATTAATTTATTTTGTTCTATTTAATTCTAGAATGGGAATATATTTACAAGAACTTAATCTTGGACAATCCAAAAATTGGGATATTATCCTAAAATTGTGAAAAATACAAACTAGTATGAGTGTTTCTATTGGAAAATAGAAATAGGTTACTTATATTTTGACATTGCATTTCTTTAGTTTGAAAATGTAGGATTGAAAACCAATAAAATTTTAGTTTATTATGTAGGAGATGCTTGCAACTTCAAATAAAGCAATAGGAAGATGCTTCTACGAGTTGAGACATGTCTCATAAGCAAACAAATATGAGGAAGAATTTATTAATTAAAAAATTCCAAATAATAGTAATATTCTCTTATTGAACATCCTATTGGATACTTGTGTTCACTCTTATTATTTTGTAGAACAAATAAGGCAATTGGATTTTGAATTTTGTAAAGCATATGTTAGGAGAAATTAGTCTTCTTCTACTAACTATAAGAGTGGAAATTTTATGTGTTAATTTAGAAGTTTCATATATGTTAGGTGCTCAAAATAACATAAATAGTTATGTTGTTATCACCACAGAGTAGAAATTAGAATATGTAGTCAAGCTGATAAAAAGTGATTCTAGATGTTTTAATTAATATTTAAATGAGAATTAAACCTTTATAAAAAAATGAGATCCAAAATTGATAATATGTTTAATTTAGGTATGGGATCAATATAAGGTAAGGCACTTGTATTACTATTAGGAAATATATATAGGATTGAAACTATCCTTTTTGATAAACCTAAAGCCTTAAATTGTATCTATAGTGTGAAAATGAGTGTCACATGTACAATTCATTAGGAAGAGATGAATCAACCAAATACACCCAATACTATTAGAATGTGGGTAAGCATTCAATGTGACTTGAGAATGATTGTATCCTGATAAGAAGAATGTAATAAGTGACTAGTTAAAATATAGTAATGAGGGGAGGTATGGGACACTCCCTCCAGGTCGTTGCCCGAAAGTATAGTGATATGTCCATGTATCACTTGACTATAAAGGACTAGTACAACAATGAAAGCTAGTTCTTCCATAATGTTTGGTATGGGATAAATAGATGTGAGTCATAGTGTGTATTGAGACTAAGTTCAATGTAAGGGTAATTACATGGATCTATCTAACTCCAGGATAGAGGATAATCATCTAGACACTAGGCATATGTATGCTAACCCCATTGCATATTAAATTTTGAACAAGTCAACTAGTTAAGTCGAGGTTAAATATGCTAAGGGATGGAGAGAGTATGTGTTTGCCCTCTAGGTATTATGGTCCCTAGAGGATAATATCAGTCATGGATTTACCTTCATGCCATAATAAGAGGAAGTTAAATGAGATAGGTTGATTCCACAAAATAATACCTTTTACGAGATTTAGCTGATCTTATCCACTTGGGTGACTATTTGTAGTAATTCATATTCCCAAAAGTGGTTGATATACCTTGTATGAATTTAAATTTACATTATTAAATCATTGGGTGAATCATAGATGATATGAATATGAAATCACTTTAGGTTAAGCAATAAACTTAACAAAATAAATTACCCCTAAAAATTGCTTGGTATGTTTTGTGTGGTGCAACCAAGTGAGTAGACTTGGGTTGTTACATATCCTTAGGTGAGATATTAATCCCAAAGTAAATTCCTAAATAATACACAATCATACCATAAGGTATAATCTTCCACTCGATCAAGAAGTTGCATCCATGAAAATATGAAGAGATATAGAAGAATTTAGTTTTAGAATCATTGATACAAGAGCTAAAAATATCACAAAACAATTCAAAAATCTCTTTAGCCATTTCCACCTATTATTGGGTATTTTAAATAAAAATAAGGGAATCATCAGCAAAATGAGAGTTAAGCACACATTTATTCCCAAGAAGCTTAATACCTTGAATGAGGCCATCAGAATGAGCCTTGTGAAGAAGGTACCCTAGAGCATCAACAATCAACACATACAAAAAATGAGCAAGAGGACAACCCTATATGATAGAACATTGAAGAGGGAATGAGGGGGAAAGAGCTCCATTAACATGAACACAATATAAAGCATCACGAAAGAGCATCCCAATTTTATTAAAAAAAATTGGACTAAAACAAGGCTAAGAAAGCATTATAAGAATAAAATACCATTTGATTCTATCATAAGCTTTATGAAAATGTAACTTAACCAAGAGGGCATCTTGATTGGATTCGATTTCCCATTATGAAGTTTACCAAGGCATCATAAGATTATCTAAAATATAACAACCTTTAAGAAAAGCAGATTATTCTAGGTGAACAATTGCTTGAACAATAGTTTTTATTTTTAAAGCTACAACTTTAGCTATGATCTTGTAGAAAACATTGAAGAGGGTAATAGATCTCCAATTGGAGATTTGATTATGAGCCATATCCTTAGGAATCAACTTAATCAACTTTAAATTGATATAATATCTAAGGGAACTATTATGACGAGATTCTAGGTAAATATGATGAATATTAGAGGAAATAATATGCTAATTTATTTTATAAATCACTACTGGAAGACCATCCAAGCCATGAGCTTTATGATTCTTCATAGAAAAAAGAGCAGTTTGTAGATCATTCATAGAAAGAGGATATTAAAATTTTTCTTGAATAATGGAGTCTACAAAGGAGGGAATATGTTCCTACACATATTCCATTAAGATACATTGGATGTCATCCCTTAGCTTTGCTATAAAATATTGAGAGAAATAAACTACACAAAGATTCACAATATCTTTAGAGTAAAAAAGAGAATGAATTGGAGGGTCCTCCAACTTAGTGATCCTTTCTAAAATATTCTTATGTCTAAGGTAGTTCAAAAAATAAATTAGTTCGCTTGTCTCCCTAGTATATCCAATTGAGGCAAGATCTAACATGCACACATATAGCATGGTAAGATTCATAAAATCTAGCATGATTTTCAATATTAGCTAGATCACATTGAAAATAGTGTTAGGAGGGTCTTTTATAAGCATGGAATAGAGATGAGAGATATCTTTATGAAGGAAAATCTCTTGAATGTTCTTCCTCTTGGAAATAGAGTACACATACCATCTAAGGGATGAAATCGTATTGGAAATAACTATTTCAAATTATTAGATCTAGCTAGTATTACCAGTTGGTCTAGGAAATATATTCCATATATGCTCTACAAGGTAGTAATAGGTAGGACTATCAATGTGGGACACATTTAATTTCAAATGAAGTGGCATAGAATTAATGGAGATAGAGAAATTTTGGATAGAATAAAGAATAGGAAGGTGATTAGATAAATTTGTGTGAGAAAGGATGCAAACTTGCTCATGGATGGAGAATTTATCCAAGAAATAATTATTGAAATAAAATTTGTCCAGACAAACAAGCTTCCTAGCAGAACCTTGTCGATCGTTGGACCATGTAAACCAATGATATCTATGAGAGGAGGCTTTACCAAATAGAGGGTCATGCACACCTAATTGATTACAACAAAATAACCAACTACCAAATTCAACAATAGAAAGGGGTTTACTACTAGTCCAAATTTTTTTAGAGTATATTACATCATTTGGGTCATGTAAATGTACCACCTTTGGTACATAGTTAGAGTAGGAAAGTACTTTATGGGGAATTTAGCTAGTTACTTAAATCAATGTGATAAATGCACTAGTATCAATGTGCAGGTTGTAATGTGCAAGGTGTCCCCTTGTACAACTAGGTTGAGTGTTGGCCAAGGAAACTATCTTCCTATATAAAGGGCCTCATAGTGACATATCAAGTATATCAAGAACATCTAGTTCATCAAGTTCATTATAGTAAATAGTAGTAGATAGAGGTATAACTCCTTGATGGAGTACAATGTAGTTATTTAGCTTATATCAATGGAGTGACCATCACCTCCATATTGCATTGTATTTTTACCACTTTTTATTTATAGTATATTTTAGTCATATTGTAGAATTTCATTCTTTCATATTTTTTACATCTTATTAGGACCGGTGATAGATCTCTCCCATTGCATATATCCTAAAAATATAAGAGTGGTATCAAATCCACATTGTATCTAGATAGGAATAGGGAGAGTCATAAGTGAGGACTAAAATAAATCTCAGTTACAAAATTTTTGAGATTACATTTGGCTAGAGTCTTTCCACAAAGTTGTAGAAAAACTCATGAAGACTAGGACTTAGCATTCATTCCACTAGTTTGACCTTTCAACTAGTGAAGACTATTGAGATCTAGAATTTTTTCATGCTAACTATTTTCTAAAGTTTCTTTGTTGCAAAAAATTAACTCTTAGAAGTTGGGACACTTCATACAACAGATAGAGAAGTATTTCACCTTTGTTTCCTAAAAATCTATGTGCTATCCTCATGTAGACATTAGTTTTTTTGTTTTAGGAAAATAGACATTGCAGATCCATACAAGAGAGACTCAAGGAAAAGAGTCATGGTGAATTTTAGAGATTGGAGATCTCCATTGCTAGATTGAAAAACTTCACATTGCAGAATAAAAAACCATAGAAGCCATGCACTTGAAGAAAAGGCCATAGAAGCCTTGTACCAAAATAAAAGGCCACAAAACCCTTGATACAAAAGAAAAGGACACAAAAAACTTGATCTATAATAAAAAGGCCACAAAAGCCTTGATCTAGAATAAAGGGGTAGAGAAGCCTTAATTTTGAAGAAGAATCCAAAGAAGAAATCTTGATCTAGAAGAAAACTCCAGAGAAAAGTTCTTGATCTAGAAGAAGACTCCATAGAAGAGTTCCTGAAGAAGAATCCAGAGAAGAGTCCATGAAATAGGATATTGATGATCTTATTTACATATTAAAGAATTCTTTCTGAAGAAGTTGAAGAGATCCATAGAAGATCTCATTGGAAAAATTCCAGTCATGAAAGAAATAAAGAGGGACTAGCAAAGTCCTATTCTTGATCAAAGAAGCATCAAATTTTAGAGATCCAAGAAGAAGATCTGATTACCAACACTTCCACAAGTATAAGGTTTAAGGAAAGGTCTCATTTGGAAGACCATATAATCTACAATATTGAAGACCTTGGAGAGGTATCAAGGAGGAAAATAGAGAAGGCTTGGAGAGCCTTGTTGTAGAGCTCGTAGAAGCATCATTAAAAGAGTTCCTAGAAGAACTCATTGGATAAATCCACTACCAAGGAGAAGCTCCTGATAGTGAAGGACTTGGGACAATTGTTTCCATACAATAACAAGCCCAAGAGGAGAAGAATTTGACAAAGAGTGCCAAATCCCAAAGAAAAATCTAGCGAATACCTCAAGATATTCAAAATCTTGAGAAGAAGATCATATTTGAAGTCAAGAAGACGATTGAAGGAGGACTCAGATAGAAAAAGAAGCCTACCTGTAGACACCCAAATGTCACACATTATTATCTGTAGTCACTTGTAGGCTTTCATAGACATTTTTAGGCTATCATAGGCACTCATATGCCATAATAGGCCATAATACACCATCATAGGCACTCATAGACCATCATAGACCATCATAGGCAATCATAAGCCATCGTAGGAAATTATAGTCATTCGTAGGTACAAAACCTACAAAACTATAAAAAACATGCCCAAAACAACTCCTAATCACACAAGGTCCACCAACAAGCCCCTTTAGGCCACCTAAGCTCTTTCCTATTAATAATTAGGGATCCCATGAGACCATTCTCTCCAAAAACCCTAATTATGCTAATTACAATTCTAATTTGAAAGTCACTTTTCACTTAAAGTGCACTTTATTACTTAAATAGGTTTAATTAGGATTAAAAGCAAAATTATCCCTAATCCTACCCTCACACATGTGTGCACCCACTTATTTAGGATATTTCACAGTATACCTAACCTAACCTGGATCTAACCTAAGGATTAGCTAATCAAGGTTAACCCTAATCCTAGCTGACACATGTGTACACCTAGGATACTTTCTTTAGGGCACATGAAAGGATGACTAAGCATGACACTTCATAAACCTAACTTCACCATGGTAATACTTGATCCTAGAGTCTAGGATACCTAACTCCCCCTAGCCTTGGATCCCTCTATAAATAGAGGACCATTTCCTTCATCATTCTCTCTCTCCCTTTTGGCTAACATACTTAAACTCTACCAAAATCATAACAAAACCTCCTCTATCATTTTTGCATCGGTCAAAAATTGACAAAAAATATCTAGAACCTATCCTAGAAATAGTCAACAATATCCTAGTCCACACCCCACCATGCGAACCGGGTCTATAACTCTGTAGATCCAAATCAGGTATACATCAGTTCTAGATAGTTTCTACAACATTATTTTCTTTTTTATCATGTTCTTATTCATTTTCATGTCATTTGTATTCATAAACATGGGATATTATCAATGATAGGTTCCCAAATGAACTAACCCATTTTTGTAGATCCAAAAGTAGGTACAAAGGACATCTTCAAGTATCCAATCTATGGCACATGTACACAAAAGACCACCTACATTGAGGGTATCAAAAAGCCTCTGCAAGGTCACCAATATTTACATTGAAAGAGAGAAAAAACTATCTCAAGAGAGACTATGTTGTAACACTATTTTAAATTCAATAGTAAAAGGACACTTTGCACATATTCTATTAGTTTTGGAATTTGTGACTTTTTACATGTTACATTCTGGCACACCCGGTGGGACCCCCATAAAATTATTTTAGAATAGTTTTCTAGATAATCTAACTCAATATCTGGTTTTATTTTGATGTTTCAGGTACAGTAAACATATGACAAAGCCTAGAAAAGCCCTGAAACACACCTCAGGATTTCAAATCAAAATTTTTAGGCTTCTAAATCTGGTTCGCACACTACCCTACAAACCAAGAGTTTGGTTCATATACCTCCATGTTAACCCTACCAAATAGCTTAAAATTGTAAAGCTCTACAATAGATATAGAAGAAAGACCATTTGATACCATAGGATTCAGGTTCACTATCACCAACTATGACACATTTACGAAGACACATTACTCCAGATCTACTCCCTAGCCATACCACCACTCCATCATGCAAGAAACCCTAATGCCCCTACAAAAACCATTCACCCCAACCAATCATGTAAAGCCACCCAATCCTGTTCATGTTCACCAATTATTCTCACCACACTCAGACCATGATATGTGACACTAGTCTCATTCACTCCATCGTAGAGATTCCTCCTATTATCTCCACTATGGTGATAGTCATGTTTATCTTTTATCCTTTTTAGATATAGAGGAAGGCTCCCATTGCCCATATCCTCACATGAGAGGCCCCTGTCCTCCCACCTTAATTGAAAAAAAAGACCCATACCTCCTGGCCACTTCAGCTCACCAACCTTCATCGGGCTACTTTCCTCCTAATATGGGAAATTCACTTGCTCGTATACACTCTTTAGGATTACTTCCACCCATGCCAAATGGGATGTTGTCATATGATAAATACCTTTATCAAAATATTTTCTAGGCCATCCCTTCGTGCACCCATCCATATTAGCCATGTCACTCATTATAGCTATCCAATGCACCACCCATTCTCTAAACACTTCTAAGCCCCTTATATGGTATTAAAATTTAGCCTTTGGTGCCACCATCTCATCAATATCAATATCCTCCTCCTTATCATCATATATTATCGTATTCACACCCATATCCTACAACCACTATTCCATTGGGCTCTCATTCTTGTCCTACCTTGATTTCATCTCCTTCTCCTATCAATATCCAACACAGTCTCTCCTACCTCAACAAACTAAAGTTACATTTGAGTTATTGTCGATGTTGTTCACCTACACGTCATCTTGCTATGAACCATATTCCTTCACCCTCTCCATACCTATCCCTTGTTCCCACATACAACACCCACTAAAACCTAGGCCCAAAATCCAACCACCCATGCCTATCCCATCCCCCTCATGCTCATCACCACCCGAGCCTTATATCTACCCCATGTATATCATTTCAAATCCTCTCTCCCACAATTTTCACCAACTACTTCATGCAGGACTCCTTGTGTTACCTAAAAATCATCTTGTTGACCCACTTCACCCCAAGGCAAGGGGCTACAAGGAGAACCAATTCTACATATACCATCAAAAAATAGGGCATGACATCAACAAGTGTTGCACCTTTGAATACGTCATCTAGGACATGTTGGTTGATGATTATTCTCCACAATATAAAAATACCACTTATTCTATTGGATTTTAGAGCACTGCACCTCATCCCATACCTCATCCCATGCCATCACATGAGTCTTTCACTTCCACACTCCACTATTTTGAGAAGCTATCCAGCTATACCAACTACGAGAATCCTAGTTGCCTTGTCACTCCATCTAGTCATTCACAATATGATCTTTGACACTTCACATGTTCTTAGGTTAGCCTCCTATTTCTTTCTTTCTACTCTTTCTCTTCTTCTTCTTGTTATCTAGCATTTTTGTATGGTCACACTTTGAGTGGCTACATACCTATGCTATATTTCTCTTCTCCTTATCTTCCTCTCCTTTCTATTTTGCATTGTTATATGGTCATGCTTCGAGTGGCTACATACCTATGCTAATTCTCTTTTCTCTTATTCTTATTTTCTTCTTCCTCCCTTATTTGTTCCCTTCATCCCTTCTCATTGAATTTCTTCATTATAACCTTCTTCACCATATCTTTTAGCCTCTTCTTGTTATTACCAATCATGCGTATTTTCCTTCTTGCATTCATCTCTTGAGATTTTTGTATCCCCCACATGTTGGGGCAATGACATCTACAATTCCTTCTTCTCATCATCTTTTCATATATCCAAAATTTTCAAAATATTTTTCAATCTACCCTCACTAAGTTTTACAAATTCCTCTTGTAGATATTTTCCCACATGCTATATCTCTCATACTGCATCCATTGCATATACACATCATTTCTCTTTTAGATCTATATCCATGCTTGTGAATTTCCTCTATAGAAATGTGCTCATGATGGATTAAAACACGTACTTGTTAGAATCACCACTTGGATGTCCACTCCCATTTTCAAGATTACGGATTATATGATGTTTTGTGTAATTTTGACCACTCAAAAGTTAATTCAATCAAATGTCACCTCTAGTTGATAGGTTCTTACACTTCTCACAACTTTATTTGGTAGGTTCAACTTCTTTCTAGGACTATTCACACATGTCATATTTTAAATTTGAGTCTAGGGATGATAACACCTTACATAGACATCAACATATAGTGAATAATTTCCCCTACTCATCCTATCATTTGCATAGTCAAAGTACAAACTAGGGATAAACAAAGGGAGAAGAATAAATAAAAAATATATATATCAAAAAATGGATAGAAAACAAAAGCCAATGCCCACATAAAAAAATATATGAGCACCACAAAAAGAGAATCAAAATAAAGAGGGGCAAAAAACAAAAGGAAAAGCCTCCAAGAGCACTACCATTATGCTTGATCTCCTTTGGTCCTTTGGTTTAACATAACATCATGGGATGATTTCCATCACTAGTAATATGCATTAAGCGTATACCTACTAGTGGAATAGTCTTACAAGTGAAAATACATCTATCACATTAGTGACCTTCTTTTGTATAGATCACTACGTTCTTATGGATGAGCTAGATTTTTGGCTAAGTTTATAACGGGTTAGTCCTACCTTCCCTCAAAATGGATAAATGAACATCACTCATCACACACACTAGTCCATGATAGACTTTTATCTAGTCAAGTTAGTTAAGGTTGTGGTTGAACCTTGATCCATTTCTCATGAGGTTTGATTGCTATAACTATGATAGTTAACTTTACTACATGATTCTTATGCCATCCTAAATCCCTGATATATGAAATGGATCACATTACCATTGGTTCTACTATGATACAAATGATTCCCCTACACATTTCATCTTACACATAAATGCATCATTGCATCTATATTACATTCACACATCTACATCACATCATTGTTAATCATATCTAATCTACAACGATCTCATTTTCATATATTTTATTGCATACCTATATGTTAGTTCATTTACCACATCTTACATTATATATACACATAATTCTATGCTACACATCCATTCACACAAATCATAACACATGTAAATATAAATCCACCAATAGAAGTATGTATATATATATATATATATATATGTTATGATCAAAATTACCTCAAACTACAAAAATAGAGTACATCTATAGTACACTATTTGCCCTATTGACCACTAGAATTCTAGCCACTCTCCTCTTGTAGCATCATCACCAACTCCACCCCTCGTGTCTTTATCACCCCACTCAACTCTAGAGTAGCCACCACCAACTGCGTTGCTACTGGCACTGCAACACTACCCAACTCTGGGGTAGCTCCCACCACCTATGACACTACTAGTTCCACTATCCTTGGCTCCCTTGGCATTACTGATGTACCACTCCTTCAAATTTGTTGTGAGTGTGTGTAGAGGGGGAAAACTGCCCTACCGTGTACAATTCCCAAAAGTTGGATCCGCAAGAGAGAAGCCTTTGGGGTGAACCACGGGGGTATGTTGTTCTCTACACTCGGTGCTAGGGGGAAGGGTTCACCAAGAATGGTTTAAGGACTCGCTCCAAGTCCTATGGTTTTCAAGAATGTTTGATGTATGAGATTCAAGACAAACACCTAGATTTGGCCTTTCTAGATCTATGCTATAAAAGATAAAGGACAATGCAGAAATACATAATGCAGGAATACAAGAGCTAACCCTAGAATGATTCTTCCTTTGAATGCTTCTCTAACCTAGGGTTCTAAATAAGACAACCTTTAAGCAAGGGCTCAAGAAATAATGCACAAACAAAATTAACCCTAAGTGCACACTATATGTTGTTTATCTTTCAAATGCCTAGAAATTAATTAGATATATTTCTATAAAATCAGATCTAGGGTTTACAAAAGAAATATAAAGCATTCAAAAAATAACCTAAAGACTAATCAGAACACTTATCTTATCTAGTGATTTATCCTTGCTTTTATCCTTTTATCCAATGCTATCAATAATTCTTGTTCCTGCAAGATAACTTGACAAACACTTGAAAATATGATTAGCATTAGGGGGCTTTCTTAGGCCATTGTATAACAATACTTGGAGGCACAATAGTCAAGCCCCCTAGGTCCTTTTAGCTGACCTTTGATAATTAAAAGCAAAAATTGACCTTTGGAGAAAAATAAACATAATACAATATAGCAGAAAAGAATGATGAAATCACAGAAATAGAATACACCACTATGCTCTAAATGCAGTCTAGAATGCAATGATGAAAACTAGAATAACATATTGCCCCTAGATTTAGCTCAGGTGAAATCACACCTCGTAATAGGTGACCATGATAACGCAAGGTGAAATCGTACCCCATAGAAGACCGGGCATGATTTCACAAAAGTGAGATGAAACATCTCAGATTGAAGCAAAATAATGAAACTATGATGCAACGAATGAAATCAAACATGCAACAGAATATTTTCACCTAGCAGAGAGCGAGGAAGCAAGCAAAAAGGTTTGAGATCTCCTAGGTAGTCAATCTCTCCTTAGGGCTTCAACAACAATCCACCAAGAGCGAGCAACAACAATCCAATGCAACAAACAATCAATCAAACTCCACACTTCTAAGTTGCTTGTGAAATAAGAAGAAGGATGCAGACCAAATAAAACACTTTGCGAGAAATCAAATGTTAGTGAGCAATAAATCATCAATCCTTAGAATATCGATTATGTGAGTGTGTGTGAAAAAGTGAATTCAAACCCTCCTTATATAGCGGATTTGAAGGTGAAAAGAGCAGGAAAACCAAGGAGGGCCGACGTAAAACATGCCAAGCCCAAAAAATTAGGGTTTCAATGTGTCAAACCCTAAAAAGGTGAAATCATGCCCCATTAGGGCCGACCATGATTTTGCAATGCGAAGTCGCGCCCCATCAAGGATCGGGTGCGATTTCGCATAGAGAGGGAAAAAAGGCAAAAAATAGGGGAAGGAGCCTTACCCTTGCCCTAGGAAAGTCTAAGGGGTCCCCTAGAGGGCTTAGGGAAGATTGCCCACTAAAGTGGGTCAATTTTTCGTGTCTACATTTTGCCCCCTCTTTGAAGCATTTAAGGCCAAGTAAATGCATCAAAGAAATATGTAGACCTCTACAGAAAGAAGAACAACAAGCACATAAAAGGAGTGGCCAGGTTTAGGAAAAAGGATGAGACATTACTACCATTAATGCCTCTATGGCTAGGGTGCCCCCTCGAGTTTTGAAAGGAATGAAAATTCCTTTAAGAAACTTAAAAAAGGTAAGGAAGAAAAGGTAAAACATAGAAACATGGAGAACAAAGCAAGCAAACAAACAACAGAGCAAATATCATTGGGTACAACATGAATCTAATGTAGCTAGCATGAAATGCATGGATGAAATAGAAGAAAGAGAAAGAAAGAAGAAGGGAAGATAAGAGAAGAAGAAGAACAAGAAGAACAAGAACAAGAATCCAAAGGTCAACCATAGAATGTGAGAAAAGTTGATCAAGAACCCTGAATGAAGGGTGTTATGCCCAAAGGAAAGGTCCAGATGTGGAGTGAAAACCCGCTAGGGGTGTAGTACTCACTAAGATGGATAGATGGGAAAAATATGGAGCGTAACCCACTATGGGTGATTGCTCAAATGAACAAATGATGGAGTGTAACCCGCTATGGATGATTGCTCGCTAGTGACTATTGTGGGGTGATTACCCACTAGGATGTATGCCGAGACCTACTAAAAATGGCCAAGGAGCTTATCTTGTAATGGGGTGTTGAGCCCATTGAGTCAAAAGAAGCGTAACCCGATAGGGGAATACATCATTGCTGATGTGAATGATGTATTAGCAAGTACTACCCGCTAGGGGTGTGTAAAAATGTATATAGACCAATCAATATGAGCATAACACTATGTGAGTGTGTGCATGTGCTAGAAGAAATGAGAGGAAGAAAATAAGGAGTAATGAACTGTGCGTGGGTACCCCCTGCTTGAATTTTCAGCTATTGAAAAATCAAGAGGGAGAAAATGTGCAAACAAAGAAGAGAAGAATGTATATCCTTATCTAAACAAAGAAGACAAAGGAGAAAATAAGAAGCATGCAAAGGATAAGGACATACCAAAAGAAGATTGCATTCCTTGACTTTGGAGAGAGATGATGATCATTGTAAAAACTTTCAAATTCAAGGAATACAAGAAGAAGAGAGAAGAGAAGAAAGAGCAAAAGGAAGACAAGAAGAGAAGAAGGGATGAAAATGCATGGGCCCTAGGTTGGGGCTTTGCTAGGCATCAGAGCCCTAGTGAGAGTGCAATGCATGTGAGCTATGACCTAACTAGGTATCATCACTTGCCATTGTTGCAAATCCCCAAAAAGCTATATGAACAAGTAATCATGAGCAAACAATAATGCAATTATGACAAGCAAAAATGCAAGAGAAATAGAATGTCAAGCAATCATGCAAAATATGATAGGCAATCATGCAATATGAGCAAGCAACAATGCAATATGATCTAAGCTAAATGTAAAATGTAAATGTAGATGATATATCAAGCATAATATATTTTTAAATGCATTATATTCATAGGTTATTTAAGTTCTTTACCATCCAAAGAAGCCAAACGATAGGCACCTAAGCCAAACTTGGTCGTTATGACAAAGGGCCCTAACCAATTGGGCTGAAACTTACCTCGAAGATCAGTACGAGCATTGGTATTCTTCTGGTTTTCTTTGAGGACAAGATCCCCAACTTCAAAAGAATGATTGTAAACTTTCTTAGAATAAGCTCACCGAAGCCTATCCTGATAGGCTCTCAAATGCTCTAAGGCATGGATGCACTTTTCATCCAATAACTCCAACTAGTGCAAACGGTCTACATGATACTCATCACCGACCTCGACATCTTGCAACAAGATGCACAATGAAGGAACCTCAAGCTCAAAAGGAAACACTACCTCAGACCCATATACCAAAACATATGGTGAGGCCCCTATGGGAGTATGCACACTAGTACGATAGGCCCACAAGGTAGGATAAAGCTGGATATGCCAGTCATGACCGATCTTATTAACCAACTTCTTCAAGATCCTGATCAAGGACTTGTTGGATGCTTCAGCTTACCCATTACCCTAAGGGTAATAAGGAGTTGACCATCTATGTTGAATATTATACTTAGCACAAATATTATGAACATCCTTATTCTTAAAAGGAGTGTTGTTAGAAACAATCATTGAAGGAATCCCAAACCTACAAAGAATCTGGTTGAAGATGAACTTAGAAACTTGAGTTCTAGTCATCGTAGCTAGAGGTATGGCTTCAACCCATTTAGTGAAATACTTGATCATAGTAATGATAAACTTGTGACCATCAGATGACACTAGGTTAACCTTCCCGATAATGTCCAATCCCCACATGGAGAATGGCCAAGGGGAAGAGATAACCTGAAGGTCTTGAGAAGGAGCATGGACAAGATGATCATGGCGTTGACACTTGTTGTAGCACCGAACATAGTCGCATGCATATTTCTCCATGGAAGGCCAATAATACCCCATTTGAAGGAGCTTCTTGGCAATAGCATTACCACTAAAATGGCCCTTGCATGAACCTTCATGAGCATCACTAAGAGCAAGTCGGGCTTCATCGGAGTTAAGGTATCGTAAGAGGATACCTTCAAAAGAATGTCGATACAAAGTATTATTGATTATGATGAATCAACATACTCTCTTGCACAAAATCTTACGTTGGTTGTGATCTAAACCATCATGCATCGAACCATCCTTAAGGAAATTAAATATGTCATTATACCATGGCTCATATGGGGAAGCTTCGATGGTCAAGCAATCTAATGGGATGAGACAAGAACCAAGTGATGCAGGTTCCTAGAGTTGTCTAATGATAATCGATGCTTGATCATCTTCTAACTCTAGAGGGAACAAGGATGCGGTAGCAACCATGGCATCCACATGGTGGTTTGAGGATCTAGGGATAGACTCTATGGTTACTCGATCAAACAAAGATAACAACTTAGTGATAATCTCCTTGTAAGGTTTAAGTTTATCATCTCGAGTCTGATAAACATCGTTAATCTGATTAACCACAAGTTGAGAGTCACCAAAGACTGAAAGGACTCTAACCTGCAAAGCTAAAGCTGCTCTAAGGCCAAGGATCAAGGCTTCGTATTCTATAATATTATTCATGCAAGAGAAATGAAGCTTGAAGGACAAGGGGATGAGTTGCTTTTGTGGGGTGACTAGAATGACTCTAGCACCAACACCCTTCATGCATCGGGCTCCATCAAAAAACAAAGTCCAAGACTCAGACTCTTCAATTTCGACATTGAAGCACTCATCGAGAAACTCAACAACTATAGGATGGGTAGCTTCTAGGGGAGTAGAGGCTAACTGATCAGTGATCACCTGACCCTTGATAGCCTTCTGACCTATGAAATTCAAGTCAAACTCACTAAGGGCCAACACCCATTTAGCATCTCGACTTGAAAGGTGGGGCTTAGACATCAAATAGCGCAAAGGATCAAATTTTGCGACTACCAATATCTTATGGCTGAGCATGTAGTGTCTTAAATTTTGAGAAGCAAACACTACGACAAGGTAAAGCTTTTCTAAGGGGGTGTACCTGGTTTCATAGCTAACCAAAGTTCTATTGATATAGTAGATAGCTCATTCTTTGTTTTGATCATCATGTTGGGCCAACATGGCTCCCAAAGCATGAGCAGTGGCTGCTATGTAAAGCATCAAATGCCTACCAGGTATAGGAGGAACTAAAATAGGTGAGGAGGTGAGATATTTCTTGAGATCATCAAAATCTTTTTGACACTCAAAATCCCATCGAAAGACCACATATTTCTTAAGAAGCTTAAGAAAGGGCTGACACTTATCGACTAACCGATCAATGAACCGATGGATAGACTAAAGTTTACCTTGCAGGCTATGTAGTTTAGTCAAGGTACGGGAAGGAGGTATATCAATGATAGTTGCTATCTTAGTGGGATCCACTTCAATGCCTCACCTAGAAACTATGAAGCCTAACAACTTGCCAGATGTGACCCCAAACACACACTTAGCGGGTTTAAGATGAACCTTGTACTATCAAAGCCTTTCAAATATTCATCTTAAATCATGGACATGATCCTTTCATTCTATGGAGTGAGCTAGAAGATCATCCACATAGTCCTGGAGAATATCATGCATCATGTCATGGAAAATATAAGTCATGGCCCACTGATAGGTAGCTCCTACGTTCTTCAGGCCAAAAGGCATGACCTTCCAGCAAAAGGTACCCCATGGAGTAGTGAATGTTGTCTTAGCCTGATCCTCAGGGGTAATCATAATCTGATTGTAGCTTGAGAAACCATCCATAAGTGAAAGCATTCCACATTTGGTAGTGAAATCTACAATCTGATCTATGTTGGGCAAAGGAAAATCATCCTTGGGACATGCTAAGTTAATGTCCCAAAATTTGGTACATATTCTGATTGTCCCTTCCTTTTTAGCTATAGGAATGATATTGGAGATCCAATTAGAATAGTCGATAGCTTTTATAAAATCGACATCAAGGAGTTTTTGGAGCTCTTCCTTGATTGATAGGGTGACCTTAGGATGCATCTTCCTAAGTTTCTACTTAACATGCTTAGCACTAGGCTTAACTACCAAATGATGCATGACAAGGGAGGGATCAAGCCCTGGCATGTCGGCATATGACCAAGCAAAAATATCTTGATATTCTCTTAATAAATTGATCAATTGCTCTTGCTCATCCATGGACAAGGCTTTACCTAATTTAAGGATTCTAGGGGCTTCCTCAGAACCTATATTCACATCTATGGTCTCCTCAATAAGGATGGACAAGTCATCCTCAAGAGGAGGTAGGGTAGGAGTCACTCCTAATTGCTCAAGGTCCTCGGGAGACATAGAACCAAAGTCCTCTTGAGAATTAGAAGATTCCACCTACACAGTGCAAGGGACAGACCCATCAAAGCAAATATCATTCTAGGGAGGATCCTCATATTTGATAAACTACTTTGGGGTCATGACCAATGAAGAAGGAGAGAGTGGCCCCTCATCCTTAACACTCCACTCTAAACCTTGATGAGATTTATCTAAGAGAAATTCTTGACAAGAAGAGTTGGCTTGATCTTGTGATGAGATATTAATTGATGATTCCTTATCAAAATTTCTAGGTTGCTTAGCTTTGTTAGATGAGGAATCTGATGAATAAATTTGAGCTAGATCATCTGGTGAGCAAAATTCAAATGGATGAGGATCACCCAAGATAGAAATAGGTTGATTTTCAAATTTAAATTTTACACATTGATGAAAGGTAGAAGGGATGACCTCCATTGCATGGATCCAAGGATGTCCAAGAAGAAGATTAAAATATGCAGGACAAGATACCACATAAAACAATGTATCTAAAATTTTGGGTCCAACTTTGAGGGGAAGTGATATGGTACCATAAGCTTCTTGGGACTCATTGTTGAAAGTTTTAATGATATCATCGGATTTAGTTATATCTTTCTCTTTTAATCCAAACTTTTGAAAGAAATGATATGTGCATAAATTAAGGGAAGAACCATTATCAATCATGACTCTTTTGATAAAAGTATCCCCAATAAATGCAGTGATGTAAAGAGAAGAATCCTTTTGCAAGTCTGAGAAAGAAATATCAACATCCGAGAATGTGAGATGATGTATCCCAAGAGATCTTACAATATTGGCCATATCACTAGGGGAAATATCTGGAGGGATATATTGATATTTTAAAACATTCATCAAGGCTTCCCCATGAGTGGGAGAGCTCTGTAAAAGTTCCAAAAGAGAGATATTGGTTGAGATGTTGATCTCCTATTGAGATCACTGAACCTGTTGACTCTTCACTAACTTCTCTGAAGTAGTTGTTATCATACCAACCATATTATTATTATAACAATGTGGTACACTTCTATAGGATACTTTATTAGCTACCTACCTAACTCTATTCTGATTAGCATATGGCTTTTGTTGTAAATTTCCCACATCAAGATGTTCTGCATCAATCAAATCTTGTACTACATGTTTTAACTTCTTACAAGAATTTATCCAATGTCCTTCCACTCTATGATATGCACAATGTTGACCTACCTTATACCAATGAGTTGTAGTATCTAGTTGTCTAATAGGAGGTAACTCAATTGCCTTAGCTTCTAAAAGTTATTTCAAAACTGCTTCCATAGACATATTAAGCCTTGTAAAGTTCCTTTGTGGAGGTTTCTGAAGTACTATATTTTGTAGGTTGTTAGTAACATTGTTAATAGGCCTACTATCCATTCCACTATCACCTCCTATGTGTTTATTCTTGTGTTGAGACTTAGTAGGTTTTTCTTCTTTAACCTTGAGTTGGCCTCTCCTGATGAGAGCTTGTTCTACTTTTCTTGCTAAATCAATTGCTTGATCAAAAGATGTAATAGTAGTAGTCTCTAATGCATAAGATAATTGTTCTTATAAATTACCAATAAATATCTCAAGCATATATTTAGGAGGTAAAGTATATCTCAAACGTCCAACTAAACTTCTCCAACGAGCCAAAATTTCTGAAAAGCTTTCTTCTTTATTTTGTTTTAAATTATAGACATCTTTCATTGTCACTTCTTTCTCAATGTAAGCACCAAATTGTTGAACAAATAATTATGTTGTTTCTTCAAAAATCTTTAAGGAATAATTAGGAAATCGATAGTACCACTCTAATGCCATGCCACCAAGACTCTTAGGAAATGTTTTAAGTAACAACATATCATCATAAATGAGATCATGGCAAGTTGTTCTAAATCTTCTTAAATGCTCAATTGGATCTTCTGTCCCCTTATAAATAGGTAAAATTGGCATAGAAAAATGCTTAGGATAAGGCCTAGCAACAACAATAGGATCCAATGGTTGATTACACATTTCCTTATAACTGTAAGTAAAACTTGAAGGTTGAATCATCTCAACTTTTGAAACCAACTGCTTTACCATATTTGCTAAATTCTGCACTTCTAGATCACTGTTATGTATTGTCCCCAGATTCCCTAAAGGAGGAGTGTTGGACATATTGATATTGTTGAGGTATGTGGTATCTTGTTGAAGAGGATGACTAACATTTGGTGGAATAGAGGCAACAATGTTGAGATAAGCAGATTGAGGAGGAAATTGAAAATTTTGAATGGCACTACTAGTTGGAGGGACTTGTAGATTCCTTCCAACGTTGGTGGTTATAGTAGTAGCATAAGTTGGATGATGAACATGATTACCATGATTCAAAGGTTCACTCAAGGAGTTATCATGAGATGGTCTAACTTCCTCAAGTAGGGCTTCTTCCTCTAAAGTTGCATCCAATGCATGCTTATGATATTTATAAAAGGTCCACACATGCTCAAAGGATTTAAAAATAAGGTTCCCATCAGGTCCCTTAATAGGATCAAGACTATTATCAATATCTTCTTCCTCAAAGTTAGGATTTTCTCTATCAATGTGATCATTCTCTTGAAAAATCTCATCAAACCCTAAAAGCCTTCTCCCATTCCCAAGGTTGGAAGCCATTGGAAAAGGAGAGAGACTAAGGAAAAAGGAGGGAACTAAGACCCCAAAAACAAGCACCAAAAATTATGTTTTTAATATTTTTTGATCTAAAAACACATAATTAATGATCTTGATTAAAGTTTTAAAAGAAAAGGAGGTGTTCACATCGGGTTCACCAAAGATGTAGAGGGGGAAAACTGCCCTACCATGTACAATTCCCAAAATTTGGATCCACAAGAGAGAAGCCTTTGGGGTGAACCACAAGGGTATGTTGTTCTCTACACTCGGTGCTAGGGGAGGAAGGGTTCACCAGGAATGGTTTAAGGACTCGCTCCAAGTCCTTTGGTTTTCAAGAATATTTGATATATGAGATTCAAGACAAACACCTAGATTTGACCTTTCTAGATCTATGCTATAAAAGATAAAGGACAATGCAAAAATACAGAATGCAAGAATACAAGAGCTAACCCTAGAATGATTCTTCCTTTGAATGCTTCTCTAACCTAGGGTTCTAAATAGACAACCTTTAAGCAAGGGCTCAAGAAATAATGCACAAACAAAATTAACCCTAAATGCACACTATATGCTGTTTATCTTTCAAATGCCTAGAAATTAATTAGATATATTTCTATAAAATCAGATCTAGGGTTTACAATAAAAATATAAAGCATTCAAAAAACAACCTAAAGACTAATCAGAACACTTATCTTATCCAATGATTTATCCTTGCTTTTATCCCTTTATCCAATGCTATCAATAATTCTTGTTCTTGCAAGATAACTTGACAAACACTTGAAAAATATGATTAGCATTAGGGGGCCTACTTAGGCCACTGTATAACAATACTTGAAGGTGCAACAGTCAAGCCCCCTAGGTCCTTTTAGCTGACATTTGATAATTAAAAGTAAAAATTGACCTTTGGATAAAAAAAATATAATATAGCAAAAAAGAATGATGAAATCACATAAATAGAATACACCACTATGCTCTAAATGCAGTCTAGAATACAATGATGAAAATTAGAATAACAGATTGCCCCTAGATTTAGCTCAGGTAAAATCATGCCCCATAATAGGTGATTATGATAATGTAAGGTGAAATCGCGCCTCGTAGAAGACCGGTATGATTTCGCAAAAGTGAGATGAAACATCTCAGATTGAAGTAAAATAATGAAACTATGATGCAACGAATGAAATCAAACATGCAATAGAACATTTTCACCTGGCAGAGAGTGAGGAAGCAAGCAGAAAGGTTTGAGATCTCCTAAGTAGTCAATCTCTCCTTAGGGCTTCAACAACAATCCACCAAGAGCGAGCAACAACAATCCAATGCAACAAACAATCAATCAAACTCCACACTTCTAAGTTGCTTGTGAAAGAAGAAGAAGAAGGATGCAGACCAAGTAAAACACTTTACGAGAAATCAAATGTTAGCGAGCAATAAATCATCAATCCTTAGAATATCGATTATGTGAGCGTGTGTGAAAAAGTGAATTCAAACCCTCCTTATATAGCGGATTTGAAGGTAAAAAGAGCAAGAAAACCAAGGAGGGCCGACGTAAAACATGCCAAGCCTAAAAAATTAGGGTTTCAATGTGTCAAACCCTAAAAAGGTGAAATCGCACCCCGTTAGGGCCGATCGCAATTTTGCAATGCGAAGTCGCGCCATCAAGGATCAGGCACGATTTCGCATAAAGAGGGAAAAAAGGCAAAAAAGAGGGGAAGGAGCCTTACCCTTGCCCTAGGCAAGTCTAAGGGGTCCCCTAGAGGGCTCAGGGAAGATTGCCCACTAAAGTGGGTCAATTTTTCATGTCTATAGTGTGTATGTGTTCACGACCATGATATCGACCTCAACTACGATATCCCATAATCTAGAACCGTATGACCATATGAATTTAAGAAAATATCACACTATATCCTCATTGAATATTCCCTCAAATATCAGTTTGACAAGTCTACATATGCTCATAACCAATGATCCACATTAGCCCTCAACCCTATGGTCTCATTCCTCAGACCTATTACCTTAACCATGGTTTGCTCACCCACAATCCTAGCACAATCGACCTCCTCAAGTGCCTACTATTGTCTCTCTATATCCTTGTGTAGGTGTGCTACCTCCACCTCATATGTAGCTTGCATAACATCTACATCACTTTGTAATTGCTAGACACTCTCTTGTAACTATGCTATCTCTACCTAATGTGCAATT
This sequence comes from Wollemia nobilis, assembly GCA_028583015.1. Lineage (NCBI taxonomy): Eukaryota > Viridiplantae > Streptophyta > Pinopsida > Araucariales > Araucariaceae > Wollemia > Wollemia nobilis. The sequence continues at coordinate 571,860 of JAQPPZ010016980.1, read as the reverse complement.
TACATCATAACAACGGTTTAACTACACTTGTTGCATACTCCCTTATAGAGCCACAATCATTGATCTCACTGTCTCCTCTATGTCTATGGTCTCCTCTACTCAGCACTGCATATCTCACACACTATCTATATGGCTCACCCACTCCACTACAATCTATCCCTTCAACTCATCACATTGTCACTGTAGCTCGTCCCTCTTTGGATGTCTTTCCTGCTTAGCTACTACCAATATCCTATATAGCTCTTGTCGCTCCTATAATGACCTCCCATAATATAAGTTCCAATCTATCTTGGTCTCACTAAGTCTCCCCTTTAGGTCCTACACTCTCTCTCATAGTATCACTAGATCATCATGAGCATCCATTATATTCTAGATGTTAAATGACACGTCTGGAATAACTCCATCACCATCCTCCTCCATCATCACCATACTATCCACAAGCTGAATCCCACCACATCCTCTTACCTTTGTGATGCATCCTATGGAGATCCTCCTATCCCATACGTCACTCTACCACCACCCTCCTCCCCATCAATACAACCTCACCCAGTGATTAGTCTCCATCACTACCCTACCTCTTTGGCAATCCCATGACAAGAACATCCATACCATCATCTTGACACCATATTTGTCATCAAAGAGGATCCTCTGTATCCTTATCTTACCCTACATTTGATATAGGTCCAACTCCTCCAAGTGCCTCTCCATCCACTATGGGAAATATTACCACTAAATACACCCAGTCATCTACCACTCCAAATCTTGGATCCCACTTCTATATGGCCCACCATACATCATACTCAAGAGTCATACTTGCATCATCCACATTGGGAATCACCATTGGTGGATCCATCATCACATCCAAGGGAGGCACTATAGGTCACACTCCCATATCACCCCACCTCCTCTGTATCACAACAGGTGGATCTGGATTCCCATGTCATTGTGTGAACTACCGCATAGCCTTACTAAATAGGAAGAACTCTCCCTTTTGCTCATATTGACCCACCACACATCGCCCTTGGTATATCTTCCTCAATTTATCATCATACTTATCCCACACTACCCCACCCATATAGGGCCTCCACTAGATATGCTTCGACTCCAAATCACCTAGCAACCTCCTCCAAAATAGGCCATCACCCTCATCTCTCCTCTACATCCCCTTCTCCATATCCATATGATATTTTAATGTGTAGGGTACAAAGTCTCCCATAAACTCATGTGCCTCATAAGACAACAATGATGGTCACTCTACCGCAATGTGCTCCCATATCCAAACATGCAGTAATGGGCTACAACTCAATCCCAACCACCCTGGTCACACCACCTCATGCAACTCCCTATACACCTATGCTAACAATATGGATACCCATGCAAACACTACCTCATGATCTACCATATTGCATACCATAACCATCATATTCTAGGATAACTTTACCCCTAAACTATTTGGCAGAGCATACATTGATATCATAAGCATCACCATAAGCATCGCCATACACTAGTGATTATACAACATATCCTTCTACCAATAGTACTCATAGTCTACTCCCTTCTCATACTGTACCTCTTCCCACCTCACACTAAATATCCACTGTCACACATTCTTCTATGTGCCATATGGTGCCATCCTCACTATAGTGCCCTCTATCATCAACTGGTAAATCCTATATATATCCTCCAGTGTAATAATCATCTCTCCTATGGGAAGATGAAAGGTGTTCCTGTCTAGATACCATGTCTCACACAACACTGATAGATATGCCTTTTTGGTGTGAATAATCGCTACCTCCCATAAACCCTTAATCCACACCCTTCTCATCTAATACCCATCATCATATGTCCATTTCTTACCCAAGGTATTTCTCAATGACCGCACACGATACCGCTCAATCTTCCTCACATGTTTTCATTCAAAAACACCACAATTTTTTTTCTTTAGTTTTATATTTTTTCAACTCATAAACATTCATAACATACATACATCATTCCTCATCCTTTCATGCACCCTATATTTCTAAAAAAAATTCTTTTTTTTGGTTCACACCTCGACATGCAAACCTAGTTCGCACACTGCCATGTGAACCTAGTTCACACCTCGCCATGCTAACCCTATAAGAACGGAAATTTGGACACCTATTATGCCCTTTCATGGTAAAATTTTCCTTACCATACAAAAAAACATAGTCATGGCATACAAAACATAATACAACCCTATAGGCACACATTTTGAGACATGTATTTCCAAAACACATACCACATCACAAAAAAACAACCACATTTTTGGATACCCATTTTGACCTTTCACGAGGAAAATTCAAATAGATTTCAAAAATAATACATTCTTCACACCACATAACAAAGTCAACCTCACTAGCATACATCTCATGGCATGCATCCACATGACTTACCAACCTACTACAAAATGTCAAACAAATCATACTTTTGGACATCCATTTTGGTCTTTCATAGTAAAAGTTCAATCATATTCCAAAAATAGTACACCGTTCATGCAGAAAAACAAAGTCAAATCTTCTACATACTCCATATGCCACACACCACATAGTCAAAAATTTCAATCTAATGGTCAAACTCAAAAAAATTCAATATTTCAAGATACCTATTTGGCCACTTTTACACTTTGTACACACATTTCAATCAAACACCACATGCACACAAGCATTCACACTCAAACCTACATTTTTGTACTTTTAAAAAATAGATTATGCAATTCAACAAAGTTTGAGTCTTGTGCACTTACTAGTGGTGTATCGTGTCGGTCACTCATGCTTGCACACCCTCCTTCCATCTCAACATCGACTTAATATTTTGATAGCACTCCGCTTCACAAAATCTTCCTCATTCCTCTCCTCACAAATTTTCATAGCACAAATGAGCCTTGCACGTGTGAAAAGGGGTCTTATACCCCCAAATACTCGGGTTTACACCTTGCCATGCAAACCTAGTTCATACCCTACCATGCGAACCAACCCTCATCACATCATTTCCACATTTTCTTCACTTTTGCAGATTCCTCTTCATTTCCCACCACTATTTGTCCACTTTTTTTTCATTTTTTGTCACCATTTTTCTCTATCAATTTACTCATCACCATATTTTACACATTTCATTGTTGATTCCTCACTTGAGGGGGTATTCAACACAAACCCTCTTTGCATGTGATCAAAAAATCAAACATCCAGATCACATATATCACATTTATCTACAATTTTTTTTGCTGAAGATTATCTCAACATAAATCCCATCCCAATCAAATATTTTCTAAGTCACGAGATCCATGCACAAAAGCATACATGTCTTGATGCTATTCATGATAATGGCCCTGACCACACTTTAAATACAACACCTAATATGTTCATATACATCTTGATTTCATTCTATATATCGATACTACCCACATACTGAATGTTATACCTGATCTATCCTTGCCACTCAGCTCAAATGGTTTGAGAAATTTCATCATGCACTTATAAATCAATTAGAAGAAAAAATTTGAATAGGCATTAGTTCTATTTGCAATTGGATCATCTTGCATTGATCACAAAAGCAAAGCAGTCTTAAGTTGCCCTCATAAGCAACTAATATGATATTGCAAAATGTTGTACTAAATTGGAAAATCATTTGTTTCACCATCATGTTTCATTCATAATAATTCAAAAAATTTCACCCAAATATCTTCATCCTTCCAACTACCCCATCACCTTCTTCTATCATATTTTTGCACTAAAATATGTTTTACACAACATAGTACAAAAAGAGGTAAATATAGACACCTAAAGTCATACATTATCACCCATAGTTACTTGTAGTCTTGCATAGACATTTGTAGGCCATCATAGGCATTCGTAGGCCATCATGGGTCATCCTAGGCACTCATAGGCCATCGTAGACCATCATAGGTAATCGTAAGCCATCTTAGGCAATTGTAGCCATATGTAGGCACAAAACCTACAAAACTATACAAAACACACCCAAAACACCTTCTAGTCACACAAGGGCCACCTACAAGCCCATTTAGATTGCCTAATACCTTTTGTTTTCCTAATTAGGGTCTCCATGGGACCATTCCCTCCAAAAACCCTAATTATGCTAATTACAATTCTAATTTGAAAGTTACTTTTCACTTAAAGTGCACTTTATCACTTAAATAGGTTTAATTAGGGTTAAAATCCAAATTAGCCCTAATACTACCCTCACACATGTGTGCACCCACTTAGTTAGGATATTTCCCAAGATACCTAACCTAACCTCCATCTAACCTAGGGATTAGCTAATCAAAGTTAACCCTAATTCTAGCTCACACATGTGTCCACTTTGGATATTTACTTCAAGGCACATGAAGGGATGATTAAGAATGCCACTTCATAACCCTAACTTCACTATGGTAAGACTTGATCCTAGAATATATGATACCGAACTCCCCCCAGCCTTGGATCCCTCTATAAGTAGAGGACCATTTCCTTCATCATTCTCTCTCTCCCTTTTGTCTAACATACCTAGAATCTACCAAAATCATACCATAAACTCCTCTATTAGTTTTTCATCGATCAAACATCAACAAGTATTATCTAAAACTATTCTTGATAGAAATTTTGCAACAACAGTCAACAACATCCCAGTTCGCACCCTACCATATGAACCCGAGCATAGTTTCGCACACCGCCATGCGAACCAGGTCTACAACAACTTTGTAACTCCAAATAAGGTATGCATTAGTTCTAGATAGTTTCTACAACATTATTTCCTATTTTTATCATGTTTTTCTTTATTTTCATGTCATTTTGGCTTCATAAACATGAAATCAAATCAATGATAGGTCCTAAACTAAACTAACCATTTTTTGTAGACTTAAAAGTAGGTATGAAGGATATCTTCAACCATCCAATCAATGTCACACATACATATAAGCCCACCTACATTGAGGGCATAAAATATCCTATGTAAGTTCACTTGTATCTACATTGAAAGAGAAAGAATAACCTGTCTCAAGAGAGACTATGTTGTTACACTCTTTTAAATTCAATAGTAAAAGGATACTTTGCAAATATTCTATTAGTTTTAGAATTGGTGACTTTTCACATGTTACACTACCAAATATAAGAGATTTGGAGATCACCTTTCCTATCTATAAGGCACATTTTTAAAGGAAGGAATTTTTGAATCTACTAAAAAAATTCAAAGACCATTGGAAGGATCAAGCCACTAAACCCTAGGCTCAAGACAAAAGGTTCGAGACCATATTTTGGTGAAGCAAGAAGCTATTTTGGACAACCAACAAGAAGCTATGAAATTCATCTCAAGGCACCAATTTGGTGAATCTAAACACCAAGATCTATATCATATACAAAAGTCATTAAAGGTAAGCAACTTGGGTGCAATTAGTTGAACTTTAAATCAGAGTTCATTATCAAGTATCATTAAGCACCATATTTGGATTAAAGTTGCAAAAAGAAGGGCTCATATTATAGTCTTCAAGAAGGTGAAAAATATAGTTATTTTAAGATATTTACTTGCACGTTAAAATAGGATTTGGAGGTATTTTGAAAGAAATAAATATATCATCTACCTATTATATATCTAGAAAGCAATAAGACTACATCCTACAACACTGATTATAGTAAAAATTTGCAGATTATTTTTAAGGGTTCATTATAACTACTCTTAAAAATAACAAAGATTATTATGTGCATTAGAAACTAATTTGAAGTTTATTTATAGGAGTAATAAGGTGATATAATTATTACCATTAAAGTGTATTAAGTTGGAGGTATTATTAATCCATTTACACTATACTAGTTGATCTTTAACTAGTTACTCTAAAAAAGGGTTAGTTTATATTTTTGATTGTTAAAATCATGGGCACAAGACCAACAGATTATCAAAGTGTCTAGAGAAACTATTTGGTGCACAAAACCTACAACAATTAATAGTCCAAATAAGCAACCAAAAATATATTAGATTCATCCAAGGAGTGGAGAAGAAATCGATCACCAAAATTAGTAAAAGAAGCTATAAATAAAGACGGTGAGTCTCATATTTGAGCTGCACTAAGGGTTGTTTATAGATAAAAAATTAGTGCATAGACTACTTCTTCAAAAGCTTCTATCTACATGGTTATTAGCTTGTATTTATTACTAGATTAACCAAGCAAAAGGAGAGAGTTGTCTAGCAAAGGAAACAACATCAAATCAGTCCTTGCCTACAAGAAAGCCACCATTAAAACCAATAGGAAAATATTACAAAAGAATATGCAAAAGAAGGTATTCTATTTACACATTTATTTTCATTATCTTGCACCATAATATTCTATCATACATAGCATAAAGGATAAGGTTTAAGTGTCATTAAAACATATCCTTCATAAGCAAGGATCATATCAAATCATCCATAAAGAAGCATCATCCAAAAAAGGTTAAAAACCCTTCCACATTTTGGATAGCCATAATAAGAAACCTATAAAGTATACATAGCATAGCATAAGGAGAAGCTATCATCCATAAATATAGAAATACAATATCTTGAAAGCAAGAGAAAATAAAAGCATAAAGAAAACAATACTCGAGAGCTAGACGTACATCCACAAGGAGCATTCAAAATCACCATTGGAGTGATAAAACCTCCACTGTAGCACTACTTAGAATAATAGCTCAAACTCATGAAGGCATTGCTCATTAGCACCATCAAAGCATTGAGGAGAATATACAACAAAGAAATAGCTAGAAATAATACATTTAAGCTTGTAAAAATACATTAAGGAGGCATTTAGAGATGTTGAAGAGGAAGGTACATGCAAAAGAGAAAAGGTACCACTTGCCAACATTGAAGAAACCCTAACGTCTCCCATTTGAGCACTCAAAATAATACTCAAGCTTACATGAATGCAATGAAGTCCAAGGAAGCATTACACAAGAGATAATTGGTTGTGTTAGAGAAGGGGTGACACTTGTAACCAAGGCATACAAGTGCTAACATAAATGCTATAACGTCTATCTTCCATTCTACAAAAAATTCCAAGTTTCAAAAAGCATCTACCTTATTCAAGCATTGAAATAAAACTACCATGACACTTGTCATTCTCTAAAAAATCCTCCTATTTAAGGCACCTAAAACCGAGGGAAGCATGTTTGGAGTATCAAAGAGTTGCAGTGTGTAAGAAAAGAGAAGAGTATTTAAAGCTCTTGGTCAAGATATTCAAAGTAGGTCAAGGAAGAATAAAATCCTACCATTGGTCATATCACCCAAGAGAAGGATTAAATATTGTTGTCATCCACTTTCGAATAGCTCCAGTTACTTAATATTTGCAACATTATAAAGGTAATAATTTACCTTATTTTAATTTTCCTTCTTCAAAAAGAGTTATAAGGGTATAATATAAGGTTGAAACTACAGGGAAATCAACCACATTTGGAAGTAAAATTAAAAGAGAATTATATATGAAAAATAGCTTAATATTTACAATTTAAAACATAGGATAAATAAGGATTTCTACTTGGAAAATTAAATTTTTACTATTGCAAATATTATTGTTTTCTAATATTCCAAATTAGGGAGTTATAAGGAATACTACACCAAAATTAGATTATTGGAATTTAGAAATATTAAAAGGCTATCAAAGGAAGTTCAAAAAAGTAAAATCAAGGGTTGGAATTAATTGGTATACTTTTCTCAAACTCACATTAAAGAGACAAAAGAAATCTAATCATTAGAACTTCATCAAATTAACAAGTGCTTAGTTCAATAGGAGAAATAAGGAGTAATAGAAGTTTGTTTTTTTCTATTTACAAAACTTTACAAAATCAACCCAAAATTGAACTACTATTACCAAATCACTAGGGAGTCATAATATAAACTACTTAGAAGATTCTACCTAATAAGATACAAGCACTTTATATTCTATACTAGGGAAATTAAAAGGGGACCACAAGGATCATCATGGCATCAAACAAATTCTTCCTTGCAGAATCCTAATTACTTAAAGGTCCAAACTATTTCTCCTAGAAAAATAAGGTAAAATATATTTTAGTATATGAGAAACTTTGGGAGATAGCCCAAGGAACAAAAAAAATACCAAGTCGAGGTGATATTGAGATTCAGAATTATGACAAAAATGATGCAAAAGCCCTAATGATAATAACCTTTGCTATCATTTATGAAATACAACCTTATATTAGCTCAAAAAAGACATATAGAGAAGCTTGGAAAAGCTTATAAAATATATTAGGAGGAAAACATAAATCCACTATCCTTCATCTTCAAACTCAACTACATTCCCTAAAAATGAACAATGGTGAAACACAAAACTATTCTTAAGGAAGGTAGAAGATATTAAAGAAAAATTATTAACCTTATGAGAAGAGACTAAAGATGAATTTCTTACCCAAGTAACCATGAGAGCACTTCTAGATAGCTACAAGCATTTGGTTACATCTTTAAAATTCCTAAGTAAAGATACTTATTTTGATGATCTAATCAATATTCTTCAGAAGTATGAGGTGGAGAACGCAATTAAAGATGAAATGAATAACACTACACTGGAATCAAAAGATAATCCATAGGGAAATATTGCTTCATCACCAAATGGATGAAGATCATGGAATAACAGATATTATCAAATATGAAAAAGAAAAGGTCATAAAACTAACTATTGCAAATTCAATCCCAAAAATTAGATTCAAGGAAATAAGATGAACATTGGAAGCAAATTTCAACCACAACAATATCAGAATAATCCTCTAGTAGTAATTTCAGCATACAACCAATTATCCCCAATTAGAGTATTGAAAAGAGAATTAGAAAGGACATCTAGCTCAAAGGATATAATAAATTGAAGAACTGGAAGAACCTACAGATGGTTATGAAGTCAACGCTCTTTCAACAAGAACAATAGGTTATGAAGATACTAACTACTTGCTTGAACATGTTACAAAAAATAGAGTAGGAGAATACAAATTCCAAGAGCAAGAACAAGATCCAAATTAAATATTGAAGTCTTCAAATACCCAAATAATGTAATACATGGAGGTTTTAGAGTATATTACACCATATGGATCATGTAAATGTACCACCTTTGCTACATAGTTAGAGTAGAAGACTACTTTAGGGGGAATTTAACTAGTTACTTCAAGCAATGTAATAAATGCACAAGTGCCAACATGCAAGTTGTAATGTGCAAGGTGTCCACTTGTAGAACTAGGTAGAGTGTTGGCAAAAGAATCCATCTTCCTATATAGAGAGCCTCATAGTGACATATCAAGTATATCAAGAACATATAGTTCATAAATTTCATTATAGTAGAGAGTAGTAGATAGTGGTAGAACTCCTTGATGGAGTACAATGTAGTTCTTTAGCTTATATCAATGGAATGACCATCACCTCCATACTACATTGTATTTTTACCACTTTCTATTTATAGTATATTTCAATAATATTATAGAATTCCATTCTTTCATATTTTCTGCATCTTATTAGGACCTGTAATGGATCTCTTCCATTGCATATATCCTCAAAAGCTAACAAATTTTATTACTAGAATTCTCAATCATATTGAGATCTCCTCCAAGGATCCATTCTATTGTAGGGAGAGAAACAACTAACCATTCCTCGAGGGCTATATGACTAGGATGGTCATTGGGAGCATAGATATAACAAAATCCAATAACCTGAGAGTTGAGAGTGAATCTAACCCACACAACAATGAGCAAGATCTTTACCATGGTCTAGAATAACATAACAAAGAGACTTGGATATGGAAATGGCAACACTTTATTTACCATTAATATGAAAAGTAGTAAATCCATATGCATATCCACCACCAATGATGTCCATATAATGGGTGAGAGTGACCAATGAATTTCAATTATTGAAGAAAAAGAACAAAAATATGATTTCTAGCAACTACTTTTTGAACTTGAAACTTACGAATAGGGAGGGAGATCCTCCTAACATTAAAAGAAAGAAGATTTAAATTCATGAGGGGAGATTTATAGGCTGATTGAACTCATGAATTAGAAATTAAAATATATTTTCACTGATTGGTAACAATTGTGTGTTGTCCAAATGGGTTTGTTGAGCAAGAACCTTCTTTTGAGCAACTTGAGAGAAGGATATGGCAAGATCTTTGATAGAGGTATTTTTTTCTCTATATGGATGGAGTAATTTTGGGGGATCAATGAACATTATCACTTTCCTACCATTCTCCACCCATCTATAAAAATACTATATTTCAAGAGTTGTGGTGAAGGAACAAGAGCTAACTCAAGACTCATAGCTGAATTTAGTAGGGATTGTGGATTAATAGGAGTATCTAAGGATTTAGTCAGAGTTATGGAAGAGGCAAGAGGGTTCTTAGGGGGAATGACATGAGAAGGATAAGGTTTTTTGGGAATAGGGGGGTGTTGAGGACTATCAGTAGGGAATTTCTCGACTAAAATATTAGTTGTGGCTTCAATATGAGGACCGTTACTTGGGATGTTTTTTGCATTTTTTTTAGCAGTGGCTTTCATTTGTTCCTTTTTAGCTAATTTTTAGATAAATTTTTGATCAAGTATCCAAATTATCTATAGTAAAAACATGCATTAGGTAAGTTTATATAGATAATAGGTTGACTAATATGGAAACCTGACCCATTAAGGTCAAGGGAGAGGGACAATGGCTTGGAAATGTCCATTTCTACACAAATACAAGGGTGCACTCTATAATTAGATAGTTTTTTCTAAAATAGGGTGAGACCACAAAACCTTACTAATAAGAGCAATAATTTACTTGAGAAAGAGGTGACATGAAAGAGATAAAAATGTTAACTCTATCTGAAGAGGGTATTTTGCCCTAGAGGCATCCTCTAAATGAAAATCCAAAGACTAGCCTTGCAAAAAATAAGTTTAGTCAAAGATAACCCAATTTTCATATTGGAGGGCTTTTTTGGCATGTTTAGGATTTGAAAAGGATACTATTGTGTAGCCTCTTCCCAACCTTTGAATAGCCTCAACTATTCAACCTATAGTATTTTACCAAACCTCCCTAACACATTTGAGAAATTCAACCTCCAGTGATATCCCTCGTAAAAAAAAATGATAGTATGTTCAGATAAGTCATTAGCTACTTCAGAAAATGAATTAGGAAAAAAAACTAAAAAAGGCTTACCTTGCTCTGCATGTGGTTGAGGTGTTCCTAGATTAGGTTTTGATGGGTCAATGGTGTAGCCTTCTGGTAAGCTTCTCTCACTCTTTAGATTTGTAGGCTTATCCATAGAATTATTTGCAAGGTTCCCAAGGGGTGTAAATGGAACCTGAGATTCAAGAATATTAAGGGATAGAGTTTCATCCACCATAGAAACCTTACATCTTGTGCGAATTTTTTTTTATATGCAAATACTTCTCCACTACAGAGTTGGGCTTGTCATCGAATGGTGATAATTGTCGTAATTCTTCACTCTAAGCCCTAAAATATGCACATATTTTAGAAAACTCCAAATATAGGAAAAACCTCTAAAATTAGCATAGGACCACCCTATTTTTTTTCATAAATCTTTGAAATATTTGGATGTTCATTAATGGAAGGAAAATACCATCTGAATGTTGAAAGCTAAAATCGTAAGTGCTCCTAAAATAAAAAGCAATCATGGAAGGGCTCTTTGAAACCCTAATTAGAAAGGAAAAATGATCGTAGAAGGGCTCTTCAAAACCCTATTTAGAACATCCGTTACTATTCAAAAAATATTCCATATTGAAAGATGGGTAAAAACCCTAAAATAGCATAGGAGTACCTCTTTTTTTTTAGAAATATTTGAAATATTAAATGGTGGAAGGAAAATACCCTTGGTATGTTTAAGCTAAAACCGTGAACACTCATGAAGGAAAAAGCAACCATGGAAGGACTCTTCAGAACCCTATTTAGAATATTTGTTGCTCAATATTTCATCCAAGTTTGACTTTTCAAATCATTAGAACTTCAACATGCCATTGGTTTTTAATTAATAAGAATATCTATGATGAGTGTTTCATAGTTAGTGCTTCACTTTCATTGTTATTATTTTGTTTTGGGGCCTTGACACTTTGTTTATATTATTGGAACTTGAACTAATCGATGAATTTAGTCCACAAGGTATTGAAGATGTGGTGAGTAGGAGATTGTGAAGAGGTCAAGGGTTAAAGTCTTGCTATGTTTATTTTTCCATACATGCACTTAACATCTTCAAAATATTTATGATCTTAATTTTATTTTTTAAGGGATGTTTTTATATATATTCTACTTAAAATTTTAATTTTATATATACACGACACTTGTCATAACTAGAGAAAACCTTAAGCAAATTTACTCTCATCACATGTGCTAATGTCCTACCATACTAGAGACACTATAGAACATAACTATTTTCAACTGAAGTTATTATAAATTTGTAAGTTTAGTTTTATAATAAGAACTATACCTTGATAAAATGGTATGAGTTTAATCGATTAAATCCCTTTATTTTCAAAGAGGAGATCAAAGTTTAAATCTTAAGGAAAGACACATGCATAATTTCCAGATGTTATTATACAACTATATGGTCAATGATATAATAAGTTGAGGTTGTTTTAATCTCATATAATCAAGCAATTAAAATTTTTAGTTTATATCTCTAATTGAAATAAAATACATCATTTTAAGTAGTTTATTCATTCAAAATAATTATATTTTATTAAAATATTATTTAAAAATAATAATATATTAAGGTTTTAGGGTTGAGGATGAGAGGGTGGAGACTGAGAAGGAGTGAAAGGCTGAGTAGGTTTTTAGTATTAGGGTTTTATTAAATCCCTTTATTTTCAAAGAGAAGATCAAAGTTTAAATATTAAGGAAAGACATGCATAATTGTCAGAATGTTATAATACCACTATATGGTCAATGATATAATAAGTTGAGGTTTTTTTAATCTCATATAATAGAGTAATTAAAATTTTTAGTTTATATAGCTAATTGAAATAAAATACATTATTAAGTAGTTTATTCAATCAAAATAATTATATTTTATTAAAATATTATTAAAAAATAATAATATATTAGGGTTTTAGGGTTGAGGATGAGAGGGTGGAGACTGAGAAGGAGCAAAATACTGAGAAAAAGTAGATGAATCTTCTTATTTTATGGGAGAGAATGTCCCTACAACAATGCTATGGGTATGTATTTATCTTTGATATTCCAATGGGTTAAAACCCGCATGGGTGGTTTTTTTCACTATTATTATGGACCATGGGAATGTTTTTATGGTTACCTTGTGTTAAGAGTTTGGGTAGGGTAGGATTTTCCTTGGATATGGTTGGTTTGTGATCTTGGGTCGTAGAGTTGTGGATCCAGAGAAGGACCTATAGGTTTTCCTTTTTTGTGTAGGAAAACCCTTCAAATGGATTTGATGTGAGAGGGAATCTAGCTAGTTTTATTGTTGGCCCTAGATATTATTTGGTTGAGAATATGAATCTTGTTATTGATGTAGATAAGTTCATGGAGAGGTACGGATTTGAGTCATCAAGATTTAGATGGGATATGATCCTCCTTGGGAAAATGGATTTTATCATGGATGTAAATTGGATTCTAGAAATATGTGTTCTCTCAATATCTAGAGGTATTATGCCTATGAATATGGACCACGTGGTTGGGGGTTTGTTAGGTTCATGTAAGCAATGCTTCTTGAGGTTGGTTTGTTGAGTAGGAACAAGATTCAAATATTAAATGAGATAATTTTATAGATTCTATCTTGGAATTAGACACCAAGGATAGAACCATCAATTATGGCTTTTCTGGACTGATTTTTCAGTTTAGAAAGTTTCCATGCATAAAAGAAACTAGTTACCAAACAGAGAGAAAAAACTAATTTTTAGCCAAATTTAGGCTCCATATTATCAATCTCCCACTTGGAGACTAAACCGTTGTAACATCCTACAGCTAAGGAACTGAAATATTCTCATAACATTGATCTATTCCATTAGACCAACTAAATTTGAGCAAAAGCTCAAATTCTCCCTCGAAATAATTTTAGTAAACATATCTACAGGATTCTTGGAAGTGAATCTTATCCATTTTCAAAGATCCATCCTCCATGACTGACCTTATGAAGTGATATTTTAGCTTGATGTGTTTGGTTCTTGAATGAAATGTTGAGTTCTTTGCAATATGGATAGCACTCTGGCTATCACTCCACAACCTACTATCTTCCTGCTTTTTTTCCAACTCCTCCATAAGTCTCTACAACCATATCATCTCTTTAATTGCTTCAGAAGTAGCAACATATTCAGTTTCTATGGTTGAAAGGGCTACAACCTGTTGGAGTTTTGATATCCAACTCACTGCTCCTCCACCTACAATAAAAATATAGCCGGTAGTTACCCTTCCACCATCAAGATCTCCTGCCATGTTAAAGTCTACAAAACCTTGCAAACTCAAATTAGTACCACCAAAATTCAAACAATATTTGGAAGTACCCCTCAAATACCTGAATATCCACTTAACATATTGCCAATGCATTTTTCCTGAATTATTCATGAACCTGCTTACAACTCCCACTCCTTGGGCTATATCCAATCTTGTGCAAACCATGTCATACATCAAAATTCCCACTGTGGAAGTATATGGAACTCTTGTAATGTATTCTTGCTCCTCCAATGTCTTTGGACATAAACCCTTACTCAGTTTGAAATGCCTTACCAAAGGTTTGTTCACTGGTTTTACATTTTCCATGTTGAACCTTTGTAGCACCTTCTCCATATAGTCCTCTTGTGACAATTTAAGCAATTTTTTCTTCCTATCTCTTAATATTTTAATTCCAAGGATTTTTTTTGCAGCCCCCAAATCCTTCATGGCAAACATGCTTGCCAATTTTCCTTTCAAGTCATTTATGTCCTGCATGTTAGACCCTGCAACCAACATGTCATCTACATAAAATAATAGAATAATGAAGGAGCCATCACTAGTTGTCTTGAAATATACACAGTGATAAGATTGACATCTTTTGAATTCATTTTCAACCATAAAAATGTCAAATTTCTTGTACCACTGCATAGGTGCCTTCTTGAGGCCATATAAGCATTTCTTTAACCTACACACGAGATTTTTCTTACCCTTTACCTCATAGCCCTCTGGTTGATGCATGTAAATCTCCTCCTCAAAATATCCATGAAGGAAAGCTATATTTACATCAAGTTTCTCAAGGTGCAAATTCTCAATAGCAACTAAATTTAAAATTGTTCTAATGGAGGTCATTTTTACAACTGGTGAGAAAATCTCATCAAAGTCAATTCCCTTATTCTGTGCAAAACCTTTTACTACAAGTCTAGATTTATACCTTTTATTTCCTCCTGCATTCCCCTTGACTCTATATACCCATTTGTTGTGAAGTGCCCTTTTTCCTATAGGTAACTCAACCAACTCCCATGTTTGGTTGTGAAGAAAAAACTGCATCTCCTCATTCATTGCCTACTCCCACTTTTTGCTGGTACTCATTTGTAAAGGTTCATCCAAGCACTCTGGCTCACCAACATCACTATATAACACATAATTAAGTGCAGGGAAATAATAGTCTAGTAACTTACTTACCCTTGTAGACATAACATAATCAAAAAAACATTGGGGAATTCTACTTGTCCTGGTTGATTTTCTAACAACACCTATAGGAGATTGAGGTACTAGTTGTTGCTGTTCTTGAACACTTTGTGGTGAAGCTTGTGGCTCTTGTTACTAGATATCTCCTTGTACTTTTGGTACTATTGGCTCACCATCAAGCTCAACATACTGAGAATCGTCCTTCTTTACCTGCAACCTGTCCTTATACAAAATATTTTCATTAAATACAACATCCCTACTTCTGATGATTGTACGGTTAATATTATCCCATAACCTGTAACCCAATCCATCAACTCCATAACCAATGAAATAATATTTCTAGGATTTTGCATCTAACTTCTTTCTATTCTCCTTATCAATATGAGCAAAAGCCTCACATCCAAAAAAATTAAAAAAAGAGTAATTGCAGATTTTACCAGTACATACCTCTTATGAAATCCCACCATATAATGCACTTGAAGGTCCCTTGTTGATCAAATAAACTATAGTGTCAACACAATATACCCATAAAAACAAAGGTAATCCTGCATGTAATTTAAGGGGCTTGGCACGCTCCATAATAGTCCTATTCATCCTTTCAGACACCCCATTCTCTTGAGGTGTTCTAGGTGTTACCTTAATCCTCCTGATTCCATTCAATGAGCAATAATTATTAAAATTATTAGAACAATACTCACCACCATTATCAGATTTGAGACACTTAACCTTCTTACTAGTCTCATTCTCTACTAATGCCTTTCATTTTTGAAAGGTATCAAACACATAAGATTTATTTCTAATGCAATATACCCACATCTTTCTAGTAGCACCATCTATGCAGGTAACATAATAATTAAATCCACCTAAAGAAGTTACCTGAGCCGGTCCCCATACATCACTATGTACCAGCTCCAGTTTCTCCTTTTTTCTTTTCTTTTCCAACTTTTAGAAATCTTACCCTCTTCTATTTGTCATAGATGTAGTCCTCACAAAATCCCAAATCCACCTCTTTCAGCTTTGGTAGCAACTTTCTCGAGTGAAGAATCTTCATTCCATTTTCACTCATGTGGCCCAATCTATGGTGCCACAACTCTGCACTCTCTCCTATAGCCACTAAATTCATTGTACAATTAAAAGTATTGGTAAGTAAATATAAGGTACCTATCATCTTACCCTTGGCTACCACCATTTATCCCTTGGTGATATTTTAAGAATGATCTCTGAATGCAGTGACATATCCTTCGTTGTCAACTTTGCTTGCTGAAATTAAATTTCTCTTGAGGTTTGGCATATGTCGGACATCATTTAAAATCCAATAATTTCCATTTGGTAAATTTATTTTAATTTT
The DNA here is from genome assembly GCA_028583015.1 of Wollemia nobilis. Taxonomy (NCBI): domain Eukaryota; kingdom Viridiplantae; phylum Streptophyta; class Pinopsida; order Araucariales; family Araucariaceae; genus Wollemia; species Wollemia nobilis. Next base: position 554,918 of record JAQPPZ010016980.1, on the reverse strand, counting down.
TCCCATGCCAACAATCCTACAAGGATAGTCATCTCCCAATAACACCTGTCTATAATCACTTTGGACATACTCTATAAAATATTCATGGTGAGATGTAGCATGAAAAGAGGCTCTAGAGTCTATTACCCAATAATCACTATTATTATCTAATGATAAAATTAAGGCATCCTGTGAAATTTCACCTGTAATATTTGCTTCCTACTTACCTTGACTCTCTTCGTCCCCTTGTTCAGCATTCTTTCTGTTCCAACAATCCTTTTTTATATGTCCCTTCTTTTTGCAATACCAACACTCAACCTTGCTTTTTCCTTTGGACTTTGATCTTCCTTTAGACTTTCATCTGCTTGGACTTTTACCCCTTTCCTTCTGCCTACCTCTATTATCCATTGTCAATGCAGTTGATGAAGTTGCTTCACCTAAATATTTTCTTCACATATCCTCGCTTAGAATTACTCTAACAACATCATCAAATATCAGTTTATTAGAACCAGATACATAATTACTAACCACCATAACTAGACTATTCTAACTATCTAGCAAAGAGCATAAGCTAAGAAAAGCTCTGACCTCATCATCAAATTCAATTTTAACAGAGCATAATTAATTTTTTACCTCATTAAAATTATTAATATGGTCCTGCATAGAATCACCTTCATTCATTTTCATATTGAATAATTTTTTCATCAAGAAAAATTTGTTAGATGTAGAAGGTTTTTCATACAACTTGATAAGGGCATCCATTACATATTTTGTTGTTTTTCCCTTTGAGATGTTGAAAGCCACAAGGCTTCCCAAGCATAAGCGTATTGTTCCCAAAGCCTTTCTGTCTAGTAGCTCCCAAGCCTCATCTATTACATCAAATGACTGATTAGCTTTTCCACCTAAAGAAAGATACAAATATTTCAGTAATAAATAATATTCAATTTGCATTTACCATAATGTAAAGTTCTGCCCATTAATCTTGTCTATCTGGAACTTTGAATTTTCTGCCATTGCTCCCACTCGAAATAATTCCCTGCTTTCGAGTACCCAACACAATGTGCTCTAATACCAGTTGTTAGTATTTATATATTATTAAACCAATAATATTGAGCAATTTATTTAAATAGATTTTTTAGAAGAACATAAAAGTAACAAAAAACAATCACACAATAGATTGACATAGTATGTAACGAGGTTCACCCAGTGTGGGCTACATCTCCGGAGAATAATTTCAGTTCCTTATTAATTCCTCCAAGCACCAAAGGTAATCACCAACATCCAACAGCTGCACACATCCTCTCAATGTCTCAAAAACAAAAGAAATCCTTTCCACATACACTGTCTCTCCCAAAAAATACACACTAAAAAATCACACTGATTTCTATGCAACCATTAATTTTATAGATTCTATCTTGGAATTAGACACCAAGGATAGACCCATCAATTATGGCTTTTCTAGATTGATTTTTTCAGTTTAGAAAGTTTCCATGCATAAAAGCAACTAGTTACCAAACAGAGAGAAAAAACTGATTTTTAGCCAAGTTTAGGCTCCATCTTATCATGTGGGATTGAAAATGGGTTCGATGAGAACAAAGATTCTATTATTGACATAAATTAGAATATAGTGATGAGCATTCTCTCTGTTGGTCGATGTATTATGCTAAAGAACATGGATTTAAGATTAAAGGGTCATGTTAGGTTCTCAGGCGGTGCTTCTAGAGGATGTTTTATTGAATGGGAGCAAGATCCAAATGTTAAATGCAATCCTTGGATTTGAGGTTTCAAGAAAGACCAAAAAGTTTTTAACAAGACTTGGTAATATGCGATGCATGAGTTCTAGTGACTTTCCTTTAGGTTTGCAGGTTTCCCTTCGAAATTCTTAGTGCAGATCCATTGAGTGTCTTTGTCAAGTTCAAATCCAATTTGGGAGAGGCCATCATGGTTTTTCGATCAAGGTCTTCTATCAGATGTTGGTGGTTTTATTTTGGCTCCTCCGATTTTCCTATTTTATTTTTGGTAAGCATCATGTTTTAAGTTTAGATCCAGTCTGGGGCTTCAGTTTCTGGGGGCTTCATTTTCGAGGTTCTCACTATTTTCATTTGGTGCCTCTTCAACCCTATTTCGAATTTGACCTGTAGTGGCAAATGTTGGTTTGCTACTTTTTAGTTTGGGTAGGAACCATTTCTCAGATTCAATTTGAATTTGGTTACCATATTTTTATGAGCATTTTGGGTGGGAACCACATTTCCTGGTTCTCCCCTTTCTTTGAGATCTCTTGGATCTCTAGCTTCTTTTGGTTTGATGTGGTTTGGTGTTGGGTTTCTTGATATCTTAAGAGGGCCTTCTATTTTTATGTTTGAGTTTGATCTCTTTAGAATCTAAGACTTTTAATTTGTAAAAGATTGAAAACTCTTTCAAAACCTTTTTTTACCTAATAAAAAAACAAAATATAAAATATTTTATTTTAAAATTATATAATTTAATTATATATATATATATATATATATATATATATATATATATATATATATAAATGTTCATTTTTTTTTTTTTTTTTTAATGAGGAACCTTTTATATACAACATATCCGTATATAAAAGGGGAGAGATTTGAACCTGGGCCTCTCGATAACTAGAGAGTTTTAACTACCCATTTGCTATCCAACTCCTTTACATGAACGGATAAAATGTTCATTTTTAAATAATAATCACTAATTACTAAAATAACGAAAAATAGATAAGAAAAACTAAGCATAAAAGTTATAAAAAAAAAAAAAAAAATCGATGCCATAGATTTTAAGCATGGAACATTACAATTCTTTTATCCTTTAAATATGACTATACAACTTTTCTATGTTCAGTCACTCAATACACATTTGAAAGCGAACAGGCATTTTTGTACTTTTGAGATTGTAGTAATACAATGAAAATTACAAACATTTCTCTACTGATTAAAATAAAGCTGAAGGAAAACTGTGTAATATCTAAGGGTGATTTCTTTTAGTGTGCTAGCGTATACTAGAAGTTTTTATATATATATATATATATATAAAGTTTTAATCTTAATTTTAGAGTTTTAAAATGTTTTATATTATTTTATGTGAGTACAATTTATTTTTTTTAAATGTTTGATATATTGTAAAAAACGTTGGATGGAATTACAACGTGACTTTAACAAGGTTAAAGCGTCTAATTATATATCTTGTGTTGATTTAAGGAATTACGTATATCTAACCAGTTATTTTGGAAGGATTGTAATATATATATATATTTTTAAATTAAATCTTGTTTTAAGCATAAAACCAATAACTTAAAATTTCGTTTGAATTCAGCTATATTGTTAAAACATAAAATTGAAACATAGTTTATTATATGAAACCTTTAAAATTCCATTGTTTCTTTTAAATTTGTAAACGAATCTTAAGATCAATTTATGATGATTAAGACTTAAAGTAACCACTATACCTTACTCTTTTTCGCTCCAAGGTTAAAAATTAACAAATTTTTTATAGAAGATAATTTCCAGGTTTTGTGATAAACGAAAGAATAACATTTCATGACTGTGAAGTTGCAAATTTTATCCTCCTTCTAGCTATGTTGGAAAGCACTTTAAATTATCTAGCAAGATATAAACTAGTATTAACGTGGAAAGAAATTATATTATAAATGATAAATAATACAATACTACCATTTCAAATATTTACTACCCATTTTGACACTTTTAACATCTGGCTGAAAACGTTTATTCATTAATTGCTCTTGAGAACATTCGTTATATTCCTCCGCCTCCACAGATTTCTTTGATCTCAATCCGGCTTGCTGTTTGTTCGAGATATGACAAATCTGCACTAATGTCTATACCTACACCTCATAAGGAACAACTGTTTGGAATTTAAAGGAGGGTCCATTTTTACTGGAGAAAACAACGGGTGGATAACCCTTCCATTAATGCTATTTGTAATATATCATCAAATGCTATTTTCAAGCTTCTGAACACAAGCTTCGAGACTCAATAGCATATTTTATTTGAAACATTGTAGGTTAACGTATTATAGGTTCTAACTGGATCATGTTGATCAATTTGATTTCAGGTTGGTTGTAATGAAAGCAAGTCCTTCTCAAGAGTCTTGTCAACGGCATAATTGAATGGAAGAGACGAAGGGAGAAAAAAAAAAGATCACCGTATAATCAAACTTAACCCACAGCACTATTTCATTAAAACTTGTAGTATTAGTATTTTTAAACATTTCTTTTAAACTTTGAATTTTATTGACATAAAGATCAACATCGTGATTGATTAAATCATTTATTTTTTGATTTTATTTTCTTTAAATGTGTTCATTGCTTTAAATATATTCAAAGAAATTGCTTGCATAATAAATGATGGACATAGTATATAATATTATTTCTTACCAATACCTACAACCATTTTTGTTGATAGTATTAATGATAATTTGTGAATTTTCCTCAATTTAAATATATTTCCATCTTTTTTTTTTATTGCAACTTTAATTCCTGCAAGAAGTGTGTAGACTTTATATAGTTGTTAAATGAAGTTCCCCATGATTTTGAGTGAGAAAATTTTTTCCTATGTGATTTCAAAAAACATCATCTCCATTAACTTATTTTAGATTTTCTTTAGAAGCTCCATTAAAACTAATTTTGATAGACCCAATTTTTAGACATTTTTATTTTACCCTAGATCAAAGTAGACTTTTTTTTTGAATGCCAGTGTGGAATATGAATCTTCCATGTATGCTCAAATCCTATAACTAACTTGTTTTTTTTATTAAGATTCAAATTTGTTTAATGTTCAAATCCTATAACTAAGTTTTTACCACGTTTTTTTTAAGTGAGACTTTTCATGATGACCATATATGTAAACATTATATAAAAGAAGAAATAATATAGTTATGAACAAATCCAAGATGGCACTGACAAGACCAGTGGGTTGTCCAAAGAAAGGGCCAAGGCGATCAGGAAAGAAATGTTCAATGACATCCAAAAAATGGGCTTAAAAGCAAGGCCTACAGGAATGATTTTTTTTACTTACTTTTAATAATGCTATTATTTCTTTCGAGCCATAAATTTCAATAAATAATGATAGGCTAATCCTACAAAGAATAATTAATATTTTAGCTTTGAAATAACTAATCCAACTTTTCATCAACTCTTTTAATGTTGATAGAGTTACCCAATATATTTTCATATTTTAAAAATTAACCCGAAATGTTGTGAGCAATTGAAGAAATAAATGGTCTGATATTTCTAAATCCTTCTCACACAAAAAATATATGAAAGTTCCATGATATCCTCTTCTTTGTAGACTCTTTCTTATAAGAATATTACTTTGAATTGCTAACCAAAGGAATGTTGAGGCCTTAAAGAGAGCCTCTAGTGGTAAAACATTCTTCCAAGTAAAATATTTAGGAGTTCAAACTTTTGATTGCTCTAAATCATCACATCTCAACTTGATCAAGTATACATCATCTTTTCATAAATTCCAAACCAACTCATCCTTTCATGTACAAATATAAAAATATAATTCTTGAAGCATATTTTGAAGTTCATCTACATTTTTTTTGAGTTCCTCTCCTTCAACTAGGTTACTAATTGAAATATATGATTTGGAGTTATTGCTCATATTAATGGAGTCTTTGAACTTTACAAGCTAGGAATGCCCAAGCCAATGGTTGCCATTTTGAGTTAGAGATAAAGGGATAAGGCTTCAACCAAGCATCAAACCAAATAATTGCATAATTCCCTTTATTGACTAACCATATTATATGTTTCTTTATCAATTACAAACTATATGATATAAAGTTCCATGTTGATGATCCTTTGGGTAGGGTTTTTCTAGATAGTTTTAAAGTTTATCTTATATTTTTCCTTGATCTCTTATTAATCTCCACCCAAGTGTTACCCCTAAGGCCAAACTCATTAGTCTACAATTTTGCAAGCTTGCTCCTTCAATATTATTTCCTTTGTAAACTATCTCACCTACAAATTGGAAACCTAAATTTTTGCCTTTCATCCTTTCTAAAGAAAGTCTCTTTGAATTTTAATAATTTTTATGCTATACTTGTTGGTAATATTGAAAGTGACATCACATAAATAGGAATGGATTGTAATTTAATCTTTATAAGTTGTAGCCTTCATGCAATGGTTAAGAACTTACCTTTCCAACTTGCAAAACAAGCTTTCATTCTATTCAAACAAGAGACCTAAAGTTCCCTTTTATTTCCTTTGTGAGATAAAAGATTACCTAAGTAGAATGATGGAATTTTTTACTTTTAAATTCTAAAATATCTATAATAATTCATTGTAAATCTAGGGCAATGTTAATGAAAAACTTAGATTTTATAGTATAAACCAATTGTCCAGTAGTCTCCTCATAGCATGATAATATTGATGTTAACTCCATAACCTCATTAACAAATGGATCACTTGAAAAAAAATACCATCAACAAATTGGATATGAAATTCAAAGGGACCAATTTTTACAACTTGAATACCTTTGATTTGCTTTGATAAAGCTCTTCCTAATGCCTCCACAAGAATAATGAATATATAAGGAGATAGTGGATCACCTTGGTAGAGTCCACAATATGAATTAAAGTAACCAATGGAAGAACGATTGATCAAAATAAAATATTTTATAGAGCTATAACACAATTTAATCCATTCACACCAATTATAATAAAAATCAAAATTGTTGAGAATATCATGTAGAAAAATCTAGGAAAGCTTATCATATGCTTTGTTCACATCTAATTTCATAAGCATACTTTGTGTTTTCAAGGAATGAAGAGAGCGTATGGGCTTCTATACAATGATTGTTCCATCAAGAATTTATTTACCATGACCAAATTACCTTATCCCTTTGAGATAACACAATCTAGAATGTCAACCTATTTACCATAATTATCAAAAGGGTTTTATAAATCATACTACATTGGCTTATTGGACTAATCGTATAAAAAAATTGTCATATTTCTTGGGAACCAATGTAGTAAAAGTGGCTTTGATATAATTATTATAACCTTCATTTTCCTAGCCTTTTCAATCACAACTAACATATCACACTTCAATAAATCCTAAGAGTTTTAAAATAAAATCCTAGGAAATTCATTGGGGCTATGTGCCTTGTTAGGATGAAAAGAGAAAACTACTTCATTGTAGCTCCTTCTTAAATATTTTCTTCATAAAACTTTCATTTTATCCATGTCTGATAATCAATGGAATATTTTGCAAAAGTTTATCTTGTGCCTTCTTATCTTGAATTTTATATGATAAAATATTTTTAAAATAATTAATTGATTCCTTCCTTACATATTCTTCTTGCTCAATATTTCTTCCATCTAGTGTTAATTTTTTTTTGTTGTAACATGATTTTTTTAATTATTTCTATCTCCTTAGCCATTTTTCCTTGAAATTTTGGAACCAATATGACTGATTTTTCCATGCATTATGATAATAATAATTAATTGCTTTTATTTCACATAAGAATCCTTGTCTATTCCATTAATTACTACTATCTCTCGTAAATTTTTGAGCTTGGATTTAATTTTTTTCTTTTCTTTAAAAATGTTACAAAAGTGTTTGGAATTCCAAATATTCATTTTATCCTTTAAATATTTCATCATTTTAGAAAACCTATACATATATAATCCTTCAAATTTTGCTTCATCCCACCATGACATACCCACCTAGAAGAAATATGTGTCTTGGAGCCACATAGATGAGAGAAAAAATGAATTTATATGAACATTATTAGGTAAATAACAAGCCAAGGGAATAGGTTTGTGATTTGATCTCCTCAAAATAAAATATCTAAAGAGATTGTATACTATATTTACAATCATATGTTGGATAACAAGAATATATTCAATGTTTTTGCTATATGAGTTTACCCAATGGGTCTATCATCCCATGTATATTGAACACTTGGAGGACTAACATCACAAAGAAAATTTTAATTGACAAATAAAGCAAAATATTACATTGATTTAGACCATCCTAGAGTAACAATGTTTTTTTTCAAAGGAGTTAGAATAATGTTGAAATCACACCCAAGAATACATAGGTCACACTTAATCAGTAATGTGTTTGAAAAAAATATTCTAAGGTCCTTTAAACATCATTCACAAGGAGTAACTATAGTTGAAGCATGTGCATTTATAACCTCAAATTTGATGTTTTTATCTTTCCTACAAAATAGTCTAGATATCCAATTTCCTTTTTCTTCTAATAATTGCCCATCCCTTTTGCATTTTTCCCATATTCTTGCAATACTGCTTGAATCTTAAATAGAAGAAATACAAGACAATAACCCATTTTCCATATCTTTTTAAAATCATCCTTACATTCCCCACTATTTAATTTTATTTCTTGTATTAAAATAAACTTAGAGCTATAACAACCTATTAATTCCTTAAATAATTTTTGGGGGTCTTATTGATACCTCTAATATTTTGTATGATTTCATTTTCATCATCATCACTTTCTATTTTTAATAGTGGGATTAGCCCTACTTCTTGTTAACACCTATGATATTTTTATTTTTCTTCCTAAATCAATATCCCTTTGAGTCTTTTTTCCTTTTTTTTTTAAATTTGATGGTCTTCCTCTCCTTCTTCCATTCCTACTAATAATATCATCTTCATCATATCTTCTATTTTTCTATATTGTTTGTAATGGGACTTATCTTCTATAAAATTATGTTTCCCTAAAGAATTTTAAATGCAAGGAATTGTCTCATAAACACCTAGTTATTTGTGTTACCCTAAAAATCCTATAGTGCATGGATGATCCTTGATAGTTATTAGTTTCTTCTGCTGATTTGAAAACCCTAAATTTTTTTAGGTATCCTCTGTATTATTTTCTATATTATGATGCTCTTCAAACCCTAAAGTGTAACAAATACACACTATACTAATTTTATTTTTTTGCAAGGAGAATATTTTATGCTACTTGAGAAAAATAATGATGATTTACCTACATTAACTTTGACCTCCTTCATCTCATTTGCTTTAAAATTTTCCTCCCATATTTCTTTCCTTTAATATTTTACTCATGATCTTCCTTCACACCTTTAACTTCTTTTGTACTAGAACTTGCATATTGCACTTCTTTATATTTTGTGTAATTTTTTTTTCTAATGGTTTATTCGAGTGAACTATAATGGACATTGTTATTTGATGATATAGAGGGGTTTTCTTACCACTTTCCTAGAAGAGAAAAATCCTTGATTTGACCCAAATTCTCTTATCATATGATATCTTTGTTTCATATTGATATTTGTATCATGCTCACAAATTTCAATATCTTTCTCCATAATTTTCACTTTGTAATCTCTTTCCACATGTTCAGTTTAATAACATTTATCCCTAAATCCACACCCTTAATTCACACCTTCCTCATCCATTCCCATCATCCTCTATTCCTTTCTTACCTAGGGTATTTCTCAATGACCGCACAAGATGCCACAACTCAATCTTCCTCACATATTTTCATTAAAAAATATCACACAAATTAATCATTAGTTTTACATTTTTTTTAACTCATTAACATTCATCACATACATACATCATTCCTCATCCTTTCATGCATCCTATATTTAAAAAAAAAAATTTGGTTCACACCTCGACATGCAAACCTAGTTTACACAGTGCCATGCAAAACCTACAAGGAGAGCATTTATGGACACCTATTAGGACTTTTCATGGTAAAAGTTTCCTTACCAATAAAAAAAAACATAGTCATGGGATACAAAACAAAATACAACCCCACAAGGCACACATTTTGAGACATGCATTTCTAAAAAACACTATCACATCACAAAACAACAAAACAACCACATTTTTGGATACCTATTTTGACCTTTCACAAGGAAAGTTAAAACAAATTTCAAAAATAGTACATTATTCACACAACACAACAATGTCAACCTCACTAGCATACATCTCATGGCATGCATCCACATGACTTGCCAAAACACTACAAAATGTCAAACAAATCACACTTTTGGACACCCATTTTTGCCTTTCATAGTAAAAGTTTAATCAGATTCTAAAAATAGTATATCTTTCATGTAGAACAAACAAATTCAACTCTTCTACATACACCACATGCCACACACCACACAGTCAAACATTTCAATCTAATGGTAAAAAAAAAAATCAATATTTGAGGATACCCATTTGACCACTTTTGCACTTTGTGCACACATTTCAATCAAACATCACATGCACACAAGTATTCACACTCAAACCTACATTTTCATACTTTTCAAAAATAGATTACGCAATTCAACAAAGTTTGAGCCTTATGCACTTACTGGTGGTGTATTGTGTTGGCCCCTTGTGATTGCATACCCTCCCATGATATCAACATTAGCTTAAGATTTTGATAGTGATTTGCATAGAAAACTCTTCCTCACTCCTCTCCTCATAAATTTTCATAGCACAAATGAGCCTTGCATGCACGAAAAGGGGTCTTATACCACCAAATACTTAGGTTCGTACCCCACCATGCAAACCCTGGTTTGCACCTCGTAATGCAAACCCAAATTATACCTCACCATGTAAACCTGGTTCACACCCTGCCATACGAACCAAACCTCATCACATCATTTCCATCTTTTCTTGACTTTGGCAGATTCCTCTTCATTTCCCACCATTTTTTGCCCACTTTTTTCACTTTTTATCACCATTTTTCCTCTATCAATCGACTCATCACCATATTTCACCCATTTCATTGTTGATTCCTCACTTGAGGGGGTATTCATACACAAATCCACTTTGCATGCGATCAAACAATCAAACATCCAAATCACGGATATCACATTTGTCTACAAATATTTTTGTTGAAGATCTTCTCAACATAAACCCTGTCCCAATGAAACATTTTCTAAGTCATGAGATCCATACACAAAATCAGACATGTATTGATGCTATTTATTATAGTGGCTCTAACCACACTGTGAATACAACACTTGATATGTTCGAACACATCTTGATTTCATTCTGTATATCGACACTGACCACATACTGAATGTTACACCTAATCTATCCTTGCCACTCAACTCAAATGGTTTGAAAAATGTCATCATGCACTCATCAATCAATTAGAAGCAAAAATTTGAATAGGCATTTATTCTATTCATAATTGGATCATCTTGCATTGATCACAAAAGAAAAGTAATCTTAAATTACCCTCACAAGCAGCCGGTATGATACTGCAATTTGTTGTACTAAATTGAAAAATCACCATTTTTCCTATCATGTTTCATTTATATCCATTCACCCATATATATTCATCCTTCAAACTACCCCATCACCTTCTTCTATCATATTTTTGCACTAAACTATTTTTTACACAGTATAGTACAAAAAGAGGTAAATGTAGACACCCAAAAATCACACATTATCACCCGTAGTCACTTGTAGGCTTGCATAGACATGTGTAGGTAATAATAAACATTCATAGGTCATCATATACCATTATAGGCTATCATAGGCACTCATAGGCCATCAAAGGTAATCATAGGCCATCGTAGGCCATCTTAAGTAATTGTAGTCATCCATAGGTGCAAAACCTACAAAACTATACAAAATATATCCAAAAAACCTTCTAGTCACACAAGAGCCATCTACAAGTCCCTTTAGGCTGTCTAAGTCCTTTCATACACCTAATTAGGGCCTCCATGGGACCATTCCCTCCAAAAATCCTAATTATGCTAATTATAATTCTAATTTGAAAGTCACTTTTCACTTAAAGTACACTTTATCACTTAAATAGGTTTAATTAGGGTTAAAAGCCAAATTAGCCCTAATCCTACCCTCACACATGTGTGCACCCACTTAGTTAGGATATTTTCCAAGATATCTAACCTAACCTCCATCTAACCTAGGGATTAGCTAATCAAGGTTAACCCTAATCCTAGCTCACACATGTGTGCACCTAGGATATTTCCTTCAAGGCACATGAAGGTATGACTAAGCATGCCACTTCATAACCCTAATTTCATCATGTTAAGACTTGACCATAGAATCTAGAATACCTAACTCCCCCCTAGCTTTGGATCCCTTTATAAATGGAAGACCATTTCCTTCATCATTCTCCCTCTCCCTTTTGGCTAACATACATAGACTCTACCAAAATCATACCAGAACCTTCTCTATCACTTTTGCATTAGTAAAACATTGACAAGATTTATCTAGAACCTATCCAGATAGGAAGTTTACAAAAATAGTAAAAAATAGTCTAGTTTGCACCCCATCATATGAACCTAAGCACAAGTTTACACACCACCATGTGAACTAGGTCTATAACTCTGCAACTCCAAATCAGGTATACATTAGTTTTAGATAGTTTCTAAAGCATTATTTCCTATTTTTATCATGTTTTTTCTTCATTTTCATATCGTTTTGTCTTCATAAACACGGGATATAATCAATTATAGGTCCCCAAATGAACTAACCCCTTTTGTAGGCCTAAAAGTAGATACAAAGGATATCTTCAAGCATCCAACTATTGGCACATGTACATAGAATCCCACCTACATTGAGGGCATCGAAAAGCCTCCTTAAGTTCACCTATATTTAGTTTGAAAGAGAAAGAATAACTTGTCTCAAGAGAGACTATTTTGTAACACTCTTTCAAATTCAATAGTAAAAGGACACTTTGCATATATTCTATTAGTTTTGGAATTGGTGACTTTTCACATGTTACACTACCAAATACAAGAGATTTAGATATTGCATTTCCTAGGTGTAAGGCACATTTTAGAAGCAAGGACTTTCTGAATCTACTACAGAAAATCGAAGACCACTAGAAGGATCAAGCCACTAAACCCTAGGCTCAAGATAGAACGTTCGAGACCATAGTTTGGTGAAGCAAGAAGCTATTTTGGACAGCCAACAAGAAGCTATTGAATTCATCTCAAGGCAATAACTTGGTGAATATAAACACCAATATCTACATCATCTAAAGAAGCCATTAAAGGTAAGCAACTTGGGTGCCATTAGTTGAACTTTAAATTAGGGTTCATTATAAAGTATCATTAAGCACCATATTTGGATTAAAGTTGCAAAAATAAGGGCTCATATTATAGTATTCAAGAAAGTGCAAAAGATAGTTCTTTTAAGAGATTTACTTACCAATTAAAATAGGAGTTGGATGTATTTTGAAATAAAGAAATATATCATCTACCTATTATCTATCTAGAAAGCAAAAAGACTACATCCTACAACACTGATTGTAGTGAAAAATTATAGATTATTTTTAAGGGTTCATTATAACTACTCTTAAGAATTACAAAGATTATTATGTGCATTAGAAACTACTTTGAAGTTTATTTAGAGGAAAAATAATGTGATATTATTGTTACCATTAAAGTGTATTAATTTGGAGGTATTATTAATCCATTTGCTATACTAATTGATCTTTAACTAATTACTTTAAAAAAGGGTTAGTTTGCATTTTTTATTGTTAAAATCATGGGCACAAAACCAACAGATTATCAAAGTATCTAGAGATACTATTTTGTGCACAAATCCTGTAGCCATTTATAGTCTAAATAAGCCACCAAAAATAGATTAGATTCATCCAAGAAGTGGAGAAGAAATCCACCACCAAAATTAGTAAAAGAAGATATAAATTGAGATTTGGTGAGTCTCAAATTTGAGGTGCACTAAGGGTTCTTTATAGGTAAAATGTTAGTGTAGAAACTACTTCTTCAAAAGATTCTATCTACATGGTTATTATCTTAGATTTATTACTAGATTAACCAAGAAAAATAAGAGAGATTTCTAGAAAAGGAGACAATATCAAATTGGCCCTTGCCTACAAGAAATCCACCATTAAAACCAGCAAGGAAAGCTTACAGAAGAAGATGCAAAATAAGGTATTCTATTTACAAGTTTATTTACATTATCTTGCACCATAATATTCTATCCTACATAGCAAAAAGGACAAGGTCTAAGTGTCATAAAGACACATCCTTCACAAGCAAGGATCATCTCAAAGTGATCATAAGGAAGCATCATCCAAGCAAGGTAAAAAATACTTCCACAATTTGGACAACCACAATAAGATACCTATAAAGTATACATAGCATAGCACAAGTAGAAGCTATCATCCATAAAGGTAGAAATACAACAGCTTGAAGTCAAGGGAAAATCAAAGCATAAAGAAAGCAATACCCAAGAGCTAGATGTATGTCCACAAGAAGCATTCAAAATCACCATTGGAGTGTCACAAAAACTCCATCATAGCGTTGCTCACAATCCTACCTCAAAGTAATCAAAGAATTTCTCATTATCCCATTTGTAACCAAATCACATACCAAGCACCATCAAATTATTGAGGAGAATATACAACAAATAAAGAGATAGAAATAATACATTGAAGCTTGTAAGAATACATTAAGGAGACATATAGAGATGTTGAAGAGGAAGGTACATGTAAAAGAGAAAAGGTGCCACTTGTCACCATTGAAGAAACCCTAACATCTCCCATTTGAGAACTCAAAATAATGCTCAAGCTTACACGCATGTAAGGAAGTCCAAGGAAGCATTACACAAGAGATAATTGGTTGTGTTAGAGAAGGGGTGACACTTGTAACCAAGATAGACAAGCACTCATAAAGAATATAACGTCTATCCTCCATTCTATAGTAAATTTTAAGTGTCAAAGAGCATCAACCTTCTTTAAGCATTGAAATAAAACTTCCATGATACTTTTCATTCTCTAACGAATCATCCTCCTATTTAGGGCATCTAAAACCAAGGAGGAAAGCACATTTGGAGCAGCAAGATGTTGCAGCGTGTAATAAAAGAGAAGAGTATTGAAAGCTCTTGGTCAAGATATTCAAAGTAGGTCAAGGAAGAATCAAATCCTACCATTGGTCATAGCACCCAAGAGAAGCATTAAATATTGTTGTCATCCACTTCTGAATTCAGTGTCAGTTTATTAAGGTTCTACAACATTATAAAGGTAAGAATTTACCTTATTTTAATTTGCTTTCATCAAAAATAGTTATAAGGATATAATATAAGGTTGAAACTATAGGGAAATCAACCACAATTTGAAGAAAAATTAAAAGAGAATTATATACAAAAAATAGCTTAATATTTACAATTTAAAATATAGGATAAATAAGGATTTCTACTTGGAAAATTAAATTTCTATTATTGCAAATATTATTGTTTTCTAATCTTCCAAATTAGGGAGATATAAGGAATACTACACAAAAATTAGATTATTAGAATTTAGAAATATTAAAAGGTTATAAAAGGAAGTTCATCAAGGAATAGCAAGGGTTGGAATTAATTGGTATACTTTTCTCAAACTCACATTAAAAGGATAAAAGAAATCCAACCATTAGAACTTCATCAAATTAACAAGTGCTTAGTTCAATAGGAGAAATAAGGAGTAATAGAAGTTGATTTTTTCTATTTACAAAACTTTACAAAATTAATACAAAATTGAACTACTATTCCCAAATCACTAGGGAGTCATAAGGTAGACTACTTAGAAGATTCTATCTAATAAGATACAAGCACTTTATATTCTATACTAGGGAATTTAAAAGGGGACCACAAGGATCATCATGGCATAAAACAAATTCTTCCTTGCAGAATCTCAATTACTTAAAGGTCCAAACTATTTCTCCTAGAAAAATAAGGTAAAAGCAATTTTAGTATATGAAAAACTTTGGGAGATAGCTCAAGGAACACAAAAAGACCAAGCAGAGGTGATACTAAGATTCAAATTTTTAAAGAAAATTATGTAAAATATCTAATGATAATAACCTTTGCTATCAATGATGAAATACAACCTTATATTAGCTCAACAAAGACATCTACAAAATATTGGAAAATATTAAAAAATATATTCAAAGGAAAAAAATAAAGCCACTATCCTTCATCTTCAAACTCAACTACATTCCCTAAAAATGAACAATGGCGGAGCATAGAACTATTCCTAAGGAAGGTAGCTGATATTTTGCCTTAGGAGAAGAGACTAAAGATGAATTTCTTACCCAAGTAACCATGAGAGCACTTCTAGACAACTATAAGCATTTTGTTACATCATTACAAGTCCTAAGTAAAGATACTTCTTTTGATTATCTAATAAATATTCTTCAAGAGTATGAGGTGGAGAACACAGTTAAATATGAAATGATTAAAATTGCATTGGAATCAAAAGGACGAAGACCATGGAATAACAAATATTGTCAGATATGCAAAAGAAAAGGTCATAGTACTAACTGTTGTATATTCAATCCCAAAAATTAGATTCAAGAAAATCAAATGAACATTGGAGGTAAATTTTAACCACGATAATATCAAAATAATCCTCTAGCAGTAATTTTAGTGTCTAACCAATTATCCCCAATTGGAGTATTGAAAAGGAAATTAGAAAGGACACATAGCTCAAAGGATAGAAGAAATTGAAGAACTGGAAAAACCTATAGATGGTTATGAAGTCAAAGCTCTTTCAACAAGAACAACATGTTATGAAGACACTAACTACTTGCTTGAACATGTTACAAATATTATATTAGGAGAATACAAACACCAAGAGCAAGAAGGAGATCCATATTAAAGGTCTTCAAATACCCAAATAATGTAATACATGTGGTGTTTGAGTATATTACATCATTTGGATCGTGTAAATGTACCACCTTTGGTACATAGTTAGAGTAGAAAATTACTTTAGAGGGAAGTTAGCTAGTTACTTTAAGCAATGTAATAAATGCACAAGTGTCAACATGCAAGTTGTAATGTGCAAGGTGTCCCCTTGTAAAACTAGGTAGAGTGTTGGCCAAGGAATCTATCTTCCTATATAAAGGGCCTCATAGTGACATATCAAGTATATCAAGAACATCTAGTTCATCAAGTTCATTATAGTAGAGAGTAGTAGATAGTGGTAGAAATCCTTGATGGAGTACAATATAGTTCTTTAGCTTATATCAATGGAGTGACTATCACCTCCATACTACATTGTATTTTTACCACTTTCTATTTATAGTATATTTTATTCATATTGCAGAATTCGATTCTTTCATATTTTTTGCATCTTATTAGGACCTGTGATAGATCTCTCCCATTGCATATATCCTCAAAAGCTAAAAAAATTTATCTCTAGGATTCTCAATCATATTAAAACCTCCTTCAAGGATCCATTCTATAGGAGGGAGAGAAACAACTAACCATTCCTAGAGGGCTATATGACTAGGAGGGTCATTGGGAGCATATATAGAACAAAATCCAATAACTTGAGAGTTGAGATTGAATCTAACCCACACAACGATGAGCTAGATATTCACCATGGTCTAGAATAACATAACAAAGATACTTGGCTATGGAAAGTGAAACACCTTCTTTACCATTAATATGAGAAGTAGTAAATCTAGATGCATATCCACCAAAAATGATGTCCATATAATGGGTGAGAGTGTGACCAGGAAATTTTAGTTCTTGAAGGAAAAGAACAAAAATATATTTTTTAGCAACAATGTTTTGAAATTGAAACTTATTAAAAAGGAGGAAGATGCTCCTAACATTCCAAGAAAGAATATTTAAATTCATGAGAGGATATTTATAGACTGCTTGACCTCATGAATTAGATATTGAAATATATATTCACTAATTGGTAACAATTGTGTGTTCTCCAAATGGGTTTGTTGAGAAAGAACATTATTTTGATTAACTTGAGAGAAGGATATGGCAAGATATTTAATAGAGGATTTTTTTCCTCTATATGAACGGAATGATTTTGTGGGGGTCGATGAACGTTGTCACTTTCCTACTTGTGGGTGAAATTTTGCATCCTTCACCCAATATTCCCTTTAGGAAGTGATTCCCTCTACCTGAAAGGAGTCCACTCATTTTTTGAAGACATTACTGGATGAGTACAAGGTACCAAGTGGCGGTGGTAGTAGTCATGGGTAGACCAATGTATCGGGTAAATGGTAGAATGAGTAGGGTGGGCCATAGAATGGGTGGAACTTTTTCCTAAGAGTTTGGATGGAACATTTCCAAAAACCCACCCAAATCCTTGGGTGGATGTACCATCACAAGCAAGAAAATTGGTCAACCCTACCCTTGAAGAATAAAGAAAAACTGCATCCATCCCAGGTGGGGAGTTAAGAGTACAAAGTGGGTGGAACAAATAAAACCACCCGCTCCCCTTTCCAGTTACCGCCATCCAAAAGGGTGATCCGCCTGCTGCCACAGTGGGTCAAGTACTTAGCATCATACTAGGAACTGACTTATTTTTGGTGCAACACTCTCGAGGTGCTCCAATGTCTATCACACATTGCATATTACCAATCAAGGAGAAGAATGAGGTAGTAGAGCAATAATGAGTTGAGTAGGAGATCAAAGAGCCTAGATTGATCGAGAAGTACCTACCACTCTTATAGAATATCGATACTTCTCAGTGGAGCAATGTACCAAGGTGACTCTCATCAACTAAAAAAAATATCTTCTCATAGGGTTATACATAAGGGGTTGGAATCAAAATGTACTTGTAAAAAAATGGTGAATCCTAATAAAAATAAAGGTGAATCATGGCAAATCCTTAGAAAATCAAATCAATCATCTTCTTACCAAAATTTGGGATATTTGAAGCCCTAAAAAGTAAGGTCATATTTGGGACCAATTTTGACCTATTAAGTCACCTTATAACTTCATAAAAACACCACCATTAGATCAGGCTTGAAAAGATCTTTCCAACGAGTACAAATATGCCTATGTTTGGATATATATTATGGTAAATTGAACCTAAAAATAAACTAATCCTAAAAATTTTAGGTGAATGGGCCAACGTTGAGGGTCCTAATATTCACCAATTTCCAATTTTGAAAATCCTAATATTCGCCTAGTTTGTGAATATTTTCCACTATGCATAACCTTGTCTTCTTGTCTACCACCATTAATGTCCAAATTTTGAAACCGATGTAAATATAATTATAAATAGTGGAATATTGGTTATTCCTAAGCATAGCTATTTAGCCGTTATAATTCTTATGTAATATTTCCCCTTTGTAACTACAAATTTTATACTATTCAGCCTCTAATTGTGTCTTCTTGTTATTCACTAAATGTATGAATATTAAATTATTTATTTGCTTAATTCTTCCTATGTTATTCTACTATTTGGATTTTGTGGGGTGTGCTTGAGTGACTAAGGGGGAGTGTATTCATTATATGGGTTGGGGGTTTATTTATACTAACATCAATCGAGTGGGAGTGCTTTGATTCTACATCCTAGATATCATGCACCCAATCACTAGTACTAGAATTCGCCTCCCATCCATCGTTGATAGAGAGCTAGGACAAGGATGTCGTTGGGCGATCAGGTGTAGTGTTTGCATTTTCAATGAGGTATCACACCTGCATAGATCTTGATGCAGCTATACCCATCCTTGTGAGTCTAGCTACAACCATTTATTTATTTATTTTCCCTTTCCATTTTCCCTTTCCTTTTGTGGCGTAGAGTAGCTGGAATTACCTTGAGAAACCAACCTTATTCGGAGATTTTCCACGCCACCCTTCTAACGTGGTGGCTATTCTACGCTACTTGGCACTGATCCATTCACTCTAACCTATGTGTAATGTTGGATTGGTGATAAAATCTACCATTCTCCACCCATATGTCAAAAGACTATCTTTCAAGAGTTGTGGTGAAGGAACAAGAGCTATATCAAGACTCATAGCTGAAGTTGATAGGGCTTGTGGTTTAATAAGAGTATCTAAGGATTTAGTCTAAGTTGTGGAAGAGACAAGAGGGTTCTTAGGGGGAATGACCTAAGAAGGAGAAATTTTTTTGGGAATATGGGGATGTTGAGGACCATCGGTAGGGAATTTATAGACTAAAATATCAGTTGTGGCTTCCATATGAGGGCCATTAGTTGGGATGTTTTTTGCAATTTTTTAGTAGTGGCTTTCATTTGTTCCTTTTTAGCTAATTTTTTTAGATAATTTTTTTATCAAGTATCCAACTTATTTATAATAAAAACATGCATTAGGTAATTTTAGGTATATAAAAGGTTGAATAATATGGAAACCTAGCCCATTAAGGTCAAGGGAGAGGGGAAATGACTTAGAATTGTCTATTTCTACACAAATACAAGGGTGCACTCTATAATTAGATAGCTTTTTCTAAAATATGGTAAGACTACAAAACCTTAACTAAGAAGAGCATAAATTTACCTGAGAAATGGGTGACATGAAAGAGATAAAAATGTCATTTCTATTTGAAGAGGGTATTTTGCCCTAAAGGGGTCCTTTGGATGAAAATCCAAAGACTAGCCTTACAAAAAATAAGTTTGCTCACAAATAACCCAAGTTCCATATTGGAGGGTATTTTTGGAATGTTCAGGATTTGCAAAGGAGACTTTTGTGTACCCTCTTTCTAAACCTTGAATAACCTCAACTATTAAACCTATAGTATTTTACCAAAACTCCCTAACACATTTGAGAAATTCAACCTCAAGTGGTATCCCTCGTAAAAAATTAAAATGATAGTATGTTCAAACAAGTCATTAGCTACTTCAACAAAGGAATTAGGAAGAAAAACTAAAAAGGGCTTACCTTTCTCTGCATGTGGTTGAGGTGTTATTGGATTAGGGTTTGATGGTTCAACGGTGTAGCCTTGTGGTAAGCTCGTCTAGCTCTTTGGATTTGCAAGAATCTCCACAAAATTATTTGCAAGGTTACCAAGGGGAGTCAAGGGAACCTAAGATTCAAGAACGTTGAGGGATGGAGTTTCATCCATCATAGGAACCTTACATCTTGTGTGAATAATTTTTTTTATGCAAATGCTTCTCCACTACAGAGTTGGGATTTTCATCAGATGGTGATAATTTTCATAATTCTTCACTCTAATCCCTAAAGATGCACATATTTTGGCAAGCTTCAAATATGGGAAAAAACCTCTAAAATTAGCATAGTACTGCTTTATTTTTTTCCATAAATCTTTGTAATTTTTGGATGTTCATTAGTGGAAGTAAAATACCCTTCGAATATTGAAAGCTTAAATCATGAGTGCTCCTAAAAGAAAAAGCAATCATGGAAGGGCTCTTTCAAACCCTATTTAGAAAGGAAAAGTCATCGTAGAAGGGCTCTTCAAAAACCTATTTAGAACATCCGTTACTATTCCAAAAATCTCCCAGATTGAAATATGGGTAAAAACCCTAAAAATAGCACGAGAGTGCCTCTTTTTCTATAAATATTTGAAATGTACAATGGGGAAAAGAAATATGCTCGATATGTTGAAGCTAAAACTATGAATACTTGTGAAAGAAAAGGAAACCGTGGAAGGGCTCTTCAGAACCATATTTAGAATATTTTTTTCTCAATATTTCATCCAATTTTGAATTTTCAATCATTAGAACTTAAATATGTGATTGGTTTTTATTTAATAAGAATATACATGATGAGTGTTTCAATAGTTAGTGCTTCTTTTTTTTGTTATTGTTTTGTTTTGGGGCCTTGGCACTTTGTTTATGTTATTGGAACTTGAACTAATCAATGAATTTAGTCCACAAGATATTGAAGATGTGGTGAGCAAGAGATTGTGAAGAGGTCAAGGGTTAAAGTATTGCTATGTTTATTTTTCCATACATGCACTTAACATCTTCAAAATATTTATGATCTTCATTTTATTGTTTAAGGGATGTTTTTATATATATTCTACTTAAATTTTTAATTTTATATATACATGACACTATCATAACTATGGAAAACCTTAAGCAAAATTACTCTCATCACATTCGCTAATATCCTACCATACTAGAGACACTATAGAACATAGCTATTTTCAATTGAAGTTATTATAAATTTGTAAGTTTAGTTTTATAATAAGAACTATACCTTGATCAAATGGTATGTTTTTAATGGATAAAATCCCTCTATTTTCAAAGAGGAGATCAAAGTTTAAATCTTAAGGAAAGACACATACATAATTATGAGAATGTTATAATACCACTATATGGTCAATGATATAATAAGATGAGGTTGTTTTAATCTCTTATAATCAAGTAAAAAATATTAATTTTAGTTTATATATCTAATTGAAATAAAATACATCATTTTAAGTAGTTTATTTCATCAAAATAATTATATTTAATTAAAATATTATTTAAAAATAATAATATATTAGGGTTATAGAGTTGAGGATGAGAGGGTGCAAGAGATTGAGAAGGAGCGAAAGGCCAAGTAGAAGGTTGAGAAAGAGCAAATGAATCTTCTTATTTTATGGGAGAGAATGTCCCTACAACAATGCTTTGGGTATGTATTTATCTTTGATATTCCAATGGGTTAAAATCCACAGGGGTGGTTTTTTCCCTGTGGACCCTAGGAATGTTTTTATGGTTAAGTTATCTTCAAAGTTTGGGCCAGGTAGGATTGGCCTTGGAGATGGTTGATTTGTGATCTGGGATTCCAAAGTTGTGGATCTAGAGAAGAACCTATAGGTTTTACCTTTTTGTGTAGGAAAATCCTTCAAATTGATTTGATGTGTCATTAAATATAGCTAGTTTTATGGCTAGCTCAAGATCTCATTTGGTTGAGAATATAGATATTGTTATTGATCTAGAGAGGTTTGTGCAGACGTACGATTTTGAGCCATAAATTTTAGATGCGATCTGATCCCCCTTGGAAAAATAGATTTGATCATGGATATAAATTGAATTCTAGCAATAGTTGTTCTCTCAACTGGATCTAGAGGTATTATGCCTATGAATATAGACCACATGGTTGAGGGTTATTTTAAGTTTGTGTAAGCGATACTTCCTTCCTGAGGCTGGTTTTTTGAGTAGGAACAAGATTCAAATGTTAAATGAGAGTTTGTGGGCTTCAAAATGGGTTTGACGAGAATATGGATTCTATTATTGACACAAATTAGAATCTAGTGATGAGAATTCTCTCAGTTGGTCCTATATGTATTATGCTAAATAACATGGATCTGATATTAAGGGGTCATGTTAGGTTCTCACATGCGATGCTTCTAGAGGATGTTTTATTGAATAGGAGCAATATCAATGTTAAAGGCAATCCTTGAATTTCAGGTTTCAAGAAAGACCTAAAAGTTTTTACCAAGAATTGGTAATCTACAATGCATGAGTTCTAGTGACTTTCCTACAAGTTTCCTTTCAAAATTCTTAGTGCAGATCCATTGAGTATCTTTTTCAAGTTCAAATCCAATTTAGGAGAGGTTTCCTTTCGAAATTCTTAGTGCAGATCCCTTGAGTGTCTTTGTCAGGTTCAAATCCAATTTGGGAGAGGCCTTCGTGGTTTTTCGATCAAGGCCTCTTCTCTTAGATTTTGGTGGTTTTCTTTTGGCTCCTAATATTTTCCTATTTTAATTTTGGTTAGGCTCATGTTTGAAGTTTAGATCCAGTCCGAGGCTTCAGTTTCTAGGTTCTCACTATTTTCATTTGGTGCCTCTTCAACCTTATTTCAAATTTGAAATTTGAATTTGCCTTGTGGGTGACAAACGTTGGTTTGCTCCATTTTAGTTTGGGTAGCAACCATCTCTCAGACTTTGGTTTCCCCCGTTTTAACCCTAAATTTGAATTTGGTTACCATATTTTTATCAGCAGTTCCGGTGGGAACCACATTTCGTGGTTCTCTCCATTCTTTGAGATCTCTTGGATCTCTAGCTTCTCCTGGTTTGTGATGTGGTTTGGTGTTGGGTTTCTTGATCCCTTAAGAGGAACTTCTATTTTTATGTTTCACTTTGACCTCTCTTTAGAATCTAAGGCTTCTAATTTAAAAGATTGAAAATCCTTTCAAAACCTCTTCTTTACCTAATAAAAAAAAAAAAAAAAAATTATTTTAAAATTAAACGATTTAATTTTAAATAATTAAATAATAAATATATATTTTTTCTTAACTAATAATCACCAATTACATAAAATAACGAAAAATAGATAAGAAAAACTGAGCATAAAAGTTAAAAAAAAAAATCGATGCCATAGATTTTAAGCATGGAACATTACAATTCTTTTATGCTTTAAATATGTCTATACAACTTTTCTTTATAATATATGTTCAGTCACTCAATACACAGCTGAAAGCGAACAGGTATTTTTGTACTTTTGAGATTGTAGTAATACAATGGAAATTACAACCATTTTTCTGTACTGATTAATATAAAGCTGAAGGAAAACTGTGTAATATCTAATGGTGATTTCTTTTAGTGTGCTAGCGTCTACTAGAAGTTTATATATATATTAAATTTTGAATAAAACCATTAACTTAAAATTCCATTTGAATTTAGCTATATTGTTAAAAAAATTATACATAAAATTGAAACATAGTTTATTATATGAAACCTCTAAAATTCCATTGTTTCTTTTAAATTTTTAAACGAGTCTTAAGATCAATTTATGATGATAAAGACTTAAAGTAACCACTAAACCCTACTCTTTTCGCTGCAAGGTTAAAAATTAATGAAATTTGTATGGAGCATAATTTCCAGGTTTTTTAATAAAGGAAAGAATAACATTTCATGACTGTGATTTTATCCTCCTTCTTCTAGCTATGTTGGACATTGGTTTCCATGTCTACATTTAGAAGATATAACCAACCTAAGTTGCTAGACTGCCTGCTAAAACCAAATATTCTTCCCATAAGCTGGGAAAGCACTTCAAATTATCTAGCATTAATACACAGGCACAAGATATATAGCATATGAGAACTAGTATTAGAAATTTTATAAATAAATTTTATTATAAACAATAAACCACACAGCACTATCATTCCAAATTCTAATAAATCACGTCCACATAAAGTAAGAAGTTATTTAATCACTACCCATTTTGACACTTTTAACATCTGGCTGAAAACGTTTAGAACATTTGTTATATTCCTCCACCTCCACCTCCACCTCCACCTCCACAGATTTCTTTGATCTCAATCCGGCTTGCTGTTTGTTCGAGAGATGACAAATGGATTGAAAACAACTGTTTGGAATTTAAAGGAGGGTCCACTTTTACTGGAGAAAACAACGGGTGGATAACCCTTCCATTAATGCTATTTGTAATATGTCATCAAATGCTATTTTCTAGCTTCTGAAGAGAAGCTTCGAGATTCAATAGCATATTTTATTTAAAACATTGTAGGTCAACGTATTATTGGTTCTATCTGGATCAGGTCGATCAATTTGTTTTGAGGTTGGTTGTAATGAAAGCAAGTCCTTCTCAAGAGTCTTGTCAACGGCATAATTGAATGGAAGAGACGAAGGGAGAAAAAAAAAAAAATCACCGTATAATCAAACTTAACCAACAGCACTATTTCATTAAAACTTGTAGTATTAGTATTTTTAAACATTTCTTTTAAAATTTGAATTTTATTAACATATAAAGATCAACATCGTGATTGATTAAATTATTTATTATTTGATTTGATTTTTTTTAAATGTGTTCATTGCTTTGAATATATATTCAAAGAAATTGCTTGCATAATAAATAATGGACATAATGTATAATATTATTTCTTACCAATACCCACAACCATTTTTGTTGATAGTATTAATGACAATTTGTGAATTTCCCTCAATTTAAATATATTTCCATCATTTTTTTATTGCAACTTTAATTCTTGTAAGAAGTGTGTAGCTTTTATATAGTTGTTAGGTGAGGTTCCACATGATTTTGAGTAAGAAAAATTTTTCCTTCATGACTTCAAAAAACACTATCTCCATTAACTTATTTTGGATTTTCTTTAGAAGCTCCATAAAAATTAATTTTTAATAGACCTAATTTTTGGACATTTTCATTTTACCCTACATCAAGTAGATCCTTTGTTTGAATGTCATTGCCAGATATGAATCTTCCCTGCATGTTCAAATCCTATAACCAAGTTGTGACCACATATTTTTTTGCTTGTGAGACTTCTCATGATGACTGTAAAAATTATATAAAAGAGAAAATAATATAGTTCGAAACTTGGGCATGATTTTTTGATTTGATTTTACTAATGCTAATTCCAACAAATAATGTTAGGCCAATCCTACACATAATACATAATGTTTTAGCTTTGAAATAAGTAATCCAACTTTCCATCAACTCTTTTAGTGTTGATACAATTAGCCAATATATTTTCATATTTTATGAAGTAACCCTAAATGCTATAAGAAATTGAAGAAATAAATGGTCTAATATTTCTAAATCCTTCTCACACAAGACACATATAAAAGGTTAATGATATCCTCTGTAAAATATTTCTTGTAAGAATATTACTTTGAATTGCTAACCAAAAGAATGTTGAGGTCTTAAAGAGAGCCTCTAATGGTAAAACATTCTTCCAAGTAAAATATTTAGGAGTTAAAATTTTTTATTGCTCTATACCCTCACATCCCAACATGATCAAGTATACATCATCTTTTGATAGATTCCAAACCAACCCATCCTTTCATGTACAAATAAAAAAATATAATTCTTGAAGCATATTTTGAAGTTCGTCTACATTTTTTATTTTATTTCCTCTCCTTCAACTAGGTTACTAATTGAAATCCATGATTTGGAGTTATTGTTCATATTAATGCATTCTTTGACCTTTACATGCTAGGAATGCCCAAGCCAATGATTGCCATTTTTAGTTAGAGATAAAGGGATAAGGCTTCAACCAAGCATCAAACCAAATAATTGAATAATTCCCCTTATAGACTAACCATATTATATGTTTCTTCATCAAACTATATGATATGAAGTTCCATGTTGATGATCCTTTGGGTAAGGTTTTTCCTAGATAGTTTCATTGCATCAAGAGAACCTATACATTTTTTTTAAGTTTATCCATTTTTTTCCTTGATATTTTATTAATATCCACCCAAGTGTTGCCCCTAAGGCCAAACTCATTAGTCTACAATTTTGCAAGCTTGCTCCCCCGATATTCTTTTCTTTGTAAACTATCTCAGCTACAAAATGGAAACCTAAATTTTTCCTTTCATCCTTTCTAAAGAAAGTCTCTTTGAATTTTAACAATTTTTGATGCTATACTTATTGGTAATCTTGAAAGTGATATCACATAAATAAGAATGCATTGTTATGTAGTCTTTATAAGTTATAGCCT
This sequence comes from Wollemia nobilis, assembly GCA_028583015.1. Classification (NCBI taxonomy): domain Eukaryota; kingdom Viridiplantae; phylum Streptophyta; class Pinopsida; order Araucariales; family Araucariaceae; genus Wollemia; species Wollemia nobilis. The sequence continues at coordinate 527,843 of JAQPPZ010016980.1, read as the reverse complement.
TCATGTAATGGTTAATAACTTACCTTTCCAACTTGCAAAATAAGCTTTCATTCTATTCAAACAAGAGACCTAAAGTTCCCTTTTATTTCCTTTATGAGATAAAAGAATACCTAAGTAGGTTGATGAAATGTTTTACTCTTAAATCCTAAAATATCCATAATAATGTGTTAACCAATTGTCTAGTAGTCTTCTCATATCCTGATAATATTGATGTTAACTCCATAACCTCATTAACAAAATGATCACTTGAAAAAAACACCATCAACAAATTGGAGATGAGATTCAAAGGGACCAATTTTTACAACCTTAATACCTTTGATTTTCTTTGATAAAGCTCTTCCTAATGCCTCCACATGAATAATGAAAAGATAAGGAGATAGTGGATCACCTTGGTAGATTCCACAAGATGATTTAAAGTAACTCATGGAAGAACCATTTATAAAAATAGAATATTTCCTAGTGCTATAACAAAATTTAATCCATTCACATAAACTATAATCAAAATCAAAATTTTTGAGAATATCATGTAGAAAAATCTAGGAAATCTTATCATATGCTTTGTTCACATCTAATTTCATAAGCATACTTGGTGTTTTAAAGGAATGAAGAGAGTGTATGGTCTCATATACAATGATTGTTCCATCAAGAATTTAGTTAACATGACAAAAATTACCTTATCCCTTTGAGATAATACAATCTAGAATGCCTTTCAACCTATTTGCCATAATTATCGAAAGGATTTTATAAATCATACTATATAGGCTTATTGGACTAATATAAATAAAAAAATTGTCGTATTTCTTGGGAACCAATGTAGTAAAAGTAGCTTTGATCTCATTATTATAACCTAATTTTCCTAGCCTCTTCAATTACAACTAACATATCACACTTCAATAAATCCTAAGAGTTTAAAAATAAAATTGTAGGAAATTCATTAGGGCTATGTGCATTGTTAGGATGAAAAGATAAAATTACTTCATTGTATCTCCTTCGTAGATATCTTCTTCATCAAGCTTTCATTTTATCCATGTCTGATCATAGATGGAATATTTTGCAAAAGTTTATCTTGTGCCTTCTTATCTTGACTTTTATATGATAAAATATTTTTGAAATAATTAATTTATTCCTTCCTTACATATTATTCTTCCTCAATATTTCTTCCATCTAGTGTTAATTTTTTTATGTAAACAAAAAAATTATTTTTTTTGTAACATATAATTTTTTTTGTATTTCTATCTCCTTAGCCATTTCTACCTCAAAATTTGGTACCAATATGACTAATTTTTTAATGCATTATGATAATAAAAATTAATTGATTTTATTTCACATAAAAATCCTTGTCTATTCCATTAATTTCTACTATCTCTCGTAGTAATATTTTGCATTTGGATTCTATTTTTTTCTTTTCTTTAAAAATATTACAAAAGTATTTGGAATTCCAGATCTTCATTTTATCCTTTAAACATTTCATCATTTTGGAAAACCTATACATATATGATCCTTCAAATTTTGCTTCATCCCACGATAGCATATCCATTTGGAAGAAATATGTATCTTGGAGCCACATAGGCTAGAGTAAAAATGGATTTGGATGACCATTATTAGGTAAATAACAAGTCAAGGGAATAGGTTTATGATTTGATATCCCTCAAAATAAAATATCTAAAGATATTGTATACTATGTTTATAAACATATGTTGGATAACAAGAATGTATTCAATCTTTTTGCTATATGAGTTTACTCAATGGGTCTATCATACCATGCATATTGAAGAATTGGAGGACTAACATCACAAAGAAAATTTGAATTGATAAATAAAGTAAAATATTGCATTAATTTAGACCATCCTAGAGTAACAACGTTCTTTTCCAAAAGACTTAGAATAATGTTGAAATCACACCCAAGAATCCATAGATCACAATGAATCATCATTGTGTTTGAAAATAAATTCTAAGGTATTTAAAACATATTTCACAAGGAGTAACTATAGTTGGAGCATATACATTTATAACCCCAACTTTATGTTTTTCTCTTTCCTAAAAAATAGTCGAGTAACCCAATTTTATTTTTCTTCTAACAATTTCCCATATCATTTGTATTTTTCCCATATCCTTGCAATACTCCTTGAATGTCCAATAGAAGAAACTACAAGACAATCACCCATTTTCCATATATTTTTAAAAGAATCCTTACATTCCTCACTATTTAATTTTATTTCTTGTATTAAAATAAACTTAGAGCTCTAACAACCTATTATTTCTTAACTTATTTTTTAGGGGTCTTATTCATATCCCTAATATTTTGGGTAATTTCATTTTCATCATCATCACTTTTTATTTTTATTAGTGGGATTAGCCCTACTTCTTGTTAACACCTATGATATTTTTATTTGTCTTCCTAAATCAACATCCCTTTGAGTATTTTTTTCTCTTTGTTCAAATTTGATGGCCTTCCTCTCTTTCTTCCATTCCTACTAATAATATCATCTTCATAAAATCTTCTATTTTTCTATATTGTTCATAATGGGACTTATCTTCTAAAAAATTATGTTTTCCTAAAGAATTTGAAATGCAAGGATAGCGTCATAAACACCTAGTTATTTATGTTTCCCTAAAAATACTATAGTGCATGGATGATCCCTAATAGTTATTAGTTTCTTATGTTTATTTGGAAACCCTAAAATTCCTTAGGTATCCTTTGTATGCTTTTCTATATTATGATACTCTTCAAACCCTAAAGTGTAACAAATACACTTTGTACTACTTTTATTTTTTTGCAAGGAGAAGATTTTATGCTACTTGAAAAAAATGATGATGATTTACCTACATTATACCTGAACTCCTTCATCTCATTTTCTTTAAAATTTTCCTCTCATCTTCCTTTCCTTTAATATTTTACTCTTGGTATTCCTTCACACCTTTAACTTCTTTTGTACTAGAAATTACACATTGTATTTCCTTATATGTTGTGTCAATTTTTTTCTTCTAATGGTTTATTTGAGTGAACTATAATGGGTATTATTATTTGATGATGTAGAGGGTTTTTATTACCACTTTCCTAGAAGTGAATAATCCTTCATTTAATCCAGCTTCTATCATATGATATATTTATTTCATATTTATGTTTATCTCATGTTCAAAAAATTTAATCTCTTTCTCCATCATTTTCACTTTGTAATCTCTTTCCACGTGTTCAATTTATGCATATTTACCTCTAAATGAAGAGCATCCATCCATTATTTTGTTCCAAGAAAAAATCATTTTAGAAGAAAAGTCATGGAATAATTTGAATTCAATCCCCACTTTCACTTGATCCAATTTTGAATCTTAGATAAACTTGGCTAGTAACTTACATATTAACCCGCTCATATTAAGAACCATTATACCATGGTCAATCATCTCATCCTTCATAATAATTTCTAGTGTGGTATCTACTTCCTTGATAGGGTTTGCCATAGATTCACTCTTCCTCTTATCACTAACTAAGGTATTCATACATCCAACTAGAGCATCCTTAATTCTACTAAGGACTTTCAAAAATGAATTTCTTTTCATGACCTATGTTTTCTTCACATAAATCCTTTATATTTTGAGTGTTTTCTAAGATCTAGAACAAGAATAAGTGGCACTAGCTACTTGATTACACTTTGTTTTCTACTTCCTACTTGTTTAAGGATCACACTCACTCTTAGTTGCTATTTCTCAACAATTATTCATATGTATATTTGAATTTGTATACTTTTTTAAATTCAAAGTATGTGCTTGAATAACACACTCTTTTTATAAAATAAAGTATATTCTCAAATAACATGCCAAATATAAAATAGTAAAGAGGGGATGATTGAGAGTGTACTCTATTTGATATTTTTTTTATTTTTAATTATTTAAAGTGTTTTGAAGTAACATAAATGGGGTGTATTAGTAATTTTGAATATCAATTTTTATCCTTATATCATGATAATTTTTTTTTTTTTTATAATTATAGAAGGGGTGTTGAAATATCCCTAAACATTTTACAACAAGAATAGAGCCAAGCCTACAATATTGTCAAAAGAGGTAAGAAAAGAAAGCAATCCATGTAGGGACTTAAGACCAGCCAACCCACCAAGGCATAATGAGAACAACCCAAAAACAAATCATGAATCTAGCTAGAAGAATGTGCAGACCTCCAATAGAAAAAGACTCACAATTATCAGTGAGAAATATTAAATAAACTATTCAGCTTCTATGGGAAAATTCTCCCTCCAAATAGAGAGATTATCCTGGCTTAGCCCTAAATTAGCTAATAAGTTAGCACTCTTGTTACCTTCTCTAAATATGTGCCTAATTTAAATTCCCTCCAAATTTTGATAGAATCTCTTATCTTCCTTAATTAGGTTGAAGATGTTATAGCTAGGATTTTTATCATCGAAGCCTTAACCACATTTAAGGAGTCCCCTTCAATAATAATTTTTTTTATAATTCAATGATTCCATTGATGTAGTGACTTGATACAATGCCCTTGCTTCCATAAAATAACAAGTTTAAGGTCCCAAGTTTTTTTCAAAGATAAGGAGAATCACCCCATTGTGATTTATAAAGAGGCCGCCTACCCTCACAGGCCTCATATTCTCTTTTGATGCTCTGTCAAAATTAAATTTAATCAAATCTTGAGGTGGAGGTTGTCATTTAATAGAGGTCCTGATATGATCTGGAAGATCTTTTATTCTAGCACTGATTGAAAAGATCAATTTTTTAAGAGAGTGGTATCTACTACCCCGCCATGGCTAGGAACAGAATTTGGATTCCCCACATTTTTAACAATTGTCGTTAATGCTCTAAGCTATACTGATTCAACATTTCTCTCCATACTTTTGAAAACTCTTCTATTTATATCCTTCCAAACATAAAAAGGATATGTGGGAGGCTAAAGGACCAAAAGGGGCATAAGATAGGGTTGACAAATGGAGAGGCCCACTTCTCAATGAAATCTTGTAATGAACCAAGAGATGCCCATGAAATTCCCAAAAATTCCATCTAGAGAGAAAAGACTTCCCTCAAAAAGGGCATTGGAAAAACAAATCAGGGTTATGCATAGTGGCTATTTTTGTAAAATTGGCTAAAATTAGGATTTTAAAAATTTGGAATTGGCTAATATTTGGGACTCTTGACTAGGGTCCATTAGCCAAAAAAAATTGGGTGCAAATTTCTTTTTTGGTTGATTCACCCCAATTTTATAATAATTTGACCATTTTAAGTTTAAATTTCCAACATTACCCCTAATAATGGTGAAGCTTCTACATGTGTTTGGACACTATTCACTTGGATTTTGAAACCTATTCGCCAAATTTTTATAAATATATTTTGGGTTCGACCCCTTATGCATAACCTTGAAACAAATGACTAGTGGATTCATCAAAATTTGTACAAAGAGAATACTAATTTGTAATTACCATACCTATTCTTTGCAGATTGTCCACCATAATAATTTTATCCTAAGATACCAACCAAAAGAAAAAAATCACTTTTGGTGTAAGACCTTTAACCCAAATTGTCCTAAAAATAGAGCATTCTTCTGAGGCATCAGAAATAATCTTATAGGCTGACTTAACTAAAAATAACCCATCACTTTCATTCTTCCAAATTAAGTTATCTTCATCTTCCATGTTCTTTATAACTTGAAGCCTTAATAAATATTCAATGAGGCTGAAACTCCTCTATTATGACATATTCAGATTACACATTCTAAGCAATTTCTAACTTTTAAACCTCTATTGAATATGCATATAATCAACCACCTCATAACCAAAGACAAAAGTGGCTATGGATTTAGCTACATCTAATTCATGGGAGGATATTAGAGGTTGATATTAAATCCATGGATCCTTCCAAAAATCAATAGCATTCCCACTTCCCAGAATCCATCTATACCCTCTATGGATGATGCTTTTTGTTTTCAAAATACTAATCCAAAAGGTTGATCTTGAGGCTAGAGAGGGATCATTCAAGAAATTAAAACTGGTAGAAACATATTTAGCCAACACAATATTCATCTAGTCAATATTTTCCTCATTAAACATCTTCCATGCCTGCTTCATCATCAATGATTCATTCATCTACTTGATCCTTCTGAAACCTAGACCCCCATATTTGATTTATTTACAAACCTATTCCCACAAGACAAGATGAATTTTTTTCTAATTCTCTGATCTAGACCAAAAGAAAATATTTTGGAGTTGCTTACTATTTTGAACAACTTTCATTGGGGCCTTAAAAATAGATATGAAATAGAATGGAATGCTCTACAGAGTTACCTTAACTAAATAGGCCTTTCCAACCTAGCGAAGAAGAGCCCCTTTCCATCCAGTAAGTTTTCTTTGAATCTTATCTAATACTGGATCCCAGAGGTTCTCTTTCATTTTACCAGTGAACATGGGCATCCCTAAATAAGAATATGATAGATCCACTATACCACAACAAAAAATTATGGTAATATTACTTTACCTATAGAGGGGGGTATTCAGGCAAAAATTTTACTCTTGTGAAAATTGATCTTTTCACCTGCCTCCTTTTCACAAAAGGTTAAAATTACTTTAACCTTTTTGACTTGGGGAATTTACATAATAGTGGATAGAAAAGTATCATCAATAAATTTATTATGAGAGATATGATCCAAGTGTAAATTTAGACTAATACCCTCAATACCCAGATCAAATTTTATGGCTCTATTGAGTGCCTTAGCAAGTAGTATGAAAAGAAAGGGAGAGTTATTTTAACCCTAGCAAAACCCACTTTGGCTCTTAAAGTACCCATCTGCTAACCCATTCACTAAGACTAAAAACCAAGACATTGAAATACATGTTTAATCAAACTAAACCACCATTGATGAAATCCAAATTTATTCATAACTTTTATAAAAAATTCCTAGGATATATAGTCATAAGCTTTGTTCATATATAAATTAAGAAAAATATCTTCTCTTCCACTTTTATCTATAGAATGGAAGATCTCATGCACAACAATAATCCCATCCAATATCTACCTTCCAGATACAAAACTTGCTTTAGATGGATCAATGATATTTGGGAGGAATATTTTTAGCCTATTAGCCAAAAATTTGGAGAATATTTTATAGAGTGTTGTATAGACTAATAGGTCTAAAATAATTGAAATCCTTGATCTTGTGAGACTTAGGAATAAGAATAAAAAATATGGAATTAACATCCCTTGAAACATGCCCCATTCTATGAGCATCTTTCAAATCATTTCCAATATCTCTCCCTATAAAGTGCTAGTATCTCTGAAAGAAGATAGGAGAGAATCCATCCAACCCCAGAGCTTTAAACCCCCCATGGAAAAGATCTTCTTTTTAATATCCTTATCTTGAAAAGTGTTGATCAAAATAGAGTTCACCTCTTTTATAACTAGCTATGAAATGCTAGATAATAGATTTGTTTCTACTTGTTCATCCCCATTTGACTTCTCCCCTAGCAAAGACTCAAAGTAGTTTACCACTTCTACTCTAATTTCATGAATATCAATAGATTTTTGACCATCTAATTTTAAAATTTCATTAATCTTGTTAATACTCCTATGCCTCAAAGTGGACACATGGAAAATTTTTGTGTTCCTATCCCCTTCTTTTAACCATAAGGCTCTAGATTTTTGTTTCCATAGCATTTCCTCACATGCCAAAGTGTTGTGCAGGTCTGCTAATAGAGTCTTCTCTCTCATTATGGCTTCCATAAAAAATCTACAGTTTCAATATCAATCTCCAAAGATTTAATTTGACCTTCAAGGATTCTTTTTTCACATTCACATGACCAAAAATATCTCTATTCCAGATCTTTAAATTAAATTTAACCCACCTTAATTTCTCATCCACTTGAGATATTAATGGCCCAAATAATTTTTGGGTCCACCAATCACTAATATTAGCATCAACAAACAAAAACCACACTTCTTTCAACATAAGGACTCTGTCTAATCTTATATGGATAAGCTAATTACCAATCCTTCTATTACTCCATGTAAACTTGTTGCCTTTAAGGTCTAAGTCCATTAGCTCATTTGTATTGAAAAAAGAGGTAAAATACTCTATTCCTCTCAAAGTGTAAACAATACTTCCTCTTTTATAAGCATGATACAAAGAAGAATTAAAATCTCCAACCAAGATCCAAGCTTCACATAGCATACCTTCTCTTAGAGTACACAATGATTCCCAAAGAATAGCTCTATCAACATATGAAGTAGGGGTGATTTAACCTAGCACTAGTTCTTATTCATCACCCATACTTTCGGTATATCAAAATGATAAGTGATGGATATTGTGTGAATTTTTAGACATTGAACAAAGTCACTATTAAGTATAAATTTCCAATTCCTATCATACATGAGATCATAGATAAACTACATAGTACTTTGAGGTCAAGATATGACTAAATACATATTCATAATGAAGATGTTTCTAAGTCGGCATTAAGGGCACAATATGGCCACTATGAATATTTAGTTAGGACTTTTGGCTTAATAAATACTCCATCTCTATTACAATGTCTAATGAATCAATTGTTCTAGCCCTTTCTCCAATCATTTATCTTATTATTCTTTGATAGTATCCTTATTTATAAGAAGACTTGTGAAGAGCATTTGTCTCACTTGGATCAAACCCTGAAGCTACTTTTGAAAATTTGGTTAGATTTCAAGCATTTAAAGTGCTCTCTAAATAAACATAATATTGAATATTTGGTACACATTATATTAAAAAGGGGATTAAGATAGACCCTAAATTTTTTTGGAATATAAAATATTAGCCTAAACTCAAAATACCTAAAGGCATATAAGGATTTGGACTAGGTATTATTGGCTAATATCATTATATTTTTAAGGAATATAGGATTATTATAGCCCCTCTAACAACCACATAAAAATTTTATTCATTTAGGTGGATTGATGTAATGGAATAGGATTTTAAAATTCCTAAGCAGGCTATGTATACCATTCCTCTACTTGTTATGCCAAATTTCTCTCAACCCTTTACCATTTAATATGATGCACTTGGGAATTGAATAGGGGTAGTAGTATGTAGCAAGGCAAAATATTGGTTTTCACCAATAAATCCTCACATGCTAGTATTTGGGAAATTCAACATATGAGAAAAAAATAAAGTAAATCCTCCATGCAATGACACATTAACAATCATATATTATGGACCAACAATTTTACATCAAAACTAACCATCACAACATCAAATATATCTTAGATCAGGGTCTCTTTTTAAGTAACAAAGATGGATGACTAAATTATTGGGTTATGATTATGAGATACTCTACAAAATAGGGAAAGACAATATTGTAGTTAATGCCTTATCAACAAATTTGATGATAAATTTGCATTGTGTGCATTGTTCTTACAAAATTTAGAGTGGTTCCTTGAAGTCCAATTGGAGTGGAAAAATGGTCCGCACCTATAAAAATTAATTCATAGGTTATCCACAATATCTAATGTAGACTCAACATATTCATGGGATGGCCAATACTTGTGCTATAAATGATCACATTGTCATTACTATAAATTTTGCTATGGATAATATATTATAATAAAAATTACATATGTCACCTTCAACTAAACATTTTTTATTCTTAAAGACTTACTAACACATAAAAATAAAATCCTTCTAGGAATGAGTACAATAAATAGTAAATGGTTTATCTATGAACGTGATATTTGCTGGCATCATAAAGTGGAAATGATTTTAGTTCCAATAATCTCCAATCCTTACCTATTATAGCAATAATATGGTTTGATATTTCTATGAATTTTATTGGGGATTGTTAAATTTAGTAGGAAAGTCAATTATTTTAGTTTTTGTAGATTTTCTCTCAAAGTATGCACATTTGTGTCCTCTTGCATATCCCTACACAACCTCCACTATTTATCAAACATTCATTGACCATATTTTCTAACTCCATAACATGCCATCCTCCATATTTTTTGACTGAGACTCAATATTCACGAGTAATTTTGGAAGGAAATCTTGAAGATACATAAAATACAACTAAGGATCAGCTTAATATACTATCTACAAACAAAGAACTTGGAGGATTATTTATGCTACTTTTCTTTAAAGCATCAAATGCACTAGACCGACTAGATACTATTAGTAGAATGGTGGTATGATGCCATTTATCATTCAACAACCAAGATGAGACCATATAAATCATTATATGGAAAACTACCACCATCTCTCATATAGTATCTTTTAGGTAGTTCTTGTGTATGGACTATTAATTCTACTATTAGCATTTGGGAGGCCCTAGTTTGATCCCATAGGGACAACCTACTAATGGTTAAAAAACAAATAAAACAATATGAATATCAATAAAAATATAAGTGAGATTTTTCTAAAGGATATTTGGTCTTTATCATAAAATTTATACAATTAAATTTCCTTAAGAATATAATGTAATAAGAATCTTGCACCCAAGTTTGTTGTGTCTTGTAAAGTATTACAATAGATTGACACTATTGCATATAGGTTAGAGTTGTTTTCATCATCCAAAATACATATTTTCTTCCTTGTATATTTTTTAAGAAAGCCTTGTGATAACACATTCAAATTCAATCAAGACTACTTAAAGTAGATGATGAAGGCTTAATCATTCTAGAACTAGTGGCTATTTTGGACCAATAATAATGATAAATATGTAACTAAACTATTACAATATTGACACAATGACATGAATTACACCCTAAATATGTCACATAGAAACTACTAAACCAAATTCAATAATAGTTTTCTCATATCCATATTTGATCATACATCGTTTGTTGAGGTAGAGGTATTGTTAGAACCTCACTTCATAATCCTTTCTATTTATTATAATATTTTAGGTAGTAACTAGTAGGCACCTAGTTTTAATGTAAAGGTGACTATGATATATAGGGTTGGGTATAAATATCTTGAATTTTGGATAATTGTGGAGCATTAGGGTAGGTTGAATTATATTTATATATTATAGTTTTTTTTTTGGTAGGTAAAGTAAAATTTATTTACTTACAGGTTGAAGGGACCCACACCTATTTACAAGAAGATCATCTGCATTAGAAATGCAGGCCAAAAACACCAATTTACAATATATCATATGCATTCATAATGCAGGGCAAAAACACCAGCACCACAATCAGAAGCCAAAAAAAGCCAACAACTGAGCTAAACCAAAACAAACTTACTGATGGTGTCGAAGAGACACCTTTTAGGTGGTTAGAACCACCGGTCAAATTTGGCCACTAATGATTGGCCTTTGTGAAAATTCTAATAGCATTAGAGAAGAGGTACCCTCCTGGTTCGGTAGTGCTAAGTGTTTGGTATTTTTTCATTATCCAGGTTGACTTTCTCGATGACTTCCATGGGAAATTTGTCTTCCCAAATGGTGAGGGAGCTCTCTTTGATTGCTCTATTTGCTAAGGTGTCGGCCACTTGATTGGCCTCCCTGAACACATGCTTGATATGAGATTACTCGTTGTTGCAAAGGCCTAGCTGGAATTCCTGGATAATGTTCTCTATATTTTTCCAACCCTTGCTATTTCTTTGGATGAGTTTGACAATGATCTCCGAGTCCCCTTGGTAGATGACAGGGACTACCAGGTTTTTGGAAATGTCAATACATCTCCAGAGGGCCCTGGCTTCCGCGAAGTTGTTGGTCTGGGACCCCAAATTTTCAACAAAGGCCTTAAGTATTTTAACACTATGATCTCTGAAGACCCCTCTTGCTCCCACTTTGCCTAGGTTCCCTTTGGAGGCACCATCGAAGTTAGCCTTGAGCCAACCTTGGGGGGAGGGACCCAAGTGACCTGAGATCTATATTTTTTGGGTTTCTGATACTTACTAGGATCCTGGGAAATCTTGAGGGTGGAAAATAGCAATTCTTCAATCCTTGGAGCAGGGCTGGACTCACAAGGGATGAGTCTAGAATTTTGGTGGCATAACCAAGGGCTCTGGCAGCTACGACTTTGTGGGTTTTGGGACCTTTTTTGAAAACTCACCTATTGCGCTCCAACCAGAGCTACTAGAATATGTGATGGATGAGGAATTCCCACAAAAATCTTAGCCTCGAATGCTTGAAGGGCTTAGGCCATTGGAAAATGAACTCTTTGAAAAAGTTTGACCAGGTCCAGCTAACTTGAAAGCTTTGGGTGGCTAGGGAGAAAACACTTCTGGAGTAGGGGCAATCCATCAAGATGTGGTGAACATATTCTTAGGCCTGGAGGCATAGGAAACATCTATTCGGCACCATGATCCCTCACCGCATGAGATTATCCCTAGTAAGAATTTTGTTATGGATGGTCATCCAGCAGAAGTGCGTGATTTTGTAACTGAGGGATTTGATCCACACCTTGTTAGTGACCACCTTATCACAGTTGGGGGTGCCCTGGGAACCCATATTATCAATAAGCTGGGCCACGGTCTTGACAAAGAGATTCTCATCATTTGTGCCTTTCCAACATCGCTCGTCTCTCATGTTGACACGGGGAAGGAAAGTTGATCGCTGGATCTCCTGAATCCCTTTCACGGCTTCCCTGATGGGTTTATTTCTTATTCTGAAATTGATCTTCTTCCACTCCTGGGCTTCCAGGCTGGATGAAATGAAGTTTGTAACCCTGAGCCCAAATATATTGTCAGTTAAATGCCTGGCAGGGATCAAAATAGGATTTTTGATGAGGGGGGAATTCCCGACCTAGGTATCTTCCCAGAAGTTGATGTTGGCCCCATTTCCTAGCTTCCAGGAAGATCCTTCAAGGATGACGTTCTGAGTATGAGTGATGGATTTCCATAAATGGGAACCATTGCGTAGGGGAGGCACTTGGAGGAAGGCCTGGTGCTGAAGGTACCTTCTTTTCATGATGTTTACCCATTAAATATTGGCATTAGTCACTACTCTCCAAGAATGCTTGGCTAGGAGAGCTAGGTTGGAAACTGAGATTCGATGCAGACCAAGACCTCCCTGATATTTGGGGGAGCAAAAATTATTCCAAGATACTAGGTGGAGATTTCTTGAGGCCTCTTATCTAGACCAAAGGATATGCTTTTGAATTTTTTCAATGGGTTCTCCCATTGAGGCCGAGATTTTGAACACAGACATGAAATATGTGGGGATGCTCTGCAAGACATATTTGACCAAATTTTCCTTCCCTGCACTGGTGAGTAGGGCTCCTTTCCACCTAGCTAACTTGTTACGGATCTTGTCCACCACGTTTGCCCACATGGTTGGTCGGGCCCTGCCATGGAACATGGGGAGCCTGAGGTATGTGGTCGGGAACTCAAAAATGGAACATCCCAGGATTCTGGTGATCTTACGCTGTATTTTGGTGGAGGTATGGATGAAGAACATCTTGCTTTTAGTGTAATTTATTTTCTGGCCAGCATCTTCCTCGAAGTAGTTGAGAATATCCTTGATCACCTTGGAATCTGCTACCGAAGCCTTAGTATCCATCAATGTGTCATCTAAAAACTACTGGTGAGTGGTGGGGGGAAGCCCGGATACTGCCCTGATCTCAAAAAGCTGACTGTAGGAGTAGACCTCCTTGATAGTTCTCCCCAAACTCTCTGCTAGGATGATGAACAAAATGGGGGATAAAGGATCACCTTGCCTTCGGCCCCGAGAACTTGGTAAGTAACTCGCAATAGAACCATTTACCATGATAGAGAACCAAGAAGAGAAAATGCAGTTGTAGATCAGGTTTACCCAAGACTCGTGGAACCCAAACTTGAGAAGCATTTGGCTAAGGAATTACCTGTTGACTCTGTCAAAGGCCTTGTTCATGTTCAACTTGAGGAAGAAGGCAAATGTGTCTAAAACCTGGGATGAATGGATCAATTCATAGATGGTGATGACCCCATCGAGAATATTGCATCCTTTGACTATGCTCCCCTGACACGAGTCAATAATGGAAGGAAGAAAGTTGGATAGCCTGGATGCTAGGGCTTTGGTGTGGATTTTGTAAATGACATTGCATAGGCTGATGGGCCAATAATCAGAGAGGGATCAGGAATTGGCCCCTTTGGGGATGAGAGCAAAGAAGGTGGAATTCACATATGTAGGAATGGACCTAGAGATTTGCATTTCCCTTTCCAAAAGGTCTCGAAAAACCTGGGCGAGAACCTGTTCGACCCAGGGGCTTTGTTGGGCTTTATGGAAAAGAGGGCTGGTGAACTTCATCCTGGGATATGGGGCTGAGGAGAAAATCATTTTATTCTTGGGAGATGATGGTGGGGATGATGGCCAGGAGGGATTCCATGGCCTTGGTGGCTTGGGGCAGGCTATAACCTAGGAGGCTTCTAAAATGATTGATGGCTTCTTCTCTGATTGCATGGATATCTGAAATGGCTGCCCCATCCTGCAAGACAAGGATTTTGATCTTATTGGCACTCCTATACCTCAAGGTTGAGATGTGGAAGAACTTGGTATTGGCATCACCTTCCTTAAGCCAAATTTGTCTTGAATTTTGGTGCCAAAAATTTTCCTCCTTGGTGAGGATGTTGTGGTACTCAGACAACAAGGTGCTCTCCTCATCCCTAAGACTCACTACCTTCACCTTTCTGAAATGACTCCTCAATATGATTGATTCAGTATTTGACCTACTATTTGTCTTCTTAGATGTTCCCAAATGTTTCCTTATTCCACTTTTTCAAGTTCCCTTTGATGAACTTGAGTTTCTAGGTTACCTGGTTAATGGCAGACCCCAAGAAGTTTTGACTCCACCATGACTGTATCAAGCCCTTGAGATCCTTGTGGTGAATCCACATTGCTTCAAACCTGAAATGGGTCTTGAACTACGGTCTAGAATCTTATTCCAGGATGAGGGGACTATGATCAGAGCCTATATTTTGGAGGGATCAAAAAATGGCATACCTAAAGTAGGGGAGGGCTTCTTGGGAAAGCAAAATCTATCCAGGTACTCTTGTATTAGATTGGTGCACTTCCTTCTGTTGCTCCAAGTGAAGAGGGACCCCTAAAGCTGGACATCTATGAGAGAATTGAAATTAATGAATTTTCTTAGGTCTACAGTATCTCTGTGAGTGATGTTTTTCCCTAATTTTTTGTCTTTGAGGTGAAAAGGAGAATTGAAATCCCCTGCTAGGATCCAGGGAGTTCCTTCAAAGACCTGCCTCATTGAAGTGAGCATTTTCCACAGAGCTTCTCTACCCACAGAGGTGTTCGAGGCATAGACATTTGACATCACTCAAGAATTCTGGGATTCATTATCTTGGAAAAAAATGTTGTTTACCCTATCATGGTCTAAAATAAGGTTTCCCTAGAGCTTGGTAGGATTCCAGAGACATAGGAGCCCTCCCGACGTCCCAGAAGTCGGGGAATGAATGAAATCGTAGTTTCACCAAATATTTCTAGCAATGTTAGGGGACCATTGATCACCCAATTTTATTTCCTAAATGAGAAAAATGGTTGGATTATGTTCTCTCCTCATGGCAGTAGCCAGTATTTGTTTGGCTGCCCCATTTAGACCTCTTGCATTCCAGGAGAGGACTTTCATTTCAAACTCTTGGAAATTCTCTTACCCCCTTTTCTTTTCTGAGCAGGGGGTTTGGATCTTCGACTTTCATCTTTGGAATTATTTTTTGTTTCCTTAAATAGTGTTCTTTGGGTTCCATTGGCTATATCCTCAGCCGTATTTTTATTCCTTATGTTCGAATCAGAGGGTCTTCCTCTCTTTTTTTCCCCTCCTACATCCATCATGGATTTTCAGAAGCTCCGAGTTATCCTGGGACTACTTTGCTTAGGGGATGACTAGTCCTCAACTTCGTCATTAGCAGAGACAAATTTTGAGTACACAGGAGAGGCTGGGTCTTAAGGACCCGGGTAGGGATACAAAGGAGGAGAGAGGGGAGGTGGGCCTTGAGGGATTCTCGGGGAAGTGGGGCACTGAGTATGGGGGAGTATTATGGATAGGGGTGGTAGGGGGTAGACCAGGGGAGGTCGAGGGGGTGAGAGAATGGCTATTGGTTCAGAGGTGGCCGATATATCCCCTTCCTCACAATACTCACTGATAACAGAACTATATAAAGGATTGAATTTATTGATTAGAGGAATAGAGGTACTTGCCTTACGATTGAGAGGGCCCAAAGGGGGTTTGGAAATAGCTTTGTTGGCCACTGGAAAGATATGCGAGGGTTGATGATGCATCTTCTTTGACTGGTCCCTGGCGAGTTTTGATTGTGGCGGGATCCAGAGTTTGGGGTATTGCAACTGAAGATGGCTCTGGGATTGGCACTCAAGGTAAAATGCTGGTTTGTTTTCATAGAAGAGTGGCTACTTCCAGTTGAAGTCACCATATATGAGGTTCAGGTGGTCTGGAAGCTGACTTTCTAGGTTCACATTCACGCAAATGCAGGCCTAGATTAGCTAGGTTCTTTCCAGGGTGGCCGGGTTGATAGCCATGAGCTCTCTGATCAGCTTAGAAAGAACAAGCAAGGCATCTTCATAGAAGAAGTGGGCTGGGAGATCTGGAAGTCTAACCCATATGGGGGTGAAATTGATATTTTGGGAGCTGGGGTTGAAGTCTGGTTACCATTTTTTGAGGAACAGACTTCGCCTTCCATAGAACCAGGGCCCTCCGGATAAGATGTGCTCTGCGTCTTCATGGGAATTGAGTTGAATCATGAAAAAACCCCTTGTCATTGTCGACATATCCAATTTGCCTAGGGTTTTCCATTTTGAAGCTACCCATATGTGAATAACATCTAATTCAGGCCGCTCATTGATGAATTTGCCTACCAAGGAGTTGGTATCTCGGGATTCATAGTTTTCCATGAGGGATTTAAGGCATAGAAAACTATTCCCTTGTGTGATGAATTCGTTGGTCGTAGACGACATAGGAATTCATTTTTTTGGAGAAAGTAAGTAAAGGATGGCTTGCCACCTGCTATTGGAACCTCGCTTGGGATATGGGGCCCTTGCTTGGCCATGGTGCCAGGCCTAATGGAGCCCTCGACATCTCTACTACAATGATTAGGATCTAAGTGCGTCACCATGGGGAGTGCCTACGAGAATAATTTTTCTAGTGCAACCCAATTTTGGGAGTCGAGGAAGGCATCCGGCTAGCCCTAGGAAGCATCGGGAGGATGGGCGAAGGGCAGGAAACAATCCTCCAAGGAAAAACGTGGAATCAAAAACTGAATAAAGAAGGAAATGGATGGTCGAACACCAAACCCCCGCAGAAAATGCCGAAAGCCGCCAGGAGGTAGACTTTGCTTGCTGCTACGCGGACCTTCGATCGTTGTCACCCAAAAACAAAACACTTCACCACTTCCATATTGTTTTCATATTCCAGACACAAAATTTATTATCTCCAGAATATATGCCTTATTAGGGTGAAAAGAAATAAAGTATTCTCCTATATATTATAGTTTACGAAAGGAAAGACTATCATGAATAATTATATTGTATTGAGCTTTGATCATAAATGAGGTTACCCATCGAAGCAACTTGTGATACAATGTGAACTCTTTAGTGCTATCAATAAAATAATTGCTTATTATGTTCAAAATATATAATTATATTTCTTTTATGAGTTTTATTGTGATTTCAATTAATTCTTAAAGCAAGATAGTTTTATACTTTATATATTACTATAAATGCAAACCCCATGAGAGTTTTTATTGATAGTTACAAGCCTTTTCATTCTCACCAACTTATACCATTAATTTTTCTAAATGTGATTTTATATTTCTTGGCATCTCAACCAAATTACACATGGAAGGATATAATTCAAGTGGATTTTGAATTGGTACCTATAATTTAGAAAACTAAATAAGTGCATTTGTATAGAGCCAATGTTGGTCATGCTAGAATTTAGTTAGCCTTTCAATATTGAGATGGATTTGTTTGGTTATTTTACTTCACATCATCCTAATTCGTCATGGGAACCCTATCACTTATCATTAAAAATTTGTTAGTGACATTATTTAGCAATATTGCATATATGAAAGATATTTTTACACAATTTTCTAAGTTACTCATCATTGGTACCATGTTGTAACAAGGTAAGGAGACTATAATCCATTTTGATTATGTCTCTATAATTTTATAAGCTCAAAATAAGCTAATGAATACATGCCATAAATAATAAATGACTTACTTATAGTAGTTTCATTGTATGACATATAATAAAGTAAAAATATAATCAAGTGTTTGATTGTATCATCTACCCTCTAACCTAGATACTTATCATATTAATTTATTCCCATGATCATACATTCAACAAATAAATATCATTATATGTCATAAACTATGACTTTGATCAGTTCTAACACTAGCTAGTTCATGCTATATTAGACTAATATCTTAGAAATATGATTCTCTATGGCCTATGTGACATTAATGTACCATTTGATGTAGATTAGAAGTACCTAATGTATGATATAACTTACTCCAAAGTGTAAAAATATTGTAGCATTAATAGATTCTTGTTATGCCATAACAAAACTCCCACTAGCCTCATTTGTGTAATTATGTAGGGGTCCAAAATAGGTTTGACATTGCATACAATATGCCAATCTAAAGAATATAAACATTTGAATATACTCATCATTATCAACTGATTATAGGATTTAAAAATCCATTAGTATGAATTATATTTTAGATACCTTAAACCAATCAAGAGAATGATTATACTATATTATGGTTAATATATTCTTGAATATGACCAACACAATTCCATGCAAGAAGAACATTATTGCATCAATGGATACTTAAATGTTATTCAAGGATTTAAGATTGTATGGGTTTATTTCAATATTTCTAAATTTATTATATCATATAAATAATCTAGGTCTATCATCTTATCTTGGTAATACTTATGAAATATGTTTGACATCTATAGATATTATACAATTACCTTATATTTAAACAAATGGGTAAACTAAAGGGTTAATAAAGTGTTGATTCAATTTATAAGGATTTATAATCATTAGTATCCATGTAAGTTGATTTATAAAATTCTATTTATGTTGAACACTCATATAATTTATCATTGTAAAACTCCATGAGTCATTGTCTATTTTTAGCATTTATTAAGTTTTAATGAAGTGATCTTTTGGAGTCTTCTAGAAACTAGTTAGCATACAAACATTAGTATAGACCAAGAAATTGGATGAAGTTAATGCTTCCTATAGTGCATCCAACATATGCATCACTAAGTTGAACAAGTAATTCGATATCAATAACAAAAGTAAAAGTAATACAATATTAACCTTAAGTTAATCATTTATTTCATATTGGAAATTGTGATTGGCTTCATATTTAGGAAGAATGCTTATCTATCCCACATGTCAAGATGAAATCCTTATGTATAGTTCTCACATAATTTTATGTATAATAGGTACAGAAAACATTGTTCTTGATCTATCCTTATATCTATGAATATATCCATTATTGAATATTGAGCTACTTAAATGATTATATTTTCTGATTAATTGGTCCAACAAGGTGTGATATATAATGTATTTTGATATAGATAAGCATAAACAAAATTTAGATGATTCATTAGTTAACTCCATTCATAAGTCTTCCTAGTAGGAATCTCATAATGTTTTCATGAAATTTGATTAGTTTTCCACATAGGATAAGTGATGTACACTTGATAAAATCAAACTATAATTCCCTTGAATTTTAATGTAATAGGAACTATCATTCAACAACAAGGGAATACTGATATATGTTGATTAGAAGTAGGTAGATTCATCATAAACATTGTCAATAAGGTGCAATAGATTCAAGTGCAAAGACAATCAATTGAACCTTGGATTGCCATATAAGGAAGTACCATAGCTTGAAATCAAGCAATTCTAGACACTGTTTTTAGTTTAAAGTTATTGTTGAGTTCTAATATTGGTTCCAAGAACTAATTTCTATCACTAATAGTAATTTATTTCTTATACCTAACACCAGTGCATATACATAGACAAATTCTAGATGCCAATACCTAGTGCCAAAACCAAATACTTATATTTTAGTCAATTAATGTTCATGAATTTAATACAATAGTAATTAGACTATTTATTAATAAAATATTGGAATTCATAATATTTTATAGATATGAACAAAAGCTATTCATCCACTTAAATATTAAATAGAAAGAGTAAAAAGAACAAAAAATGAAAATAAGTAAAATAAAAATTATGAGGTTCCTATAGTCACCATAAATAATCAATATATGTGGATAGAAATCACAACACTTAGATTCAATGGATGGATTGGTTTGGGGTACTTATTCCAATTCCTAATCCCAAAATACATCAATAATTTTAATCTAATACAACATAACAAGAGCATTTTAAGGTTAATTACAAATTATAAGATGGGTTTATCCATAACACCATTAATTACATCCCATAGTGATTACATAATAAAATATTATAATAAATTAAATATAATGTACATTAATTTACCTTAGACCTATACAAGATTACATCATACAATATTGGCCTTGGCATAATAATATTTTCCATAAACTAATAGAAGCAATTGATCCACTCAAATTTTATATAGAAAGCATAAAAATGATGAAAGAAGAAAATAAGATGCATGATATTATGAAGCACCCATAGGCACCATAATTAATCATTGTACTATATATGGATAGGAATTAAAGTGCTCTGATGTAATGAATCGAGTGATTAGTGGTATTTGTACCAATAGCTAATCCCTAAAATGTATCAATAAATTTAACCTAATATAACATACCAAGAGGTATTCAAGGGAATTTAAAAGTTATAAGATGGGTTTAACCATATCCCATAGGGATTGCATAAGAAAATATTACAATAAATGAAATACATTATACAATGATCGCCTTAGGCCTATCCAAGATTACATCATAAAATGTTGGCCTTGTCCATGAATCAGATTACACTTCGAAAAACTGCTCATTATCTATGTTGAGGGTCAAAGGAGAGAAAAATTAATGATAATAATGCATTCCACCTTGTAATTGGTGCTCTAGTGAGCCTATATGGTTAAATTAGATCCTTCTAAATCCATGTATCTTCTCAAATATGTCCATCGATCTTAAAAAATGCAGCTTTAATCCTTTACAAATTTTACAAACAATTAATTTTTAGATGTTCTTCCCTCTTATGGTATCGATAAGTGGTATTTGACTTCTTTGAAGACTTAATATAGTTCTTGGACCCATGGGTATTAGCCTCCTTAGGTTTTAATACCTTTTCTTGAGCATATATTTGTGAAGTACCACCACTATTCCTAATTACCATCTAAAAGTTAACTAGGAGAGAGAAAAGTTCATCAAGAGTAATATTTTTTTAAAATTCAAAGAACATAGGAATGATATGGACCATGAGGTTCCACATGTCAAAATAATAAGAGAGATTAGCAAGGTAAATCTTCACACATTTTATCTCATATTTATTTTTTCCTTTAAAATATACAATATCTATTCTAAATGTCTTAAATATCATAATATAATCCTCAACATGATGAAAATCAATCAATTTCATAGAATAAATATCTAGTTCCAAGTTACTTACTTCAGTTGTATTAAATTTTCCAAATAACTAATTTTATTTTGACCATGTCATAATAGGTTGATAGAGAACCAAATTACCGAGAAGAAAAATAGTTGTATTTTATTCAAATGCAGTAGAGAATTACTGTTACAATAGAATATTACAGTCACAACAGAATATTACAGTCATGGCAGAAGATTACAGTCACAGCAGAATATTACAGTCACGACAGAATATTACAGAAGTCGCAGAAGAGTTGCGCTTTACAGTATATCTTAATTCTGGAATTACAGAAATATATTATCGTTCACCAAAATTTCTAGCCCCTTGTGCATGCCTTTGATCTCCTTTTTAAAGGTTCTCAGGTGACGCTCCATTTCCAGCTGGTGGCCCTTCGCTTCCTCTTCCAGAACCTTTCGCTTCGCCTTCCCGTGTCGCTTCGTCGTCTAGGTATTCGAAATGTCTCCCTTTCCGACTCTTCGTCTTCGGCTTGTCTTTCGGGCATGAAAATACGACATGTCGCGATATCGTGACATTTTGGCTTCCCTGCGCTCCTTCTCCCTTTTGGTCGCGATATCGCGACATGTCGCGATATCGCGACATTTTCCTTCCGCACTGCCTTCCTCGCCTTCGGGTCGCGATATCGTGACATGTCGCGATATCGCGACATTTTCCTTCCTCACTGCCTTCCTCGCCTTCGGGTCGCGATATCGCGACATGTCGCGATATCGCGACATTTTCCTCCATCGCTGCCTTTCTTATTTCCAAGTCGCGATATCGCGACATGTCACGATATCGTGACATTTGCCTTCGGACGCCTCAGCTTTTTTGCTCCGGTCACGATTTCGTGACATGTCACGAAATCGTGACAAATTCTTTGGCATCTTCTTCCTCCTACTGCTGGTCGCGATTTCGTGATAGTCACGATTTCGTGACATGTCACGAAATCGCGACATTCTCGTTGGTGTCTTCTCTTGGCGGCTCCTTGTCATGATTTCGTGACATGTCACGAAATCGTGACATTCCCAATGGCGTCTTCTCCCAGCTGCCTCCTCCTTGTCGCGATTTCGTGACATGTCACGAAATCACGACATTCCCAATGGCGTCTTCTCCCGACTGCCTCCTGGTCACGATTTCGTGACGGTCGCGATTTCGCGACATGTCATGAAATCGTGACATTCTCAATGGCATTTTCTCTCTCCTGCTACCGGTCGCGATTTCGTGACATGTCGCGAAATCGCGACAATTTTTTTTTTTTTTTTGTGGATGCAAGATTGCGCTGCTACCACCGGATGCTCCTGCATCAGACATCCGGGGTAGATTGAGAAGTGATCCTCACTTTGAACTGTTAGAGGGAGACCCAGGCGGTCAACCTCCATTTTAGACAACCAAGTTGCATCTTCTATCGGTCTGCCCTTCCACTTGACCAAATATTCGAAATACTATCTGTTTCTGGTACTTCTGCCTTCTCGAGTGTCCAGTATTTCCTCAATCTCATCTACGGTTGGAGTAGACGCTGGAATACTCCACAACTCTGCGCTTGGTGTCTCACTACTATCCCCCTCATGGTATTTCACCAAATCTAAAATGTTAAAGATAGGTGATATGTTAAGCCCACTTGGCAATTCTACTTCATAGGCATTGCCTGAATCCCGTTTTGCCATGATTCTACACGGTCCAAACTTCTTCATCTTTAGCTTGTTATAGGTTTTAGCAAGAAATATTTCCTTTCTCAGATGGACCATCACTTCATCTCCCACTTCGAATTCCTTAAACCGTCACTTCTTGTCTGCTTTCATCTTATATTGCATATTCATTTTAGCAATATGCTTCTTCACTTCTTCAAGCAGGTTCTTCAGATGCTCTGCAAAATCCTCAGCCTCGACACTGCACTTTTCCCCTGTATTCAGCTTCCTTAACTCAGAAACATTTCTTGGACTACTTCCATATATTATCTGAAATGGAGATCTGTTGGTACTCCTGTTGATAGAATTGTTATATGCAAACTCCGCCTGTGGCAAAATTAGATCCCATCCTTTGGGCTTATCTCCTATCAAGCACCTCAATAGGTTACCCAAACTTCTGTTTACCACCTCTGTTTGCCCATCTATCTATGGGTGGTATGCTGAACTGAATTTCAAATCTATCTTTAGTTTCTTCCATAGGGTTCTCCAAAAATACCCAACAAACTTGGTATCTCTGTCGAAAATGATACTCTTCGATAGACCATGCAGTCGTACCACCTCTTTGAAAAACAAACCTGCAATATGAACTCGCATCATTAATTTTCTAACAAGGAATAAAATGTGCCATCTTTGAAAACCTGTCAACTACCACAAATATGGAATCATTTCCCCTCTGTGTCCTTGGTAGACCAAGAATGAAATCCATGCTGACATCTTCCCATGGTTTCTCTGGTACATGTAACGACTGATATAATTCGGTGTTTTGTCTCACACCTTTCACCATCTGACAGACTCTACAGCTCTGCATAAATTTCCGCACATCTTGCTGTAGTTGCGGCCAATAATAATTCTC
This sequence comes from Wollemia nobilis, assembly GCA_028583015.1. Taxonomy (NCBI): domain Eukaryota; kingdom Viridiplantae; phylum Streptophyta; class Pinopsida; order Araucariales; family Araucariaceae; genus Wollemia; species Wollemia nobilis. The sequence continues at coordinate 503,782 of JAQPPZ010016980.1, read as the reverse complement.
GCTCACAAGGGCAATGGTCTTATCTCGACCAAAGTGCCCAACCAATCCTCCACTGTGTTTTTCTTTGACTAGGTTTTCCCTCATGGAACTTCTTGGAATGCATAATTGGTTTCCTCTGAACAACATTCCATCTTGGATCAGAAAATCCAACCACTTGGTTCTGTCCAAGGTAATTGGTGCCAAGCAAGCCTTCCAGGCTTCTACAAAATTGGGATCTTCAGGGTACAAACCCTTCAATTCATCAAATCCCAACACTTCCACCTTCATTTATGTCAGCAAACTCTGCCTTCTACTCAAGGCATCTACAACTCTATTGGACTTTCCACTCCTGTGCTTCAACACAAAGGAATAACTCTGTAGAAACTCAACCCACTTCAAGTGCCTCTGGTTCAGTTTTCCCTGGCTATTTATATACTGTAAGGCTTGATGATCAGTATATAACACAAACTCTTTTGGCAGCAAGTAATGTCTCCACTTCTTCAGGGCTTGAACTATAGCATAGAATTCTTGGTCATACACTGAATACTTCTTCCTGGCCTCATTGAGTTTTTCACTGAAGTAAGCAACATGCTTGCCTTCTTGACTTAGCACAGCTCCTATGGCATCGCCACTGGCATCACAGTCCACCTGAAATACCTTGTTAAAATCTGGAAGTGCTAAAACAGGTTGCTCAGTGACCTTCTTCTTCAACATATCAAAGCTCTTGTCTGCTCCTAAGGTCCACTTAAAGTCTTTCCTATCCCCTCTCATTGTTTCCGTAAGGGGTGCACAAATACTGCTGAAATTTTTGATGAATTTCCTATAAAAACTGGCCAAACCATGAAATGATCTCACTTCAAAAGTGCTTCTTGGAGTAGGCCATTCAATGATAGCCCTCACCTTTTCTGGGTCCATTTTCAGACCTTCAATTGAGATGACAAATCCCAGGTATACCAACTCCTTCTTCACAAAATTGCACTTCTTCAAGTTGATCAACAACCTGTTCTTCCCTCGACTTCTCAAAAACCCTCCTGATATGCATCGGTGCTCTTCCAGGGTTCTCGCTGAATATCAAAATGTCATCCAAATAGACAATAACAGACTTGCCTAAAAACTCCTTCAAGCACTTCATTCATCAACCGCATGAATGTGCTTGGTGCATTGGTTAGCCCAAATTGCATGACCAACCACTCATACAAACCTTCTCTGGTTTTGAAAGCAGCTTTTCCACTCATCTCCTTCTCTGATCCGAATCTGATGGTAGCCACTCTTCAGGTCAATCTTGGTGAAGTACTTGGCTCCACTCAAATAGTCCATAATATCATCCATCCTTGGTAATGGAAATCTGTATTTTATGGTGATCTTGTTGATAGCTCGGGAGTCTGTACACATCCTCCACTCCCCATCCTTCTTTGGTGCTAGTACCAAGCACATGGACTCAAGCTTTCTCGAATCAGTCCCTTTTTCAACAACTCATGGACTTGCCTGCTCAGCTCCTCACTTTCCATCGGAGTCATTCTGTGGGCTGCCTTGTTGGGTAAACTAGATCCAGGTACCAAATCAATATGGTGACTGATCTTCCTCATCGGTGGTAAACCCTCAGGCACATTATCTCGATATGATGTCTAGAAATTCTTCTAACAGGTGTTCGACCTCTCTGGAACATCTATATACTGTTCTTTCTTAACAATAGGGATTAATGCATAACACATTGAATCCCTCTTCAGACCATCCAAAAACTGTCTTCCATCCACCAGGTAGATTCTAGCACTATTGCACACTTTCTCATCCACTTCCTTCAGTGGCTTCAATTTGTGACGTACTCCATCCTTCGTTAGAGAGTACGTATTTGCATGCCCATCATGCACTGCACGTATGTCAAATTGCCATGGTCTTCCCAACAACAAATGGCAAGCATCCATCGGAAAAACATCACATAGGACCTCATCTTGATAATTCCCAATGTGAAATTTGACCAAGCACTGTTCACTGACAAGTGCTCTGTGGTCTTTCTACAACCACGCAATCCGATATGGATGCGGGTGCTTCCTCTTCCCCAATTTCAACTTAGTAACCATCTCTTCTGAAACTAAGTTGTCTGTGCTACCATTATCAATGATAACATTGCAGACCTTCCCTGCACATTTGCACCTCGTGCGAAACAGGCTCTTCCTCTGTTCTAGTTCTTTTTCCTCATTTAACAGTGCTCTTCTCATCATCAACACTTCTCCTCCTTCTGCCTCTTCATAGTGTTCTGACTCTGCACCTTCATCTTCCACAACAGCTCTGGCATGACCCTCAGGTCTCTTGTCCATCCTTTCTTGGTGTTGAGGACACTCGTATGACCGGTGTCCCTCTTCTCCACACTGGAAACAGGTTCCACGGAATACCCCTCTTCCATACCCACGTCCAGGTCTACCTCTTCCTCTCTGGTAGCCATTGTTCTGATCACGTGGGCGGTAGGTATTCTCCTTTTTCTGTTCTTGGGGTTTGCTTGTTTCACCAGTCTTCTTATGGTCTCGGTAATTTCCTCCATCGGTTCTTCCACCGCGATCTCTTCCTCTCTGTTTGCCTTCCATTCTTCGGTTCAGTTTCTCTTCAACCTTTAAGGCCAACTGATATGCATCTTCTATGGTGGTTATTCTGATCAAGCTGAGTTCTTCCTGGATGTTCATTCTCAATCCATTTATGTATCTGGCTACTTTCTCTTTATTAGCCCCTGAATGGCCAGTTCTGATGGAGATCTTGTAAAATTCTTCTGTATATTCTTGGACAGACTTGCCTGACTGTCTCAAACTCTGCATTCTCCTTAACAGATCCAACTCGTAATCTGTGGGAACAAACTGCCTCTTCAGCTTCTCCACCATTCGGTCCCATCTGGTTATCTTTTCTTTTCCATTCTTAATTCTTTTGAGTTGCACTCCTTTCCACCATAAACTAGCATGGCCTTTCAATTTTGTTTTTGCATACTTGATTCGGTCTGGATCTGCCACCTCCTCATACTCAAAGTATTCCTCCATATCGTTGATCCAATCAATCAACTCTTCTGGGTTGAGATTCCCAGAATACGTAGAGACATCAAACTTTGGCCTCTTCCCGGCCTGAGATAGGGCTTTAAGCAATCTAGCTTTAGAAGGATCCAATGTTTCTTCATCATCTGATGGGTCATCAGTTACCCAGGCTTCATCGTCACTATTGTCTTCTCCTTTTGGCTCGACCCCTCTTCGCAACTCCTCTTGCAGGGCTTGCACTTGCCTCTGCAATGCTCTGAAATCTTCGTCCGGCACCATATTTTTCCCACGACCACGGTTCTTTCATGGAGGCATTCTGCTCACTACTCTTCGCAAATCTCAACTGGTCCTGGCGCAAACTGCCTCACGTTCGGCGATCTATTTACACACTCAGGAACTCCTGCTCTGATACCACTTGATAGAGAACCAAATTATCGAGAAGAAAAATAGTTGTATTTTATTCAAATGCAGCAGAGAATTACTGTTACAACAGAATATTACAGTCACAGTAGAATATTATAGTCACAACAGAAGATTACAGTCACAGCAGAATATTACAGTCATGGCAGAATATTACAGAAGTCGTAGAAGAGTTGCGCTTTACAGTATATCTTAATTCTAGAATTACAGAAATATATTATCGTTCACCAAAATTTCTAGCCCCTTGTGCATGCCTTTGATCTCCTTTTTAAAGGTTCTTAGGTGACGCTCCATTTCCAGCTGGTGGCCCTTCGCTTCCTCTTCCAGAACCTTTCGCTTCGCCTTCCCGTGTCGCTTCGTCGTCCAGGTATTCGAAACGTCTCCCTTTTCGACTCTTCATCTTCGGCTTGTCTTTTGGGCATGAAAATACGACATGTCGCGATATCGTGACATTTTGGCTTCCCTACGCTCCTTCTCCCTTTTGGTCGCGATATCACGACATGTCACGATATCGTGACATTTTCCTTCCTCGCCTTCCTCGCCTTTGGGTCGCGATATCGCGACATTTTCCTTCCTCGCTGCCTTCCTCGCCTTCGGGTCGCGATATCGCGACATGTCGCGATATCGCGACATTTTCCTCCATCGCTGCCTTTCTTATTTCCAAGTCGCGATATCATGACATGTCGTGATATCGTGACATTTGCCTTCGGACGCCTCCGCTTTTTTGCTCCGGTCGCGATTTCGTGACATGTCGCGAAATCGCGACAAATTCTTTGGCATCTTCTTCCTCTTGCTGCTGGTCGCGATTTCATGATAGTCATGATTTTGTGACATGTCGTGAAATTGTGACATCCTCATTGGTGTCTTCTCCTGGCGGCTCCTTGTCGTGATTTCATGATAGTCATGATTTCACGACATGTCACGAAATCACGACATTCCCAATGGCGTCTTCTCCCAGCTGCCTCCTCCTTGTCGCGATTTCGTGATATTCGTGATTTCGCAACATGTCGTGAAATCGCGACATTCCTAATGGCGTCTTCTCCCGACTGCCTCCTGGTCATGATTTCGTGATGGTCGCGATTTTGCGACATGTCGAGAAATCGCGACATTCTCAATGGCAGTTTCTCTCTCCTACTGTCGATCGCGATTTCGCAATATGACGATAATTTTTTTTTTTTTTTTTTGTGGATGCAAGATTGCGCTGCTGCCACCGGATGCTCCTGCATCATAGGTCCACTTTCATCTTTGACATGGAAAACGATAGGTTCAATCATCAAGAAAAAATAGATGAAGAGCTCATTCTTCACTTTGTTGACAAGATTCTTCATCAAAGGCTACTAGTTTATCTTCTTGAAATATTCACCATAATTTATTACTATATAATAGGCCAATCATTTGGTTTGACCAAATACTATAATTTAACCCATTTAAATAAGTAGGGATTGATGATCCATCTTATACAATTTGACCCCTAGCACTATAATAGGTCCTTAAATTGATGCCACCAATGCATAGAGCTTAAAAAATCATGTGATTATAAAAAACAAAACTCAAAATGCTTCTATATGTAAAATTTATATATTTTGGAAATTTTCCCTATTGGACCTCAAAAATACAACAATTAAATTCCCAAACCTTAGAAAGCAGGAACAAATTCTAATATATCACCTAATAATTACTTATTTATTGGCATGTTTCACTCTTTTTACTACTTTATCTATTAGTAGTCACTCAATTATTAACACTTGCTAATTTTTTAATTGTTTGAAGGTATTTAAATGTAAAATAGGTTTGATGTGGCAAACAAAAGTGCCATGTTAGAAAAAAAAATAGCCTTTTTTTATAAAGGACTCATCAACTGATAGAGGCACTTAAACTAGAGTCTCTTCTATACTAAGAATACAGTACTAGCCACTCTTTTTCTACCACTACTTGGAAGAAAAAAAACTTTTCTTCTACGTAGAATACCTCAAAAGAGTATAAAGGGAAAAATTATGTCTATAAATTGACACGTGATCCTCCTTATGTAAGATGATCCACTAGCTAACATTTCTTGATTTAGAATTGTGACTAATTACTTATACTTAGAAATCCCTTCAACTGATGAGGTGTAGCAAATATAATTGACACAATTTGATCCCATGACACTATTTCTGCAAGCCATATTTCATATCATGATATTGTAGCAATAGTTAGGGAAAAATTCAAAGCTTATTCTTCCAGGTTTAGACATGCAAAAAAGACCCATTCCTTTAGAAAATCTAGTCCCATAATGAATTGAACCTAAGTCTCCAGTTGTGTAATGATTTAACATCATATTTCCTATCTATAATACCACCTATCTCAGTTGGTTTTAAAAGTGCTCCTTCTCCTTGAGGAAGGGCTTATGTACTCTACATCAAGACAATATTAATCCAAATTGGAAAATATGTACCAATTTTAAGATTTTAAATTTAAATTTTGTGCATACCAAAGTTTAAAGAAATAATTTGTCTTGCTCACCAATTATGTACCTTGTAAGGATCCATGTGGACATTCTAAAAATTTTGAGCAAAGCAAGAAATTTTTTCTTTGGTATTATCAGAAGGATTAATGCAAAGAAATAAAATAAAAAATCCTCTTTGTCTTTTGTGTGGAAATGGCTTATGAGAATTTGAGGAAGAAATTATCCTATACTTTTGAAGAGATATTAGGTACTTCAAAAAAAACTTCTACAATACTAAGTGGGATAGCTTCATACTATCTCTAATACCATGTTGGAATTTATAATATTTTTTAGAAATAGACAAAAATAAACCATCCACTAATATATTAATAAAAAAGTGTAAAAAGAATGAAATAAGGAAATAAGAAACACAAAAATAATGGGGTGACTATATGCACCATAAATGGTAATTATACTATCTATGGATAGGAATCACAACACTCCAATGCAATGGATGGAGTTGTTGGGGGTATTTATACCAATACCTAATCCCTAAAATACATCAATAATTTTAACTTAAACCAATAATTTTTTATTAGGTGGATGAAGGGGTTTGATACGGAAGGCCAAACATTTTACAAAATAAATCTAGAAAACCTAACTAGACAAAGGGGCACATAGGCCACCGAGAGAACCTAGGATCCTAAAAACAAAAAAATACAAACTAAAAACAAAGGGAGTAAAAGGAACATAGCTATAGCTGCTACCCAAGAAAGCAAAATGTACCAGCAACCCTCATAAGGGAGAACAATAGCCAAACTACCCACTAAAGAAATACATATTATCTTCTTCCTCCATCATTGTATAATTGTGTTAATCCCTATAGTAACTTATCCAACCAAATTGACATGTTGTCCTGAGATAATCCCAACTTAACCAGGAAGTCTGCAAACTTGTTACCTTCCCTAAACACATGATTGAATTGGACAACTTCCATAGTTCGAGTAATCCTATGAACTTCTTCTATCAAATTTAAAATATTCTACATTGGAATATGATTCCCTTTGACCATATTAATAACATTAAGGGAATATCCTTCGATAATAATAATATTCCTACAATCTACAAAATTTAGGCGCAAAACACCTTGGAAAAGTGCTCTGGCTTCTGCCACATGGCTAGTTTGAATTTCAATATTTTCAATGAAAGCTAGCAAAATTTAACCATTGGAGTCCCTAAAAACTCCCCCTACTCCTTTTGAACCTGGATTTCCTTTGGATGCTCCATCAAAGTTCAGTTTCACCCAACTGAGAGAGGAGGTTCCCAAATTGTATCTACCCTAGAAGACTGGTGAGTCCTAGGAGACACTAGTAGAGGAGACTTAAATCCTAGAATATTTTCAAGCTCTAATTCCTTACTGAGAGAGCCCTTTTCTAAAGAAAAGAGGTCCACATTCTCAACAATAGCAACTACAACCATAAAAAATACTAACTTTGTAGTGTGGGAATTGTTCTTGAAGGCCTTGGAGTTTCTTTCTTTCTAGATGAATCATCAAAAATGTGGTAGAGAAAAGGATCAAAAGGATCAGAGGTAAGGTAAGAGGAAAGGAGAATTCCACTAATCCATGAAAGTGGTCAACTCTCTAAGGAAGACCCAATCTAGACCCACATAGCTCAGCAACATGCTTAGCACCTCCCATGAAAAAGTGCATGTGGAGAAGAGGTGCTCAGGAGTTTCTTCCACCATACCACACAAAAAACACCTATTAGGGATAAGTAAACCTCTTTTTTGAATATTTTCCAAGGTCAAGCACTTTCCTAGACCACTAACCAAAAGAAAATATTAACTTTTGGTGTAATTCATTTCTTCCACACATCTCAAATAGGAAATCATGGCTCATCATGAGCATATAACAAGGTATAATATGATTTAACAAAGAAATAACCATCATTATCAACACACTAGATCAGCTTATCTTGCTTATTATTGAAAGGTAAAATGATCCACTTCAAAATTTTGTGAAGGGCTTTATAGGTAACATCTTCCTCCAATGATAGACCAGGGAACTCAAGGAGCTTCCAACACTTTTTACCATCCACCACCTCAATAAAATAATTGACCTTTGACCCAAAGATCTATCTCAAAATAGGCTTAGCCTACATGAAATTTGGATAGTATTTTAAGGGCCTATTAGGTGCCCATTTATCATTTTAAAAATTAATATTCTAGTTGTTTCCTAGAAGCCAATGTCCCCCCAATAGGATATTTGTATGAATTTTGATAATGCTTCTCCAAAATGTAGAGCCCTGTGATGGATTGGGATCATATAGGATGAAATCCTCATTGTTTAAATATTTGTATTTTAAAATTTGAACCCAATTCACATTTTCATTTTGTGCTAATCTCCATCCCTATTTGGAAAGAAGTGCTCGATTCATAATTTTCATTCTTCTCATCCCTAAACGTCCCTGACATTTCTTGTTGTAAAATTGGTCCCAAATGACTAGAGAGAATTTATTCTTATCTTGTGATCCATACCAGTGAATTTGCTCAGGTTTTTGAAGGATTTTCCCTGGTAGCCTAAATACGAAAAGGAAATAGACTAGTATGCTCTGAAGAGTGGATTTTAACAACTTAGCTTTACTAGCTTGGCTCAATAGCACCCCCTTCCACCAGTGGATTTCCTCTAAACTCTTTTCACAACTGAATCCCAAAGAGAAGCTTTAACTCCACCCTTAAAAATCGGTAATCCTAGGTACACAGAAGGAAGGAAATCTATATTACAACCTGAAATATTAGTAATTTTTCTCTACCTTCTTGGGGGAGTGTTAGATATTTTTTTTTCTTTTCTTGAGATTCATTTTTTGCCCTATTGCTTTCTCAAAATTTGAGATGATAGCTTTCATATCTCTAGCTTAGGGGATCGAAGCCATGAAATATAACAAAGTATCATTGACAAAATGATGGTGAGAAATTGGTTCTATATTGATTGCTAGATTAATCCATGTTAAAGTTCAATTGGATTTGAGATCTCTCCCCAAGTATTCTACTAAAAAAATGAATAGATATGGAGATATAGGGTCCCCCTGCTGGATGCCCCTACAACTACAAAAGTAGCCTATCAATGATCCGTTAATGATAACTAAAAATTTTGTAGAGGAAATGCAAGCCTTAATCAATTTTATCTAGCTTGGACTAAATTCAAACTTGGATAGGACTTGAAGTAAGAAGCCCCATGAGACCCTATCATATGCTTTGTCCATGTCAAGTTTCAGGAAGGTTTCTAGCCTGCCAATCCTATCAACCGAGTGAATAATTTCATGCTCTACAATAATGTCGTTGAGTATTTTCCTACCAACAATAAAATCACTTTGAGGATGATTGATAATATTTGAAAGGACTTTCAATCTATTTTCTAAGTATTTTATAATAAATTTGAAGAACATATTACAAATACTTATGGGTCTAAAGTCTTTTAATACCTTAGCTCCCTTTGTCTTTGGAATGAGTACAAGGAAGGTAGAGTTGATGTTCAATAGAATTACCTTCAACAACTGGATTTCCCTCAACGCTTCATAATTTTCCCACTATGTGCTAGAATTTTTGAAAAATTATTGGACAGAAACATCCAAGTTTGGGTTCTTAAGCCATCCCATGGAGAATACCATAGTGCTTATTTCATCATCACTAAAGGGAGCATCCAATACAAAATGCATTTCTTCTAACATGAATATTTTGCAAGAGCCTATCCTCCACTTGAATATCCCTAGATTATTTTGAATACAGGAGGATTTTGAAGTATGCAACCCTCTTCCCTAATTTACTCAATGTCCTCATAAACATACCCATTGTATTTTAGGATTAGTCTAATTCTATTGGTACTCCTATGCCTCAAGGTGGAAGTATGAAAAACTTTGTATTCTTGTCGCCTTCCCGAAGCCAGAGGGATCGAGAATTTTAGCACAAAAAATTTCTTCTTCAGCTAGGGAGTTGTGAAACCTTGATAAAAACTTTTATTTATTTAAGTCTATCTCTTTCAATCACTTTCTCAAACTCAAAAGCATTTTCAAACTCTTGAAGTTGGTCAAAATTTTATTTTTTCCTCTTGAATAAATCACCAAAAATATATTTGTTCCACATTTTAAGGTTGGCCTTAACATATCTCAGCTTGGATGCCACTTGAAATATTAGTGGATCCAAGAAAGCACATGGCCACCATTCCTTGATTATTTATTCTAGATCTGGATGCTGCAACCACATAGCCTCAAATCTGAATGGTCTGGGAAAGAAACATTGATTTTGAATCTTCTCCAAAATTAAAGGGTTGTGGTCTGAGACTATTTTGGGTAAATAATAGAGGATAAAATCTCCAAAAAATGGAATACCTTCCTTCAATATTTAAACTTTGTCCAATTTTATTTGAATATTTTGACTCCCTAACCACCTATTACTCCAGGTATACTTGGACCCTTTAACGTCCATCAAATCTTGATTATTGATGAAGGAGGTAAAATATTCCATGCTCCTTGTGTATGTTTCAAAACCACCCTTGTTATAATATGGGTATAAAGGAGTATTGATGTCTCCTGCTAAAACCCAAGCTTCACCTCTGAAAACCTCCCTCATTGTCCCAAAGGATCACCCTGTCGAGACCCAAGTTAGGGACGTAAATATTAGATGTAATCCATATGAATCCTGACTCCTTACAAAAAAAAAGGATATTAATCACCCTATAAAATATCAACAAAACTAACCCATCTAACTTAGTTAGGTCCCATAAGCAAAGGAGGCCCCTAGAAGCTCCATTTGTAGAATTTACCACAAAACTAGCTTCCTTCTAGATTATTTTTTGTCACCTTTGCATTATGTCTATCCATATTTATCTCCTGAATAAGAATAATGTTTGGTTGTACCTATTTCCTAAAATATGCTAAAAATATCTTCTTTGTAGGCCCATTTAGGCCTCTTATATTCCATGAAAGTATTTTCATTTACAATATTTAGTGCCTTTTCCCCCATTCGGAGATTGGGGTGATCGATAAAAAGTTTCCATATTAAGTTGTTTGTTTTTGTTGTCCTTCTCTTTTTTGAACTTTAACTAAGATTGAATTCCATCCTATCTAATTTTACCTCTCAATTTTTGACCACTTTATTAGAGGGTTTGCCTACCTTTTGGTTTACATCGATGTCCATTTGACCTTTTTGAGTGCTTCTAGTCTTAGGTCTAGATTTGGATGCTCCTGAAGAACCCTCACCAAAGCACAAAGAATATTTCATCTCAAGAAGGGTTGAAGGCTCCTATCCAGGGACTACAACTTTAGTGGGCTTCTGAGGGGAGCTGATTTCCTCTAAAATTGGCTTCTGAGAATTCAAACATATATAAGAGTTTTATAAAATTTTTGAAGGTATGAGAGTTTCCATGACCAGGTCTTCTGGATTTACCTGATCAAGATTCCTTCTATGGCCTTTTTTCATTTATTGGACTACCACTATACCTATCTCATTAACCTCCATAGAAGGAATATGATCCACAATCCTTTCACCCATCTCTAGTTCATCTAACACTAAGGGTTCAGGTTGATCTCTCTCCTCAGGGATTGCTTGATCCTGACTCAAATCAACTAGATTTTTGGTACAAATTTTCCTTAGGTTTTCACCTCTTGGAGCTTTATGCAAGCACAACCTTGAAGGGTGTCTAAATTTCTTCCAAGAAGAATATTTAGTCCGTCTATTTTCATAAACAATTAACTGATGCCAAGGACCCTAACTGGAAATAAGTTCTATATGATCTAGTAGCTCAACCTCTCGATCAGCCATAATACACATCCTAGTGAAAATCATCCTAGTTTTTGCTTTGGTAGTTGAATCAATTAAAACCAATTCCCCAATAGCTCTGGATATGCACCTCAAAATGTATTCATGCCAAATATGGAAGGGTAAATCCGGGATTCTCACCTAGATAGGGGACATATTCACCATTTGAATCTTGGGGTTAACGTTCAAACTCCATTTGCATAAAAAGAGTCCTCTTCTACCAAATAACCATGGAACCCCTGCTAAGATGCATTTAAAGTCCTCCTTACAATTCATCTTGATGAGGAAGAAAGTATTGGACAATGCAACAATATCAAGTGAGCCCCAAGGATTCCACTTTAAAGAGGCCCAATGGCATCTAGATTTGGTCTCCTACCTTAGAATTTACCAACCAGATTCTATGAACCTTCCTCCATAGTTGCAGTTAATAGTTTATCCAAAAGAGGATTTGAAAAAAGAGAACAAAAACCTCTAGTGGTAACCATGGAAAAAGAGGACTCACTTGGGTAAAAAGGGTGGCCGAACCTTGGGGATCCACACCCAGGAACACGGAACACTCCAAAATATTCAAACCTAACTTTTCCTACTTGCTCCAAAACTACCTCTTCGATGGCCGCCACTCCAAAATTGAAGCCAATATAACAAGAGGACTTTAAAGTTAAGTACAAGTTATAAGATGGGTGTAACTATAAAAATATTAACTACAACCTATAGGGCTTACATAATAAATTATTATAATAAATTAAATACATTATACAATTATTATAGTTGACAATTTTGTCACATTTCTCAAGGGGTAGAAAAGAAACAAGTTTTGTATAGTGTTGTGTAAAGTTTTTGCTTTGTTATTTTTATTTTGAAAAGTTGTAGCAATTTTGGCTTCCAATGCCACCCATTTGTACATAAAGTAGAAAGGAAAGAACTTCGCTACTAAACAAGCTAGAGAAAAGAGCTTCACCGAAGGGAAATAAAATAGCTTCACACCCGAAGCATTTCCCGCACTACTTTGGGTAAAAGTTTTGCGAAGTTGTTTTCGCTGAAGTAAAACACAAGAAAAGGAGAATGAAACTACGTCATGCTCGAAGCACATCCAATAGCTACTTCAGGCGAAAGATGAGCGAAGCGGCGTTCAGAAGGAAAGAGAACTTTGCACCCGAAGCATTTTCAACACTGCTTCGGGTGGAGTTTTTTGCGAAGTAATATCACCGAAGTAGAATACAAAAATAGCGTTCGAAAGAACAACTTTGCTGAAAAGCCAAGGCAGGAATTCTACTTCGGGCCCGAAGCATTTTCAAAAGCTACTTCGGGTAAGATTTCTGTGAAGCGGTGTGCCGAAGTAAAATGGAAAGCAAAGGCAAGAAAACTACTTCGCACCCGAAGCATTCCCAGCATTGCTCTGGGAAGGGTTTTTTGTGAAGCAGAACCCAAGGAGCATTGAAATTACTTCACCAGAAAGTTGCCGAAGTACTCACTTCGGGCCCCTCCATCAGCGAACCACTTTTACTTCGCCAGAAGCTCATTGTGAAGCATTTGCTTCGGCTAATTTTATGCGAAGTACTTCTGCCCGAAGTGAAAGGATGCAATGTCTTTGAAGACAATTGCTTCGGTCAAAATTCTCCCGAACCACATTTTCAGAAGAGGATCGCAGTGAAGTATTTCTCTAAGGCATCGGCGAAGCAATTAAGTCAACGAAGTAGCAAAGACGAAGAGACCCATTTTGCGAGGTGAATATGCTTCGACACTCCCCGCCCCCGAAGCAGTTTTGCGAAGCTCAATTTTGTGAAGTATAATCTAAGGAGGAGTTTTTTCTTCGACCCAAAACCATTGCGAAGCGAAATTGTGAATAAAGACTTAGCGAAGGGCTTCACAGGCACGCGTTCCAAGCCGAGTATTTTCCCGAGGCGATCAAGTGCCTCATAAATGCAATTTTTTCGTGCCCAGCAAGCCTGCTGCTCATTTTTGGCACCACACGAACATGGCGGCCACTTGAGAACCACACCCGGAGACCAAGGACGCCCAGATGGCTCATCAATGCACCTTTCCATGGTTGACCCAGTTGCAGTGACCAGTTTTAGTAACATATTTGAAATCTCGGTCATGAGAGCCTCGAGGAGCCAAATTCTCAGGGCTCGAGGGCATACTCTTCTTTGCTATGTAATTATGATTCAGAGGCCTAGGTCCTCTATAAAAACCCAGGCATTGTAATGGAAAAAGGGGGGAACTATCTACTAGAAAGATATTGTAACTTGATGTCCTATGATTAATACTAAAAGGCTTTGAGCTCAATTCTTCTCTTTTATGCTGCCTTCTGTGCTTGATTCTTTTATCTCTCCTCGTTTGTATGTTGGATGCTAAATTTTGCATGTGTTGTGTGATCGGGGACTGTGTCCTAAAACTCGTTCTGAAGGATACATAGGAGTTGAAAGACGTCGTATTGGCTTTCTTTTATGCTACCTTCTGCGCTGGATTCTTTTTTCTTCCTTCATTTGTATGTTGGATGTTGAATCCTACGTTCAAGGTGCGATCGAGGAATGTACCCTGAAACTCGCCTGAAGGATACATAGGAAAATCGATATTGCGTTCCTTCCATTTATCTTTGGTGTTCTTTACTTTTATTCAAGTTGCTAGCTGGCGATCGTGCTTCCTGTTCTCTCCCACCTGAAATCATCAATCTCTCTTCCCTTACCCCCTTTTATCTTATTTCTCTAACCCTAACTCCTTTTATCTCTTTCCTGCACCCTTATCTCCAAACCCCAAAGTAGTTTATCATAGGAGTCAGTATTTCTCCAGAGATTGGCATAGAGGTCATCTCTTCCCTTCGGCCTTTCAATGTTGGTCCAAGTCTAGGGCGCGTACATTTACCTAAAATCCTTACCTAGGCAGATTTGATGACCAACAGTTTCTAGCACGTCCGGTGGGACCGACTGTGTATGTCTCAGTAAGATCCATAACCAGTCAAGGCCCCATATTTTAAATCTCAAATTCGTCTTCACCGGGGCCAATAGTTCAAACTAGTTCCCGGTGTGACCCGATCATTCTCACCTGATTAGTGGTAGTGAGGACCGATGCCCTCATTACTGAAATACTCTTATCATCTGGTGAATCTATTTACCCAAGAATATTTAAGTCGTAAAGACCATTACCAAAAGTCTATGCCTTCATGCAAACGAGATGGAGAGTTAAGAATAGAGGAGAGGAAACCGAGTTCTTTGAGCTAGATATTGATGCCTTCGGGGAGCAATCAAGGTTGATCACCCCCTAGTCACTGTTACAAGGAACATCCTCTGTTGGCAGACAAGGCTCAACTTTTGATAGTACAACATCTAGCTTTCCTCCCAATCCTCCTAACTCTTCGAAGCATCCTAATTCCTCCATTCCTATTAATTGTCCTATTAGCAGTCAAAGGGGAGCTTCAGGAATTCCTATTTCCCAAAATCCAGGAGCAAATATGGCACAGTAGCAACAACAACAACAACAACAACAAATGCAGCAGCCACATCCACCCAGGTTGTGCCCAGCATGGGATTCCTTGTCACCACTGAATCTAGCAGGGCAAGGGAAAGTACCACCTGCTGCCATAAAGAAGATCCCAACATTCGATGGAACTGGGAAGACTGCTCTGGAGCATATCCAGGACATAATATCTCTGGCGGTGATCCATGACATTACAAAAGAACAAATTATGGTAAATCTTCTAGTTCTTTCCCTTAGAGGAAAACTCCTCTATTGGTATAGATCTCTACCACCCGATAGCATTATGGGATGGGACCAGTTAGCTGGGCAAATGATGGGAAACTTCAACGAGTCTTACGATCCTACTTCTCTTCTACATCAGTTCACTTCGATCAAGAGACATCCGCGAGAAGAAATCACAGATTTCAATGTTAGGTTCGCTCGAACCTGGCAGAGAGTTTCAGTTGGCCTTCGGCCAACCGATGAAGCTGCAACACTCTATTTCCTTTGGGATTTCAATCCCGTTATCAGTCTCATGGTAAGATATTCTAACGTTAATACTTTTCTCGAGTTGTATGAGTTAGCCAAGAGAGAAAAAATGGATTTGATAGTTGTGGGAAAGCTTCCCCAAAGGATGTCGATGCCCATACTTCCCAAGTTCTTACAATTCTAGTATGCAAGCACAGCTGCTTCACAAATCTCCACAACCCCTGCACTCTCGATTTCATCTTGGAATCCGAATCCTGTCGTGTCTCAAATCACCGCCCCACAAATCCATTTCCCTACATCTTCAACTCCACAGCCCACAGTCACTTCGGCTTTTCCTGTGCTGCCAGCACCACATCAACACCCCGCTCTTCCTCCAATACCGACAAAGGCTTCATTGCCGCTCATTCTGAAAGTCGATGATATATAAACCAAAATTCTACAAGAGATGCAGTCTCTAAACTCTACAGTTCATATGTTGTCAAATGACATGACCATTGTAAAGAAGAAGCAAGCGCAGTAGGAATTCCTATCGAGAAGTCCTTATCCTGCGCTTGGACTTACCAAGGACCAAGCAGTCTAGCAAGGGAAGGCTTTGAAAAGAAATGCTGCAATTGATGAAGCTCTAAGCACTTATGATTATGTATATTGGTGCTCTACATGCAACGATCCACATGAAGAGAATACCTGCACCTTGCACCAACACTATGTACGCTGGCAAACAGTAGTCACAACGGTCAAGTGAACGTCATTAGGCAGATGAGTCAAAACCTAGAAATTGGTGAGGAGGAGCCCGTTGCAGTACTTACCAGAGGAGGAAGGAAGGCAACAGAAGTGGATGCCACTTAGATGGCTCCTTTAAAATCACAAGTTCAAACAGAGAAAGGACAATCATCCTCTTCGGCTTTGAGCGAAGCTCCTCCGCCTGCACTAATAAAAGAAAAGACCCAAAAGGCCTCTGTCGAACCACCTCAGGTAGAAACTAAGGAGCAGGCTAAGGAAAAGCTCAAGTTTCCTTCCCTCACCAAGCAACAAAGAGTTGAAGCTACAGAGCAATATCGTACCCGATACGAACCCAGAAAGGAACCTGAAGTGCCCAAATCTCTAGCATACAACATCGTAGAGAAATTGAAGAAGATCCCAGCCAAGATTAGCTTGTACGATGCACTGCAACTACCTGGACAGGTGGACTTGTTGCAAGAATCATTGAAGACAATTAAAGCAAAAAATGTAGCACTGCTTGCTCTTGTGCAGACCCTATCCACATCTATCATGGGGAAGAATAGACCACCTCCGTTCTACCTAACCCTACAAATGGAAGAGTATATTGTACATAACTGCATGATCGACTCTGGGGCCACTACAACAGTCATGCCAAGGGCAGTCTACGAAGAAATAGGAATGGAGTATACACAAAGCAGCCAGGGTGTACTCCAATTGGATGGTACTCCAGTGAAGACTGTGGGAGTGATCAAGGACATTCCTATACGACTACATAATATGCCTCAGATTATAGTCATACAAGAGGTAGTTATAGTCGACTTGGAGCCATATTTCAGTATGTGCTTGTCAAGGGAATTCATGGCTAAACTGGGCGGGTATCTATCTATGGATTACTCTCACCTAGAGGTTCCATTCAAAGGAAAGAAGGTGAAGATTTACAATGAAAAGCCTTCTTCCTTTCTTGTGTAGAAGATGTCCGAATAAGAAAGTAGCGAACCAGTAAATGCACTAGTAGAGGAAATGGAGTAGATAGACTTGATCGAGGAGTCTCTTGCGCAATTAAGCTATGAAGATGAGTTCTCATTGGCAGACTTCAACACCATGGTGGAGACCGAGATAGGGTGTTATGCGATCGCCAAGCCTAAAAATCACTCCCAACCAGGGAATAGAACAAGTGCCTAGGAAGAACTATGGAAGTTGTTCTTCGATGGCGCCCGATGTAAAAACGGTGCTGGGGTAGGGATTCTTCTAGTTTCACCTTCTTGAGAGCAAAAAGAGTATTGCTATCGGTTGACATGGAGCTGCACTAACAATGCAATGGAATACGAAGCATTATGCCTAGGACTTAAGAAAGCTGATAAGTTAGGCATAAAGCATCTCCAAATCTTTGAAGATTCTGAACTGGTATGCAACTAGGTCACAAACAGGTGTACCTCAAAGAAACATTATCTAAAGTCATACCGCAATAGGGTATGGGACCTGCTTGACCAGTTTGAGTCTCTTAATCTGCATTCAATCCCATGAGAAAAGAACCGACATGCCGATGTCCTGGCATCCATCGCAGCCAAGTACTCTCCAGTGGAAGACATGGTGCACAAGCCCAAAGCTATGAGGATGATCTACAGGCCCTCTGTCCCAGACAAAGATCTGCATTGGCAAGTATTCAACAACGACGAGCAGATTGTAAATTTCATGATCCAAGAAGCCGCCACAGTCGAAGACCAAAGCTCTGATGAAGGAGAATATGAAGGACTGATTCAATTGAAGAATAACCATGTTCCCAAGGGACTAATCACCCTTGAAAGTCTCTTTGATCGAAACGACCGAGCTCTCTCTCACATGATCAAAGTCCATGAGAAACAGTATCAAGATTTGGAGCTCGAACCTGGGAAAGCAATAAAGGTGGGAACCGACTGCACTTCGAAGGAGATAGAACAGATACAGAATCTATGCAAAAGGTTTTTTGACATAATTGCTTGGTCTTATCAAGATCTCAGGGGATATAATCAACAGCTAGTTCAACACACAATCGAATTACAGGAGGGGGTCAAACCTTTTTAACAAAATAAGAGACCGGTGAATCCCAAGATCGAGGTCTTAATGAAGGCTGAACTCTTGAATATGCTTGAGGCAAAGATCATATATCCCATCAAGAACTCTTCATGGGTAGCAAACCTGGTTCCAGTCAGAAAGAAAAATGGAGATATCAGGTTATGCATAGACTTTCACAATCTAAATCAAGCATCCCTCAAGGACCATTATCCTCTCCCACAAATCGATCAAATTTTGCACTCCGTGGCTGGAGCTCAATGCTTCTCTCTGCTCGATGGTTTTTCTGGATACAATCAGATTTGGGTCAAGGACGAAGGCCAACACAAGACGGAATTCACCACCAAGTGGGGGACATTCACTTACCAGCGAATGTCGTTCGACATTTCGAATGTTGGGGCACTTTCCAGAGAGCAATGGATCTCGCTTTTGGCGAGCTTCTAAATAAGGTTATCATCATCTATATTGATGACATGACCATTTTCTCCCGAATAAGGGAGGATCATCCACTACATCTACAACAGATTTTTGAAAAGTGTCGAGAATTTGGCATCTCAATCAATCCAAAAAAGTCTATATTCGTAGTTAGCAAAGGAAAACTGCTAGGATACGCGATATCAGAAAAGGGGCTCACTGTAGATCCTAACAGAGCTGAGTCCCTAATGAAGCTCCCACTCCCAATAGACAAGAAAGGACTCCAATCCTTCTTCGAAAATATTAACTTCGTGAGGAAGTTTTTCCCCGATTTCGCCCAAGTCATCAAGCCGATGTCCCAACTCCTAAAGAAGGGTGCCGAATTTAGCTAGATCGAAGAAATATTTTGAAGAGATTAAGACCCGAATCGCTCAGGTGCATGTATTGATCAATCCAGACTACAGTCAGGATTTCATCATGTATGCTATAGGATAACCCGAGAGCTACGCTGTTGTCCTGACACAAAAGGGAGAATATGGCGAGGAGCGTCCCATCGCATTTTTGAGTCAGGTGATCAATTTCCATGAAGAAAGATATAATTTCATAGAGCGTCAGGTGCATGCAGTAATGAAATCACTAAGGAAGTTCAAGCAGTTCATCTCTCAGAGCCGAGTCACAGTTTATGTCATTCACCCCGATGTGCATAATTTCATTATCCAAGGAGAATTGGGAAGTAAAAGAGCTAGTTGGGTGAACAAAATACAGGATTTTGACATTGATATCAAGCCCACAAAATTAGTTTGCAGCCGTGCATTGTGTCAAGAATTGGCAAAGAGCGCGGTCGATGAAGTGACAGAATCTCGGAGGGATGACTTACGAGCTGAAGAATGCTTCGCTACCAACGAAGAAGATGAGAAGTATTGGGTCAGTGAGATAATCTGCTATTTCAACACCAAAAAGTGTCCTTTGCATCTAAATGCATCACAACAAAGACATTTTAGGATGCGGTCCTCCAGATACACTCTGTGCCCCGAAGGCTTGTTTTTCAAGAACATTGATGGTGTCCTTCTTAAGTGCATCAAAGATGATGATAAAATGAGAGTCCTGGGAGAATTCCATTCAGGACTATTGGGAGGTCACTTTGTAGGAAGAACAATAGCGTTAAAGATCATTAGGGCAGGTTATTATTGGCCCACACTCTTTGCCGATGCCTTCGTAGTTTTTTGTAAATGCAAGCAGTGTCAGAGGTTCGTCGGCTGAAAAAAAAATGTTGCAATGCCCCTTTGTCTGATACAAGTAGAGACACCCTTTCAACAATGGGGGTTGGATTCTATAGGATTCGTATCACCGAATTCCTTCGTGGGACATAGGTTCATACTGAAAACAACAAACTACTTCACCAGGTGGGCCGAAGCGATTCCTACCAAACATGCAGATCAAGAGACTGTAGTCACTTTCTTGGAGGGATTGATCACCAGGTTTGGCATCCCTGAAGCAATCATCATAGACAATGGCCCTGGATTCACAGGTGCTAAAATCAATGATTTCCTCTACAGATATGGGATATATCATAAAGTATCCTCCAATTATTATCCACAGGGCAACGACTTGGCAGAATCCACCAACAAGACTCTGTTGAGAATGCTAAGGAAGCTCATAGAAACGAACAAAAGGACTTGGCATCTCCTTCTATATCAGGCATTGTGGTCCGATCGGATTTCTGTCAAAAGGTCAATCAAAACTTTGCCTTATGCTCTGGTCTATGGCAAGGAGGCCATCTTACCCATCCATGTTGAGATCCCTGCACCGTGGTCGTTAGAAGCGAGAAGATGGAGTTAGTCCGATGGAGAACAGGTTAGCTCAGCTGCTACGACTGGAGGAGGATCACGAAGAAGCATACCAGGACTTCGCTAAGCATACTCAGGTCATTCAAGACTGGTTCAAGAAAAAGTCATCTAATCGCACGTTCAATGCGGGAGACCTGGTATTGAAGTGGGACTCTTGGAAGGCCAAGCCTGGGAATCATGACAAGATGGACACCTTTTGGGATGGGCCATTTGAAATTATGAAGGTAAATTCGGCCAATTCATTCATCCTCAAAGATGCAAATGGACAAGTTCTGCTGATCTCTGTCAATGGTCTTCACTTGAAGACTTTTCATCGCTAAAGATGATTTTTCTCTCTTTAAAAAATATATATATATATATGTGTGTGTGTGTATATATACTTCTGTATATAATTTGCATTTGTATATACATTCTCTTCCAAGATCACAAAGCCAAGTACCACTTTCAAATCTTCTTCGGGGACTTCTGATGTGAAGTAGCAAGTACAAAAGGTTCGCTGCGAAGAAGGTAACCCAAGGCAAAAATTCTGTGAAGCAGTTTTCAAAAGGAGAACTTCGCACCCGAAGTATTTTCGATAGCTACTTCAGGCAGCATTCTTGCGAAGTGGATTATAAGAGGCTCCTTGCGAAGCATGTTACCAGAAAGGAAGCCGAACCAAAATTTGAACAAAGGCATAAAAAGAGCTTCGCACCCAAAGTATTTTGAGTAGCTACTTCGGGCAAATTTTTTGCGAAGCAGTTTTCAAAAGGGAAAACTTCGGCGACCCTCGAAGGCAAAGAGGCAACTTCGTCGAAGAAGAAAAGTCCAGGCCACGATTCAAGTTTGACCAAGGTGGAAGGACTTCGGGCCGAACCATTTTTGGTAAACACTTCGGCTAGGAAACCAGCGCGGCAAAATCCAAGAGAACATTGAATATTACTTCGCCAAAAAGTTGCCGAAACATCTACTTCGGGCCTCCTCATACCCAAACCATTTCTACTTCGGTGGAAACCATAGTGAAGCATTCACTTCGGCTAGTTTTCGCCCGAAGCATTTTTGACCGAAGTTCTGGCAACTGAGAGGAGCAAAGCATTTTGAAGAAAGGAATGTGTTTCGGCCTAAATTCCCCTAAACCACATTTTGAGCAAGGTTCGTCGTGAAGCATTTTCAGCATCAAGTTTCTCTTCACAGAGCCAAACACGCGCGAGGTGGAGAATTCAAAATGTGCCTCAGAAAACATGCCAACAATGGCTTTAAGAGGAGTACAAAGTGGATGAAATTAAGGCAAAAGGGTGGTGGAACACTACCCGAGATGATTGAGTCAGAAAAATAGAATAAAAGCTCGCACCAAGGTATGAGGTGGCAACGGGTGACGTCTCGAGTACAAAGTGTAATCATCGAAGCATGCAGCCCTGTGTACCACGTCGCTGCAGGATCTATTTAAGAATACGGTAATCTCTTTCGTTCGAAGTACAAATTTAATTTTAGTAGGTGCCATAAATTCAGGTGGTTGCCTTTTTAGGCTATAAAAGCGAGTTATTGGCAAGAGGGAAGTTATTTTTCCATCAATTAGAGCTACACTAAGAGCTTTCAGATACTCTGCAACCTTCTCGTCCTTGCATCTGGTCATTCACATTAAATACCCCTGTATCAAGAACTCTGATGTTGTCCATAACAACATGGGAAAGAAGAACTCTAAGGAAAAGAGAAAAGAGCCCAAATTTGTAGGCCCTAAAAAGACAAAGAATGGGAAGGAAGAGAAAAAGTGCACTCCAAAGAAGTTAAATCTTCCCCTTCAACCTAAAAAGCAGCCAATGGAAGAGGGAGACGACTCTGAGGAAGAACAGCTTGTGGAGCCACTAATTGATGTGTGGGAGAAAATCCGAGACACGCAGCTCTCGAAGGGTGTATCCAATCTTCGGTGCACCATAGAGTTCATGACAAGCAGGCTCACACCAAAAAATAAGAGAGCTGCTGCTTATTACTCCCAAATTTACTAGTTTTTAACCCTGCCTGCTCACCATTGTCCCGAGCTGGTCTACGCCATTGCACAAAATTACCAACCTGCGACCAGGCAGGTGCTAGACGCTTCGGGACACAAATTGTTTTCCATATTGAAGGAAGAGATGCAAGCAGCCTTCGTGCCACAGCAGGGACCACCCAAGGGCTATTCTGTTTGCAATGTCCTCCTAAACGAACATATGGAGAGATTCACCTCCAACAGCTATATATTGAAGTTCCTATGGGAGAATCTCAAGAGCGGGCTGCCTTCAAACAAGTTGCCCCAGATGCCCTTACCCTTGGAGGCCTTCAAAAACATTGATATTTTTTCCATCATTGCATGGGTAGCGGGCTTGTCAACGGATGCTTCAGTAAAGCCCTAGCAGGTGTATTTGGCTGAATGCATTTCAAGAGGGGAATTCTATGCCCCTGACGCCTCAAGGCCAAGCACCAACCCAGTCTTCTTTGACTGGGCGGAATGGGTGGCCCGAACCCTGCATACAAGGCTCTCCAGCATGAAGAATTCTGCAACGGGCCAGTACTTCGCACCCTATTCTTTTCTTGTCTGGCTGTACTTCTACCAAGTGCATAAGTGATTTCCTCATATCGCCATCTCTCCAAGCGGCAAGGATGGAAATCCTCTACCAGTGTATCAATGGACTTCCCTCCTATTGAAGGAGGAGTCCTATTATTCTTTTAATCAGCAATTTTTGGGACCCGCCATGCATTTGTTGAAAGGTTCTTCTCCTTGGGTACCCCTTAGTCTGAGAGATAGGGTGGTGCTAGGAAAAAATGGGGACGTCTTCTAGTTGACATAGGGACTAGTGATTCGCCTGTTCGGATTCATAGGGAAGCCCTTCCTGTTGCCAGTATACCCCTCAGAATATCAGTTTGCATTGGAAGTCGCTCGACAGAGTGACTCTACAAATACAGTATACGGCCACGGTTGGAAGTGGGCGCATACCTATGATTTCCCCTTCAGAATGGGTGTAATCGAAGTCTTTGCCCTAAAACAAGGCATGTTCCTGGAAGAAAGGTTTGCTTACTTCGGCCTACTCTATATTCCTCAGTAGGTGGCTCTACGATCCTTTGGGCGTGATGAAGGATCATTTAAAATTCAAAAACTTCCACATCTTCCCTCACCTCAAAGTGGTGGAACAAAGGAACAACCCCAATGGAAAAGATCTAGAGTGGCATTTATAAAGGATGAAGACATTGCCTCCATGGCATGAGTTCTATCCTATAGAGGTCAAGTACGACCCTGATCAGCATCCCCTCCTGACTCCAGGCTCCACCTTTTGGAAAAAAGTAAGAGATGACTTGAAAGAGGAAGTAAAATACTGGAGCGAGGAAAAGCTTCGGGAATGGTGGATAATGAGAGTCCACCATAAAAAAGTGAATTCTTATGGACTCTTAGCCTCGGATAAATACTTCATGATTCTCTATAACACCAATGTCGAAACCTGGAAGTCTATATCCTTTGTAGATTTTGTTCCATCGGCCACCCCAGGGTCAGGCGAAAGCCCAGGAAGCGCTAAAGATGCTTCAAACAAAGAAAAGGAAGTAGGGACCGAAGCTACGCCTGTAGCACCACCACAGGGGCCATCGAAAGTTCATGATACAAGTGCCGAAGAGGCAGAGCAACCGTTGGAGAGAAAGAAAAGGAAAATACAAGAGCAAGTGCAAGTGCCCCCGAGCCATCCAAAGTGCCCTCGCACTAAAATTTTAGGTACTCCTACTGGGTCCCCTGCATCAGGCCTGGTTGAAGTGAACATTGAAGATGCAGGGGCACCAAGTGCTGAGACGATCCCTGAGATAGATATCATTGATGTGGAGGAACTCCTCCATCAAGAGAAAGACCCCGAAGCAGAAGTTGTGGAGGTCAGGAGTGATGAATCCCAAGAGGGACAAGAGCTGACCATGCAAGAAGTGACCATAGCCACTTTTCCAAGAGGGCATGCAGGTACGCACTCTCTTCCCTTCGCTTCGGTCTCTGACACACCCATGGAAGTCCTGGGTGGAAGCCATCATCAGTCTCTCCTTTCCCCACAAAGTCAATCCCCCACTCAGAAACTGCCCATCGCCAGCCCAATCCCGCATAGCCCCACTCCCCCCGAGTCGTCTGACCAGGATAAGCCCACTGAAACCACTTCGCCTACACCAAGCCCCATAGCCCACTCTCTTATAGCTCAAAGCATATTCCCGCTCGTCAAAGCCCTCGCTACACCCATCCTCGAGTTGTCGGGAAAACCTGCCCCTATTAGTTCTTTATATTTGTTTACACCTTTGGTCGGGGATTCGGATTTCTCTGAAATAGACCTATCTTCAATAAAGGAGTGCCCTCTGGCTGAAAATCTACTCTTAGTTCGACAAAATACATAGAATATGTTAAAGGAGGTGAGAAAGAAAAGAGGGAAATCTCTGGCTCAAGTTGAAAAATGTGCAATTTTTGACCTGAAGGGCAGAAAGTTGCATAAGGTGAGAAAGGTCCCTAAGGTCCAAAAGCCTCTATATGAAATGACTCCAGCTGATTACGACTACCAAGAGAAAACCAAGGACCTGGAGCATTTAAATATAGATGACGAATCTGAATCCATGCATGTCAGGGTCAAAACTTTCAGAGCACATGCAAAAATTGCCAACCAGCACAGGTTTGAAGCAGAAAATGCCAAAATCAAGTTGGAAGAAGAGCTGGCTAGGATTCGCTCTGAGCTGGAGGATTTGTAGAAGCAGGGCAAATTGCTCAAAAAGGAAACACATGCCCTCAAACTGCAAATTCTACAATTGCAGACTTCGGTCGAACAACAAGCACAAAAATAGGTCGAAAATGAGCTAAAAGCCAAAGAGCTCGAGAGCAAGATCCTGCAGTCCCAGCAGTAATTGTACCAAAATGCAAACCTGGAATTGTTCAACAAAGGTAGGATCAAGGAGATCCGCTCTCACCTACTCAAAGGTTTTAGATCTCGGGCCTCCAGTGCCCTGTCAATTTTGATTTATGTCATCGAAGCTCAGCATGCCATTGCTAAGAAGGGACCAATGGTGGACGAGGTGATTTAGAAAATTAAGAAGCGACTCAAGCTTGCCTTTGAGGTTCAAAGCATCAGATATCAAGACCTACAGGTCACTGCTATGAGTCGAACGGCTAGGGATTGGTCTACTGCCCAAGCCATTGTTCGTGTTTTCTTCTCCAAGGTGAAGAAAGCGCAAAATGTGAAAGACCTCCTTGATATATTTGAGCAGAAGCAGCGCACATCAATGAGTTACTTTGAAGACCTTTCTTATTTGGGTTTCTTGAGTTTCACAGATGTTGATGGGAACCTTCTTACCAAGGAAGAACTAAAGTCGACGTGGCTCCATTTTGAAAGCGACGTCTCCAAAATTGATGAGTGGGAAGAGCCGGTCATGGATGGACAAGTCAAAAAATTCATCCTGAGACACTACAAAATCACGACTTGCCTAAATGACCTAGGTGCAAGAATCAAACACGTCGACATAGGGCAAATTGATAGATTCTATGTTCTAGTCAAGGCACTCAAAGACCAAGAACCATTTCAAAAAGGGGTCTAGGCTCATGTTCGCCAAACTATAAAGAAAATTCGTGATCGCCTTATCCCATCACCACAGCAGGAGGCCATGCCAACAGACGAAGGAGTAGAGGAGGAAGAAGAAGCAGAAGAAGAGGGAGAACAAGAACTAGCTGCAGAGGCACTCCTAGAGGAAGAAGGAGGAGAAGGATCGGGAAAATATTGTGGCCCAATGGATCAAAATTAAAGGGTCCTCCCACCGAGATGAGCTCGTTGCCCCGTGAGCCGCCAAGAATGTTGACAACTTTGTCACATTTCTCAAGGGGTAGAAAATAAACAAGTTTTGTATAGTGTTGTGTAAATTTTTTGCTTTGTTATTTTTATTTTGAAAAGTTGCAGTAATTTTGGCTTCCAATGCCACCCATTTGTACATAAAGTAGAAAGGAAATAACTTCGCTGCTAAAAAAGCTAGAGAAAAGAGCTTCGCCGAAGGGAAATAAAATAGCTTCGCACCCGAAGCATTTCCCGCACTACTTCGGGTAAAATTTTTACGAAGTAGTTTTCGTCGAAGTAAAACACAAGAAAAGGAGAATGAAACTACTTCGCACCCGAAGCACTTCCAGCAGCTACTTCGGGAGAAATATGAGCAAAGCGGTGTTCAGAAGGAAAGAGAACTTCACACCCGAAGCATTTTCAACACTACTTCGGGTGGAGTTTTTTGCGAAGTAATATCACCGAAGTAGAATACAAAAGTAGCTTTCCAAAGAACAAATTTGCCGAAAAGCCAAGGCAGGAAGTCTACTTCGGGCCCGAAGCATTTTCAAAAGCTACTTCGGGTAAGATTTCTACGAAGCGGTGTGCCGAAGTAAAACGGAAAGCAAAGGCAAGAAAACTACTTCACACCCGAAGCATTCCCGACATTGCTTCGGGAAGGGTTTTTTGCGAAGCAGAACTCAAGGAGCATTGAAAGTACTTCGCTAGAAAGTTGCCGAAGTACTCACTTCGGGCCCCTCCATCAGCGAACCACTTTTACTTCGCCAGAAGCTCATTGCGAAGAATTTGCTTCGGCTAATTTTATGCGAAGTACTTTTTCCCGAAGTGAAAGGATGTAATGTCTTTGAAGACAATTGCTTCGGCCGAAATTCTCTCGAACCACATTTTCAGAAGAGGATCACAGCGAAGTATTTCTCTAAGGCATCGACGAAGCAATTAAGTCAGCGAAGCAGCAAAGACGAAGAGACCCATTTTGCGAGGTGAATATGCTTCGGCACTCCCCGCCCCCGAAGCAGTTTTGCGAAGCTCAATTTTGTGAAGTATAATCCAAGGAGGAGTTTTTCTTCGACCCAGAACCATTGCGAAGCAAAATTGTGAATAAAGACTTAGCGAAGCGCTTCACAGGCATGCATTCCAAGCCAAGTATTTTCTTGAGGCGATCAAGTGCCTCATAAATGCAATTTTTTGTGCCCAGCAAGCCCGCTGCTCATTTTTGGAAATCAGAAACGAAGTATCAAGCCATTATGGAGAGCCCGACAAACATGGCGGCCACTCGAGCACCGCACCCGGAGACCAAGGACGCCTAGACGGCTCATCAATGCACCTTTCCATGGTTGACTCAGTTGCAGTGACCAACTTTAGTAACAGATTTGAAATCTCAGTCATGAGAGCCTCGGGGAGCCGAATTCTTAGGGCTCGAGAGCGTACTCTTCTTTGCTATGTAATTATGATTCAGAGGCCTAGGTCCTCTATAAAAACCCAAGCATTGTAATGGAAAAAGGGGGGAACTATCTGCTAGAAAGCTACTATAACTTGATGTCCTATGATTAATACTAAAAGGCTTCGAGCTCAATTCTTCTCTTTTATGCTGCCTTCTGTGCTTGATTATTTTATCTCTCCTCGTTTGTATGTTGGATGCTGAATTCTACGTCCGATGTGTGATTGGGGACTGTGTCCTGAAACTCGTTATGAAGGATACATAGGAGTTGAAAAACGTCATATTGGATTTCTTTTATGCTACCTTCTATGCTGGATTCTTTTGTCTTCCTTAATTTGTATGTTGGATGCTGAATCCTGCATCCGAGGTGCGATCGGGGAATGTACCCTGAAACTCGCCTGAAGGATACATAGGAAAATCGATATTGCGTTCCTTTCGTTTATCTTTGGTGTTCTTTGCTTTTATTCAAGTTTCTAGCTGGTGATCATGCTTCCTGTTCTCTCCCACATGAAATCATCAATCTCTCTTCCCTTACCCCCTTTTATCTTATTTCTCTAACCCTAACTCCTTTTATCTCTTTCCTGCACCCTTATCTCCAAACCCCAAAGTAGTTTAGTATAGGAGCCGGCCTTTCTCCGGAGATTGGCACGGAGGGCATCTCTTCCCTTCGGCCTTTCAATGTTGGTCCAGGTCTAGGGCGCGTACATTTACCCAAAATCCTTACCTAGGCAGATTTGATGACCAACAGTTACCTTAGGCATATCCAAGATTACATCATACAATATCGATCTTGGCCATGAATTAGATTACACTTTTAACAAGAACATCATCAATATAATTTTCTAGTTAGTACCACTAAAAGACATATAACAACCTAAAATTTTATTTATCTTTAATTATCTTCTCATGAATCTCAAATTGAATTCACTTGTACCCCTACAAAAAAACTATAAGAATATTATACATTTTTGTATCTAGGATAGTATTGAATATAAATCTCTCTCTTTGGTTCATTATAGCCCTTCCTTAACTTCATCCAATCATCATCATTAGATTAGAATAGTTCAGAATGAAGGTTCCAACTATCATAATGTCCCAACATACTCATTGTAACCCTTCTAATCCCAAAAATTAATTTATAGCCTAAAATTTGATATTGTTTATACTTTTTTCATACTATGTACCGGTACTTTGCTTCAATTTATGTTTGTTTTAAAGATAATTAAAGATCCAAAAAATTATATGCTTTTTAGTTTTCCCATTCAATACCTTTGCTTGTTCTTCTTCTTTTCTAGCTAATGCTTAATTATTTGATATAGTACTTGTATTGCCCTATCTTGTTGGATAAATTTTAAGCATAACTTACATAACCTCACTAGGAAATATGGAGCGTGTTTCATGACACCAACATTCGAGGCCATATAACATATACTACACCTTCTAAATGATACTTTGGTATCCAAGTAGCAAGTGATAAATTTCCATAAATATTTATAAATATTAGAATTAAAAAATAAACAGTGGAAAAATTAAATCAAATACTAAAGATATAAATTATAGGTATATTATTTTAATAAAGAATCATCCAAATAAAAATATAAAAACTTAATTTCACAAAGTCTCTCATTTTGTATTTTTAATATATATATATATATATATATATATATATATATATAAACATTTGATTAAATTTGGTCTTTTATAACCATGAATATTTTTTTTGGATCATAAAATACCTAATCAATCCTATTATAAGTATCTTTAACTCTCGTTGTATTAAATTTCATTTAGGAATTTAATGCGAATATTACTATCTTACCTTTCTTATTTGATTGTGTGAGTATTTTGATAATGTTTTGGTACATATTAGTTTTAAGTTTTATATAATTAATAAATTGAATATAGCTTAACAATGGTAACTAACCTATTTGATTATTTGATATTATTTTAGGTTCAAGATGTAAAAAGACAAAATAATAGTTTTATATGTATGTAATTTGAATTCTTTATCATAATTGTTATCTTAAATGGTTATCAAAATTTAAATATTAATTAATATAATTCATTTGGGATCATAGAAAAATTTGTAGAGGGTTGTACCAGAGTAGAAAGATAAAAATAATATATTTGAGCACTCGAGTATAGTCTAAATTAATGACTTAGACTCCTCCAATGTGAAATTGTATACTTTGTAAGATCTACTATTAAAAGTTGATATACTAGTTAAGATTTCATCTAATATTTAATTAAGACTAGCCCTTAAGTGAACTTTAGTAATATTTTCATTCAATAAAATATCTTCATGACCATGAAATAAAAATGGAGGCACATGCGTAGCCTTGTATAATGCATCAAAATAATTCAAAAAAGGATAATTTGAATCCATAGATAGCAAGCTAACCAAATATATATTTAAAAATCATCTAAACTAATCCAATAAAGAAGAAATGAGATATTACATATTTGATCATGGCAATGATATGATACCATTGAATTATATCACAATATTTATCAAATTTACTTTAATATCTAGAGAAATATTTGTTACAAGGTATGATTCCATTTGGCCCTTTCCACATTGAAATGACATTATATACATAATTTTTATGAGCTTTATTCTAGTTTGATGCTTGTATGAAGTAGATGGAAATATGTGAAGTGATATCCATAGTCAAGGTTTTTAAACAAATTTTACACAATATGATAGTTTCTAAATCATGATCAACTCAAGGTTGGATTTTATGTTAATTGAATCCCATTTTATATGCACAATATTTATCTACCTACTTAACAACAATGTGTTTTACAATATTCACAAGGAAATCCATCAATCATAAGGAAAAAATCACATGCAATCTACATTGAGGGTAATGATTTGCAAGGCATCACATTTATACATAATTGTATGAAAATGTTTATAGATTATGTTCTACTACTCAAAGAAGAAGTTAGAAATTTTTTGAGAGCTCCATGGTATGACTTCTTGTAATATCAATGGCATTAATTTTTTACTATGCTTGCTAGATGAATATCACCAATATGTAGCGCAACTAGTATAGATAGACATGTAACTTGATAATTTAATCACTCTACACTTTAACCATTTTGTATTTATATCTCAAGAGGTCACTTGAGATTTAAGTTACTTACTACAAGATATTGGATTAAAGTGTGACATGACTCAACCTCAAATTTCAAACTATTTACCTCCATAATTTTTGAAGAATTTAAATGGTATGAACTATCACTACATTCCATTAATTAATCCATATTTTATTACTACTAGGCCAATTCTTGAGTAGTTCCAACTCATCCAATGAGTTGTTGGGTCCATTTATGGATGACCATAGATGTGTTCATTATGAACTATATTTAATGAATCTTGAGCATATATGATCCTAAATGATTTGGAACATAAAATAAAGGTAACTAAAAACACTAAAATAAAATGTTTGTGCATTGACCCATTTTGTGTCATACCTAAAAGGATTACTTTTACTAAATGAATCATGAATCCAAAATTATTGCCTTGAAAAATATTTATTAATATTTAAACTAGAAAATTCTGAGTTATAACTTACCTATGATTGAAGCATGTACAATCTCTAGTTTTTCTTTATATAAGACCACAATATTTACTCCTCTATGCACTATTGCATGCTAAATAACCCTTACTTTTTAGTGATTCTCTTATATTGATATTTTCATTAAATATCTTATCAATATAGTGTAGTTTATTTGCAAACTATTTGCATAAGGTATCTCTCAAGTATATCTTTGCATAAAATAATTGTTTGACCAAGAAAAAGGTTATGATTATTGAAAAGAGTTCAGACTAGGTTTTC
Source organism: Wollemia nobilis (assembly GCA_028583015.1). Lineage (NCBI taxonomy): Eukaryota > Viridiplantae > Streptophyta > Pinopsida > Araucariales > Araucariaceae > Wollemia > Wollemia nobilis. The sequence goes on along the minus strand of JAQPPZ010016980.1, from coordinate 472,101 downwards.
TTATTGTTTCATGATTATATATGTGAGACTTAACACAAATAATATTATAATTCATTCTCAACCATATAGGTCCAAGTCAAAAATTCAAGGCAACTTGAGATACAATTTAGTGTTTTAACATTCATTAAAGCATAGAAAAAGGAAAGGAACTGGCCAATGTTTTACATTTTCTTGTTGATACACTTCTTGAAGGGTTTGGTAGAGCACAAAAATATCCATACAACTATGCTAATTGCTTGGTATTATCAAAATTTATATGTAATATTCAAACCTTCCCATAGTAACATAAATATTATATATAAAGGTTCTTTGAGTTTGATTATTAAAATACCCAGTTAAATTCTATATAAGCTTCCTCAAATCAAGAGGTATTGTGAGATCTTTACCTTTCCCATAAAGGGTGTATTCAATGGGACCATTATCGTGGTGTATTTATTGAGAACATAATATAATTTTTCTTTAATGGGTTTAGGGTTGTCACTAGAAGAGCCTATCATTGTTGCTCTAACGTTAATCACCTATTATTTTTGCCCTAAGGGAAATTTAAATCCCTACATAAAGTTTTTTTATTAAAAAATAAATATCATTCAATTAAATCTATAAAAAAAATAACATCTCCTGCCATACCAGGCACAAAAACTTATGGCCCAAATGAATTTCTCAACTCTACTTTGCTATAGAAGCAATAAATCATGAAAACCAAAACAAACCAAAAGGACCTAGATACTTCCATTGTTACTATCATCTAAGGAAAGAATGAAAAATATGTCTTCCCTAAGATTTGAAGGCCACCAAATTGGAGGTTGGCCATAACAAAGAACCTTAGCTTTATCCAAAATTGAATTTACAAAAGCATCAACCACATTTTTTATATGTTGAGGAACATATCTGAACTCGACAAGGTAATTTTTTTTCTTAAGGTGCTATATTTTTCTAAAACCCTCACTATTCACTAGTCTATGGAAATTGTATGATTTTGCTCTGTCAAATGCTAAAACTAAATTCTAGAATTAAACTCTAATTGGATCTTCCTCCAGACTAGTTTTCATGCCTCCTAAAGTCCTCTAAATATTATATATCTCTCAACTTGATTATTAGTTATTATTCCTAACCTTTATAAAAAAGGAAGATTGTAGAACCATATCAAAATCTTCCAATACCACCCATACAAACAATACCTGGATTTTTACTAGAGGCACCATCTATGTTGATATTTCCTATACCCTCATGGGGGATGCCAATGATCATTATAATTTTATCTTCTAGATTGTGTATTTAAGGAATGAAAAGAAGGCAAGGACATGTTTAATCTTTGTAAAATATGATCCCACCTTTGAGAGAAAACAGAGGGATGTTTCAATAGGTATTTAATAGATTCTCTTAAATTATTAAGATTCATTTTCCATATATAATAACTATCTTTGTAATTTTGATTGAAAATCCTATTATTTATTTCTTTCTAGATATTCCAAAGCAAAAGAGAAACCCTTACCCAAAGAATTTGACAAGAATATTTAAAAACTAAAATATAAATCCACTCTCTAAAGGGTTGCTCCAAATAAGTGATTCCCAACCACTAAATACCCAAAAGAGTAACTAAATTCTGCCACAATTTGGTCACTATAGGACAAGTTAATAAAATATGAGAAATTGATTTTTTCATGCTCCTAGAAAATCTCACATCTAAAGGGCCCATTAAAATCTTGTTTCAAAAATTGTTCTCTTATAAGAACTTTCCTATAAAGTAATAACCAAATAAAAATTTGATTTTAGTCCATAAATTTTGGTTCCAGATATGCTTAAAAATATCTTTAAGAGGACTAGGCATTGGTTGGCAAAAATAAATATAACCTCTAGCAAATGTATACTCTCCTTATTATTATCCTCCTCAAGCAAAGATATCCACATCATTTGAATAGGATAAGGATCTATTATGAATAATGTGACTCAACTGAAATTTTTAGTCTTCATGCATTAGAACATGCCATTCCTTAGGAGGGATCCATTGATGACCCATTTCCTAATCCCTAGAGCGAGGCCTACAATAGTGATCCACATTTATCCAGTGAACCCTATGAAGGTCCTCCATCAAACATTGGGAATTAGGGAATTGCTTAGCTAAAGGAAGAAACCCATCCCAAGAATCTATCCAAAAAAAATTCACTGGTCATTATTAATCATCCTAAAAAATATTTTCTTTCTAATTGTTTCGCTTATTTTAAAACAATAAAAAAATGAGATCCTCCTGAAGGAAGAGGAAATCTAATAATCTAATCTGGTTATTTATTCTCTACATATTTTACTATCAACACCTTAGCCCATAACTACATAAGGGTGTGTAAGAGTCTCTAATATAGCTTTGTTGTGAAGTCTCTAACATTCTTCATAATTGAGTGAAACCCCAAAACTCCATCACATCTATGAAGGTATAATGTTTCCCATTTGACCAAAGCCCACTTATTTTCATTTCTAACACCACTCCAAAGGAATTTGTGGCTGATTTGATCTAGCTCCTTAAAAATAGCTCTAGGAATATTTAGAATAGAAGAGGAGTAGATTGGAAGGGTTTTAAGAACCCCATGAATCAAAGTGGTTCTACCCCCCATAGAAAGCCACATGTGGGTCTAATTTCGAAGCTTTTATTTCAAATTATCGACTAACTAATCCCAATCCTTTAATATATATTATTTTAAAGGGATGCCCAAATAGGATAAAGGAAGGATAACTTTTTAAAATATAGTTTATCTAAAACCATGGTTTTTTGTCTTTGTGAATAATAAAAAAAAAATTATCTTAGATTTTTCCTCATTAATTAACTGCCTAGTAGCTTTAGTAAATTGTTGCAACCTCTTACTGAATCTTGACGCCCCCAAAAATAATACTTTTCCCATCAAAGTGGTGTTATCTATGCATTGCAAATGAGTAATTAGACCCACACCCTGAGCTACATTTATGCCTTCAATAGCTCTGCTAGCTCTATCTTTAGCAATAATTCTTCCTAAGAACTCAACCATAATAATAAAAAAATAGGGGGAGAGGGGATCTCCCTGCCTAATACCCCTAGAAGTTGAGAATAATAAAGTTGGGGCATTATTCACTAACATAGAAAAGAAATCAAATAAATGTACCCGTCAACCCACTAAATCCAATCTATTGAGAAACCAAATTGTTGAAGAACTCTCATGAGAAAAGACCAATCAACCTTGTCATAAGCCTCTGAAAGGTAAAGCTGAATAAACATAGATAGTTTTTTTCTAAAGCTGCATGGAATGAATAGCTTCTTCAGCTAGAACAATATAATCAAGAATCTACTTACCAACTACAAAACCCCTTGCTTTGGCAAAATAATTTTATGCAAAGGGGTTTTAGATTATTAGCCATAATATTTGTAATGATTTTATACAAAATATTACAAAGATCTATTGGATGAAATACATATATATGCTTTACCTTTAGGAACTAAAGCAATGAAAGTTTTGTTTATCTCTTTGAGAATAACTTTGGTAGTTCTTGCTTCCTCCACAACCTCCAATAAATCTGCATGTAAAATATCCCAAAACTTATAAAAATTTACAGGAAACCCATCTGGGTTGGGGATTTTCCCTTCAGTATTTTAAAAACCACCCTTTGTAACTTCTCCTTGGAAATGCTAGTAACTAAAGCCTTATTGTCATCTTCCATGATAATAGACAGAAGCAATTATATCTAATGGTTCAACTGTAAAAAGTTGGGAAAAATAATTAACTGCAATATCATTTAAACCCTATCGAGAGTAAAGTGACACTCCCTCATCTATCTTAAAGGAAGAGATGTAATTGAAAGATCTTCTAGCCAAAAGGGACTTATGAAAGAAACTTGTATTTATGTCCCCTTCCAAAGAATTTCCTCTCTCCTTTTCCATTCCTCATATTGATTGACAAGGGAGGACTCCTCCTTCCTTAACTCCTTGACATACCCCTAGTATACATGGATCCATTCACTTGCTCCAATTTACTTGCTATTTTTATTTTTCTTTCTTTGACATTCTTAAACTCATCCTAATTTCATATCTTTAGTTTAAATTTAATATAGCTTAATCTTCTAACAAAAGTATATATCTTGGTACCAAACCTAATCTTACCTTCTGAATGTGATCTCTAAACTCCGCATATCTTAATCACATCAGCTGAAACCTAAAAGGTGCTAAAATTGGCTGAGATTCCCATACTTCAACTGGCTAGTGATCAACACTATTTAAAAGTCTTGGTTTTTGGAATCTGTCTATTCATCATAAATTCGTGAGAGACTAGAAACTAGAAACGTGTCCTATGAGGAATTTTTATTGGTAAGTTTTGTCCCTTAATTGTGGGAGACTACATTAGGGCGCGCTTTGTTTGATAGAGAGCGAGCTTTTGCCTTGCACTTCGAATTTTTTATGGCTTTTGTTTACCATTCTGGTATAGACCTTTGCCTTTGCCTTGGCAAGCTCAATATATTCCTCGGAGAAGGTCTATGCTTCGTAGCATCAACTAACAATCTAACAATATGTGATTTTACTGTTGTAAAGGACAAATTTATCTTGAGAAGAATAATTTGGAGAAGCTCTTGAAGATACATTAATTCACATATTGGAAATCAATAGAATTTGTAAGGTCAAGTGGGATAAATCAACTTTAAGGGATGCTTATTTTGGGCCCACGAGAGAAGACTTGGGGACATATGAGCTAGATCAATGATTTTGTCAACTATCTCAATAATGACCAAGATGACATCTAGAAACTTATGAGCTTAACTACAGAAATATGACATGTTCTTTCCATGAAGTTATAAGGCACCTTGAATGTAACATGCACTAGCAGTCATCCGAGAGACAGCATGTGAGAGTATTATTATTCTTTACAACCGTTGCAATAAAGCGTATTTATTGTACAACTTCATGTCTGGCAATGTCAACTTCCTAGTTAAAAACATGTCAAAGATCTCGTTGGGAGCATTTATTTTTATTTATGTAAACTTCTTTCCCCTTTTCAGTTTTTAAAATCTGAATTTGCTGGTGAGTACCTTGATTCTATTCACCTAGGTTTATCCACAATTTTCTTTGATCCCAATACAACTGGTTGTGTTGGCAACATTCATTTTAATCACCTAACTTCATTCACAAGAAAAATGCAACTGCCTGTTTTGTTTCATAGAGGTATTTATAAACGCAGCAAACTCAGAAATGAAAAGTTAGTTTCGTTGACGAATTTGCACTCCGGTATTGTATATACAACTATGGATGAAATATTTTTGGAATTTAGTGAGGGATCCACCCTTACTCCAAGGAAAAATGAGTAAGCGGTGCCTACCAGCGCCAACAACAACGCTGTTGTTCAGAAATTTACCGTCTTCACTATTTCGTGAGGACTTTGATGATCTAAGAGAAAGTTTCACTTTGTCCAATCCGCTGAGCTGAAAGTTAATTTTAAGACTTGTCGTTAAACGTCCAATTGGGAAATTAAATAAAAGGGAATTGCAATATTTTCGTCTAAAAGAATTATTGCCTAATGCATTGCTTTTGAGCTATACGTATTCAAGGGTTTTGTGAACAAGTAGTAGGCGAGCAAGAAATCTTGGGACCTAAGTATGCTCCTTTGAGGAAGAATTTGTTTTGAAAGTAAAGCGTAAAGTTTTATTTATAAATAGATGAAAAAAATAGAGCTTAAATATTTTAATCGTTAAGTTTTTTTTTTTTTTTAAATGAAAATTTTATATTAAAACAAAGATTTTTTGAAAGTTGGGATGAAACTCTTCCCAACCTTATTTAATAAGAACATCTGTTTACAATAGCAAAAGAAAATCTGTATTGGAGCCACATTTTCTAAACCATATTTTTAAAAGGGCTGTCCACCTATTTACAATAGTAAAAGAAGATCTACATTGGATTTGCTCACCAACCTGCTTAATCCTCTCATCCTCAATAGCCATATCAGTGTGCCACTGAACCCCTACCTCTTTTTCAGTACCCATCTTAACTAAGAAGTATGCCACTTTATTTAGATCTCTAATCACATAAATTGGAATCACATCATTTAATTCCTTTCACAAGTCCTTAATTTGGGTGACAAGAATCCTCAACCTCCATGTCTTCAAAGCAAAGTTTCTCATGCAATCCAGAGCTCCTACCAATATTTGAGAATCTGATTCTAGGATTATCCTCATATAACCTTGTCTTACCGCCTAGATAGAAGTAGATTTGATAGCTAAGGCTTCTACTTCATTGTTTGTAGCTCTTCCTAGACCTTGTAGTTTCCAATAAAGCATTGTCCCAACATGATTTTTGTAGACCACTCCAATTCCAACTCTACCTCTACACAGATTGTCTTTTTCAATTCCATCAGTATTAATTCTAATAAATTTTTTGGAGGTGGTTTCCAACTAGCTTTGTCCTACTCCCCTTGCACTTCAGCTTCCTTCTCTGTCATCCCTATATCAACCCGAGTTTCCTCTTTAGCATACACTGCCAAGGTTTCTGTGACTTTACTCCAAATAACCTACCAAATGCCATCTAAATATGAAAGGTTTATCTAAATTTTTTGTTATTTCTCTTCAACCACACTTACCACCAAATGAAGTTTAATTCAAGCTTCCAACCAATACAAAGAGCTTTAGATTTAAATCTACCCCTCTTCCATATTTCCCAAATATTAATCCAATTCAAATCACCATTGGCTCGATTTTTATAAGATAAAAACCATTGCTCCCAGATCTAACATATAAATGGATACTCAAATATCAGGTGGTCAGATGTTTCCTCACTCTTGTAGCATAGAACACATTGAGATGGACCAACAATTCCCCTATGTCTTAGATTATAATAAAATAAGAATTTCATTGTGCATGAACTACCATGCAAAGAAGTTTACTTTTGGTCAACCCTTGGACTGCCAAATCTTTCTCTAATTCTCAACCTGATATGCATAAGGAGTAAGTTTTGGGAGGATCTTATCATATCCATCCTTCATTGTGTAGACTCCAAGGATCCCATAGCCCCAAGCTAATTCATCCTCCTCATCTCTACCTATCAGAAATATTTTTGCCAAGATTTTAGTCATGATGGGTGTCAATTTCGAAGGGATTGGAATTGGCCACTCATCCAACCTCTTAAACTACTTAAACTTATAATTTCCCAGCTGACTAGTATTGAAATAACTTTCAATCTATATCCAACCTCTGCTTTCCATGGTTGTTTTTATTGGTTGTAGTTTTAAAAATTCAACAATGATAGGTGGATATTAATCCCATGAATCTATCCAAAATCATGCCTTCTCCTCTCTTCCCACTTTCCAAAATAATTCATCTTTCACTACCTGAGATCCTAACTTTAGAGCTTACCACACTAAGGACCCATTACCATCCAAAAGGAAATGACTCACCTCATTCGAATTCACCTATCCCAAATATTTACTAGTTAAAACTCTACTCAATAAAGAAGTTGGTTGGTAAATCCACCTCCAATAAAGCTTTCCAGCCAAAGATTTATTATTTAACTTTGATCTCCTTAGTCTCAAACATCCCTTTACCTTGGTCTAGCTTACTTTCTTCCAATCTACTAAGGCCCATTTCCTCTCTCCTTTTATTCCTTCCCATAAAAAGTTTTTATCCATCTTGTCTAACTATTTTCATATGGTATGTGGGGCAACAAGGATAGAAAATTTATAATTGACATGGCCTGAATCACTAATTACAAAAATGTTAATCTACCTCCATAGCTTAACCATTTGTGAGACCAATGATTAATTCTTTCTTTGATACAATCTAAAATATTCCTCCAGATATCTATTTTTAGTTTTTTAAAATGCAAAGAGACCCCAAATATACCACTAGGAGAGAGATCCTCGTGAATCCTAAAATCTCTAAAATTTTATCCTAAAGCCTTCTTTAAATATTGAAAAATACCACTTTGAAATTTTTATCATTGATGAATTGGTTTGCGGCCCTAAGATAAACATTGAGAGTATCTCTAATCATTCTTGCTTCCTTAAAGTTGGTCACTTCCACCAATCATGTATCATCCACAAACTATAAGTGAGTCAAAACTTCCTCACCCACCTCGATATCTATTAGCAAACCTTCTTATCTTCTCCTCAATATGAGTATACCCGTCTTTAGCTAGTATGAGAAAAACATAAGGGGAACAAGGATCTCTTGGATGAAGGCCTCAAGTAGTTCCAAACGGTTGCAAGGGAAGGCCTTTATTTAACACTAAGTATGTCAAAGTAGAAACACAACAAATAACCCATTCTATCCAACCATGAGAGAAACTGAAGGTGCCATCATCCTTGCCAAGACGCTCCACTCCACCCTATCACAAGCCTTTGACATATCCAATTTTACATTTCCCTATTACAAAAATTTTACATTGAGTGGATTACCTCTCGATGTAGAACCACACCATCCAAGATCTACCTACCCTCTATATAACCCCCTTGCTCTAAGGAGATAATTCTATGTAGGAGAGGTTTTAACCGCTTAGCCATTACCTTTGTAATTATTTTATATATGACATTGCATAAGGCAATAGGTCTATAATCTAAAATATGCATCCCCTCCTCCCCTTTCAAAATTAAGGTAATGAATGTATGATGTAATACTTTAATAATTCTTTTACTACCTATGAACTCCTCTATGACATTCATTACATCCTCTTCCAAGTTGTCCCAGAAGCTCTAAAAAAACTCAATTGAAAAACCATATGGACTTGGTGTTTTTTTGGTACTCATTCCAAAGATTACTTTCTTCAGTTCCTCTCTATCAATGGGTTTAAGTAGGGCCTGATTTTCTTCTTCAAAGATAATAGAGGGTATGACAACAAGAACTTATTTTTGAGCCTCTTCATATTGCACCATACTTTCCTTAAACAATTTAGAAAAATAATTTATTGAATGGAAATACATACCTGAAATTGTATCAAAAGAGTGCCCGTTCTCATCTTGAAGATTTTTCATCTTGTTCGTCTGTCTCCTAGCACAAGAAACTCAATGAAAAAAATTGGTGTTTGTATCACCTTCTAATAACCAAGTGGTTCTTGCTTCCTATTTCTAGTAGATCTCCTCTTGGTTGTCAATATCCTCAACTACTTTAGCAATGCATCATCCTCTTCTTTGAGTTGCTTTGTAATTGTCCCTTCCCTAAAGTACTTTTGAACATTGTCCCATCTAGCTAAAATTGGAGATCTTGGAACCTAGAAGTATGTCTTCTTAGCTTAATACCATTGTTTTAGTTCATCCTTGACATAATGAAGCTATTTGTGGAATATAAACATTGTTGTCCCATATCTCGGGTATCCATCTCCCCACAACTATGGAAGTTTCTTTTGAAGTTCCTCTTTTTTAACCAACAATTTTAAAATTTGAATGTTACCATATCTTAATCCCCTTTCCTAAAGAATAGAGAAATGATCCAAAACTAGATCTTCCAAAATCTAAAATTTTAGATTCTATTTCACAAATGCCTCCTTTGAAATAAAGTAACGGTCTAACTTTACTTTTCTACTATGTGAACCCCTCCTCTTATTAGTCTTAGTATAGTTGATTTAAAGATATTTAATATCCACCAAGTGTAATGCATAGACTTGGGCAATCATAATTCGATCCCCTAGATCCAAAATTGTGATTACCCTTTCTTGATCTCTACATGATAATTTAGCATTAAAATCCCCAACAACAATCTAGTCTAACTCCTCCCTTGAGACTCTCATATTATGCACCACTTTCCATTGATGAATTTGACCATCTAGGTTTTGAGCCCTATAAATATTGTTGAGCAAGGTGCAGCAAAAGAATTGCAAAAGTATTGTCATTGTTGTCAACACAGTCAGATTGATGCAGTTGATGCAGTTCAGAGGTCAGTCAGATCAAGTGCAGAAAGTTTCAAGGAAAATAGAAGTGACCCAGATTCAAAAACTGGAAAAAAGAGACAAGGAAGAAAACTGTCGCGATATCGCGACATGTTTTCTGTCACGATTTCGCGACATGGTCGAGGAGAGAGAAGGCGCAGCCGAAAATGTCGCGATTTCGCGACATGTCGAGTTTTCATTGAGGAGAGAGAAAATGTGTCGCGATTTCGCGACAAAAAGTAGGAGAGAGAAAATGCACGCCAAATTGTCACGATTTCGCGACATGTCCGAGGAGAGAGAAGATGCGAGCAAAACTGTCGTGATATCGCGACATGGCAGAGGAGAGAGAAAGTGAAAGCTAAACTGTCACGATTTCGCGACATGCTGGCAGAGAAGGAAACAAAGGTGTAGCGATATCGCTACATGTTGAAATGAATGGAAACAAAGGTGTAGCGATATCGCTGCATGATGAAAATACATGGAACTAAGGTGTAGCGATTTCGCTACGTGTTGAAACAAAGAGAAACTAAGGTGTAGCGATTTCGCTACATGTTGAAACAAAGAGAAACTAAGGTGTAGCGATGGCGCTACATGTTGAAACAAAGGGAAACTAAGGTGTAGCGATTTCGCTACCATTCAAAGTTGCAAAAATTAAAGATGTAACAAGTCAAAAGCACAAGGCACAAAGTTGTAGCGATTTCGCTACTGCATGGAGCAAAGAGCGTACGGAAGCCAGAAGCATCACGATTTCACGACAAGAAGGATGATGACGTCAGCAAGAGCCGAAAGCGTCACGATTTCGCGACATGTTCCATTTTCGCTGGAGTTTGCAAGCAAAGCTGTACGGAAGAGCAAAGCGTCACGATTTCGCGACATGTTCCATTTTCACTGGAGTTGGCAAGGAAAGTTGTACGGAAGAGCAAAGTGTCACGATTTCGCGACATGTTCCATTTTCGCTGGAGTTGGCAAGGAGAGTTGTACGGAAGAACAAAGTGTCACGATTTCGCGACATGTTCCTTTTTCGCTGGAGTTGGCAAGGAGAGTTGTACGGAAGCCGAAAGTGTCACGATTTCGTGACAAGCAGGATGATGACGTCAGCAAAGTTGAAAAGTGTCACGATTTCACGACAGGATGAAAGGAAAGCTGTTGGAAGCCGAAAGCGTCGCGATTTCACGACAACATTGATGATGACGTCAGCAAAGTTGAAAAGTGTCACGATTTCACGACAGGATGAAAGGAAAGTTGTTGGAAGCCGAAAGCGTCGTGATTTCGCGACAACATTGAGGATGACGTAAGCAAAGTTGAAAAGTGTCGCGATATCGCGACAAGATGCAGGGAAAGCTTCCAGAAGCCAAAAGCGTCATGATTTCACGACATGCTTGAGGATGACGTCAACAAAAGTTCAAAGTGTCGCGATATCGCGACAAGATGCAGGGAAAGCTTTCAAGGCCAAAATGGTCGTGATTTCGCGACAACCTTCAGGGTGACGTCAGCATAAGTTAAAAGTGTCACGATTTCGCGACAGGTAACAGTCTGGCAGGTAAAACCCGCAGGAGCATGCAAGGTGACACGTGTCGAAAAAGCAGATAGTTAAACGTTGACAGGTGTTGGACATGCAATGCAACAGCCAAACATGCATAATTGAAACGCATTCGAAAAGTCGAATATGAAGGATAATAAAAGCATTCGAAAGGTCGTATTTGCAGGCATTCTAACAGACGTATTTGAAGCATACAGAAAAGTCGAACATGAAGAATCGAAAAGCTTTCAAAGAATCACATATGGAATTTCGAAAAAGCATTCGAAAAGCCGTATTCAAAGAAATTGAACAGTCGAAGTGCATGAAACAAAATTGTCGTACTGCATGGTTTCAAAAGACGTATTGCAGGGTTTCGAACAGTCAAAGTGCATGGAACCGAATAGCCGTATTGCATGGATTCGAACAGTCAGAGTATGTGATTCGATTGCATGCAGAATTGAAAGGTTATAAAAGAATAATCGTACAGAGAAGATGTTGCTGCTGTTAGAGAGAAATTGCTGTAAAAGGAGAGTTAGAAAAGAATCAAGAGAAAAATAAGCAGAGCCGTGAGAGTGTGCAGAGTTGAGTTAATTGCAGACCAGTCAGGGTCGTGCATAAAGTGAAGACATTTTTATGTCATTCTAAATTTATCAGAATTGCAGTCCAAGTTGGTGCTTGGTACTAGGAGTTGGTGCTCCATCTGATTGCAGAGAAAATTACAGGGGTTGGTGCTCCTTCCAGTTGGTGCTCGTTAAAGTGTTTGTAAAATTGATTTTGCAAAGACTGGATTTGGATTGGAGTCCAAGCAGTCATTTTTGAGGAGTAGCCAAATTGGTGAACCTCGGTATATTGAGTGTTGTGGTGTGCTCTCTTGTTCAAGTTGTTTTTCAGTTGTCAAGTTCTCTTTATTTCATATTAAATGTTGTAGATATAAAAATTAATAGCTACACTGATTCACCCCCCTCTCGGTTGTCATTGTGTAATCATCAATTGGTATCAGAGCAAGGTTCCTTGTACAAGCTTAATCACCTAAGGAGATCTTGGAAGAAACAATGGCAGGTGGTGAAGGATTTTCATCCAACAAAGCTCCCTTATTTGATGGAACAAATTACACCTTCTGGAAACTCAGAATGCAAACATATCTGAGTGCATTGGGATACGATATTTGGGATTCTATAGATAGTGGATACACAAAGACCCACTACCCCTCCAACAGATACTGTCTGAGAAAAAGAAATTTGAAAACAACTCCAAAGCTAAGAATGCCATAATGTGTGGGCTTGTTGACAAGTGAACCGATAAGAGTCATGAGTTGTAAATTAGCAAAGGACATGTGGGATAAATCGAAGAGCATCCATGAAGGAGACAAGAAGATTAAGGAAGCAAAACCGCAAACTCATCGAGCACGGCTCGAAGCACCGCAAATGAAGGAAGATGAAAACATAGAAATTTATATGCCGAGAGTCAACGGAATTATTAATGCAATCGGAGGACTCGGTGAAGAAATTGATGATGCACTTGTTGTGAAAAAGGTTCTCGTAACACTTCACAAAATATTTAACTCCAAAGTCTCTGCAATAGAAGAGGCAAAAGATCTAAACAACTTCAGGATGGATGAGTTGCATGGTTCCCTCGACAAGATATGAAATGAGAATAGGACAAACCAAGTCTACAGACAGAGAAGCAACTTTTAAAGCACACAAGAATGTAAAAGCCGAACATGAATCTGAGGATGAAGGAACACTGGATGAAACAGAAGCCAATTTTGTTCGAAAACTCACAAAAGGAAAAGGAAAATATAGAGGGAAGCTACCTTTTAAATGCTTCAATTGTGGAGGAGTCGGTCATTTTGCAGCCAAATGTCCAATGCAGGAGAGAACCAAAAATGGTGAAGGTTCACACCAAGAAAAAGGTGACTGGAAGAAGAAACAAAATTTCAGAAAGAACAACTTCAAGAAGAAAAGCTTCATAACCAAGAATGTCAGCAGTTTTGAAGAAAGCACAGATGAGGAGTCTGAAGAAGAAGGAGGTGAAGCTCTGTTCATGGCACTTGAAGAAGAAAGAACAGAGGAAAATCAGGAAGGTGATGAAAATTCCAAGGATGAAGCTGAAGTGTATTTGGAAGGAGAATTGGTTGCCGCACTTGAAGAGTTGAGTGCAGAAAGGAAGAAGAATAAAATTTTTTCAAAGAAATTAGAGAATGCCACAGACATAATAAACAATCTAAAAATACGGACAGAGGAATTCAAGAAAATGTCTGAAGTTCTTGATGAACAATTAACTGTAAAGACAGTTGAATGCAGCAAGCTAGAGGAAGACATTGTTAAGTTAAGGATGCAGTTAGAGGAGATGAATAGAAAATTGAACTGTTTTCATAAGTTTGAAGAAAGTACTCGTAAAGTCGGATAAAATGTTAAATAACCAAAGGCCTTCCGGCATCAAATTTGGTTTAGGCTTTGATGAAGGAGAATCTTCAAAGGATTCAAAGAACTTGAATATAGAACCCACAAAGAAAGAAGAAAAGATCGAGGTTGAACCCGAAAAACAAAAATAATGCAAAAGAAAACAATAATGCCACATTCAAGAAGAATACTGACAAATATGGATTCACAAAAGTCACACATCCGAGGAGGAGAAGAGTCATGGCTCCTACTTCAAACCGGCAAAGACTAGCACCTAGGTTTAATCATGCATTTTCTGGTTATTGTTTTAAATGCAATGCTTATGGCCATAAGATTTCGGATTGCAGTGCATAATGTATCTCAAAGGAATTTTACCAAGTAGAAATGTTTTTTCTCCTTTAATGAATTATGCAGTTGAATGTTATAATTGTCATAATTTTGGACATATTGCTAGAAACTGCGTAAGCACTTTTGCATCAAATAATTATCGTGGTAGAAAATCTCAGCCAAGTGGGTTGAAACAAAACCAGAAATTTCCTGAAAAACAGTGCACATGCTAATGAAAGGACAAAGGCAAAACAAATAGCAAAATCTGCTATCAAACCGTAATGGAAAGAAAAGGAATCTTTGATTGTCCAGATCGCTTTTAAAGCTCATAACAAATCAGCACCTTGGATACTTGACAATGGTTGTTCCCAGTCACATGACAGGTGACAAGCAAAAGTTTGAGAATTTACAGAATTATGAAGGTGGTTCTGTGAAATTTGGAAATAATGATGGAGCAAAGATTGTTGGAAAGGGATCAGTCAAGATCAGTGATGGCAATATAAAATCAAAAGAAGTCTTGTTTGTAATTGGCCTAAAGCATAACTTGCTAAGTGTAAGTCAAATATGTGACAGAGGTCATGATGTAATCTTCAAGAAGGAGGGCCGTGAAGTAAGAAAGACAAAAAATGGAAAGTTAATAGCCACTGGATCGAGAACTTCAGGAAATCAGTATACACTTTCGAAACTACGGAAGGAACATGCTTGATGGGACAGGAAGATGAAAACCGGCTATGGCACAAGAGGCTTGGGCATATTAGTTTTGACAATCTGGCAAAAATCAGTTCAAAAAGAGCAGTTAGAGATATACCAAACATTGGCAAACCTGTAAATAGCATCTGTGAGTCATGCCAAAAGGGAAAACAAACCAGAGCCACTTTCAAAGCAAAAGAATACTTCACTAGCAAGCCATTAGAACTAATTCACACTGATCTATGTGGACCCATGAGAACTGAAAGCATAAATGGACACAAATATTTTATGCTATGTATAGATGACTACTCAAGAATGACATGGGTACTATTTCTGAAACTCAAGTCAGAAGCCCTTGAAATGTTTAAAACCTTCAAAAATCTTGTTGAGAATCAATCAGAAAAAGAATTAAATGCCTAAGATCAGACAAGGGAGGAAAGTTTATCTTCGAAGAATTTGCAGAATACTGTCAAAAACATGGGATAAGAAGACAATTTTCAGTAGCTAGGACACCTCAACAGAATGGTGTTATAGAAAGGAAGAATAGAACAGTGCAGGAAATGGCAAGGACAATGTCTGCAGAAAACAAAATAGCTGATGATTTTGGAAAGAGGCAGTTCATACTGTAGTTTACATTCAAAATAGGTGCATGCTGAGACCACATGAAAGCAAAATAGCTTATGAGTTGTGGTTTGGCAGAAAGGCAACAGCAAGACATTTCAAAGTATTTGGCAGCAAGTGCTACATAAAACGGACTGAAGATAACCTCGATAAATTTGAAGATAGAGCTGATGAAGGTATCTTTCTCGGTTACTCAACAAAAAGCAAGGCATACACATGTTACAACAAGAAGTTGAAGAAAATTGTTGAAAGTGCTGATGTAAAAGTTGATGAAGGTAGAGAACAAGAAACTACTTATCAAGAAAACTACCCTATGTATGAAGAAGTCATTGAAGGTGATGATGAAAAAGAAACAGAGAAGAATCAGAAAATTGATCCAGATAGTGTAAAAACTGAATCTGAAGAAGAAGAAAACAGGAAATTTAAAACAGGCAACTGGTAGAAAAATCATCCAAGTGAACAGATTATTGGGGATCCCACAGATGGTATTCAAACAAGAAGAACAGCAGTGAGGAACTATTCTCTGTTATCTAGTATTGAACCTAAAAATGTTGCCGAAGCAAGCACTGATGAAAGTTGGATGAAGGCAATCAATGAAGAACTAGATCGGATAGAGAAAAACAATACCTGGGAATTAGTACCTAGACCAACAAATAAAAACATAATTGGCACTAAATGGGTTTTTAGAAATAAATTGAATGAAGATGGGCAGGTTGTCAGAAATAAGGCAAGATTGGTATGTAAAGGCTATGCTCAGGTTGAAGGCATTGATTTTGAAGAAACTTTTGCACCAGTAGCCAGACTAGAGGCAATCAGAATGTTTCTGGCATTAGCAGTTCATAAAAACTTCAAAGTATATCAAATGGATGTAAAATCAGCATTTTTGAATGGAAAACTAGAAGAAGAGGTTTACATTGAACAACCCGATGGCTTCCAACTTGGTGAAAATCCAGATTTTGTTTGCAGGTTAAAGAAAGCTTTATATGGATTAAAATAGGCACCCGGAGCATGGTATGCAAGGTCGGATAATTATCTAATTAAACAAGGGTTTAAGAAAGGTTTGGTGGATAGCAACTTATATGTCAAAACAGAGAAGGGTCATCTTATTGTTCTTGTTGTTTATGTAGATGACATAATATTTGGCAAGCAAGATGGATGAATACTGCAAAGACATATCAATTAAAATGAAAAAAGAATTTGAGATGTCAATGATTGGTGAACTTTCTTATTTCTTAGGTCTGCAGGTCAATCAAAATGAAAAAGGCATTTTTATTTCTCAAGTTAAATATGTAAAAGAAATGCTGAAAAAGTTCACAATGGAAGACAGAAAACCGGTCAGCACTCCCATGA
Source organism: Wollemia nobilis (assembly GCA_028583015.1). Classification (NCBI taxonomy): domain Eukaryota; kingdom Viridiplantae; phylum Streptophyta; class Pinopsida; order Araucariales; family Araucariaceae; genus Wollemia; species Wollemia nobilis. The sequence continues at coordinate 455,336 of JAQPPZ010016980.1, read as the reverse complement.
CAACAGGTCGCAAGTTGAGCAAGGATGATAAATCCCCAGATGTAGATCAAACAATGTACAGGTCTATGATTGGAAGCCTGCTGTATTTAATAGCCACTAGACCAGATATATTACAAGCAGTATGTATGGTTGCAAGATTTCAGGCCAGTCCCAAAGAAACTCATGTAACAGCTGTAAAGAGGATTTTCAGATATCTCAAGGGCACTATGGATTATGGGTTGTGGTACCCAAAAGGTAAATATTTCACTTTGATTGCATATTCTGATGCAGATTGGGCAGGATGTATTGATGACATAAAGAGCACAAGTGGAGGAGCATTTTATCTTGGTGACAGGCTGGTAGCATGGCACAGCAAGAAACAAGAATCGAGATCTCTATCCACTCGCAGAGGCAGAATACATTGCAAGCAACAACATGTCGTACTCAGATATTATGGATGAGACAAACGTTGAAAGATCTTGGTATTCATTTCAATGAACCAATTTCAATTAAATGTGATAACACTAGTGCTATCAACATATCCAAGAATCCAATGAATGCATTCAAGAACCAAACATATTGCAATCCGATATCATTTCTTGAAGGATAAAGTTGCAGAAGGAGAGGTTAAATTGGATTTTGTTCCAACTACAGAGCAAGTAGCTGATATATTCACAAAACCTTTGCCTAAGGAAGTATTTGAATACCTTCGGAAGAAGTTGGGAGTAGTCACACCACCCAAGCACTGACTAGCTATGGGAAACACATTCTCAGGGGGAGCATTCAAACTTTTTAAGTCTGAGAATGTTGTGCATAGACTCAGGGGGAGTCTACAGAAGCCCTTTGGTATTATTGGCAAAGGGGGGAGAAGAAATTAAGCAAGGTTGCAGTGTGTTGCCAACAATTCCAAAGGGGGAGATTGTTGAGCAAGGTGCAGCAAAAGAATTGCAAAAGTATTGTCATTGTTGTCAACACAATCGATTGATGCGATTGATGCAGTTCAGAGGTCAGTCAGATCAAGTGCAAAAAGTTTCAAGGAAAACAGAAGTGACCCAGATTTCGAAACTGGCAAAAAGAGACAAGGAAGAAAACTGTCGCGATATCGCGACATGTTTTCTGTCGCGATTTCGCGACATGGTCGAGGAGAGAGAAGGCGCAGCCGAAAATGTCACGATTTCGCGACATGTCGAGTTTTCGTTGAGGAGAGAGAAAATGTGTCGCGATTTCACGACAAAAAGTAGGAGAGAGAAAATGCACGCCAAATTGTCACGATTTCGCGACATGTCCGAGGAGAGAGAAGATGCGAGCAAAACTGTCGCGATATCGCGACATGGCAGAGGAGAGAGAAAGTGAAAGCTAAACTGTCACGATTTCACGACATGCTGGCAGAGAAGGAAACAAAGGTGTAGCGATATCGCTACATGTTGAAATGAATGGAAACAAAGGTGTAGCGATATCGCTGCATGATGAAAATACATGGAACTAAGGTGTAGCGATTTCGCTACGTGTTGAAACAAAGAGAAACTAAGGTGTAGCGATTTCGCTACATGTTGAAACAAAGAGAAACTAAGGTGTAGCGATGGCGCTACATGTTGAAACAAAGGGAAACTAAGGTGTAGCGATTTCGCTACCATTCAAAGTTGCAAAAATTAAAGATGTAACAAGTCAAAAGCACAAGGCACAAAGTTGTAGCGATTTCGCTACTGCATGGAGCAAAGAGCGTACGGAAGCCAGAAGCGTCGCGATTTCGCGACAAGAAGGATGATGACGTCAGCAAGAGCCGGAAGCGTCACGATTTCGCGACATGTTCCATTTTCGCTGGAGTTTGCAAGCAAAGCTGTACGGAAGAGCAAAGCGTCACGATTTCGCGACATGTTCCATTTTCGCTGGAGTTGGCAAGGAGAGTTGTACGAAAGAGCAAAGTGTCACGATTTCGTGACATGTTCCATTTTTGCTGGAGTTGGCAAGGAGAGTTGTACGGAAGAACAAAGTGTCACGATTTCGCGACATGTTCCTTTTTCGTTGTTGGCAAAGAAGAGTGTACGGAAGCCGAAAGTGTCACGATTTCGCGACAAGCAGGATGATGACGTCAGCAAAGTTGAAAAGTGTCACGATTTCATGACAGGATGAAAGGAAAGTTGCTGGAAGCCGAAAGCGTCGCGATTTCGCGACAGCATTGATGATGACGTCAGCAAAGTTGAAAAGTGTCACGATTTCGCGACAGGATGAAAGGAAAGTCGCTGGAAGCCGAAAGCGTCGCGATTTCACGACAGCATTGATGATGACGTCGAGCAAAGTTGAAAAGTGTCGCGATATCGCGACAAGATGCAGGGAAAGTCTGTTGGAGAGCCAAAAGCGTCACGATTTCGCGACATGCTTAAGGATGACGTCAACAAAGTTTCAAAGTGTCGCGATATCGCGACAAGATGCAGGGAAAGCTTCCAAGAGCCAAAATTGTCGTGATTTCGCGACAACCTTCAGGGTGACGTCAGCATAAGTTAAAAGTGTCACGATATCGTGACAGGTAACAGTCTGGCAGGTAAAACCCGTAGGAGCATGCAAGGTGACACGTGTCAGAAAAAGCAGACAGTTAAACGTTGACAAGTGTTGGACATGCAATGCAACAGCCAAACATGCATAATTGAAACGCATTCGAAAAGCCGAATATGAAGGATAATAAAAGCATTCGAAAGGTCGAATTTGCAAGCATTCTAACAGACGTATTTGAAGCATACAGAAAAGTCGAACATGAAGAATCGAAAAGCTTTCGAAGAATCACATATGGAATTTCGAAAAAGCATTCGAAAAGCCGTATTCGAAGAAATTGAACAGTCGAAGTGCATGAAACAAAATTGCCGTACTGCATGGTTTCAAAAGACGTATTGCAGGGTTTCGAACAATCGAAGTGCATGGAACCGAACAGCCGTATTGCATGGATTCAAACAGTCAGAGTATGTGATTCGATTGCATGCAGAATTGAAAGGTTATAAAAGAATAATCGTACAGAGAAGATGTTGCTGCTGTTAGAGAGAAATTGCTGTAAAAGGAGAGTTAGAAAAGAATCAAGAGAAAAATAAGCAGAGCCGTGAGAGTGTGTAGAGTTGGGTTAATTGCAGACCAGTCAGGGTCGTGCATAAAGTGAAGACATTTTTATGTCATTCTAAATTTATCAAAATTGCAGTCCAAGTTGGTGCTTGGTACTAGGAGTTGGTGCTCCATCTGTTGCAGCAGAAAATTACAGGGGTTGGTGCTCCTTCCAGTTGGTGCTGGTAAAGTGTTTGTAAAATTGATTTTGCAAAGACTGGATTTGGATTGGAGTCCAAGCAGTCATTTTTGAGGAGTAGCCAAATTGGTGAACCTCGGTATATTGAGTGTTGTGGTGTGCTCTCTTGTTCAAGTTGTTTTTCAGTTGTCAAGTTCTCTTTATTTCATATTAAATGTTGTAGATATAAAAATTAATAGCTACACTGATTCACCCCCCCCTCTCAGTGTCATTGTGTAATCATCAAAAATTTATGATTAAAACCTACTCAATTATCACATTGTTCCTAAAATATGATGTGAGAACACCCGTGCAAGCTATATGTTCTATTGTTGTACATTCAAGAGATTTCCAAAAGGTAACTATCCCCCCTAAGGCCCCTTGGGAAGCCACTTCCATATAACCAACACCCCTGCAAAGTCTATTTATTGTTTTATACATAAGATACAATGATATTTTTATCTCTTGGATAAGCAAAAATTATGTTTTACTTTTTTTCAAGTCTTCAAATAACAGATTGATGGATTCTACTATTTAAAACCCTAATATTCCATGATTGTATAATCATTGATTACCTTTAGACCAATAATATTTTGTTGGTCTCACCAATCCCCTAGTGATCAGTTTGTCTCCTTGAACTACTATTAATTCCTTATTTGATTTTATACCCACTCCTTGAGAGCTAATATTCTTTGATCTCTTTTCCACTTGAGTTATCCCTAGAGTTGGTTTTTCTATGTTCTTTTCTACTATACCCATAATGACATCCTTAATTTTTGGATGCTCTTGTTTATGCACTATAAATACCCTTGTAATATCTAATTTTGGTAACTCACTGCACTCTATTACCTGCTCTAGGATAGGTGGAGGTGAAAGAGAGGCTTGAGCATGGCTGATATTGTTTTCATTATTCCCATCCACTCATTCCATGAATTGTTCTTCTTCCTGGTCCACTAGTGTCTTGAATATCTCATACCTATTTGAGGGCTTGAGTTGGGTTTTCTCTATGTCAACTTTTTTCTTTTTTCTTCTCATTATTTTGGGCTATTCAAAACCATAGCCTGTGCTTCTCCACCCTCAGAACTATTGGTTGTTTCTTTGTTTACTGTTGACTTATCCTCCTTAGGAAAAATTGATATTCCTATAGGAGCCTCCATTTTTGTGTTCATATTTTTGGGCAAGACCAAGCCAAATACCCATATTTGTGGTAAACTCTACACCTGAAGGGCAACACCTCATAATCCAGTTGTCGAATCCAATATATGGTTGCAAGTTTGAGTTCAACCTCTACCAACAAAGGTTAGTTGAGATCCATTTCCATGTATAATCTATCATAAATTGTTGTTTTTCCTTCCATTGTGTCTCTAGAAACACCCAAATATCTTCCAAGGGAATTACCAATGATTTCCAATACCTACTAACTTCAAGATTCCATTGGAAGTGCATACAAATGGATTCAAACCAAGACAATAGTGGGTTCAATTTAGGGATAACCCACTCTCCAAGGCTGAAAAAATTATCTTCTCGAACCATGATTCCTCTTTTCCAATTTGAAAGCCCTATTTATATCAGCAAGTAAGGAAAACCTAACAATAAAATATCCATTACAAATAAACCACAAGGAATACATCAAGAGAATTCCCAAATTTTTCAAACCCAAGAATGCAAAAAATTCATTGTAGGGCAAACATCCATGAATTTACATATCATATCGTGCTTGGCTCTATATAAGAATTTCTTCTACCATCCTTTGCTCAATGATAATATTTGGTATTGATTCTAATTTTGGCAAGCATCCATTGACTCTTTGAGATTTTGATATTTTTTCTAGTAGTCGTAAAGACCATTTTTAACGCTATTTTTTGTGCTTCTTTAGTCTCTATTGAAGATTTTTCCTTCAAAAAAATTGTAAAAGAAATTTATCTCTCTAAAAGAGGATTTGAAGGTGTCCCCATTGGGCCCTCCTAGGGCAACAATCTTGTCTTCAATCCCCAACAACCAAAAAGTACTTCATCTACCCAACTGACACCCTAGTTTTCTTTTCCAGAGCTCCAATATTTTAATCATTATGTTAATGATAAAAGTTTTTAATTTTCAATTAAATAATAATAGTAAAATTTGAATGGATCATGCGAAGTAGTTATATGTTTTAAGAGTGATTCATATATAGTTTTGAGTAAGAAATTTTTTTCTTAATTTTATACATTGTTGTTTCTTGTAACATATATATTTTTAATATGGAATTTCATTATACCCAATATTTTTTAAAGAAAATTTTGTTTTATTTTTATGGTTGCATATAATTGAAAATACCCCACCCATATTACTTGGTCATCCTATAATAATATTATAATAGCTTAAAATTTATGCATTATTGTGTTTGACGCATGAGCGATACCTTATAGCTGAAAGTCCTTGGGTTTTCATCTAGAAGACCCAATTTCAAAACCTAGTATGAAGGGACTAGGACCCCTCATAAAAACCCATGTAAACTTAAAATTTTCCCTTATGTATAAAAAAAATTAAGGGGGTCTCTTACTAAAAGTGGAGGAATTTAATCGTACTTTTTTTAATAGGTTATATGTGGATTCTATTGGGGGCCACTCCCATAAAAATACCAAAATATTACATTTGTTGTAGCATACATTTTTATCAAAAAAAAATCATTTCTTTTTCTCTTAAATATATTCATCAACATCCTCGAAGTGTTATGTTTTTGCAATCAACTGTTTGATATCATTTTGATTAAGATATAAAATCTCACATGGCTAGTTGCCTTCTAAAATTTGAATTTCATCAGGATGAAGATCAACACCATACTTCACTAATTTATTTGCTACTAGATTTCCTTCTCTATAAATATGCTCAGAGTGCTAGGATATTGCCTCTAGTAATAGATGATCAATATCAACAATAATATTATTTTTTATCCAGTCTCTACATCCATTTTTGTTAATAGCATTGATGATAATTTTTGAGTCGTCCTCAATTGAAATATGATTCCATAATTTTTCTATTGCAATTTTAATCCTTTAAGAAGTGCTCTAACATATACATGGTTTTTAGTTGAAGTTCCATATGATTCTAAAATAGTGAGGAGAAGTTTACCTTTATTATTTCTAAAAACACCACCTCCACTAGCTTTTCTTGGATTTCATTTAGAAGCATCATCAGAATTAATTTTGATAAACCTTGGACATTTCTATTTTACCATAGATCGAATTAGATCCTTTGTTTTAATTTTGTTGTCATAGATGACTCTTCCATGTATGTTCAAATCCAGGGTTATGTATAGCAGCTATTTATCGCCAAATCGGCTAAAATTAAGATTTTCAAAATTTGGAATTGGCTAATATATGGGACGCTTGACCAGGATCCATTCGCCAAAAATGTTTGGGTGCAATTCTTTTTGGGTTGATTCGCCCCAATTTTATAATAATTTGACCATTTTAAGTTTAAATTTTCAACATTGCCTCTAATAATAGTGAACCTTCTACATGTGTTTGGACACTATTCACCTAGATTTTGAAATTGATTCACCAAATTTTTATAAATACATTTTGGGACTGACCTCTTATGCATAACCATGTTTAAATTTTGTATCCAAGTTATTAGCACCTCTTTTTTTGCAACTGAGACTTTCTATGATGAGAACCATATTTGTAGACATTATGCAAGAGGGGCACTAATACCATTCCAAAATCGGGCATGATTTTGATATTTATTTAAAAAAAAAAATTATTCCTTTAAATGCATAAATTCCAAAAAATAATGGTAGGGTCAATCCTCCAAATAATACATAATGCTTTAGCTTTTAAATAATTTATCCAATATTTTATCAACTTTTTCAATGTTAATGGAGCTACCCAATGTAATTTCATATATTTTTTTAAATTAACCTCAAATGGTGAGCAAATGGACAATGAAGAAGTAAATGGTCTAACATTTCTAAATTCTTCTCACACAAGGCACATTTGAAGGGTCCAAAATATCATCTTCTTTGTAGAATATATCCTATAAGAATATTACTTTGAACTACTAACGAAAGATATATTGAGGCCTTAGGGAGAGCCTCTAATGACCAAACGTTCTTCCAAGAAAAATATTTGGGAGAAGAAAATTTTATTTTTTCAAAATTCTCATATCCCAATTTGACCTAGTATCCACGATCCTTTGATAAATTATAAACCAACTCATCCTTTTGTGTGAAAATAGGTAAATAAAATTCTTAAAGCATATTTTGAGTTTCGTTTACTATTTGTTTGAGTTCCTCTCCTTCAATCAGGTTACTAAAATAAATCTATGATTTAGAATTTTTGTTCATAATAGTATAATCTTTGACCTTTGGACCTTTACATGCTAGGTATGCTTGAGCCAATGGTTTCCATTTTAATTTATAAATAAGAGGATAAGGCTTCAACCAAGAATCAAACCAAAAATTTGCATATCTCCCATCATTTATTGACCACATAATATATTTATTTATCAATTTCAAACTCTCTTAAATGAAGTTCCATGTTGATGACACTTTAGGTAGAGTTCTTTCCCTAAACAATTTCATTACATCAAGAGAACTGTTGGCAGTTTTGATATCTTGCCACATGATTTTTGTTGAAATTTTTTTGATAGTTTTAATTTAAAAGTGGTAAAATATAATGAATAATGTTCCTTATTTCCTTCAATTTATATTGTACTGATTAATTTTGGTTTTAATCCTCTTTCTTTAATTTTCATGGACTTTGTGCCATGAAATGATGGGGTTTAAGGTAAAATTAATGTTAATATTACATCTAAAATGGAACAATCGAAGAAATACTATTAACAATTTTCCAGCATTGACAAGATTGGTTTGAAATGGGAGCACCAAATTTTTAAAATAATTTCATCATGTTTTCGGGCAAAACACATCAGTGGATGTTAACAGATATCCCTAAAATGGGTTTAAAAATACTAGAAGTCATGGCGTATAAAAGTTCTAACAACCAATGCGCTTTCACCCCAAGTGAGGTGTAAAGAAATTTGTCGCCTCTCCTTGGGGTAAAACATATCTATTTTCACAGACTACAAGGCAGGTCAAATAAGTGGTCAATAGTGCTTTCATCACAAAGAAGAGACGAAAACCCCATTTGCCTCTTGGTAAGGTGAACATTGTTTGAAAGAAAGGGACAAAGAAACAAAGTAAAGGGTCAAGGATATGTTGAAAATTCAAACAAAATTTTGCCCTAGAGAAGAGGTGAAAAGCCCTTTCACCCCTCATTGGGGTGAAACTACATTTCGAAAGGTAAAACTAGTGGGTCCGTTATCAAGCAGAAAAGGCAAAATCATAGCAATTTTTGAAAAGCACAAGTGAAGTACCTTAGTTGAAAACCCATAGCACAAGGTAGAAAGGTGCATGGGATCCGGTTTCAAAAATCATGGAACGCAATAACTCACAACACTTTCACCATAGGTGAGGGACGAAAGTCCCATTCACCTCTCCTTGGGGTGAATGTATTTTAAAAGAAGGAAAAAACAATATGAATTGCCAAGCCAGCATGGTTGAAAAGTCAAGAAAGATTTTATCCCAAGTGAGGTGCGATACTCTCTTTCACCCCTCCTTAGGGTGACAACACATTGCAAAGGCATCCGAAAGCACGTTATGGGTCTCACGTGTAAAAGAAATATTTAAAAGAGTTTCACCCCAAATGTGGGGTGAAAGCTTCATGTGCCTCTCTTTGGGAAGAACAATATTTTGAATGAAAGACATCCTGTGGTAGTTAAATACAAGAATGATCAATGATATTTTCACCCCAAGAGAGGGGTGAGACTCTCATTCGCACCTTCTTGAGGCAAAATGATGTAGAGTCAGTTCAATGTGCTAAAAGTGAACACAAAGGTGTACGATGGGTGATTTTCAAAGCCAACCAAATAAAAAGTCTTGGCTGGCAGAGTAAAGAAGAATTTTTTAGCATGAGATATATGATAAAATGAAAAAAATGCATAGGGAATTTTTTCCCATACTTGCTCCAAGAAGAATTGTTGTCACATATTTGGGTGAACTGATTTCAAGCATAAAAAATGACTTTTCAAAGGCGCCTAGACCCAAAAAATGATGAAAATTTAATGATTGAGGCGAAGGAGACTTTGTTTACTGGTTTCATGCTGGAAAGGGTGAAGGATTAAATTCTACAAGATTTTCATAATTTCCAAAGGCGTCTCCTATCATTTTCACCTCTTTTCAAAATAGTTTCAATATCTGGTATATATTCTGGGTGAACCTAGATCTCCAAAGCACAAAGGTCACCAAAATTCAATGACCAATTTCCCTATTTTCCTCTATTTTCAACACGTTCCAATGCACTTGTGCCCAAGTTGATAAACCATTAAAGGTATTTTTCATCAAAGTTGGATCACTGTCGTCAAAAGAGAAATTTAGAGGAAACCCCTCTCATAGGTTCCTGATCTAGGGATATTTTGTCTTTTTACGTATTAAATTAAAGAGGTGAAAACCTCTATAAATACTAAATATTTTTATGTAACAAAAAAAGGATAGACACTCTGTAGAAAAACACTTCAATTTTTTTGCGTAAATAGAAGGGATCTGGATTCTGATTTTGTAAATGATTTCTATGTGTGATTTCTTTCTACTTTAATCATTTCTATTTTATATTCATATCTATTATCTGCTACGTTTAAATTTTTCTTTTGGATTTGAACACTACTGATGAAGGAGTGAGTACTAGAATGTAACTCTAGAAGTTGTCTCCATGAAATCATAAGTGGATTCTTTACCTTTTTTTTGTTCTATGTTGTTATAAATCTTGATTTGAATTCTTGCTACTCGTCTATCCCCAATCCTACATCTTATAGTCTGTGGCTATATTTCCCATTTCATATTTTATTTTTATTTATTTCCCTCAACTCTAAACTTAAAACCAATGTAGAAATAGTAAGGGAGCCAACCCTCTCTGTAGATTGGCTTAAAGGTCATTTCACTCCTTTAACCTTTTAATGTTGGTTGTGTCTAGGATGTACAAACATATATTTTGTATTTTAGGAAGATATTTGACCAATAGTTTTTGGCATGCCCGATGGGACTCATAAGTCTCATATTGAGCAATATATACAATATTAAGGTCTTGATGTTCACCTTTGTATTGTTAAGCTAGAACATTTGGTGACTTAGCTATACCCAGAAGCCTTCAAATGTGAAGTCGATGAAATATGTACTTCATGATCACAAGATCGAAGGCCAAAATTTTTGAAAAACCCATTGAGTTCTTTGAACTTGACACCCAAAAATTTGGAGAACACCCTAGACTAGTCACCCCACCCCATACATCAGTCACAACATCTTCACAGATATCTAGTGTATTTTCCATGCCTTCAAGTTTAGCTCATACTGCTACTAGTGTTCCTCCACCTCAAGCAAATCCTCTAGTTAATATGGCTCAGAATCCGCCACCACAGCCACCAAGGCAGTTTCCAGCATGGAATAGCTCAGGAGCTTTAAATATACAAGTACAAAACCTAGTCCCTTAATCAACATCGAGGGCTTTGCCTACCTATAATGGTATGGGTAAGACTACTTACGAGCATATCCAAGACGTGGCTTCTTTAGTGATAATTCACGATATCATAGATGAAGATATTATAGTAAGATTGCTTGTGTTGTCCCTTAGAGGGAATTTTTTGTATTAGTATCGATCCTTGCCACCTGCTACTATTACCACATGGGACTAGTTTGTAAAATTACTGATTAAGAATTTCCATGAGCAAGCTGATCCTTTTTCCTTGCTGCACCAATTTAGAAACATTCAAAGACATCCATAGGAGGAGATAGTGGATTTCAACATCAGGTTCACTAAAATTTGATAGAGAGTTACTGATGGTATTCAACCTACTCCTGAACAAGTAGCATTTTACTATCTTCAAGCCTTCAACTCTAACATTGGTATGGCCATATGATAAGCCAATATCAATATGTTTCTATATTTGTACACAGGAAAAAAAGGCTGAGGCATATCTAATTGCCATAGGTAAGCTACCTTCGAAGGTAAAAATGTTCATTCTTCCTAATCTTCCATAGCATCTATAATCTAGTGCATTTTCATAGCCTATGCCTTCTATGTATCTCGTTCCTTCATGGAGCATGGGTCCATCTCAAATTGTATCAGTTCCAATTCCGCAACTCTCTGCTCCAAACATTTTGCAATTACCTGTACCAGCTATTCCAAAGTTACCATCCCTGGTTCCATTCTTGGTAATATCATCCCCATAGATTCAATTGCCATTACCAGCTCTGCCACCACCCTCAAATCCTGATCTACAAGATAAAGTGTTGAAGGAGTTGCAGTCTATCAATTTGGCAATAAGGAAAATGTCAAATAAAACCACGACCATTAAGAAGAAGTAAGCTGAAGTAGATTTTTTATCAAGGAGATTCTAGATGCTACCAATTACTAGAGAACAACCAGCTTTAGTTAGCAAGGGTGTGTAAAGAAACACAACCGTTTTGGAAAATAAATAATCTAGTACATCAAAGCTAACATATTGGTGCTCTACCTATAATGATCCTCATGGCGAAGATACATGTATGCTTTTAGCATAAAGCTGTTTTGGTGGACAAATCAATATGATAACGAAATTTGATCATAATTTTATGGTCCCTTCCTTGGAGCAAGTTTCAATTCTTACAAGATCTAGGAAGAATTCTGTAACTGTTGAGCTAGTAGAAATGGAGCCACTAAAGATCCCCAATGAAAAATGGGATAGGCTAAAAAGACACAACCACAAGTGAAAGCATCTGGCATAATGACTAAACAGTAATATTTTATCTTTTTGAAATATATATTGCCCATGTGAGATCAAGAAACATTGTAGGAAAAGAACAAACCAAAAGAATACCTCAAGTAACCATCATTGACCAAGAACCAAAGGGTAGAATCTACTCAGCAATACCAAAACAAATATGATTCAACTAGTGAAGTGAAAGACTCCAGTACCACTTACTATAATATCATTGAAGAAATAAAGAGAATCCCTATGAAGGTGATTTTGTATGATGAATTCTGACTCCCTAGACATGTTGATCTATTGCAAGAGTCTCTCAAGTCTACAAAATATAAAAATAAAAGCCTCACTTAAATAGTGTTAGCACAGACACTAATAGATTCTGCCACTGGTAAGAATAGACCTCCCCCATTATACCTATCTCTCAGAATGGAAGGATGGATCATGCATAATTGCATGATTGATTTTGATTTGTATGGGATCCCAATCAAGAAAATGGGTGTGATTAAAGATATTCCCATTGTTCTGCACAACATTTCGTAGATCACTATCATTCAAGAAGTGGTGTTAGTTGATTTGTAACCATACTTTAGCATGTGCCCTTCAAGGGAATTTATAGCAAATCTAAAAGGATATCTTTATCTAGATTATTCACATTTGGAGATTCCTTTTAAGGGGAGGAGAATCAGGATCTATAATAAATAGCCTTCCACTTTTCACATAGAAATACTTGAAGAATAAGAAAACTCACATGCGTATTGAATATGATGACAAAAGAGGTGTAAGAAGTGGACTTGATGGAGGAAGCTCTTGGTGAGATCCATTTGGAGGATGATTTTTCATTGATGGATTTCAATGTAATGGTGGAGACTGATATTGGTTGTTACACCATAACCAAAACTGAACAGATTGAAGCAAAACATTCTAGCTCCTGGGACCTTGTCTCTGATTAGTTATGGAAGTCATATTTTGATGGTGCAAGATGGAAGAATGGTGCATGAGCCAGGATTTTTCTTGTTTCTTCTTTGAGATTATAGAAAACCTATTCATATCAGTTAAATTTTAGCTATACAAATAATACCATTGAATATGAAGCATTGTACATTGGTCTGAAGAAAGTAGAGAAATTGGGAATTAAACAGTTGCAGATATTTGGAGATTTCGAGCGTATCATCAATCAAACTACAAAAAAATGTGTTTCAAAGCAACATTATTTGAAGGCCTACCACAAAAAGGTATGGGATTTTTTTAAGTCTTTTACAATCCTAAATATTCAAGCGATTTTGCGAGAAAAAAAAAAGCACGTAAAAATCTTGACTTCCATTGGTGCTAATTTCTCTCTCGTAGAGAAAGTGGTCAGGAGACCCAAGATTGTGAGGGTAATTTATAGACCTTTGGTCCTAAATAAAAACCTCTATTGGCAGGTGTCTAATAGTGATTAATAGATAGTTAATTTCTTGATTAAGGAAGCTGCTAGTGCAGAAGAAAGAATACTGGTTGAGGAGGAAATGGAAGGGATGATTCAGTTGAAGAATAACCACATTCCTGGAGGACTAATTTTTCTTGTAAGTTTTTTTGATAAAAATGATAGAGGAGAGAAACACAAGATCAAGGTCAACATAAAGGAGTATAAGGAAATGCAGTTGGAACCTGATAAAGTCATCAAAGTTGGAACAAACTGTATGTCGAATGAGCTCAAGGATATTAAAAATCTGTGTTACAAATTTCTTGACATTGTTGCTTGGAGATATCATGATCTGAAAGGATATGATAAAAATATAATCCAACACACCATCAAGTTGTAGGAAGGGGTAAAACCTTTTATATATAAGTAGAGGCCTATTAATACAAATATTGAGGTGCTTATAAAAGAAGATCTGCTAAAAATACTTGAGGTAAAAATAATTTATCCTATCAAGCACTCAATGTGGGTGACAAATTTGGTTCCAATTTGGAAGAAGAATGGAGATATTTGTCTGTGCATGGACTTTCGTAATATGAACCAAGCATCTTTGAAAGATCACCATCCCCTACTATAGATTGATCAAATTCTTCACATAGTTACTAGAGCACAAATATTTACATTGCTTGATGGTTTCTTCGGCTATAACTAGATCTAGGTGAAGGACGAAGACCAAAACAAAATAGCATTTACTACAAAGTGGGGAACCTTCACATATCAAAGAATACCTTTTGCTCTTTCCAATGTTGGCACCACTTTTTAGAGAGCTATGGATGTCACCTTCAGTGAGTTTCTGAATTAAATTATTGTAATTTACCTTGATGATATGATTATTTTCTCACATCGCAGGGAAGATCATGTATCTCATTTGATACAAGTGTTCAAAAAGTATCGAGAGTTTGGTATTTCCATCAACCCAAAGAAATCCATTTTTGCTATCAAGGAGGGAAAAATCTTGGGACATGTCATTTCACAAGAATGGTTAGCCATTGATCTTACAAGAGCTAAAGCTCTCTTAAAATTGCCACTACTAGTCAATAAGAGAGACTTGAAATCATTCTTCGACCAAATCAACTTTATTTAGAAATTCATCATTGATTTCGCACAGGTAGTAAAGCCAATGACTGAAATCCTGAAGAAAAATGAAGACTTCAAGTGGACATAAAATAGGATATAGGCATTCCAAGAGATTAAGGAGAGAATCACCCAAGTGCTAGTATTAATTAATCTGGACTATTCGAAGGATTTTATCCTTTATGTAGTGGGCGAGCAGGAAAGTTACGTCGTTGTCCTCATGAAAAAGCAAGATGATAGGGATCAACAACCAATTGCTTTTCTTATCCAAGTCATTTCACCACACCAAGAAAAGTACAAATTTATTAGGAAGAAGGTGTATGTAGTCATGAAATTCTAAAGAAATTATGGCAGTTTATCTCACAGAGTAAGACAATCATCTATGTTATTCATCCATATATTAGGAATTTCATCATTCAAGGAGATATGGGTGATAAAAGAGTAGGTTGGGTCTCTAATATTTAGGAGTATTATGTGGAAATTCAGCCGACTAAATTAGTTCATGATCAGACACTCTGTCAAGAGCTGGCTAAGGGTGCAACTTCTTAGTCGCTAGTACCATTACATAATGAGGTTATCAGCGAGAGTAACTTTTTCAACCAGGTATCAGGCGATTGTGACTGAATAGAAGACCTTGTTGAATTCTTCACAACTGGAGTATGTCCCTCTCATCTCAACTTATCTTAAAGGTGAAGATTTAGATTATAGGTACTCGAGTACGTCTTGTTTCCAAGTGGGTTATTCCACAAAAATATAGACAGAGTACTCCTCAGATGTGTAAAAGAGTCAAAAAAGTAGAATATCTTGGAGGAGTTCCACTCTAGATTGTTTGGTGGACTTGAAGATCATTTGGGTTGGATATTTTTTGCCCATCCTCTTCACAAATACACAAAAAGTAAGTCAAAACTATGATAATTATCAGTGGTACATTGGCAGGAGTAAGAAGGCATATCTGCCTCTACATCCAATCTAGGTAGAAACTCCATTTCAGTAGTGGGACTTAGATTTTATTAGAGTCATTGATACTCATTCCTTTGTCGAGAATAAATATATTTTGATAGTAATAGACTACTTTACTCAGTGGACATAGGCTATCCCAACTAAGAAAGAAGACCAAGCAACAATCATTTCATTCCTTGTGGGGATGATTACCCGTTTTGGTGTGCTTTATGCCATTGTGACTGATAACGAGACTCCCTTAACTAGAGTAAATATTACTGAGTTCAAGAGTAGATATGAAATTTATTTGAAAGTATCTTCTAATTATTACCCATAGGGAAAGGGCTTAGTCGAGTCTACAAACAAGAATCTACTTCAAATACTAAAAAGAACACTTGGAAGCAATAAGAGAAGTTGGCACTTGCTGCTAGACCAAGCTCTCTGGGTGAATCACATATAAATGAAAAAAACAATTAAAACTTCCCCTTATTCCCTGGTGTATGGCAAGGAGGTAGTATTGCCTACCCATATTGAACTTTTGGTCCTCCAAACTTTGCAGTTGCTTGGTGATGAAGGTGATGAAATTGATTCTATGAGCATGAGATTTGAGCAGCTCTTGCAGCTCAAAAAAGAAAGAGAAAAAGCTTATAATTCTTTCATGGAGCATACTAGAACAAAATAGAAGTGGTTCGAAAAAAGATATTCAAAAGAACATTTAAGGTTGGCGACTTGGTGTTGAAGTGGAATTCAGATAAAGCAAAACCTGGAAAGCACCATAAATTCGACGTAATATGGGAAGGTCCATTTCAAGTCTTAGGGGTAACTTCGGCAAATGCATATCATCTCCAATACATGGATGGTTGGGATCTATCAATTTCAGTTAACGGTATTCACTTGAAGGCTTATTTTTAGTGACTGGTCAAAAACACCACTATGTAAATATGTACATATTTCTTTTTCCATAAGTATTTTTATGCTTTGAAAAAATATACATATTAAAAAAAAAAAAAAAACTGAACAAGGAAGAATCCACCAAGGAGATACCATGTCCCTCCCAAAAAATCATTTTCACCCCTTCTTCCTCAGAAATTCAATTTTGCCTTGAAAAATTATCCCGAAAATAATATTAAAGGTTTTGGACAAAATTAATTTAAGTTATTTTAATTGGAGCAAAGGAAAAGAAATAAAGAAAAGTTTTAAAAGTATTATTTTACTCCAATTAAAGTGTTGGAAATCAAATAATTTAAAATTAAAAAAAAAAGGAAGAAGGGAAGAGAAAGGAATTTTTTAAAATATTTTGCATGAGATTCAATTTATAAAAAAGAAAAAAAAGGGAGGGCAAAAATAAAACAAAAAGAAAATAAAAAGCAAATCTTACTACTCTAATTTAGAAGATTTTCTAAGAAAAGAAGATTAATTGAATTTTAAAAGTACTTTTTCTATAATTAGGGTGAAATTGAAAAGCGTTGATTTGCTTTAAAAATAGGAAAGCATGAAGACAAATCAAATAGGTTGAAGGTGCTTTCAGGAGCAAAAGGAGAAGAAGCACAGTGTACCACCCAAGTGATTTCTCTTACTGGATGTTTTTTTTCGCATGTGATGATTGTTTCAGTGCAAATAGACTTTTCCTCACGATTTTGGAGCACCCCAAGTAGAATGCTTTCACCCAGATTTTCTAAGAGCAACATTTTTTCATTTTTGAGGAGTAAAATCTCTCGGTCCTCTTGAAAGGCGTAGATTGAATTATTTGTGGAAGATCTATTTTTCAAAGCAGCCATTAGAAAGTCGATGCACATTGTTCGAGGGTTTATACGGTTGGGCATGACTTCTCAACTTGATTTTAGATGAATGAAGAATCAACAATAATTTTAATCATTGATAAGATTACCAATTGAGTGGACCAATGTGCACATATTTCTAAATTAACCAAAGAGATTTACGACATTTATTGTGGTAGTTGGAGGCATGCCTTATAAATAGAACAGGAAAAATTGCCCGAAGATCAAATTTTGAATTTTTCTTGAGCATTTTCGAGTTGTTATTTGTAAAATATTGTAGAGTACTGTAAGGAATTTCTGAAATATCCACAATGGGTAAGAAAACTATAGAATAAAAATATGTCATAGAACCAAAGCAGTCAAAGAAGAGAGTAGAAGGTGGGAAAAATTCCAAGAAAGCTCGAAGAAATGAGAACGTGGACATGGCAGAAGTCGGATACTGCATCATCACTAACAAGAGTGTGGTCAAACTATGCCAAGACATATAATTCACCATAAGTAGGGGTTGACATCAGAGAGTCCTTTAACTATGGCATATTATGTATTGTTGTTCTGGTACCTATGTACACTCGTACATGCTTACCTGGAGTTGGTGAAGATAATTGTAAAATTTTATAACCTAGCTACCAAGGTTGCTCGAAAGGCAAATGGCGAAGTGATTTTTACCATATCTTCTAACACAGTGAGGGAAGCATTTACTTATGGGTTGAAGCCTCCCTTCGACATGATCTCCAAAAAACTACACCTCAATGAACAAGAGGAGAAATATGTGTCCACAGTAACGATGTGACAGTTCATGGAGACATAGTTAATCAAAGAGTTGTAGTTAGGATAGTTTCCAAATCTACCAAATCCACTTTCATATTTTAAGAGCACAAATATATTTTCAATGCTGGCATGGATTTTTGGTCTTTCTGTAGATTCCACAGTTCACAAGTAGCAGGTGGCACTTACACAGTGCATATCAAAAGTGGAGTTTTACGCTCTGACAATGATGAGTGTAGGTACAAACCCAATTTATTTTAATTGGGTAGATTTTATATCTCAAAATATGCACATTCAGTTGGAAAAAATAAATACAGGGGAGGCGACATCATTCAAGCACGCATCATTCCTTGTTTGGTATTTTTTTCCATTTGCATCAGCACTTTTTGCTTATATTTGTTAAACAATTTGATAATGTGAACAAGGTTTTGCTAGTTTATATGTGGACTCATGCTCTATCAAGGAGAGATTCATTTTATAATTTTAATCATTTATTTTTGGGCCCCACCATTGAGCTGATTTGAAGTAAGAGTGAAAGGGTACCGTAGGAAATGAGAGAAGTGGTTGTCATGATAAAAAAGGTGATATCTTCTTGTTGACTCAAGGCGTAGTTATGTGGATTTTTAGCTTCATGAGAAAGCTATTCTTGCTTCCATATTTCACCATAGAGCATGTCTTTGCAATGGAGGTGGTGCATCAGAATGACTACATTAATGATGTTTATGGGGTAGGGCACAATAAAAGGACAACATACCCAATGTCTTTCAGATTCGACAGTATAGAGGTGAGTCAGGTTGATCAGAATAGATTGCTTACGGAGGCTCTTCAAGATCTAGGTATGGTGGGATTGCCTCAAATATGAAGGTATGATCCATTAGGTTATTGTTTGGAACTAATTAATGCCAAGAAGTTTCATTGTTTTCCATGACTTGATACTCAACAAAATTACAATAATCTTGAGGGGCATGATTTGGAGTGGTATGCTGAATCCATGATGTCACTTCCACTGTGGCATGAATTTTATGAGCAAGAGGTTGAATATAATCCTATAGTGCACAAATAACATATTCCTCCTCCAGGACTATTTATCTAGATGAAATATTAGTTGCCTATGTGGTCTGAGGAAAAGATAATAAACTGGTGGATTATGAGGGCCTACTGGGGAAAAATTACATTGAATTATGGGTTGAATATGGATGAATCATTATTTGATGCATATGATGAATTTGTCAATATCTATCAACTTGTCACTTTCTCCAAGGTTGTACCTTGAAGTTTTTAGAAATTTGACAATGAAGAAAGCGCAGCCGAAGAATACCACCCAATAGTCGAAGAAGCAACACATGTGGAAGAGGAACAATCATTTGTATTTAAAATAATATCTCAGTGGGTGAAGCAAAGTGTAGAAGAGGTATTTCCTTTTCCTAATGCTACAAAGAAGTCAAGAACTAGTGTAGTTTCTTTGTCTGCAATTGTAGTTGTTGCATCTATAGTAAATTCTCATCCACCAGTATCAGCTGCTCAAGTTAATACTTCCCAAGAGCCTCCATTAATTCATGAACATCAATTGTACTAGTAAATGGATATCATATATCTCAAGGTATATGTGGACAAGAAGCAAGCTCAAGATGAGTCTATCTCACAGCCACCTCCATCACCAGCTTGCACGAAACCTAAGCCTGAAGGTACATCTCCTTTTCCCTCTTATTCCACTTAGGAGTAAGTAGTGGTTGCCACTTCACATCCAATAGTTTTTACATTTGTTGCTCCCCTGTTTGGTATTCCTTCTTCTATTTTTCTACCTACCTCTCAACCACTAGTCACTACTGCTCCTTCTATTCCCCTCTCTTTAGCCTCCCTTTATTTCAGTTCATTCGCATTAGTCCCAAACTCATTTTTATTTCCTTCATATTCCATTCCTATCAATTATGCTGTAGTTGCAAGTACACAAGCTCCTCCACGAGTGAGTGTAATTGCAGCCACCCCTAATGTTTCCATCCATTATACTATTTTGGTTTCCCCTATTTTTTTGTTTCCACTTCTTCCTTCAAGCTAGACCGATCACAGACTCTATTCATTTTCATCCCATTTTTGGAAATGCAAGCATTTCTTGAGCCTGAGGTGATGTGTGAAAAACTAGTTGCAGCAAAGACCAGTCGAGCTCATTTGAGTTCATCATAGTGGTTGAAGAGTTGTAAGAGAAAGGAGGCACTCACTCCAGCTAAGCCACTCAAGAAAATTTCCTTCGATCCAGTTGCCATGGAGGCTCACACTACCAAGATGATTCCCCTGGTCTAAAAACCACAAGGAGAGATGACTTCGAGTGATTATGCTTACAAAGTCATGATAGAGGACCTAACAAAAATTGACCCTACTAAGAATATTGGGAACATCCAGGTTGACATGATCTTAGTTTACTTGCACGACGAGTACTATGGTCAGAGACAGGGTTATGCATAAGGGGTAGTACCAAAAAAGTATTTATAAATTTGGGGTGAATCAAGGTGAATCATGTATAAACTATGGGGTGAATTTTTTAAAATTTTGTAGAAAATTTATCAAAATATGGTGAATTTTCAAAAATTTTGCACATAAATTATAAACATTTTTGGGGGCACTTTTGACCTATTAAATCATCCTAAAAATTTATAAAAACACCACCATTAGATCAGGCTCTAAAAGATCTTTCCAAGGAGTACAAATATGCCTATGTTTGGATATATTTTGATGCCTAAAATTATGAAATGATTTTTAGTTACCATCTACCAATCACCATCTGCCACTCGCCATCTGCCACTCGCCTTGTGCCACTCACCATGTGCCACTTGCCATGTGCCACTCACCATCTACCACTCACCTTGTGCCACTCACTATTTTCCACTCACCTTCTACCACTCGCCTTGTGCCACTCACCATATGCCACTCACCTTATACCACTTGCCACATGGCGACTGGTAGAAGGTGACTGGAATATGGTGACTAATAATCATTTCATAGTTTTAGGCATCAAAATATATCCAAACATAGGCATATTTGTACTCATTGGAAAGCTCTTTTCAAGCCCAATCTAATGATGGTATTTTTATGAATTTTTGAGATGATTTAGTAGGTCAAAATATACCTCAAAATGACATTACCTCCTCATCCCCATCTTTGGGACCACTTTTGACCTATTAAATCATCTTCAAAATTCATAAAAATACCACCATTAGATCAGGTTTGAAAAGATATTTCCAACGAGTAAAAATATGCCTATGTTTGGATATTTTTGATGCTTAAAACTATGAAATGATTTCCAATCACCATCTACCACTCACCGTCTGCCACTCGTCATCTACCACTTACCTTGTGCCACTCACCTTATGCCACTCGTCATGTGCCACTTGCCATGTGCCATTTACCTTGTGCAACTTGCCATGTGCCACTCATCTTCTACCACTCACCTTTTAACACTCACCTTGTGCCACTTTCCATCTACCAGTCACCTTATCCTAGTCATCTTATGCCACTCACCTTCTGCCAGTTGCCACATGGCGACTAGCAGAAGGCAACTGGCAGATGGTGATTGACAATAATTTCATAGTTTTAGGCATCAAAATATATCTAAACATAGGCATATTTGTACTCGTTGGAAAGTACTTTTCAAGCAAGATCTAATGGTGGTATTTTGGGGAAGTTTTGAGATGATTTTAGTAGGACAAAATCTACTTCAAAATGATATTACCTCCTCACCACCATATTTAGGACCACTTTTGACCTATTAAATCATCTTCAAAATTCATAAAAATACCACCATTAGATCGGACTTGAAAAGAGATTTCCAAAGAGTACAAATATACCTATTTTTGGCTATATTTTTATGCCTAAAACTATGAAATGATTATCAGTAACCATATACTACTCGCCTTGTGCCACTCACCATGTACCACTCATCATATTCCACTCGCCTTGTGCCACCCGCCATGTTCTACTCATCATGTGCCACTCACCATGTGCCACTCGCCTTGTGCCACTTGCCATGCACCACTTGCCTTCTACCACTCACCTTGTACCACTTACCATCTGCTAGTTACCTTATGCCACTCAGATTTTGCTAGTCGCCACATGAAAACTGGAATAATACGATAGGCAGATGGTGACTGATAATCATTTCATAGTTTTAGGCATCAAAATATATCCAAACATAGACATATTTTTACTCATTGGAAATATATTTTCAATCCTAATATAATGGTGGTATTTTTAGTAATTTTTGAGATGATTTAGTAGGTTCAAATAGACCTCAAAATAATATTACCTCCTCATCACCATATTTGGGACCACTTTTGACCTATTAAATCATATTCAAACTTCATAAAAATACCACCATTAGATCAGTTTTGAAAAGATATTTCCAACGAGTACAAATATACCTATGTTTAGATATATTTTGATATCTAAAAATATGAAATGATTCTCAATAACCATCTGCAACTCGTCATCTACCACTCACCATTTGCCACTCATCTTGTGCCACTCACCTTGTGCCACTCACCATGTGCCACTCACCATGTGCCACTCACTATGTGTCATTCACCTTGTGCCACTCACCATCTACCACTCGCCTTCTGCCACTCACCTTGTCCCATTCACCATCTACTAATCACCTTATGCCACTCACCTTCTAACAATCGCCACATGGTGACTGGTAGAAGGCGACTGGCAAATGGTGACTAATAATCATTAAATAGTTTTAGGCATCAAAATATATCCAAACATAGGTATATTTATACTTGTTGGAAAGATCTTCTCAATACCGATCTAATGGTGGTATTTTTATAAAGTTTTTAGATGATTTAGGAAGTCAAAATCTACCCCAAAATGACATTACCTCCTCACCACCATATTTGGGACCACTTTTGACTTATTAAATCATCTTCAAAATTCATACAAATACCACCATTAGATCGGGCTTGAAAAGATATTTCCAATGAGTATACATATGCCTATGTTTGGATATATTTGGATGCCTAAAAACTATGAAATAATTATCAGTTGCCATATACCACTCACCATCTACCACTCACCTTGTACCACTTGCCTTGTGCCACTCGCCATGTGCCACTCACCATGTGCCACTCGCCATGTGCCACTCGCCATGTGCCACTCATCTTTTGTCACTTGCCATGCATCAATCACCTTCTACCATCCTTGTGCCACTCGCCATCTACAAGTTGCCTTATGCCAGTAACCTTATGCCACTCACCTTTTGCTAGTCGCCACATGGCGACTGGCAGAAGGTGACTGGTAGATGGTGACTGACAATCATTTCATAGTTTTAGGCATCATACTATATCCAAAAATAGGCATATTTGTACTCGTTGGAAATTTCTTTTCAAGCCCAATCTAATGGGGGTATTTTGAGGAAGTTTTGAGATGATTTAGTAGGTCAAAATCTACCTCAAATGATATTACATCCTCACCACCATATTTGGGACCACTTTTGACCTGTTAAATTATCTTCAAAATTCATAAAAATACCACCATTAGATCGGGATTGAAATGATATTTCCAATAAGTATAAATATACCTTTATTTAGATATGTTTGGATGCCTAAAAATATGAAATTATTATCAGTAACCATCTACCACTCGCCATCTACCACTCGCCTTGTAGCACTCGCCTTGTGCCACTCGCCATGTGCCACTCGTCATATGTCACTCACCATGTGCCACTTGACTTGTGCCAGTCACCATGTGCCACTCACCTTCTATGACTCACCTTGTACCACTCACCATCTACCAATCACCTTATGTCAGTCGCCTTATGCCACTCACCTTTTGCCAATCACCACATCGCGACTAGTAGAAGGCGATTGGTAGATGGTGATTGATAATAATTTCATAGGTTTAGGCATCAAAATATATCCAAACATAGGCATATTTGTACTCGTTGGAAAGCTCTTTTCAAGATTGATATAATGGTGGTATTTTTATGAAGTTTTGAGATGATTTAGTAGGTCAAAATCTACCTCAAATGATATTACCTCCTCACCACCATATTTGGGACCACTTTTGACCTATTAAATCATCTTCAAACTTCATAAAAATACCACCATTAGATCGGTTTGAAAAGATATTTATAACAAGTACAAACATACATATTTTTAGATATATTTTGATGCCTAAAACTATGAAATGATTATCAATAACCATCTACCACTCACCATCTGCCACTCATCATATTCCACTCACCATATGCCACTCACCTTGTGCCACTCACCTTGTGCCACTTGCCATGTGCCACTCGCCATGTGCCACTCACCTCGTGCCACTCGCCATATACCACTCACATTTTACCACTTACCTTGTTCCACTCACCATCTGCCAATTGCCTTATGCCACTCACCTTATGCCACTCGCATTCTGCCACTCACCACATGGCTACTGGAAGAAGGCGACTAGCATATGGTGACTAACAATAATTTCATAGTTCTAGGCATCAAAATATATCCTAAAATAGGTATATTTGTACTCGTTGGAAAGATCTTTTCAAGACCTATCTAATGGTGGTATTTTTAGGAAGTTTTATGATGATTTAGTAGGTGAAAATCTACCTCAAAATGATATTACCTCCTCACCACCATATTTGGGACTACTTTTGACCTATTGAATCATCTTAAAACTTCATAAAAATACCACCATTATATTAGGTTTGAAAAGATATTTCCAAAAAGTACAAATATGCCTATGTTTGGATATATTTTGATGCCTAAAAATATGAAATGATTATCAGTCACCATCTGCCACTCACCATATACCACTCACCTTTTGCCACTTGCCTTGTGCCACTCACCTTGTACCACTTACCATGTGCCACTCACATTGTACCACTCGCCATCTACCACTCACCTTTACCACTCGCCTTGTGCCACCCACCATCTACCAATTGCCTTATGCCACTCACCTTCTGCCAGTCGCCACATGGCGATTGGAAGAAGATGACTAGCAGATGACAACTAACAATTATTTCATATTTTTAGACATCAAAATATATCCAAACATATATATATATATATATATATATATATATATATATATATATATATATATATATATATATATATATATATATATATATATATATATATATATATATATATATACTCGTTGGAAAGCTCTTTTCAAGCCCAATCTAATGGTGGTATTTTTATGAAGTTTTGAGATGATTTAGTAGGTCAAAATCTACCTCAAAATGATATTACCTCCTCACAACCATATTTGGGACCACTTTTGACCTATTAAATCATCTTCAAAATTCATAAAAATACCACCATTAGATCGGGCTTGAAAATAGCTTTCCAATGAGTACAAATATGCCTATGTTTGAATATATTTGGATGCCTAAAACTATGAAATGATTATAAATTACCATCTACCACTCACCATATACCATTCACCTTGTACCACTCACCTTGTGCCACTCGCCATGTGCCACTCATCATGTGCCACTCGCCATGTGCCACTCACCATGTACCACTTGCCATATGCCACTTGCCTTCTACCACTCACCTTGTGCCACTCACCATACACCACTTACCTTATGCCACTCACCTTCTACCAGTTGCCACGTGGCGATTGGCAAAAGGTGACTGAAAAATGGTGACTGACAATCATTTCATAGTTGTGGGCATCAAAATATATCCAAACATAGGCATATTGGTACTCGTTGGAAAGCGCTTTTTAAGCCCGATCTAATGGTGGTATTTGGAGGAAGTTTTGATATGATTTAGTAGGTAAAAATCTAACTCAAAATGAAATTAGCTCCTCACCACCATAGTTGGAACTACTTTTGACCTATTAAATCATCTTCTAAATTCATAAAAATACCACCATTAGATCAGGCTTGAAAAGAGCTTTCCAACGAGTACAAATATGCCTATGTTTGGATATATTTTGATACCTAAAACTATGAAATGATTATCAATCACCATTTTCCACTCACCATCTGCCACTCACCATCTACCACTCACCTTGTGCCACTCACCTTGTACCACTCACCATGTGCCACTCACCATGTGCCACTCACCATATACCACTCATATTATGCCACTCGCCATATTCCACTCACATTTTTCCACTCACCTTGTGTCACTCACCATCTTCCAGTCACATTATGCCACTCACCTTATGCCACTCACCTTCTACCACTCACCATATGCCACTCACCTTGTGTCACTCACCATATGCCACTCACCTTGTACCACTTACTATCTGCTAGTTGCCTTATGCCACTCACCTTCTACCACTCGCCTTCTGCCACTCTCCTTCTGCCACTTGCCTTTTTCCACTCACCATCTGTCACTCACCTTCTGCCACTCATTTTATGGCAATCACCTTATGCCATTCACATTATGCTAGTCACCTTATGCCAGTCACCTTATGCCAATCGCCTTATGTCAATCTCCTTTTGTCAGTTGTGGACTCATATTTTGTTAGTCGTCTGCTTTGTATCACTCGCTATATGAAAAAATTAATATTGTAATTGTATGAGAGTCATTGTTAGGGTTAGCTATATATAATGGGGTACAAGGGGCAAATTGGACGGGATATTTTTTATTTTTAATAAATTTAAGGCAAAAATTAGGTGGGAAACCTTATGATAACTTGGTGAATTTACCCTTAAAAAATTGGATCCTAAATTTTTTGGGTGAATAGGCCGACCTATCTGGTCCCAAAATTCATAAAATTAACATTGTGAAAATCTGAATATTCATGCTAAGTTATGAAATTCACCACTATGCATAATCATGGTTAGAGATTCTATGACATCGAGGCAAATATTGTCGATCTTGAAGAAGCTTTGGCTGAAAGTAGAGCGTAGTAGGAAAAAATGACAAGGGAGGTAGAACAGTGGCAACAACAAGCAGTGGCCCATCAAAAATTAAAAGTAGTAGAGTAGAAGATACAAGCAGTGCAAGTTCAACTTGACTCTGTACAGAACCAGCTAGCAAAAAAATCTATATAAGCTACAAGCTTCTACAAGAAGAGCATCAAGGAAGCTTGTTAGTGTTTGGCTGGTAGTTGTGTGAAGATGTCAACAAAAGCAAGCCTAGTTCTACAGTATCTCTATGAGGCCCAAATACAACTTTAATTGGATCAGTAGTTATTGGAGACTATCGAGGATATACTCGAGCCATATCTTGAGACATCAATAAGAATCCAAGCCCTATCCTAGTCCAATATGCATAATCACCCAATGAGAGGGATAGTTCATGCCTAGTCTAATGCTAGAGTTACTCTATGTAGTTATTTTCATAAGTTGGATCTGGTGAGAGAGAATAGGAATATGCTTACTATGATTGAGTAGGAGTGCTCCATTGTACTTGTCCATTTTTATGCCCTCACTGATATGGGATTCCCAAGTTTTACAGATGAGTGGGATGAGCCCCTACCGAAAGAACAGTTAGAGGAAGCCCAGAAGAATTTCTTATAGGATACATCAGAGATTGACAGTTGGGAAGAGCCAATCACAGAAGTATAGGTGCTACCACTCATGAAAAGGCTCACCTATATGGAGTCATTGCTGTTTAAATTAGCTCAAAGATCCAAGTGCATTAGCATGGACCACATCGAGTCTCTATGATACATTTATGATTCACTTGGTATTCCTTCCTTGTTCACCACAAATTCTTGGGCTAAGACAGTTGCGGTTTATGAGGCCACTTGTGCAATTTTCGTGAAGCAGGAAGTAAATGAAGTAGAAGAGCAAGCAAAAAAGCAGCATGTCATAGTGGAGAAAGAAGCAGTAGAACAAGCATAGGAAAAAATATCTAGATTAGAAGCACCGACTGATGCAACTCATGAGAAGGACCAGTAAGAGACCAATGGATAAAGGCCTAGGATCACTTGCATCCACACGAGTTGGATACCTCGAGAGCCACCAAAAATATTGGTAGTTTTGACATCTTGCCACATTATGATTTTTGTTGAAATATTTTTGACAGTTTTAATGTAAAAAGCAGCAAAATATAATGAATAATGTTCCTCCTTTCCTTCAATTTATATTGTACTAATTAATTTTAATTTTAATCCTTTTTCTTTAAGTTTCATGGACTTTATGCCACGAAATGATGGTGTTTAAGACAAAATTAATGTTAATATTACATCTAAAATGGAACAGTCAAAGAAATGCTATTAAAAAAATTTCAGCATTGATAGGATTGGTTTGAAATGAGAGCACCAAATTTTTAAAACAATTTTGTCATGTTTTCGGGAAACACACAACAATGGATGTTAATGGATGTCCCTGAAACAAGTTTATAAATACGCGAAGTCATGGCGTATAAAATTTCTAATAGCCAATGTGCTTTCACCCCAAGTGAAGGGCAAAGATATCTGTTGCCTATCCTTGGGCTGAAACGTATCTATTTTCATAGACTACAATGTAGGTCAAATAAGTGGTCAATAGCACTTTCACCCCAAAGAAGAGGTGAAAGCCCCATTCACATCTTGGTAAGGCGAATTTTGTTTGAAATAAGGGGGTAAAGAAACGAAGTAAAATGTCAAGGATATGTTGAATTCCAAACAAGCTTTCACCCTAGAGAAGAGGTGAAAAGCCCTTTCACCCCTCATTGGGGTGAAACTACATTTTGAAAGGTAAAATTGGTGGGCTCATTATCAAGCAGACAAGGCGAAATTATATCAATTTTTGAAAAGTACAAGTGAAGTACCTTATTTGAAAACCCATAGCATGAGGTAGAAAGGCGTGTGGGGTCTAGTTTCAAAAATCATGGAATGCAAGAGCTCAAATCACTTTTGCCCTAGGTTAAGGGCCGAAAGTCCTATTCACCTCTCCTTGGGATGAACATATTTTAAAATAAGTAAAAAACAATATGAATCACCAAGATAACATGGTTGAAAAGTCAAGAGGGGTTTCATCTCAATTGAGGGGTGACACTCTCTTTTGCCCCTCCTTGGGACGACAACACATTACAAAGGCATCTGAAAGCATGTTATGGGTCCTGCGTGTAAAAGAAATTTTTAAAAGAGTTTTACCCCAAAGGTGGGGTGAAAGCTTCATGCACCTCTCTTTGGGGCAAACGCTATTTCGAATGAAATACATCCCATGGCAGTCAAAGGCAAGAATGGTCAATGGCATTTTTTCCCCAAGAGAGGGGCGAGACTCCCATTCACCCCTTCTTGGGGTGAAATGACGTAAAGTCAGGTCAATGTGCTAAAAGTGAACGTAAAGGTGGATGATGGGTGATTTTTGAAGCCAACCAAAGGAAAAGTCTTGGTTGGTGGAGTAAAGAAGAATTTTCAGCATGAGATATATGATAAAATGAAAATATGCATAGGGCACTTTTGCCCATACTTGCTCCAAGAAGAATTGTTATCGCGTCTTCGAACGAATTGATTTCAAGCATCAAAGTAGACTTTTCAAAGGTGCCTAGACCCAAAAAAAATGATAATAATTTAATGATTGAGGCGAAGGAGACTTTGGTTGCTGGTTTCATGCTGGAATGTGTACAGGATTAAATTCTACAGGATGACTTTCATAATTTCCCAAGGTACCCTCTATCAGTTTTACCTCTTTTCAAAATAGTTTCAATATCTGGTAGATTTTTTGGGCAAACTCAGATTTCCAAAGCACAAAGGTGGCCAAAATTCAACGACCAATCTGCATATTTTCCTCCATTTTTGACGCGTTCCAATGCACTTGTACCCAAGATGATCAACCATTCAAGGTATTTCCCATCAAAGTTGGATCATTGTCATCAAAAGAGAATTTTCAAGGAGGAAATCCCTCTCGCAGGTTCCTGATCCAGGGATATTTTGTCTTTTTGTGTATTAAATGAAAGAGGTGAAAACCTCTATAAATACTAAACATTTTTATGTAAAAAAAATGATAGATACTCTGCAGAAAAACACTTCAAGTTTTCTATGTAAACAGAAGGGATCTGGATTCTGATTCTACAAATTATTTATGTGTGTGATTTTTTTCAATTTAATCATTTCTATTTTATATTCATGTTTGTTATCTTCTAATTTTAAATTCTACATCTATATTTGAACACTGTTGGTGAGGGAGTGAGTACTGGAATGCAACTCTGGAAGTTGTCTCCACGAAATTGTAAGTGGATTCTTTGCCTTCTTTTTGTTCTATGTTGCTATAACTCTTGATTTGAATTCTTTCTCCCCAATCCTATATATTCTATCCTGTGGCTATATTTCCCATTTATTTATGTTATTTTTATTTCTTTCCCACAAATCTAAACTTAAAACCAATGTAGAAATATTAAGGGAGCCAACCCTCTCTGGAGATTGGCCCGAAGGACATTTTTATCATTTGACCTTTCAATGTTGGCGATGTCTAGGGTGCACAAATGCATGTTTGTATTTTAAGCATATATTTGACCAATAAGAACCTATATATTTTTGAAGTAATAGTTTTACCTAGTTCTTTCCTTGATCTCTGAATAATATCCACCCAACCTTTGCTCATAATTCCAAATTTATAAGTTTACAATTTTTCAAACCTGCTCCTCCAATATTCTTTCCTTTACAAACCCTATCCCACTTACAAAGAGGAAACCTAAATATCTTCTCACAACCTCTCCATAGAAATTCCTTTTGAATTTTATCAAATTTTGTTGCAATACCTATTGGTAGCCTTGGAAGTGACATCATATAAATAGGAATGATTGCAAAATAGTCATTATGAGTTGTGGCCTTCCTTAAATGGTTAACAACTTACCTTTACAACCTACCAAGCAAGCTTTAATTCTATCCAAAAAAGAGATCCAAAGCTCCTTTTTATTTCCTTTATAAGACCAAGTAATACCCAAGTAGTTTTATGGAAAATTTTCAATTTATACTCTGAAATATTCACAATCATTTGTTGTAAATCTAGGGCAATATTAATGAAAATAAATTTTGGATTTTTAAGAATTTACCAATTTTCCAGTAGCCTTCTCATAGCATGATAATATTGATTTAAAATTCATGGCCTCAATAACTAAGGGATGGCCCAAAATAAAATTATCATCAAAAACATGGAGATGAGATTCAAAGGGATCACTTTTCAGCAACATGAATACCATTGATTTGTCCTTCTATTTTTACCTTTGAAAAGGCCTTCCCTAATGATTTTCCCAGTATAATGAATAGGTAATAAGAAAGAGGATCACCTTTTTAGATTCCAAAAGATGTCTTGAAGTACCCAACAGGAGAACCATTGATCAAAATAGAAATTTTTGCAGTGCTATAACTACATTTAATCCACTCACACCAACTATAATCAAAGTCAAAAAAATTTAGAATAGCATGTAGAAAATTCTAGGAAACCCTATCATATGCTTTGTCCATATCTAATTTCAAAAGCATACATGGCTTTTCATGGAATCAAGAGAATGTACGGCCTCTTGAGCAATAATTATACAATTAAGAATTTGTTTACCATGATCAAAACTACCTTGTTCCTCTAAGATAAGACACCCTATAATGCCCTTCAACCTATTTGCCATAATTTTTTAAATGATATTATAAATCATATTGCAAATTCTTACTCGATGAAAATTATCAAAATATTTTGTGACCTTTCTTGGGAACCAAGGTAATAAAAATTAGCATTGATCTCACTTACTATAGCTTTCATTTTTCATGCATCTTCAACTGCATCTAACATGTCACTCTTCAATAAAATTTCAAAATTAAAAATATATATAGTAAATCCATCGAGGCTAGGTGCCTTGTTAGGATGGAAAGAGAAAATTACTTCATGGATCTTCTTCATAGATATCTTCTTCATCAAGCTTTCATTTTATCCGTGAGTGCTAATTGATGGAATATTCTATAGATGTTTTTCTTGTGCCTCCTTATTTTGCCTAGAATTTGACAAAATATTTTGAAATAATTAATTGTTTCCTTCCTTATATCTTCATCATCCTCAATATTTCTTCCATCTAGGGTTATATTATTTTGATATGATGAACAAAAACAAAT
Source organism: Wollemia nobilis (assembly GCA_028583015.1). Lineage (NCBI taxonomy): Eukaryota > Viridiplantae > Streptophyta > Pinopsida > Araucariales > Araucariaceae > Wollemia > Wollemia nobilis. Next base: position 423,319 of record JAQPPZ010016980.1, on the reverse strand, counting down.
TATTTTTGTTGTATCATGAAAAAATTGTATTTCTATCTCCTTCCTTGATCCATTTCTCTCTATATTTTTGGAACCAATATGACTCATTTTTCAATGCATCATGATAATAAAAAGTAATTGTTTTTCTTTCATATAATAATCCTGATCCATTCCATTAATTTCTACTATCTCTTATAAATTCTTGAGCTTTGATTCAATTTTCTTTTTCTTTAAGAATGTTACAAAATATTTGGCATTCCATATCTTCATTTGCTCCTTAAAATATTTTAACTTTTGAATAAACATGTACATACATGATCCTTCAAATTTTGATTCATCCCACCATAACATAACCATCTGGAAAAATTAAGGTCTTGGAGCCACACAGACTATGGAAGCAAAATGGCTTCGAATGACCATTATTAGGTAACTCACAAGTCAAAATAATGGGTTTGTGATCTGATCTTGCTCGCAATAAAATATCTGAAGATATTGTAAAATTTGTTTACAACCATTTATTGGATAACAAAAATCTATCTAGTCTTTCTACTATATGATTTTTTCCAATGCATCTATTATCCCATGTATATTGAAATCTTGAGGGACAAATGAAGTAAAGTATTTCATTAATTGAAACCATCCTTGAATGCCACCCTCATTTTATATAAGGAGATAGAACAATATTAAAATCAACCCCAAGAATACATAGATCACAATGAATCATCATTGTATTTGAAAAAAATATACTAAGGTCCTTCCAACATCTTTCATGAGGAGTAACTATAGTTGGAGCATACACATTTATAACCCCAACTTTGATGTTTTATCTTTCCTACAAAATAATATAGCAACCCAATTAATTTTTGCTTCTAATAGTTGTCCATCCCATTTGTATTTATCCCATATTATTGCAATACCACCTGAAGCTTCTGTAGAATAAACTACTAAATAATCACTTCTCTTCCAAATATTCTTCAAAGCATACTTATGTTCCTCACTACTTAATTATATTTCTTGTATTAAAATAATCTCATTGCTAGAACAACCTACTAATTCCTTAATCATTTTTTTTAGGGGTTCTATTCATATTTTATCATCAACACTTTTATTTTTATTAGTGGGATTAGCCCCACTTCTTGTTAACACCTGTGATATATTTATTTGGCTTCCTAGATCAATATCATTTTGAGTTTATTTTTATCTTTGTTCCTTCTTTGGTGACCTTCCTCTCTTTCTTCCATTCTTACCAACACTCTCATCTTCATAAATCTCTTCCACTTTTTCATATAGTTCAAAATGAGACATATCTTCTAAGTATTTATGTTGTTGTAAAGAGTCAAAATTTCAAGGAATAGGCTCGTTAGCATTTTATTATTTATGTTGCCCTAAAAACTCTAAATTGCATAGATGATCCTCCATAGTCATAACTTTCTTATCTTGTCATGAAAACCCTAATTTTCCTTGGATATCCTCCATAAGATTTTCTTTACTATACTGCTCTTAACATCCTAAAGTGTAAGGAATACACTGTACTAATTTCATTTTTATTGTAAGGATAAGAATTTAAGCTACTTGAGGATAATAAATATGATTTACTTAGATTAAGCTTGACCTCCTTCACCTCATTTGCTTTAAAATTCATTTCCCCATATTCCCTTGTTTTAAAATTTTCCTTCCCCTCTTCCTTTGCACCTTTAGCTCTTTCTATATTTGAACTTATGCATTGCACTTTCTCATATCCCATATCATTTTTCTTTTAAAGGCTGATTTAAGTGAATTGTAATGGTCTTTTCCATCTGATAATGTAGAAGAATTTTTCTAACCACTTTCTTAGGAGTGGAAAATCCATTATTTGACCTAACTTATCTTGTGATATGATCTCCTTATTTCAAATTGAAGCTACCATCATGCCCAAAAAATTCCATCTCATACTCTATTTTCACATTGTAGTCTCTTGCCATGTACCCAATTTCATGATATTTGCAACATTGGAATGCAATGTTTTCATAATCCACTTGTTGATCCCTTTCTCTTGATTCAAATTTAATCCTAATCAACTATGGTAAAGGTTTAGAAATATTCATGGAAACACATATTTGAGTGTATACAACATGCCTTATTTCCTTAGTAATTGGTCCCTCCTAGATGAATTCACCTAGAGTATTACCAATATTCTTCAAAACCTCCTTATTGATGAGTTAAAGAAGTCCAAAAAAACTAATCCATACCAGAAGAATTTTAATAGATTTTGTGACCATAAAAAAAGTCTCACTCCAAGGTATTAAATATAATGTATCTTTATCCCTAAACCACATGATTCCATCCATTTTTTTTTTTTTTGAAATAGAGAAAATAATGAGGAAAAATCCTTTTCAAAGAAAAATCATGGAGTAATTTGAATTTAATCCTCACTTCCATTTAATCCAATTTTGAATCTCAGGAAAGCCTTGCCAATATCCATGAAAATTACATATTAACCCTCTAGTTTTAAGAATCATTATATCATGCTCAATCATCTCATCCTTGATAATCACTTTTGGTATATAATCTACTACTTAGACTGGGTTTTCCATAGATTCTCTCTTCCTCTTATTGCTAGTTAGGACATCCAAACTTCCAAATTGTCCATTCATACTTTCAGTAAGAACTTTCAAAATTGAATTTCTTTCCATGTTACCTAGATTTTCTTTAAAATAATATTTTAAATTCTCCTAAGATCTGGAGCAAGAAGTGGCACTTGTTCCCTGATTAAACTTTGCTTTCTACTTTTTGCTTTCTTGATCACCCTTCCTCATCACTCCCATATTGTGCTCACACTCACTTTTGGTTGCACTTCTTCCCATATTTTCCTCACACTCACTTTTAATTACACTCACACCCAGATTGCACTTGCACTCTTGCTTATGGGTACACTCACTCCCTTATCATGCACTCACTTTTGGTTGCACTCACTCACTCCCAACTTGTGCTTACACTTACTTTCAACTATTTACACTCTAAATTGTGCTACTTCACCAATGTAATCATACATTTAATTATTAATTCACATATAATTTGAAATTTGAAATTTATAATATTCTATGATATAATTTTAAAATGATTTATTGTTTACACATTTTTTAATTTACATTTTTTATTCATTATGTCATGTCTCTTCCCTATAAGAAATTTTATTAGAACCAACAATTATATTAAATAAATAAAGTAGGTTACAATAAAAAAGGAATTGGAATTACCACAAATCACCAAGTTGAAGCAAGGGTGATGCTTACAGGCCTTCAAATTGCAGTGAATTTGGGTTTTAGGAGAATTGTTATTGAGGCAGATTCCAAGAATATTATAACTTTCCTTCAAAAAAGGGAGTTAAATAATTCTATAATTTTCCAAATAATTATAAATGTGATGACTATTTTGGGAAACCTATAATAAATTCAAGTTAAACATATTTATAAATAAGGAAACAAAGTTATCGATAAAATGATAAACATGGATGTTAAATATGAGAATTTCAAGGTCTAGTCATACACCCCCATGGAGTCAAAAGATATTATAAGAATTGATAATGAAGCTAGTAGATAAAGAGGGCAAAGTAAAGCATAATACTTATTGGTATCATGTGATGAAGGATTTGAGCACACTAAATTACATTGTTGTCAGTATTTTTTTATCAGTTATGTAAAGCATTGAGCACCACATAAGCCACATAAAATAGAAGGATAGAGGGAGGAATATTATTTTGGCTTCTCCATCAACAAGTTTAGCCCAAGTTTGATTTTTTTACTAAGATAGGACTATCTTGCATTTGTATGATCTTCTCTTGTTTTTTTATTGTACATATTTTAAGCTCTGTGTAAAGGGTCAGGGCCCTTCAACCCCTATTTTTATCAATACCAAAAAAAGGAGTTGGAGAGACCACAAATCGGTGCCCAAGGCCACCCATATGATCAAAATAAAAAAATAGCTAGAGAAACCAGAATACAAATGCAAAACCAATCCTTAAAAGGGTGAATAAACAATATAACTAAGCATAGGAAGATACTCCTGTAGGAGGAGGAATGTCATTCTTTGGCTCAAAAAATACCAAACCATGAGGATTATCTATAGGCAGATCAAAATACCAAGAGTTATCAAGAGTAATAGTGTTCATCAAAGGAACCATAATACCTAAACCAAGAGGAGTAGATTTGATCAAAGTTCAAGGTAACAATGAAGAAAAATAAGGAGTAGGATAAGTAACCGATTGAGGATATGGACCAAGGCTCCAATGAGTACCATGATCAGTTGAGCGATGCATAGGACTCCAACCATGAACACAAATAATGCCTACTATGATATTTGGGAGGAGACCAAACCCTACTATGAGCACTGGCATAATGACCTGAGGTCAAATAATATCACCCTCTCGACCTACTATTTCAAGGTATTAGAGAAATTGAGGGACCTTGAGGTAGAGGAGGTCAAGCAAAACTTGGTTGATAGTGCATGGAGCCTCACACCAATACATGATAATATTCATCAAATGCGCTAACTCATGATCAACTATAATAGCTTACATTTAATTTATCAATCCAAGGGTAAATCAAGGTTAGATTTAAAGAGTAGGAATCCAGTATAGATTGTACCATGGGTATCAATGCTAAGCTTAGTTCAGATTTCTTTTAATTTTAGGTGTTTGCAAAAAATATAATAAATAGAAATTAAATTGTGTAGGAATGAAAACATAATGCAATTTATGATTTCTACTTTAAGTATGATAATTACTTATTAATTATTTAATCTATTGATGAATTTATCTATTGTTGAGGATAACTAACATTAATTACCTACTATGAATTGATCTATTAATGAGTTTATCTATTGTTGAGGATCCTCATGTAGTTAGTTTTATTTATCTATTATGACTTTATATTTTATGAAAATGCAATTTAATTTATTTTATATTCTAAGGCTAATTAAATATTTCTAACCTATTTTAGGGGTGAGAGCTTAGGGACTGGTTGTATGAGTGGGCCCTACCTCCTAGAAGATAGTGTAAGTCTTTCTCCCCTAGTTTAATTTATCTCAATAAATAAGATGCATAACTATTACTAACATCATTTTATTTTATGAATGCAAGAATGTACAGTTACAACTACATAGATGAAATTAAATAGTAAATTCAAATGACACAGTTACTATATGCAAAGAATGAAGTGCTTCTTTTATTGTTGGAAATTCAAATGTAAATGCTCGCGTGATTCTTTAGAAATTGTACAAACATTAGATATTTCAACATTAGCTATTTCTTCATTAGAACATTGGACATTAGACCTTTTCAAAGGTCTCCCAATGTAATTTATAGTATGACATACAATTTTGAATAAACTCTTCCATTTATTTTACCATGTGGAGTTTTGGACTTTATAATGTGACAACTATGCACTAACGAAAATAATCTAAACTAATGAAATTCCTAATTCTACTTGGACTCGGTAAAAATCCTAAGTAGTCCAAGTGGCATTTTACAAATGATCTTAACAAAAATATACTAATTTGAATGTTTTGCAAGACGTACAATATAATCATGTCCTTTATTCTCGACAAATACATAACAATATTGCGTCTAAATCTAATCAACCTAACAAGATTCCAATTATACAATATTTATGAAATAAAGTGATAAAAACTTTATTAATCACAATATCCTCATGGAGAATATGTGACAAGTCAACTTTATCTAAGATGATTGTACTCCTTCATTTCTATATGAGAGCACCATGCTATCGTTTATGTGGTGTACGACATCGGTCAACTCTCTCTGGTAATTGTTGGTAAGAATTCTTCTTCGATAATAGCCTTCAGTAGCTACCTTCTATAACATGCTTTGGTAACCATATTTTGTAACATACTTTAGTTACCACCTTCTGTAATAGTAATCCGACACTATTCTGTCACCATGCCTAAAGCGTCCTTAATCCTTCGTCCATACATCCATCTTATCATGTCCAAGGTATATCCCAAAGCTTGCATAACTGCATTGTGCATATGTGGAACATCCTTCAAGAGTTCCTTGCATAATTACCCATAACTCGAACGTATTTTGTATAAAATGTACACCTGTCAGATTGAACTGCATTAATATTTTTACTAAAAATTCAAAAAAATAAATAAGAACAACTAAATTAAAATACATTATAATCACAAATTAAATATAAAAAAGAAATAATTTACTATGAAAATATGTACCAAATAATCACTCATAATTTTCCCCCAAACTAAAATATATGCATGTCCTCATGCATGGGATGAAAATGAGACAACCGAAACTTACAAATTCTACACATATATCAACTGTCATCATCAAATAATTTTGCCAAATGAATGAAATATTAACATCAATCAAGATTTACATTCTCTCATAAAGTCATTTGCAAGACCATAAAACATACATCACAATTATTTTCCAAAAATAAACAAATAGGTTATTATTTTTTATCTCCATAGATCATTGGTAAGAATACTGAAAGACAAACATTTCAAAAAATAAATTAAACATAAGCCAACATATTATAACAGAGCACACAATTTCAATCATATATCTGCAACAAAATACAATGTTTCAGATTTTTCTAGATCATTTTCATGACAACATAAATATTATAGAATCTATCAAACATATTGAAGTACTGATATCTGTAGTTGAAAATAAAATATTTTGGGTTGTCATATATCATTCTTATAACAATACAAATTTCCATAAACTATTTAAACATATCAAAAAATGATTTCTAAAATTTCCTATAACATAAATAATTTTATCAATTCATGTAGACATCTGATCATCTTCAAGGAAATATATTGTTCATGATTATTTTTAGAGATCAGTTCTGTAATAGCAACATAACAATCCTTAGAAAAAAAATGATTTTTCCAATTTATCTTACTGCAACAATGTACTAAAACTATGATTATAAGACATTAAACACTACATTATACAAAACAGGTTCAAAAATAAAAATACCATTCACAGTATTATCTCATATATATATATATATATATATATATATATATATATATATATATATAAGATTGCTAAAATATATACAAACAAAAAACCATTAAAAATGTTATAGATACTAATATACAGATCAAATATTGAAGTCTGAGAATCATAAAATATTAAACAAATTTTTTTAGTTCAGTTCATCCGACTTGTGTTCGTTGGGTGGAAATTCTTGAGTATGGGGGTCTTACTGGTAGCAACTTGCATTATTATTTCACATTCTATACCTGCTCTTTGGATTTCAGGTCACCAACTAGTGTCTCAACCATGATAGTTTTGATATGTTCAACTTCAAGGGAATCCTCTCTCTGCTCTACATCCTGCGTTTGAGAAGGTGGAGGTTTCTCAACTGATGCAACAATGTTGTCTATCACTGCATTAATTTTTGGAGGTATCCTGGAATTTAAGACAATATTCTCAGGTGCAATTCCTCTTTTAGTGGGAGGAACCGGTTTTCATGGGTGGTTTTGCTGCATAAGGCTGATGAACGGTTGGGAACTCTCAAAGGTCTTATTCAAAGGGCTTATTGGTGTGGGTAATTTTGCTAAAGTTAACTAACTTTTTTTATTTTTTATCAGTGGTGGAGCTTTATTAGGGGAAGCATAGACAGGTGACGGTCAGTTGATGGAATCAATAGGTTTCGTCACCTTATCCATTGAGAGTTGTTTAATCATATCTATCTGAAGGGCAAGGGGTTGTTCAATTAATTTTGAATGTTTTGCAAAATATTCTCTTAATTTGTCAATTTTGATTTGCAGAATAGTATTTTGTGTCCGCATATGAGATAGGGTGTCAACAGCTGATTCGGGTGCATGTAAGTCAAATCCATGCCCTAATGTGTTTCCTTTCTCAGGGGTTTCAAGAGTATGCTTTTGATGCCAAACCTTTAGTGTAGGCCAAGTTGGTTTAATATTTTTGATTGGTCAGCATTTATAGTTTGGGGATTCAGGTTCCTCCTCCTAGTTATCTGACTCTTGGTTTTCCTAAGACGAACTATCTTCCTCAAGCTTATTTTCAATCAACTCGAAGTATTATGGCAGGTTTGACTCTGTGACCATCCTATTCCAGGCTATTTTAACTTCATGTGATTTTTTAAAAACTATCAATTTAATAAGGCCATGGTGTGCAAGTAGATGCAATGTAGGCTTCTCTTGAGTATTTTTAGGCTAAACCCAGATAACAGTAGACTTTAGAGATTGAAATAGAAAGTATGGTAGATTAATAACATAGTCATTGTTCTCTAGGAATTTTAGATTCATCAACATGCGAATATGGTAGGCTGCACAGGTGGACATACATCCTTCTAGTGTGAATAATTTAATAATCAAAATAACTTCTTATCACATGAGAGGGAGTGAAATAGTGGCAACATCCTTAATCCAACCCTCTTTATCTCGGATAATAATGCACTTTTTCCCAAATTTTTCCACTAGCTGGGTGATACTTTTAGAGGGGTTTTTATAGTATGGCAGTCCTACCTCCAGTAATCGTAACACTTTAGAAATAATGCTTGGGTTTAAGTCGAATTGGATATTTTCGATGAAGGTAGTCATTTTCGCGGGATTACATTTTAAGACAAATTGACAGGCTACCCCTTAGTCATAACCTTTGAATTTAGTGAGGGTATCCCACCATTTGGCCCTTTGGAATAGTTATACTATATAATCGCTTGGATTCTGTGTTTCAACAGATGGGGGCTCACTACGTTTTTGGAATATGGATCAGGGTATGGCTTCTTAGGGTAGAAGTTTTAGAATTTAGGAACCTGCAACAATTTCATCCACACAAAAATGAATTTTACAAATTTATGCAAGAGAATTCATTACCAGACTTAATCAAAAACATAGAACTCAGACTTAAGGAAATAATCCTTTTTATTTTACAATTTTGACAAGTTTATCTCTATTATTGATATAAAAAGTCTATGAATATGACTTATCTTCTACATATTTTCTAAAAAACTATTCACTAATTGCTCCATAATAGACATGTTAACCCAAACCTAATCCTCTGCATAATTTTAAAAAATTTATTCGCTAATTATTCTTGTAGTAGAATGATTAGGGCATTTATTTTTTAAAATATCTAATCCTGTGACAAAAACAAAATGAAACAATAAAATATTACCTATTGCTTTCATTTTTCTATCATGTCCAAATTATATCACCCTACGTTATTTCTTTCTAAGTTTTTTTACCCTAATTTTCCACAATTCCACCCTTATCCGATGTTTTCCCCTTTCGAATTTTGATTTTGAACCCTCAATTCAGCCTCACTAAGAAATTTCTATAGAATTTCAACCAGGTCGTAGAGTTGGTGCTCACTGCATTCTATGGAAGGAAATAAAATTTAGGGTTTATTTTCCCTATACCTCATTCTTTTCCTTGCATCAAATCATGACTGCTTGTTTATTCTAAATCAATGATGGTAATCTTACCACATCTTAACAAATTACAACCCTCGATTTTTGTTTCAATCAACGGTCAAAATTATGAATCCATATCACCTTCATATAATTAGTTAGAAAAAGCTTCATGTTGGCATCATGATGAAACTTCTAACCCTAGAATGAATTTTCCTTTAAATCGTACCATTTTATAGGATTTTAATCAACGAATGGTGCTTTCCATATGTAGTAATGTTGTTTATTGGTTGCATGCGCCACACATTGATCATCACCGACGTCTTTCACTAAATATTTTACCACCTTGGAAGGTAGATGTAGGTTGGCACCGATAATTTCTACCTCGGCATAGCTTAAAAACTTATTAAATTTCATACACTTGTGCACATGTGGCATGCGTTCATCAGTCATTTCAAATTTTTACCCGTATATGCATTCCATGTGTATTTTAAATTTTTATTTTTATTTTTCATTGCCTTTTATCATGTTATCACTTATACTGGTCCCATGGTAGCTTCTATTAACTTATGGCATCCACATGTACCGGTATTTGGTACCTTTGAAACTTTGCAGTGGGTCTCAGGGTTATGCATAGCGGCTATCTATCACCAAATTGGCTAAAATTAGGTTTTTCAAAATTTGAAATTGGCAAATATTTGGGACCCTTGACTAGGGCCCATTAGCCAAATAATTTTGGGTGCAAATTTTTTTTTGGGTTGATTCACCCTAATTTTATAATAATTTGACCATTTTAAGTTTAAATTTCCAACATTGTCCCTAATAATAGTGAACCTTCTACATGCGTTTGGACACTATTTGCCTAGATTTCGAAACTAATTCACCAAATTTTTATAAATACATTTTGGGGATGATCCCTTACACATAACACTGGTGGATATCCATCTACGGTGAGCTTTGGAGGATATTTAAGGATAGGCGATACGTGGCATCATCTTGAACATGCTCGTCATATGCTGAATTTTACATATATGTAGATAAATTTCGGCATATTTACCAATGTAAGGGGTCTTTTAAAGTTTAAATTTAAATTTTAATATCTTAGTCCGTATGCCACAGGTATAAAAAATGTTATAAATATTTGTATAAATTTACCTTACCAAACCTTTATGAATGCCCTTTATAATTTTATACCACATTATTTTATTTTTAACATTGATGCATTCTTTCATAGTCTTGGTTGACACACTCTGTCATGTTCTTTGTCATATTAGGGGCCAATTTTAAATATTGACATTTAGAAATATTTTCTAATATGTCTTACAGGTATCATCTACGGATGGTGTTTACAAAATATTACTACAGAAGATTGTTACATAAGATTATTACATAAGATTGTTACGAAAGATTACTACTAAAAATATTAATGAAAGATGTCTATGGAATACATCTATGAAAGACTTCTATAGAAGACATCTATATAAGACATCTACAGAAGACCTTTATAGAATATCTCTATGAAAGACATCTATGAGAGAAATCTACGAAAGACATCTACGAAAGATATCTACGGAAGGCATCTACATAAGACATCTACAGAAGACGTCTATGGGACTATAGTTGTTAGAGTTTGAGAAAATACTTTACCTGTTTCTCCCCCCAAAATTGTATTGTGAACTTCGTATACCTTTATTTACTTCCTCCCCCTAAACTATAATTTTGGCTATATAGCCAAAAAAATATGAAGGGTGTTTTATTTATATTGATGGATAATATAATAATAAGTTTTATTTATGGGGGTTTATTATAATTTTTGTGATTGTGCTTCCTGAATTTCATTAAGGAGTATCCAAGTGAGAGAAATATAATGATTATAAAGCTTGATATCAGTCATCAATGTATACAAAAATAGATATCTATTAAAGACTTGGAGTATTTTCAATAATTTAGAAAAATGGAATAGATATTCTAATATTATGATGGCTTTTGTTAAAAGATACAAGGTTTTGAGAGATAAAAGCCATATTTTTGTAGGAAAAATCGACCATAATATTTTCATAGGAATTTGCTTCTATATTTTGCCTGCTCATGATATTCTAGAGTTATTTCTCAAAGACTTCAAAAATCCTAGTGATTTCAAACAACTTCATCTATTCATTTCACAAATCATCATGGTGTTAAAGTTATCCTAATGTTTTCAATCTTCTTCAAGGACCAACTGTGAGTGCAGTGAGTATTCGTTTCCCATTATGAGTGAGGATTGAGTAATAATAAATATCACTTATGCCAATAAGTTAGCTTATTTGTGAGCATCCATAGGTATTGTCTAGACTTAGTGCTACTACATAAGGATACCTTATTGCCAGACGGGTTTCATTCAACCCATTATTGTAATGAGGATCACCCCATGGTTTTCGAGATACTAAGAATTCTAGGGATTCAAGCTCTTTTACCATTCTTTGAATTTTCTTGGGATACTTGATCATCTTGAGAGGGAGTAAGGGATTTTTGAAGGAGTAAGAATTTTGGGGAGTTGGATTCCCAACCACTCTATCAAAGTCCTGATGAGAATTTGGTCCTATCATTACTATTATTCTCATTTTCTTAATTTTTAGGGATGAAGGGTGAGCTTGTCCTTTTGCCAATTCATTGGTACTCTAGACCATGCACATATATGGATAAGCAAGGGAAACTGTTCACTTATGCCAATAGTAACACATGATTTAATATCTCCAAATATCACAATATTTGTTTTTATGTTCAAATGTGTGTAGTCCAAGAAAAAGTTTGATTGACTAGGAATAACTTACAACATCAAAATATTGCTTGACTTTTCAATGAAAAATTGCTCAAAACACTAATGTTGTTTGAGTAATTGAAAAACATCTAAATTTTATCTAGCAAACAAAGTATTATGCAAAATATGATAGTCATTTCTTACAAGCTTTTTAATGAAATACCTCTTGGGTTATTTTTGAAACATTGAGACTGAAAATTGATGAGAATAATATAGAAATATTGTAGATGTAGAAACTTCATGATGAAACAAAGGAAGCATAATTTTTTTTTAAGTGAGAGAAATTATTATTCAATAGTGGTTTATTGTAGTTCAGAAATGCACTGCAATTTAGCTTGCTGCTTAAGGTGGTGTATGAATTCCTTCTTAGATAATGGCTTATTATAAAGTTTAAGCCTATGGCCATTTACTAGTAGTTTCCTTGTTGAATCATCTATAAGCTTAAGCTTGATTGTATCATTTTCGAATATATCTTTGATTTCATAGGGTCCTAGACATCTGGTCCTCAATTTACCTTAAAAGTCTTGGTAATGAGAATCAAACAACAAAGCCCAATATCCTGATTCGAATGTGCATGGTACAATGTGTTTATCATGTCATTTATTTCATTTTTGTTGGGTTATTTCAGTCCTATGTAATGCCTCTAGTCCTCTTTCATCAAGAATATTTAATTTTTTCAATCTAGCTTTCTGTGCTTTATCCAAATTCATGTCAAGTTGTACCGTTGTGTGAAGATTTTCTATCTCAAATTCTATAGGCATGATAGCTTATTTTCCATAGACCATTTCATAAGGTGATAATCCTGTGGTGGTTTTCCAAGTTATATTGTATACCCATACAACTTCTTTCAATATCTCAGCCCAATCAACCCTATTAACATTTATAGTTTTTGTAATGATCTTTTCAAGTTCTTTGTTCGTAACTTCTACTTGTCCATTGGCTTGAGGGTGATATGGTGAGGTTTTATTATGTTTTATTTGATAGGTTTCAAAAAAATGTTCAATAAATTTGAAGATAAATTGGGTTCCATGATCTACAACTAACTCTCTAGGTGCTCCAAAGTGTTGCATAATGTTTTCATAAAGAAAATCAACAATTGGTTCAGCTTGTGCTCGTGGTAAATCTTTAACTTCAGCCCACTTAGTAACATAATCTGTACACACAAGTATGTATTTATTACCTTTGCTTGAAGGGTCTATTGGTCCAAAAAAGTTAATTCCCCATTTCTCAAATGGTTCAAATACTAGTTGTCAAACCAAAGGCATCTCCATCAAAGGAGTAGGCTTACTAGCTCTTTGACAAGCCTCACATCTATCAACAAATTTATGGACATCTCTATTCATGGTAGTCCAAGAGTAACCAATTTGAATTATTTTACTAAATTTCATTTGGGTGGCATAATGGCCTCCACAAGGTTCTTCATGTGCTTCCCGAATGATGTCATATACATCATCTTATTGTACACATATCCTAATTACTTGGTCAGGACATCTTCTAAACAAGAATCCATGGATCTACATATAAAAAGTGCTATGATGGATTAATTTTATATACTCATTCAGTGTATATTTTTGATATATTTTTCTTGTTACTAAGTAATTTACAATATCAGCATACCAAGGGGTAAAAATAGAAAGAGCAAACATATGTTCATCTAAAAAATTATCAGGAATTAAATCGTCATCATCAAAGATTTGCATACGAGATAGGTGATTTGCGATGATGTTATATTTCGCTGCATTTTCTTTAATCGTGACATTGAACTCTTATAGCAAAATAATCCATATAACCACTCTACCCCATATTGTTGCTTTATTCATTAAATATTTATTAGTAGAGTGATCAGTGTGAATGAATACTTCATATCCTATTATGTAATGTTTAAATTTATTGATGGCATGGACTATGACTAAAAATTATTTTTAGTAACAATGTAATTAAGCTCGGCCCCATGCAAATTTTTACTTACATAATAGAAGGCATAAGGTATTTTATTCTCAACCTATTGCAATATTGCCCCTATTGCATAACCCGAAGCATCACAATGTATATGGAATGGTAATTCCTAATTTGGTCCTCTCAGGATTGGAGCAGTTTCAATTTATCTTTTATAACTTCAAAGGCTTATTGACATGCTTTAGTCCAATTGAATTCACTTACTTTAGTTAAGAGCTTAAGCATGGGAGCAGTGATTTTATTGAAGTCTTTAATGAACCTATGGTAGTATCCTGCATGTCCTAGGAAACTTCTCACCTCTGTTTGTGTTTTCGGAGGTTGAAGGGTTTGAATAACTTGTATTTTTGCAATATCTACTTTAACACATTTTTTTGATATGCAATATCCTAGAACAATGTCTCATATCATCATCATGAAGCAGTTTTCATGGCTGAAAGAGAGGTTTTTATCTTGACATCTAATCAAAACTTTTTGCAAGCTTGACAAGGTTTCTTCAAAGGTATTACCGTAGATTGCGAAGTCATCCATGTAGACTTCTACACACTCATTTATTAAATCATCAAATATAGCTAAAAAAACTCTTTGAAAAGTGGTAGGTGCATTGCATAATTTGAAAGGTAAGACTTTATAAGCATAGGTGCCTACTGGGCATGTGAAGGTTGTATTTTCTTGATCTTCCTCAGCTATGGAAACTTTATTATAACCACTAAACCCATCTAGAAAGCAGAAATATTTATTTCCAACCAATGTATAAAGAACTTAATCAATGAATGGCAAGGAAAAATAATATTTTTTTTTACTTTGTTTAATACCCTATAGTCCACGTAAATCCTCCATTTGCCATTCTTTTTAGGGACTATCACAAGAGGTGACACCCATTGACTATCAAAAATTGGATATATAAATATTACCTTCAAGATTTTAATGATTTCTTCCTGAACCACGTCTTTCATAGCTGGATTAAATATTCTTTGGGGTTTTCTTACTAGATAACATCCTTCTTAGATAAAAATACAATGTGTAGAAACATTTGGACGTATCCCTTTCATATCCTCATAGTTCCATGCAAATATCGATTGATATTTCTTAGGCACATCTATTAATTGTGATTCTTGTATTCTTGTGAGTTCATCACTAATATTCAAGGTCCTTCCTAGTGTGATATCTATTTACTTACATTTTTCTATGGTTACATCTATCCCCATTATCTCATGTTCAATAATATTTACATAACCGTCATATGGTATAATTTGTTGAGACTGACTTGTGCTTGCTTCATTAATAGCCATGGTAGATTCAGATGAATAACCATTGTCTTGACCTTGATCCTTGCTTTGATTCCCTAACAGTAATGGTAATGGTCCCTCAACCTCTTGTTGAAGATGTTTGATCAGAACATTAATTGACAAGGTTTGGATTTCATCAAAATCATGAGGAAAATCATACCATAATTACTTTGGAAATTCATCTTCTATTATTGATTTAGGGAATAGGCTAAGGTCTTTAGTATTCTTGCCATCATAAATAGTCATATTTCTTGATCTAAAGCTAATGTAAACATCATCTATCACAAACCATGGGCACCCTATAGTCTTAGGTTGTAATACTATAAAGTCTATAGGGTATTCCCATGAACTTATGAAGACTATAATGTCTTCTAGTTTTCCCTCTGGCTTAATAGTAGACCTATCTGCGAGTTGGAGTACAATAGAAGCTGATTGTAATTTATGTAACCATAAATATTCCATTGTATCTTTAGTCATGACATTAATAACGACTTCGAAATCGACCAAGAAATTTTGCAAGGCTATGTCACCAATGTGTACCGTGAGTATCGATATTCCAGGATATGTGTATTTTGGTAATGACCTACCTCCCATTATTATCTCATACAATTGTCCAATGACTTGAATAGTTTGGGCTTCATTCTTATTTTTCCTTCCTAAATTTGTACATATGTTTTTAATGAGCTTGGAATAGATGGGTATATCCTTGATAGCTTGTAACAAAGGGATCTTGATAGTAACATTTTCTAATTCCTGAAGGAAGTTAAAGGCTAGCTTAGATGGTTCTTTTGGTATTGCCAATCTTTGAGGAAATGGCATCTGTACTTCCTTCCTTTTAGGAATTTGGATTTCTTGTTGTTTTTTTGGAATGTTTTATGGTGAATTTTCTATTTCCTTCTCATTGTTATCCTCATTTTCAAACAAATATATAGTGGGGTTTTCAAGCTCTATGAGAGTTACATTGTTTTCCAATACTTTCCCTGATCTCAATTGAATTTATTGATAAGGTACTACATATATAGAACATGTATCACTAGTTTCATAGGCTTGTTGAATGTTCTTGTTGTTATTAGGATTAGATACTAGTTGAGTTGGAAGAGGAATTTTCTTAGGAGTATTATTATTATTAATCGGAGGTGGAAGAAGTCTATTTTGAGGTGGATTTTTAGGGGCTTGTCCCCTAAATTGGTTTTGAAAGTTATGTTGTTGCAAAAAATTTTGAGACCAACCAGATCCTCCCTAGTTATATTGGCCACTAGTATTCCAATTGTTTTGACTTGATATTCCTTGATTCCATGGTGTATTTCCATAAGTATTGGCCATAAAGTGGGTCCATGGGGGTATGTTCCAATATTGATTGTTTGAATAAGAATTCTAATTTTCCCATTTTGGTGCATTAGACCATTTATTAGGTCTTTGTGAGTTGGAATAACTAGGATTTGACCAATTTAGTGGTCCATTGAATGGACCATTCCATATTTGGGCTACAAAATAAACATATTTTGCCTCTTCAAATTCAAGTTCCTTTATGGAAACTTTAACAATGGAGATGTATTTGCAATTTTTAGTTTTATGACTTTTATCACAAATTTTTCAAGTAGCAATATTGGATATATTGGTAATGTTGAGAGGGCATTCTCTCATATTGTGCTTTTTCCTACATCGGTGATAGTATATATCTTAATTGTCTTGTCCTTTTGGCTTTTTATCCATTAAATCCAAAAATTTAGTCAATGTACTTAACAAATCAGTTTTCAAACCTTCCAACATGTTTCCAATTTTTACTCTTATCACTCCTATTGTAGATGTATACTTGTTACCCCTTAGAGGTTTATTTCTTGAATAGTTTGTGCAAAGGTTCACAATTTCCTCAAATGCCATAATATGGATATCTCCTTTTGCCATAAGGTTCAGAACCTCAAGGACATATTTTTTTAGTCCTTTTTATAAAGAGTTATTTTAAGATTTTTTTATCAAGGTTTATATTTACTCTAGACCCAACAAATAGAAATCTCTCAAGGTAATCCTCCAAATATTATTCTTATTTTTTATTTATGCAGAATAGCTCAAATTTCTTATCCCTAAATCTATAGTAATACTAAAATAATTCAAGGAATAACTCTTTTAATCCATTTTCTCCATCCCACTATTTATAAATATTTTCTCCTAGACCCATGAACCATATTAAAGCTACATATTTAAAAGTATAGGGAAACAACCGTAGCTTTTGTTCATTAGTAGTGTAAAAGTAATCTTAGCACACTACTTCAAATTCAAAAATAAAAGCATCCACATCTTCGTGTGGTTCCCAATGGAAGGTGGACAATATAAAAATAGATACTGACTTAGGTTCTCTTGTCCCATCTATATATAATATTGGGAAGGCAAATGTCTTCCTTTTCCCATTTCTTATTTGGACTCTATTCTATATTTGTTCATTCCTCCTTTGGTTATCTTCTACTTCTCCCTACCCACTTTTTTGGTCAACCATGATTGAATGTAAGATTTCAAGAATTGGACCAGGTATGGGTTCAATAAAAATAGAAGAAGGATCTATATGATTGTTAAATTCTGGTTCAGGTAATAAGTATGAGTTAGGATTTTGCTCTAGGATTTCAGGTTGGTTGGTTGATTTTGTTGTTTCAAATACTTCTAACTTATAAATTCCAAGCTTCCTACTAAAGTCTCTTTGGAAATTTCCTTTTGAGTTGCTGATATTTATAAATCTTCCCTTAGAGTCTCTAGGTCTGCTCATGAATTTTCTAAGTTTCCTTGTTTTTGCAACACGTCTAATCTTCCTTAAATAGTTTATGAATATCATTGATCAGATCAAGTTTTTCGGGTGTCATGAAGTGTTCTTCTTAAAAATTAAAATGGTCCACCACAAATTGAATCAATTGAACAAGAAAATCTTGAGTTGGAATGGGGTCGAGATTTCCAAATTGTAACTCACAATGTAATCTTAACACAACTCCCTAAAGCACATAACTCTAGGTATCCTCTAATATTTCTCACTATATTCTAGGGCTACTTCTTTCTTTTCTAGGTCTCCGAGGAACTTTTGAATGAGGAGGGACTCTTCAAAATATTGATTCCAAGGATAAATTATTGGATTTACTGTTGCTATTATGTACCAAAGCCAATGCTCACAACTCCTTTTAACATCTAGGTAAGATGAATGGTAGTTTAACCCTAGATTTTTATCTATGTCAATCCTTTTGATTTCTTTCAATTCATTTTATTTATCTTTTGTAATGTCAATGCGTTCATATATACATTCCCATTTCTTACTGGATGCTCTATTTCCTTGCTAAAAAATAAGTTTAACTTCTTGTTTTATTAATATTTCTCTAAGGTCTATAAGTGCAGACTGATTCAAAATATTTTCCACCATCTAGCAACTTATTTTTATTTTATTTTTCTCTCTCTGGTCTGGTTTTATTTGGGTTTTGATTTTTATTTTATGTTTTAATCCATTATCAAGTTCAGATACAAATCACAACAATTGAATTTCTAACTATCCTTAATACGATAGGGAACAATTGAAATAAAAATTTCATAATAATACTAATTTTTTGCTAAAATTAGATGCAACTCACATTCCTATGAATATTTATACAACCAATCTTAGCACATTAGGAGAAAAATGAAATACTATTGGAAAAGTAAAATTTATTGAAAATAAAAGGTTAAACTATTACTGTTTGTTTGATCTTTTTTCAAAAGGGTTTCACTATGGTTGTGTCACTCATCCATACCTACTTCCTACTTTTGACAGGGTCCTAAACCAATGTTTAGATATGTTTCAGTATGCGTGTCTCACTCAGGCATACCTACTTCCTATTTTTCTCACAGGGCCTAAGTCAAACTAAACAATAATAATCACCCAAAGCTGGAAAATATGCAGGAAATAAAATTTGCTGAAATAAAAGGTAAACTATTACTGCTTCTTTGATTATTAGGAGGGTTTCACTACAATTATGTCACTGAACCATACCTACTTCCTACTTTTGACAGGATCCTAAGCCAATTTTAGGTCTATTTCAGTGTGTATACCTACTTCCTATTTTTCTCGCAGGTCCTACGTCAAACTAAGCAATAATAATTATCCAAAATAGGAAATTTGTAGGAAATAAAATTTGAAAGAAATAAAATTTGTAGGAAATAAAATTTGCAGAAATTGAAATTTTTAGGAAATAAAATTCTAATTAACAAAGTAGTAAAATTGATTCTTCAAGAGAAATAAACCTGGTAGTGTCAAAAAAAGGGGCTTATTGGGATCATCTTGTGCCACTCTGACTCATATGCACTCCAAGGACTCACATGTACATCTTTCCACATACAAGTAAGCCTCACCTAATTACACTGCCAAACAACTTTTTTTATTAACCACTACGATGCTACTCTCCTCGACAATGGAACCAAAATGATCAGATGTAATAGCTTACATTTAATGTATCAAGCCGAGGGTAAATCAAGGTTAGATTTAAAGAGTAGGAATCCAGTATAGATTGTACCATGGGGATCAATGCTAAGCTTAGTTCAGATTTATTTTAGTTTTAGGTGTTTGCAAAACATATAATAAACATAAATTAAATTATGCAAGAATGAAAACATAATGCAATTTATGATTTCTGAATTAAATATGATAAGTACTTATGAATGATTTAATCTATTTATGAATTTATCTATTGTTGAGGATAACTAATAGTAATTGCCTACTGATGAATTGATCTATTAATGATTTTATCTATTGTTGAGGATCCTCGTGCAATTAGTTTTATTTATCTATTCTAACTTTATATTTTATGAAAATGCAATTTACTTTATTTTATATTCTAAGGTTAATTAATTATTTCTAACCTATTGTAGGGGCGAAATCTTAGGGACTAGTTGTAGGAGTGGGTGCTACCTCCTAGAAGATAGTGTAAGTCTTTCCCCCCTAGTTTACTTTATCTTAGTAACTAAGATGCATAACAATTTCGAACATTATTTTATTTTATGAATGCAAGAATGTATAGTTACAATTACATAAATGAAATTAAACAGTAAATTCAAATAACATAGTTACCATATGCGAAGAATGGAGTGCTACTTTTATTGCTGAAAATTCAAATGTACATGCTGGCACAATTCTTCAAAAATTGTACAGACATTAGACATTTCAACATTAGCTATTTCTTTATTAGAACATTGGATATTAGACATTTTCAAAGGTCTTCCTATGTAATTTATATTATGACTTGTATAATTCTGAATAAACTCTTCCACGTATTTTGCCATGTGGAGTTGTGGACTTGATAATGCGACAACTATGCACTAACAAAAATAATCTAAACTAATGAAATTCCTAATTCTACTTGGACTCAGTAAACATCCTAAGTGGTCCAAGTGGCATTTTACAAACACACTTAACAAAACTATACTAATTTGAATGTTTCGCAATATGTACAATATAATCATGTCCTTTATTCTCGAAAAAGGTATAACAATCTTGCGTCTAAATATAATCAACCTAACAAGATTCTAATTATATAATATTTATGGAATAAAGTGATAACAACTTTATTAATCAAAATATCCTCATGGAGAATATGTGACAAGTCAACTTGATCTAAGTTGACTGTACTCCTTCATTGCCATATGAGAGTACCATGCTTTCGTTGATGTGGCGTACAATGTTGGTCAACTCTCTTTGGTAACTACTAGTAAGAATTATTATTCGGTAACAACCTTTAGTAGCTACCTTCTGTAACATACTTCGGTAACCATATTCCATAACATACTTTAGTTACCACCTTATATAATAGTAATTTGCCATTGTTCTATCACTAAGCCTAAAGCATCCCTAATCATTTGTACTTACGTCCATATTCTCATGTCTAAGGTATATTCCAAAGCTTGTGCTACTACACCATGCATCTATAGAACATCCTTCAAGACTTCCCTGCATAATTACCCATAACTCAAACATATTTTGCATGAAATGCACACGTGTCAGATTCAACTGCATTCATCTTTTTACTGATAATTCACAAAAATAAACAAGAACAAATAACTTAAAATACATTATAATCACAAATTAAATATAAAAATAAAACAATTTACTATGAAAATATGTACCAAATAATCACTCATCAACTCATGTGCCACCTTGGAAGCCTATGAATGGATCTAGGAAGTAACAATAGAAAGCATGGTAACCTTTTAATTTATGGAAAACTAAAAAGAAATTAAATATTGAGAATAGATAGAAGGAATCCTAGCTTTCCATAGCTGAAAAAAAATGATTGCATAAAAGAAATTCCATAGAACAATAATATAAGTAGGTTAACAACTATTATCACAAAAAATAATCATTTTCCATATGAATATCTCGAGATGAAAATGTTTAAACAATGAGTGAATTCAAGTACAAGCAGATTGAGCATGAGTACAATACCAAAACAAATGCTTAAATATTTTAAAACAACCACAAGCAGGACACTTAGGACTAGGAAGACCAACCCTACTGAGCCTCTCTCCCAAAGGAAGACCTTGATAAATAAGAGACCAGAGAAAAAATATGATCTTAGATTCAATATTAGAATTCCAAATATGGTTCAAACGAGCAATCCAAGTATAGGAGGTAGAGTGAGTCTACTATCTCTCATTAAGCTTGTCAATACTAAAGGAAAAAATACTAAGAAGTTGATAAAGCAAGGAATAAGAGTAGTTCTTGAAAAGAGTATCTGCATTCCAACACCAATACCTCCACCAAGAAAATAGCCTAAAATATTTAACCCCTAGCATATCATCAAGAAGAATCAAATATTTAGACAATATAGAAGACCATTATATGTTTTGATAATTAAACAAAATACCATTACAAAAACCATCACCAATCCAACAAAGAGGAGGTTTCACTGCCTTAAAATCTTACCAAATACTTTAACAACAAAGGAACCTTGAATCTTAATTAGGTTAGAAGTAATTATAAGAGTGTGATAAGAGTGTGAAGACCAATATTATCCCAATATTTATGCCCATAAGGCAATCCCAAAGAGATACAATAGTGAATTAGAACCTTCTAGTCTTCAAGGCCTTTAATAGCTTTAACCACCCACTTAGCACACAAGAAAATTCTTTACATGTAAATGTCAATGATACCCATTCCACCCTTATTAGTAGGTGTGCAACAAATATCCTAACCAAACTGATGAAAGCCATGCAAATTCTTCACCTTGACCAAAGAAAATCCCTAGGAATTCTAGCCAGCTTATTATAAGAATTCTTAGAAGGGGTCCAACAAGAGGAATAGTAAACATGAGTAGCAACAAGAATCTTCCTGCAGACCTAAAATTTACTAGCAAGAGAAATGGGATGTGAGGTCCAATAGAAAATATTTTTTTCAATTATATCAATAACATATTATCACAGTTCAGAGAGTGAATGAGAGTAGGAAAATTATGCACCAATAATAACGTAAAGATAGAAATATATAACTGTAAACACGATGATAAACAAAAAAAAATATGGGGCTCTTTTTGTATTAGATATTTTGCTTTTTGAATGTGTTACAATCAAGTCCCATCTAAGGGGATACTACCCATGATACAATGAATACAAATAAAATATCCCAGTGCATTGTAAATGATCTTACAATCACAAATCGTTTGGGTGTGGGTTTTCCATGACCGTTACAGTGAGTATGATGTGAATCTTGCACTACTTTGTGATTTTTCAGATCCTATAATCTACACACAAATAAAATAGAGATAGATGAAAAGTATATGTGTGGTAAATGAAATAAAATGTAATAAAAGAAGATAAACCAGACCAAAGCATGTGAAATATAAATTCTATCAAAATTTAGGAATGATAAAAATAATGATCTACGCTATGCTAGAAGAAAAATAGTAAAACTAGATCTCTTCCAGAGGTCATCTCAGGGTTATATGGCCTTGCATATGGGCCATATTGGTGTGAGATAGCTACTGTCGTTGGAATGTATTTTTCCAAAACCAATCCCAGGAAGCACGTAAAATATCTTGGATGTGTTGTCGATGGATTATTGCACTTGTGAGAGTGACTTGATGGGTTATATTTATCATTGAAGCAAGGGTATTTGATTGCATGGAATATGGGAGTGCAACTTACAATACTTTTTAGTAGTCTAGTAGCATGAGGTTTGGAGGATTAAAATGGGTAACACTTCTTTGCTTTGAGAATTTGGAATTGAATTTGGTAGCACTTCATTGTACAAATTCAAAAAATTTTGAATTTTTAAAAATTCACACAAGAACTCAAAAATAAAGCTTCAAATTGGAGGGGTGAGTGCCAATTTATAGACTCTTGGTAAAAATCTAGGACACTCTACATGAAAAAGCAAATAGGTAGTTCACATTAAGAAAAATGAATGCCTATCTTTGAAATCTCATGTGATTGATCTTTGCATACATTTTTCTATCTTAGACCATGTGGGGTGCTCAATGCTTTTTGTGGGATCATGTACGAGATTAACTAGGATTTTTGGCTTCCATTTATGCACCTTTTAATTTTTAAGCATTAATTTTAGTAGCCATCTCAGGTTAAGATGACCATAGTCTGGAAGTTGTCTTAGGGTGATACGACCATGGTTTAGTAGCCATCTCAAGGTGAAATAGCCATAGTTTATGGATAATTATACCATTTAAGTGGTTAAAACCACTATTTTAGCACTGAAATTTCCCAAGGTGAGTTATGTAGCCTAAAATAGGTCCATTTAGGTAGTATCCTCAATATGACGTGTTTTAGGTGTCTATAAATGACCCTTTTTGGGATGCTTTATGTGATGACAAAATGTAGAGCAAAAATAGAGAACCTAAAATGGTCAATTTTATAGTTAATGATATCTATTAAATAAATCAACATAAGATGTCCCAATCATGGAAAGAGTATGCGCTATTGAATCATTGCTTCCGACACTTTGATGCATTTGATTTTAGTAAACTTTTCAACCATGAGTAGACACTATGATATGGGTCCACAATTGATGGCTTCGAGTATACTAAGTTTTTGGTAACCTTTCAGTCATGGGTGGACATTATGATATGAGTCCACACTTTAGGCTTTAGGGATACCAATCAAGTAGTTTAGCTACCTAGTTTGTTTTGTTTGAATTTTTTTTTGCTTGTTCTTTAACCAAAGAAAGGAGGATGTATGATTGTATTTGGAAAAGATTCTTGAATGAACAATTAGCACTTTTAAGTGTTTTATTATTGATTTTATTTTGAATTTTGTAATTTATATGACTACCCCCTCAAATGACGAGTTGATAGAGTAGACAAAAAATGATGAAAGCAATGAGTTAGTTGACCAAGATGATTAAATTAAGTTATTTATTTATTTATTTTTATGAGTGGCCTTATGGTAATGTACTCATCCTACCATATTGCATGGATAACCAATCACTGCAACCATCAGGTGACTAGAGTAAATCACTAGATACAAGATTCACTCGAGCTTTTTGACTTGATTTGACCAAAGGGGTTAGGTGCCTTTGGAGTCTTTTGAAATGATTTGACAAAAGGGGTTAGGTGCCTTTAGGGATTTTTGAATTGCAATTGGATGACATATATCCAAGTTTCCTTATGGTAATTTACTCATCCTATTGGATTCAATTGATAACCAATCGCTACAACTACCAGGTGGCTATAGAAAATCACTAGATATGAGAGTCACTCAAGATTTTCAACTTGATTTGACCAAAGGGATTATGTGCCTTTGGAGCCAATTGAAATAATTTAACCAAAGGATTAAGGTTCCTTTGGAGCCTTTTGAATTGAGATGTGACAAAAGGGGTTAGGTTCCTTTGGAGGCTTTGAATTGAAATTTTTAATTTAGATATGACGAGGCAAATGGCACAATATTTGACAAAAGGATGTAACCTTTTGATCCTAGCAATTTATTTGATTGATGTGAATGTGAGGCAAAGATATCAACCTTTAACAAAAGGATGCAAACTTTTGAACCTAGCATGTGATGTGTTGATTGATATAAATTCAAGGTAAAGGGCGTAACATTTTGAGCCTGGTGATTGATTTGATTGATGTGAATGCAAGGCAAAGGGTGCAACCTTTGTCAAAAGGATGCAACCTTTTGAACCTAGCATGATGTGTTGATTAAATATTTGCATTGATAAAACCATACCAAAGTCTTTATGGTGAGGCAAAAACACTTGATTTATTAAGCCTTTTGTTGGATTGGTTGAATTTATTGATTGGTAGGGTAGGTTGTGATACCTTGATTGTCTCAAGTTGTGTTTTTGTTTGATTTATGGTCGAGGTAAGATGTGATACCTAGATTGCCCCAAGTTTTTTGATTACTTGATATGATTTTTGGGGAAGTTAGAAGACCTTGAACCCCCAAGTTGGTGTTGATGATGTGATATGATGATGCATATATATTAGATAAATATTTTTGATATGATAGAGCTATTATTTATGTATGGAACTATGTATGCATATGATACACTAATGACATGATGATGCAAAATATGATGTGTATGTTTATATGTTAAAATATAATGAATGAATCTAAGTTGAAAAATAAACTAAGTGTAAGCACCATAGAATGTACAAAAGTCATGAATCAAAATGTTAACCTTTTCACAAAAGTCATGCATTTGAAGGTGAATTGTATGGAATAAAATGTAATATGATAAAAATGTAAATGATGAATGTGGAATAGTGAGATGTTACAAGGGAACAACAAGGTTTTTCATGAGACTCAAACACCCTAGTTGACCAATCAAAAGTTGTATACTAACTATACATGAATCTAAAAGATAAACATTTACTAGAAATATCCAGATATTTAGTATCCATGTGTGTGTATAGTGAAGTTAATTAATGTTATGCATAAGACTACCGCATTTGCAAGTAGGCATTTTTAGCCCATTGTTGTAATGAGAATCACCCTATGGTCATCATTATTCTAATTTTTTATGTGGTTAGACTCTACTACTTGGTAATACAAGCCACCAAAAGCTATCTACTTGGTAATTTGTATGCGGTTAGACTTTACTACTTTAGATTTTGTATTATTTTTGTTGTTTTTTTTTATGTTTTTGATGTGTTTTTTTTTATGATTTTTTATTTGTTTTTTTTAATTTTTATTTTATTTTTTGGTGTGTTTTGATTTAAAACCTATTCCTATGATAACTAAAAGGTAAAATGAAATGAAAACTATGAAAGGTAGTTTGTGCACACCCCCATGTCAAGGAATGCAACACAAATGAGAAAAATGTCTTCCTAGGATGTTGGATATGGCTGATGGGTATCCTGAGGAAATAATATTACCTCTAGAGGAGGTCGCATTGTCTATTACCTTACTACTGACCCATTTGGGATTTTCATTCACCCTTGTGTGAGCTTGGACATGAATGACAACTATGATTCCATAAATTACTAAGCCCAAGGAATTTGAGGGTGTCTAACCTTCCTACTTTGGGATACACCCAAAAGTAGAGGAATTTTTAATGATGAAGTTTGAAAAATTATTTTCAAGGGTTGCTATGGTTGATATGGGACCAATCCACTATGGGAGATGAATACCCATACTACATGATTATTGTTTATCATTGGTGATGAAATCCAAGTAACGAACATTATATTACCTCGTGTGTGCATGAGGGTTCATTTTAAATTTTTGCAAAAAAATAAATCAAAGAGCATACGATGATGTTCACTAATGCAAAAATTTACGTTTGATATTCAAAAACCCTATATGAAATTCAGCCTTTGAGCATGTAACCAAGAAAGTAAACCAAATAATAGCAAATAGAGGTCATATATCACTGATATGGCCGTGAACAGAGGTCTTCTAGACCTGAGACAACCATAGATAGAGGTAATATCAACTTGATATGGTTGCTATTAGACTGACTTGAAGCTAAAAAATTCTACAATTTTTCTTGCTATAAATGATTTGTTTTTATAGAACAACAACTAATTTTTATTTATTTAAAAAAATAGAACAAGGAAGGATAAAAGAATTTATCTTGAAAGCCTAAGTCTGATGTAGATATCCCATTTTTGCTATTTCTTTACTTCTGCTCTATGGGCCATCTTGACCTGAGATGGCTATAGTACAAGGATCATCTCGACCCGATATGATGGTGATTATGTACCTATAAAAATCAATTTTTTTTAGAAATTTATCAAAAAGCTAAATGAGGGACCAAGCAGTCCCACCATGATCACCATCTAAGAGCAAGAAAACTGTGCACTAATAACAAAGCAAATATAGCAATATATAATTGTAAACATGATGATGAACAATAAAAATATATGTTTTTTGTTATATTAATATTTTGTTTTTTCAATGTGTTACAATCAAGTTACCTCTAAAAGGATGTTATCCATGATACAATGAATACAAATAAAATATTCAAGTGCACTATAAATGATCTTCTTGCAATCACAAATAATTTGGGGGTGGGTTTTCCATGACTACTACGGTGAGTATGATGTAAATCATATGCTCCTTTATTATTTGTCAGATTCTATAATTTGCACACAAAGAAACTAAAGATGTATCAAAAGCATATGCATGATAAATGAAATGAAATGTGATAAAAGAAGATAAAATAGACCATATTTTTTGAAATCTGAAATATATCTAAATGTAAAAATGATAAAAATATTGATCTAAGCTATACTAGAAGGAAAACAATAAAACCTAGTCTCTACCAGAGGTCATCTCAGGGTCAGAGACCTTGCCTACAGGCCATATTAGGGTGATATGACCACTATCACTAGACTATTTGTTCCTAAAACCAATATTGGGAAACGTGAGAGATGTCCTGGATGTGTTATCGATGGATTTTTGCACTTGTGAGGGTGACTTGATGGTTCATATCAATCATTGAGGTAAGGGTATTTGATTTAATGGAAGGCAGGAGCATAAATTCCAATATTTTTTAGCAGTCTGGTTGCATGGCTTTCAGTAGTGGGATGGTTTGGAGGATCAAGAGGGGTAATAATTTTTTTCTTTGAGAATTGGGATTGATATTGGCAACACTTCATTGCACAAATTTAAATTTTTTTGGATTTTTAAAACTTCACACAAGAACTCAAAAATCAAATTTTCAAGGGCTTAAAATTGGAGGGTGAGTGTCAATTTATAGACTCTTGGTAACAAGCTAGGGTGCTCTACATGAAAAATCAAAGAGGTGGTTTACATTAAGATAAGTGATTGATCATTGCATGCATTTTTTTATTTTGGCCTATGTGGGATGCTCAATGCTTTTTTTGGGATCATGCACAAGATTAAGTGGGAGTTTCAACTTCTAGTTATACGCCTTTTTATTTTTAAGCATTAATTTTGGCAACCATATCAAGTTAATATGACCATGGTCTGGTGGTCATCTCAGGGTGAGATGGCCATGGTTTAGAAACCATATTAGGGTGATACAACCATAATTTATGGATAATATTTCCATTTAAGTGGTTAAAACCACTATTTTAGCCATGAAGTTGTCCAAGGTGGGTTATTTGGCCTAAAAGGAGTCCATTCAGGTAGTATCCTAAATATGACATATTTTCAGTGTCTACAGCAAGTAGTCAAAAGCAAAGGGAATTCCTAAGAACTTAAAAAACTCACCTCTTTGAAGCCAATGCCATGGAAAAATATATATGAGCCAAGCAAGTAGATTAGAAGAAGCAAGTCAAAAGGAAAGAGACTTAGACCATTAGATATTGGAACTAAAGGCCTTATAGAAAGTGTCTAGACAAATGAAAGTAGTCAAAATAGAAACCTCATCCTCACTAATAGTGAGAAAATAATAATTTGCAAAATGCCCATCAATAAGTTGAGTGGACATACTAGGCAAAAGAATACCTTTAATCAACCCCTTAGATGCTTGACTGGTAAGAGGATAGCCAAAAGCTTCAATCGCAAGGATGTAAAGCAAGGGGGCCAAAGGATAGCCCTAGAGAATAGAATGAAATAAACCAAATCATCTAACTTATTCCCATTAGTAGTAAGATAGGGCAAAGCATCGACAAACAATGTATTTATGGCCTTAATCAAAAGGGCCTAAACCCGAGAGCTTTAAGCATAGAAAAAATAAAAGGCCACTCAATACGATCATAAGCTTTCTCAAAGTCAAGCTTAAGGAAAAGTGACTTTTAGCCAAAGACACACACCTATTCTAAACCTTCCCAAAGAGCAATAAGATTATCCAAGATATAACACCCTTTAATGGAACCCATCTTCTTTGATGTAATAGTCATAGAAAGAATATTTCGAATACGAAGAGCTAAAGCCTTGGTGAAGATCTTAATAGAAACATTAAGTAAAGTAATAGGTCTCCAACTAGTGATAATATAGGATTATCCACTTTCAAAATGAACTTAATGTTTCCATGATTGATAATACTACCTAAATAATTATTGGTTAATGCTTCATTATAGACATTGAGCAAATCAAGCCTAGTAAACTTCCAAGTGGCTTTATAAAATTTATCGAGAAAGCCACCAATACCAAGGGAATTATCATCTGATATTGTCGTAAGAGCATTACGAAGCTCAATAAGTGAAAGAGGAGCCTCACACATATGCTTGTTATAAGTAGACAACTTAACAAGAACAACATCAAGACACAACTAGAGTGTCATATGATGTTCCAAATAATCTTGTTGTGCTTGAAAGACAAGCTTATAATAATCCATAAAGGTCAAAGTGATATCAGGAAGGAAATTCAACCTATCATGAGAGACTTGAATAGCCTTTATTTAATAAAAAAATAAACATGGCGAAGCAATACTCTAAAAAAAATAAACTAGTTTTTGATTCACCAGATCGCAGATGCGCAAGTGAAGCATAATCCTAGTGCTGTAGGATTTCTAATTCACCAAATCACATCACACGAAAACTGAAGAGCATAATACCAGCAACAAATATATTTTAGAAAATAGAAAAAAGAATTAACACGAGTTAGGAAAGGAACAAAAGACACAAAATTGAATTTTATTTCGAAAAGAAGAAGTAATACAATATCAAAACTTTGAATGTGTTTCAACCTATGGGTCTCATCAATGGAGTGTGAGTTTAGAACACTTCTTTATAAAATCCTAACTCTAGTTGGAGAGCCATAATGTATTATATGTGGGATAAAGAAATTCTTTTTTAAACCCATAAAAAACAATAAATACCATAGGTTTATAGACCAAACGGTAAACCTAGGCTCATACTCCAAGAAAAATTACCCACCCAAATACAAAAACTTGGATTAAAAAATGCATTAAAAATGCATTAAAAATTACATTAAAAATGCAAGATATATAGCGAATAAAACATGTTTTAATATATTTTGTTTTTACAAAGATAAACTTTCAAGGGCTTTTTTTTCCTCCAACAAATGATGCCTCGAGTAATGTGTTTGAGATCTCTATCTTTTCTCCATTTTTCAAACATTGGAGAAATAATATTTATGTCGATTCGAAGATCTCTGACAAAATTACAGTTGTCCAGCTTCAAAATAAGAGGAATTGTTTTTATTTTGGTTCCATGTTTGTGCTTTTCTCTCTCCAAAACTATGGCCAAAAGTGAAGGCCTACCATAAAATTTAACTTTCTTAAACAAAGGTGAAAGAAAATTAATTTGATATCCCCTAGCTCTGATTTTGTTAAAAAAATTATTTTTAACATAAATAAATCCATCCCTAGAGCTTTCTCTAACCAAAAATATGTTGATTTCACTCATGATAAAGGCCTTTTTTTGATGAAATAGATGATGGGAGGAAGTAGGGATGTATTGGTAGGCATTCATTGGCTTCTAAAATAATTTGGTGCAAAGAATTTTAGTCTGAGCAAAATCAGGTCCCTTAAAAAATGTAGTATCCAGAAGTGTTACTTCAAAATCATAAATAAAGCAAGTAATTTTAATATTATCATAGAAGGAACCATAGGTAGCAAGAAAACCATTAAGATCCTCCTTAGGGCCATGCCAAACTCCAATGGCATCATCAATGTATATTTTATAAAATAAAAAAATTTCCACAACAACATTATTAAATACCTATTCCTCTAGATGACAAAGAAATAAACAAGCATAAACCACAACAAAATTACTTCCCATGGTTGTTCCTCTTATCTCATTGTATGTTTTCCCTTTTGAATTCTAAGTAGTTTTGTGTTAACACTATCTCAACAAACCTTACCACAAAGTTTGTCTTGGCCGAATCAAATTCATTCCTCAAAAAATGATTGATGGTTGTCAATCCTTAAGAGGTAGGGATGTTGGGATAGAGGCTCTCAACATCAAAAGAGAAAAGAATGATGTCCTGAGGAAAGATACAACCATGCAAATATTTAATTAGAGATATGGAATCCAAGAGATGATTTTTTTGCTTCAACAAAATTGGCAAGAGTAGATGATGAAGTCATTTGGAGGCAGGTTCGAGCATGAAACCACAGTAGGAACAAATGTATTGACCGAAAAGCCTAGGCTTGTGCATTTTAGGGAGCAGGTAAAAGACACACACTCTGGTAAAGGATGGTGTTACCTGGAGCATAAATTTCCTATGGTTTTTTGAAAGCAAATTTCTCCTAAAAGACCAATCAAGCAAGTCTTGGAGCTGATAAAAAATATCCTTCCAAGTGACTTTGTTCACTTCAGAGTAAACATTTTGATTTGAAAGCTGGGAAAATACTTCTAAAATGTACCATTCCACGGATAAAACATAAATACCCAAGTTTTTATATGCAAGCCTAATGACAATGGATTTGTCATTGGCAAGGGAACAAATGGCAAACTAGATGTGGGATGGAAAAGCACGTTGGTGGATGGGATTAGCAACAGATAATTTGTTATTGAGAAATATTTCACCCATGTCAATAATTTCTTTCAAAGGCTTATAAAACTATGAGGGATTAAAACTTGGGTTGGAAATATGGAAAGGATCAATGGGCTTAAGCAGTTTTGGAGGGCCACCTCTCGGTCCAAAGAACCATTCAAGACGAAGACATCTACAAAATGTTGAAAACTCCTATTTTAGAACCTCTTTGGCCATGGGAGGAGGAAAAAGAAGGAATTTTAAACCCAAGCTGAGGGTCTCAATTTATTTTTAGGTAATTTTTTTGGAGTAAAATTATGGATAGAAAGATTTGTGATTTTGCCATCTATAGCCCAAACATGACTCCGATAAAAATACCAATGACCAAAATCCAATGGTCTAAAAATTGCGGACCAAGGGGTTATTTTTGGTTTTCACCACCATTTTGGTGATGGAAGAACCCCCACCCTTGTTGCTTCTGAACATATGGGACAAAACCCTTTCTTGGATTCTCAAAACCAGAGTTGTGGAAATTTCTTCAATTGTTGTGTTGCAATTGCTGTTGCACATAGGAAGTGCGGTTTTGGAAGTTTCTCCTCTTCTTTCCTCTTCTTGGAGAAGGGCCCCAAAATTTTAAATTATGCCCCTATTGTTTTGATGTTGTATTACTTCTTCTTTTCAAAATAAAATTCAATTTCGTATCTTTTGTTCTTTTCCTAACTCATGTTAATATTTTTTCTATTTTCTAAAACATATTTTTTGTCGGTATTATGCTCTTCACTTACCATATAATGCAATATAGTGAATCATAAATCCTATAGCACTAGGATTATCCTCTTCACTTGAGCATATATGATCTGGTGAATTAGAAACTAGTTTACGTTTTTAGAGTACTGCTTTGCCATGTTTCTTTTTTTATTAAATACAAGCTTATAATGATCCACAAAGATTGACATGATATCAAGAAGGAAATTCAACCTATCATGAGAGACTTGAATAGCCTTGATTTGGATTTTGGACTAACTATAATGAAGATATTTGAAAAAGGCTTTGAATGGGTGATCACCCACCCTCAACCAATCCATACAAGCCCGAAGTTGAGCCCCTTGGCTTCATGTCATTCATGGAGCATAAGCTAGTGGTAAAAACTAGCAACCCTAGCTTACAATTATTGGTCGTACAAATTATTTTCTAGCAAATATAAATTCTATTGGTACTCCTTTGTGATAGCTATATGAGCACACTTTCTAACATGTGCCACCTATTTGCCAAAATACCACATAAAAGAGGTAGTATAAAAAATAACCTCATTCAACCAAGAAATCCAATTAATAAAATGAGGAGGTTGAGGTAATAAATTCTATATTATCTCAATCACATAAATCATGCCAAGGTGTTGTAATAAAGAAATATTTAAACATAAATGATTGCACAAAAATTGAATTGATAGCCACTCCATTAAATCTAGAAGGAAATCGAGAAATGATCTAATAGCAATAATTGGTCCTATATCATCATAATATTATTATTGGTAGTGAATAAGGAAAAAAATTGTTGCTATGACATCATAATTTGATCAATGTGCTTATAGAATGTCATTACTAGCATGAAAATTGGACCATGTGAACCAAGGCGAAGGTCTGCATTTACAGTAGCAAAAAAGAGGTTCAAAAATACCCCATTTGCACTTAAGAAAAACTAGACCTCATGCTCACCAATGCACCAACACATCAGGAGGTGGTCAATTTTATCTTCAGCATGCTCAACCATATTAAAGTCACCACAAATAAGCCAATATGCCATCGATAAGTGATCAACCAGGTACCACCAAAGGGTAGAATGACTAGGTCCATCATTAGGTGCATAAATGTTGGCAATGCCCAGGATGTTCCCATTAATATTCAAAAGAATCCAAATCATATGATGAGAGGGATTATCACCAAACTCTAGTAGATAATCCTCAAATTTGGAGGAGATTGAGATAGAAACACCACCCCAACCATATTCATGGTGAGTAGTGAAGTGCAAAAATAATCCTACAATATGGTTGAGAGAAATATCTAATAAAAAACCTAAGATTTTAACTTCTTGTAATCAAACAATATCAACATAACCAATAATTTGCAAATCATATTTAACAAAAGGAAATTTATGGAGGTAGAATATCCATGGAGCCATATCCCAAAGTACTACCCACATTGTTAGCTAGCACTACGAAACTATTAAATAGAGAGGTCTAAGAAGGGTAAAATAAATTACCAATAGTTGAAGGATGGTGCTTAGCCTCTTGATCTCCCCTCGGTGATGGCAAACCATTCTGAGATATACTACATGAATGCCTAGAGGGTTGAGGTACTATCTATGATTTCCCTCCCTCTAAGGTAAATTTATGCTTTGGAGGTTTCTTAGTAGGAGGAGCCTGAGGAGCTGAGATAGGACACACATGAACAACATGAGGTATAGGATGCACAAATACAATTTATAATACATAACATTTATAATAGAGATTTGATTATAATTTTTCTTATATTGGATGAAAAATAATATTTTGAAAGGGGCCCTAACCCTTTTACATGAGAGGCCTGATCATATTGGAAAATAAAAACCATAGGCCAACAAAATAAATCCTAGCAAAAATCACACACCTTTCCTCCTAGGAATGATGATGCTAAAGAAACACTATCAAAAGAAAAGAATTACAAATATATTGCCCAGATAGACTACATAGAGATTATATCTTGTAATATAAATTTTTAAATATTTTTAATTGTCTAAAATTTCTAATTTTTTTTAGTAAAAAAAGTTACATGTTGTATTATTTATTTTCTCCAAAGCCTTACTTTAATTTGATATTTAGTTCATTTATATATTTTGATATTGCATCTTTATAAATGGTGTCTTAATATTCTTAGTTAAAGATCAATTATATATATATATATATATATATATATATATATATATATATATATATATATATATATATATATCTTGCCGCTAATGGTAAGATTTTTTAAATTAGCATGAATACTTTTATCATATAATTTATAAATTTTTAAGGCTTCTTCCTTCAAAGGTAATTAAGTTGTTTCTATGAAAAGAATAATATCACATAATATGACAAGATATTTTTATAGTGTTTATTTTATTGAGATATTGTTTTGAGTTTAGTCAATTTTTATATTATAAGATAAAATTTCATGACACAATTCATCACTATTATAAGTGCTTGTAATACAACTAAGTAGAGTAATATAATTTTTCCATTCTAGGCCATATCTTCACTGGTTTCTCAATATTTTTTAGTAGAAGATAAGCTAAATATGTTTTCTAACTAGCTTGAATACTTTGTATTGTAGTAAATACAACCCTTAAGGTTTTTCTTCTAAGAAGTAATAAACATACTTCTTTGAAATAAATTAGATAACATAGTTTGCTAATTTTGTAGAGATTAATATGATATTATTTTGGGTTTGTTTGATTTAATGTATTATGAGATAAGGTTCTATACCATATTTTATAACTATAGGAATTGTTGGTATGATAATGTTATAGTATGATATTTTTTCTTATTAGATATTAATTTAATATCATATAGACATATCTTCATTAATTAAAACCTCAATATATTTCATTCATTAATGGAAGGGTGAATAATGGATAAGCTTGATGGAACTCTGATTGCCACAATAAAGGGTCACCAAAAACCCTTAATAAACATCCAACTGCTATAGAATCATAAGCATCCAATGAATATATTTTATGTCCTAATTAGTGTCATAATGTTCAACTTTCATAGAAGATTAAGATTGGGTAGACTATTGTTGAAAATACTAAGAGAATGGTCTAGAACTAAGATAGAATACAAAGCTATATTTTGAACATCACTAGTCTAGATCATGTAGTCAATTTACATCAGAGAATATTGTTAGCATCAAAGGATAGTAAAAATAATTATCAATAAATATGTGACATGTACCTATGATGTGCCAAAGGATCTACTTGGTCACTATCCAATAACTCTCACAATGTGCTTACATATACCTATAATAGTAAATAACAACAAAGGTAATATTTGATTGAGTGTGGATTACGTAGAGAAATACCCATAGAAATAATCTATATAAAGTAACATCCACCAAAGGATTAGTAGTTTCCACTCAAATCTTTAATCCTAAAGCAATTGGAGTCTAGGCATGCTTACACTCCATTTAAAATTATTGTAGAATATTTAAGAAATACTTGGGCTATGAGATGGTAATCGTAGAGGGTGAATGATCAATGTGGATCCCAAATAAATAATGTAAATATTTCAAATATATCATTTTTAATGTTTCATGGAGCTATAAATGAATTCCTTAGAATAAAAATTTTGATATTCCCATGATGAGAAGATTATCAACATAAAATACAATGACCCAAATATTTCCATCCAAATACTTTATATACACATCATGCTCTACATTATTCATTTGAAATCCACAAGAAAGAATTTATCCTCATGTACCAATTGCAAGGATCTTAAGACCATAAAAGGGGTTTGTAAGATGAAAAACCAAGGGAGTGGACTCATCAAGCTAAAAAATAAGTGAATTCTACATATAAATATCCTACTAAATTTTCTCATATATAAATCCACTCTTCATGTCCATGTGATGAAATTCTCATCCATAGAAAGTAGCAATAGAGAGATTCATATAATAGTGTATATTTATGTAGTAAGGAAAAAGGTCTATAGATAGTCAATTCTATATTTCTGAGATAACTCCTTTGTAACAAGACATGTCTTATGCTACTCAACCTAACCAATGAATGTATAATTCTTCTTTTAAATCCACTAAGAACAAAAAAAATATTTTCCTTGGGTAGAGGAACAAGCTACCATGTTTTATTATTCATCAAGGATTCACACTATTTTAAAGTAATGTTTTATAATATCTCAACTTTTGATATTGCAAAAATGACAATATAAAAATAAAAATTTCTTTTAAAATGCTATATGAGATAAAATTCTACTCTATTATAATTAATGAACTAGAAGCACTTCAATAAATTTTCTCCTATGCATTATCTCATGTTCAAAATTTTCTATAATATTGTAACTCTTATGATGAGTGAAGTCCCTTTAGGTAGAGTGCCAATTTTTTGTTACTCATTTATATATCCCCATTTAGATTTATGAGTGCATAAAATTTCATTTTAACTCTAGATGAGCCAATAAGTTAATGAATCTAACTCCTTATACAATCCTTATTAGACTAGACCAATGAGTTTGTTAGGTTTACTTGGTGAAATTTAGGCTAGTTCACCACCTTCCATATCCTTATGCAAAACTAGTGGCTTGTATTGTTTCCCTGTTTTAAAGTTCTAGTGAGTCTTAGTTTTGCTTTCATTTTACATATATTAATAAGATTACCAATACATTGATACTTCACTAATTTGGTCCTTAAGGAAAAATTAAGTAGGTTATATTCTAAGCCCTTATTTTTTATGTCTAATATTGAATTGGAGAGTTAAATTTATCCATCTTCAAAGTCTAAATCAAGACCAAAGAAAGTATTATTTTCAAACTCTCATCTATGTCCTTATGACATAGAATTAGATTATCCAATTTTAAAGTCCAAATCATGACCACAAATTATTGTTTAAAACTCACATCTATGTCCTCCTTAGGATCAAGAGATGAAATATCTACTTTTGAATATGAAATCAACACCAATGATTTTTTGTATTCAAGGTACCATCTATGTCCTTGATAGGACTAAGAGTTAGGTTATTTACTTTCAAAGTCTTAATCAAGAACTAGTGGGTTGTTGTGGATATTTCAAACCATCTACATTTTGATACCATTTCTAAAAAGATGAATTATTATTTCCATTTAATATTGATTGTCACTTTTATAATTAACCATTAAATATGGAGACCAATCATAACCTACTTGTAAGATACCATGGTGTCTATAGTCAACATACTGTAACACCTATAAAATACACAAATCCTCATTGTAAGTATTAAAGAGTATATAATTGGTTATGTATAATTACATGTCTAGTACAAGCTCTTATTATTATTACCATTTTAACAACCCTAATTTTCACTCCAAAGTTGTTTTTTCTCATTTCCTAAAGATATTCATTGAATCACTTTAAGTCAGCCAATCAGTATTTGAATTTACTTGTTTTCTATGCCAAAAGCATCATGCCCTAAAACTTTAATCAAACTTGATTATTAATCAAATAGTGCACACATTACAAGGTACGTATCTAAGGTTAGGTTTTAAATCCAATTAAATGGTAGGCAGTTTCTAAAGATATCTTGGAAGCAAGACGTATCCAGGTATGTATTTAATGGTTACATAATACAAGTTTACATAAGTCTAATTTATGGTTTTATATCATTAAAAATAGCATGGTGCCATTCAATATGAGTCACCCTAGTTAATTACTCGGTGCAACTTCTCACTTCGTAGGCATTACAACTTAGTATGGTTTTGCATAGTAGGCACATTGAACCAACATCAAACACTCTAGGAGTGAATACGTTTACACGAGGGTGTTCCAAGGAGGTTTTTAGAGAATATTTAATGTTGAATGAGAGCATGGTTCAATAGTGTCTTCACTTACTATTTGGCATGATAGGGTACACTCCTCAGAGTCATACATTTATCACTTCAAAAGGAGGAAGATAACAAGCTATTAAATGTTATGTCTACCCCTACTAATGGCTCATGATTGCAGAGTGAGGACAATGTCATTACAGGGTTTCCTTTGGTATCTTTAAACCTTATCAATCACAATGTAATGTCTCTACATTTTTCATAATTAGACTAAACTATAAAACTTGGTAAACTACAATGCTTTTTTTATTCATGTATCCATATTCTAGTTCATCAAACTTAACATAGAGAGGACACCTTAGGTATTGAAGATACAAGTTTAAATATATTTTTATTGCTCTTCAAAGGTAGGGATTTTTTGTTTCTTCTGATATTCTAAGTCTTCAAGCTATCTTCCAGACTTTTGCACTCTTTCTCCTATATCAATTATTCCCAAAGTCGAAGAAGAAAAGTATCTTTTTTCTTTATTTTTTTATTTTTTCTTTTCCATCAGGGTTTTAAAAAATTATTCCCAAGAAGTTTATTTAAAAGGAACAAAATTCCTAACTACCGAAGGGATAAATATTTAAAATTTAAAACAATTGTATTTTTATTTTACTAAATATCACATCTTCATTTATTCCACTACTCTAGTAAATAAGAAATGATGTTAATAAAATAATATTAGATATTATATCATTTTCTAATAAAGAAAAGTTAAACCTTCATAAAACACATTAGGAATGCCAAATTATCACTACCTAACATGTAAGTGCAGTAAAATCATGACAAATTGCAAAGGCATAGACTAATTTCAACATAAGTAAATCATTTGTCAGATCATTTTTATTCTAATAGTCATCAGTTCTCAACCCACTTATGAAGATGTCTATTCCTATAAAAAGAATATCTATTAGTATTATGTCATTTATCATCAAAACCTCACAAAACCATATAATTTGTTAAACATGATAACATTAAATTCATAAATATTTTATATAAAAAATTTGTCTAGGGGAGGGTTATGATGTACTACCCCCTTGGACTAAACATAGTCTTCTGTGTTTCACCAATATCTTGTAATAAGACCAACATTTACTTTTATTCATTCAAATAAATATGGAAAATATTTTTGCATATCAGCTACTTTTCCCAAATAGCATTATTTTCTCACTACCTGCCGCATTCGACTTTATATTGTTCTAGAGTTTGATTCCTTATCTATTTGGAATGGAACTCCAAAATCTTCATAAATTGTACTTCAATTATTATAGGGTCATTTATCTGCAAGTTATAAAAATTCCATACATGGTCAGTATCAACTACATACTTCCTAAGTAAGGATGCATGGCAAGTATTATGGATCCGAAGAACACAAGCTTATACTAAGAGGGGGATGAATAGTATAAGACCACTTTTTAATTTTCTTTCCCAATCAATATTATGCAATATATTAATGACAATATCAACAGTAGTAATCAAAGCAATGTATAAATCACCACACATAATAGAGACACCCATTTAATGTGGTTCACCCAATGTGGGCTACTCGGAGAAATTCTTTCACTAAAATTTTCTCAACAAATCTCTTGGGAAACCTTTCCCTATTACAATGTTTATGGACCTCTATCCAAAGGAGACACAAATACCTTAATCAAGTTCATGGATATCTATTCATAGGAGAACTCCTTCTTGTTGAGAAGCAACACACCCCCACTGAAAAATGAGATTCCATCCTCTTGAAAACTCTGAAATTCCATTTTTGCAGCAGGGACCCTCTTGGTCATTTTCAGGTTTAAATCCGATTTTGCTTGCCTCCTTGTTAAGTTGTGCCTTTTTTTCAAGTCATTCTAGCATTGTTATTCCAAGCTTAACTTTCTAGATGCTAGGATCATTCATGCTTAAGAAAATCTTGCACCGGTACCAAGAAAAATCCAGAAAACAGTTGCATAATTCACTGAAAAATCAAACTTTCCATTTTTGGTAGTGTCGCGATATCGCGACACTTCCATTTTCGGAAATGTCGCTATATCACGACAAGAAAATAGAAAAGTAGCTAAGTCATTTTTGGAAGTGTCACGATATCGCGACATTTCCATTTTTGGAAGTGTCGCGATATCGCGACATTTCCATTTTTGGAAGTGTCGCGATATCGCGACATTTCCATTTTTGGAAAGCATCGCGAAATCGCTATAGGATGAGGAAAGAGAAAGCCGGGGAGAAAAATGTCGCGAAATCGCGACATGTTGCATTTTCGCGGTAGGAGAAAGAAAATGCATGAAAATCGTCTAAGTGCCAGAAAGGGCACGATTTCGCGACATGTCGCGAAATCGTGACAGCTTTTGGAGAGAGAAGATGAGCTGTACGAATCTGCACGAAATCGTGACGCTTTCCATTTTTGGAAGTGTCGCGATATCGCGACATTTCCATTTTTGGAAAGTGTCGCAAAATCACTGTCTGCCGAAGGAGAGAGAAGAAATCAGTACAGACCAGCGCGATTTCGTGACATATCACGAAATCGTGACATGTCACGTTTTCGCAGCTGGAAAGGAGAAAAAGTGGCTAAGTCCAAAAGTTGCAGTGATTTGCTGACGTCTCAAAATTGCGGGCTGGAGCTTGCAGCGATGCGCTGCATGTTTCGAAGTCAAGAGGTAAAGGGTGCAGCGATGCGCTGCGTGCTTCAAAATCGCGGGCTGGAGCTTGCAGCGATGCGCTGCACGTTTCAAAATCAGGGGTGAAAAGTGGTAGCGACGCGCTGCACGTTTCGAAGGCAAAGGGTGAAAGTGGCAACGATGTGCTGCATGTTTCGAAGTCAAGGCGTGAAACTGCAGCGACGCGCTACACGTTTTGAAGGCGAAGGGAGAAAATGGTAGCGATGCGTTGCATGTTTTGGGAAAGGTGCACAAGGCAAGAAGATGCAGCGATGCACTGCATGTCTCCGAATTGCGGCTAAAAATTAAGAAGTTGTACGGAGGCTAGGGAAGGTCACGATTTTGCGACATGTCGCAAAATTGTGACATGTCACATTTTCATGGCCGACAGGGGGAGAAGCAGCGCAACGCTGGGGACGTCACGATTTCGTGACATGTCGCGAAATCGTGACATGTCGCAGAATCACGATAGGAGAGAGAAAGTCCTCAAAGTTGACCAGAAGTGCATTCCAGTGGGAAACAGAAGGCATCCTGGGGTAGCGACACGTGTCAAAGCATGTATGAGACAGAGCAGAAGCCGAAATGCAAGCTTGTTTTGTGATTTTTAGCCTGATTTAATCTGTTTTAACCTTTAAAGCTTTTGATTTAATGATTTTAAAGTACTAATATAATCTTTTTGTCTTTCATGCAGGATTCCATCTGGCACTTGCGGGACAACCGGGAAAGGCCATAAAGTCAAAGTTAAAGTGCAGATTTGATCAAGGACCGCCATGCTAGAGGAAAAGAAGCCGGTAAAAGCATTCAATAGCAAATTTATGACAGAATTGATAGCATGGAGATAATTTCAACTCGGGATGGCTTTACGGAGATCAAATTGATAGAGAAGTGGTGACTCATCCGGCTCACCAATAGAATTAATGGAGGCATTTATTTGCAACTGCGGATGAATGCAAGTGGCTTTAGATTTTATCTTCTCCATTTATGGCAGCTGACTGCACAGATTGGCAGAATGGTCAAGTTCTATCCGGACTTTGATTTTTAAATGGATTTTTATTGTAAAACCCGGGTCCTAGGGTTTAGATGTGATAATATTTGCAGTTATGAGAAGAAGATATTTTTGAAAAGATCAGGGTCTGTCCTGAGTCTATAAATACTTCTTCTCAATGTAATTGCGGGAGGCGGAGACTTAGAAATAAAAGGCTTATAAGCAATTTCTTGCAAATTTTGTGAAATCCTTTGTTTCTGGACTTGGAGTTGATGTGCTTTAGCTTTTCTATGATAGCATGGCTAGGAGCCTAATCTTTTGCAGAGTGTGATAAATGTATCTTATTTTGTTTTCTGTTCCATTAAATTTTGTTAGATATATGTTGTGAATCTGCCATTATCAAGTTTAAATATGCTGTTAGGCTTCAGTTTTTTCGTTGTCTGCTAGGGGAAATTACAGATTTGAAGGTTAAGTTTGTTCTAATTGCTCTGTCTTCACTGTGTGAGCTAGGCTACCGATGAAAGATACCAGTTTTAACTAGCTGCCCTTGGATTTATAATTTTCTGCTAGATCTGTTCCACTCTGCCTTGTGCTCTTAGTTGAAAGTGATCTTAGACTGACTGGACACTTTCTTCTTGGATTTGTTCTGTTGTGAAGCTGATAGCATAGATAAGATTGATAGTTTTGGGTTTTATAGTTGATGTCTGATAAGCTTCTCTTTCTGCCCTCCCCTACCCTCTCTTTGTTTTCGATGAATGATCCATTTTTATTTTCTTTATTTGTCTTTTATTTAAATTTGCTGACCCATGAGAGCTAGATCAAGAATTCAAGTTAAATCTGATAAACAACTTTTGCAACTACTGAACAAGTTCAGGAACCCCCTGTAAGGTAACAGAGCAGTCCATATTGAAATCTATTCCAAAAGTGGAAAAGAGTGAATAGCCATTCGACCCAACTCTGTAACTCGCACCTTGGATAACCAGCTAGATCCTAAAGTGAGTGGGATCCGTCCCGTGGGTGTCTCCGAAGCTTCCTTGCCTCATCCTTTCCCGGGGTGTGCATGAAAGCCGGACCAACACCTAATTGGCGCTAGAAGGAGGGCTGTTGAACTCAGTTCAAGATCAGTAGTCTGTTAAGAACTGTAAAGTTGTATGTACTGTATTTTATCCAGAGTCTGGCATTTTAACATTTAAAAGTGGCTCAGTTTCATAAATTGTCAGTGCAGTTTTGTAAAGTTGTCAGTGCAATTTTTAAAATTGCCAGAGAAGACCTCAAGTTAAGAATAGTTTTATCTCCACTGGCAGTTATCCAATCACAACTCAGAACATCACTGTCAGCCAGGTGGTAACTAATGGCAAATTGGTTGGGCCCCACTGCTTTGAATATCCCGGGTATAGCCCATGACCTGCCTAGAATCCCGGAAAGGTATCTCCCCAGATATAAACATGATGGGGCAAGAACTGTAGAAGAACACCTGCTAGCTTTCAAAAATGCTTTAAAATTGTTAAATATACAACATGAAGATGTTGCCTGCAGATTGTTCCCGTTCACTCTCTAGGAGGGAGCTTATGACTGGTTTTTAAACCTCACCAGCAATTCCATTACTAGCTGGGATGACCTAGAGAAAGCTTTTATATCACAATTTGGGGAAGTGATAGACCCCAGTGTGTTATACCAACAATTTTCCAGCATCAAGAGAGAGTCGGGAGAAACTGTCAGGTCTTTCAATATGAGGTTCCAAAGAGCTTACGGTAGAATGACTGGCCATTACATCCCAAATGCAAATCTGGCCTTAGAAATCTACAAGAATGCATTGGATTCGGTGACCTCTATTTTTCTCAAGAGAGACATCAATATCACAACCCTGGCAGGGGCTTATAAAGAAGCCTTAATTCTTGAAAGACAGTTAGGGCCTCAAATTCTGAGCAGTCCTTTGATATCCTATGTTACATAGAACATGCCTATTCCAGACCCCATTCCACATCATGAGTTAGTGCCAACATGTCATGCTCTA
The DNA here is from genome assembly GCA_028583015.1 of Wollemia nobilis. Lineage (NCBI taxonomy): Eukaryota > Viridiplantae > Streptophyta > Pinopsida > Araucariales > Araucariaceae > Wollemia > Wollemia nobilis. The sequence continues at coordinate 378,855 of JAQPPZ010016980.1, read as the reverse complement.
CCCAAGGAGACTCCATTAACTGTGACATCCACTCAGCATGTGCAAAATACAGAGAAAAGTTCTAACAAGTTCAAAGTGGAAGTGCTTGAACTGAATAGTTGTGATCTGGCACTACCCAAATCTGAAGTTTTTCTTGGTGAGTTAAATTTTCCTAGAGATCAAAGAAATATTGATATTTCTAGTTCACCCAAAAAATAGTACAACCAGGGTTTCAGATTCTTTCACTTTTCTCGAAGAGACAGAAAGTCTTGTACAGACTCCTGTGGATGAAATGCAAGATTTTCAACAGTTCAAAATGGACAGTTATGATTTGAGATGTCAGAGTCCAGAACCTAACAATGATCCTTCCTCATCATAGGATGATGAAAGTGAGATTCAATATCACTATGTAGAAGTAACTGAGGAGGATAACATCATTGAAGATATAAGGGAACTTAAAGCTGACATCACCCTCTATGAATTGCCTCAGATTGTTGAACAAAAGGATAGCTTGATTGAGGCTTACTTTGGACCACCTGTTGAATTTCAAGAAAAGGAGGAAAATATAGTAAAAATGAATGTGGTCAGCCAACTTGGAATTGATGAACTGTCTCAACATAAGCCTGCAACTTCTGAACATAATGTTAAAGAAAAGGTTGTAAACTGTGTTGATGCAGATATTGGAGTTTATAATTTCGCAAATGAAAAGGTGAGAACAGTTACAACTCTAAACCATCACAACAGTGACAGTTGGACATTGCACATTGATGAGGTTAAATCTAAGCAAGGCTCAGGTGAAAAGGAAAATTGTAAACATTCTGCTAGAGGGATAAAAATTGAAGTCCTGGATATTGAAGCAGTACAACAACCACAAAATGTTCAAGTTGTTAAGAACCAGGGCATACAGATAAAACATGATTTCTTTCAGTTGTCACATAATTTTGAAGATGTGGTGGTCTGGGTCTGTCAAGATTTTAAAGTATTTGATCTTGGGGGTTTTTACATTCAGTCCTTTTGAAAGAACTCTGCAAACCCTTCAATTAGAAGCATAAACATGTTATCATATGATTTGTTATTATATGATTTGTTTAATTTGAAGGAGTTGTAGATTTGTTTTTCAAATGGGACAGGGAAGACAGTAAACCCAAGTCTTTCCCAGATAGCAAATTTTTGAAGCACAGTCTGGAGTGCATTTCGTCAACAGGACCTGAAAGGTAATTTTTCTAAATTACTTGCACATGGTCAAAAAAATTTTAAGGCACCATTTCTCTGCTTTCCCAACTGCTGCATTTTTTGAGTATGAAGGGAAGTTGTAACATATGTATACATTGTAAATAAGCTTTGAAGTTTTTCAGTTTTATTTCTTTGTCAGTGCAGTTTTATTTTTAAATGTCTGTACAGTTTTAATCTGTTTCAGTTTAATTTTAATGCTCTGCAGTTCTTTTAGTTGCTTCTTATTTTTTTAATCTTTAGTTGTTTTTCAATTTTAGCTTGTGCAGTTTATTTCTTTTGTTAGTGCTTTTTATTTCCTTTCTTTGTCTTTTTATTTCAGCTTGCTGTTTAAGTCTGTACAGTCTTTTGTTTCAGTTTTATTTGCTTTAGTTCTTTATTGTAGTTCTTTTTCTTTGTTGTCTGTGCGAGTTGCAGTTTAGTTTATTTCAGTGCTGTTGCAGTTTAGCTTTGCTGCAGTTCAGTAGTTTTAGTTGCTTTGCTTCAGTTCTTTTAGTTTGTTTCTTTTATTGCCTGTACAGTTTTATTTTCTTCCCTGCATTTCCTTTTCTTTGCTATCTGTACAGTCTTTTGTTTTAGTTTTATTTTGTTGCTTGTGCAGTTTTATTTACAGTCTATGCAGTTTTGATTATTTTTTGCTTTAGAAGCCTGTGCCTGTCCTTGGATGCCTATACAAAGTCCTTCAGCTCTTAAAATCTGTCTTTTAACCTCTGCCTGAGCAATCATTGAAAAGTCAGCCTGCTGAAGATTGTCTTATTCTGAGCTGATAAATCCACAATCCAGTGCCCCATGCTGTTCACCATTCTAATAGAGATAGTCTGCTTGCACTGAATAGTAGAGCTATTTTGTTATTCAGAACAAAGATAGAGAGATTATTGGATCTTGTGTCTTACTTGCCACAGTTGTTTTAATTATAGAAAAGCTGCTATGCTGTTTAGTTAGAGGAACTCCCGGGGAATCCAAGAAAAGCTGGTTATGAGAGGGGACTATGTCATGCAATTATTTGGGTAATCCACAGAGGCTATCAATGCCTAGACTGAAACAGTTCCAGATTGATCAAATGATAAAAGAAAATTGTGATTTCCCTAAAAGCATTTCAGATATTGATATATTTCAGAGGGAGAGATATAAAAAAAAAGAAGAAAAAAAGAGAAAAAAGAGTTATATATTAAAAGAGGCAGCCAATACTTCCAAAAATATTTTCTTCTAAGTTATAGATTCTGCCCTGCAGTTGTAAATTGGGTCGTGTAAATCTAAAGGGTAACTCTGTCTAGGCTGTAAAAGGCTAAACTAGTAAACAGAGCTCTACTCGGTTTCCCCTTTTATAATCTAGAAAAGCTGATCAGTCCAAAGTTCATCATTCAAACCAGTCATCCTTGAAGAAAGTTTTATACCCTTTGAAATTGCACATCAAAAATCTTCCTTGAAGTAATCCAGCCTAGTATGTCCTTGGGAAATTTTAACAGCTAGCAGTTAGTGGTCAATTTATTGTGAAGAATGCCTGTGGCAAGGCATGATGCATGGTCTTTTTGTTTTGAAACCAGAGTCTTGGGTTCTAAAATAGTGCTACTATTTTACCCGCAGATATCGCCATTTGTTGAGAAGCAACACACCCCCACTGAAAAATGAGATTCCATCCTCTTGAAAACTCTGAAATTCCATTTTTGCAGCAGGGACCCTCTTGGTCATTTTCAGGTTTAAATCCGATTTTGCTTGCCTCCTTGTTAAGTTGTGCCTTTTTCAAGTCATTCTAGCATTGTTATTCCAAGCTTAACTTTCTAGATGCTAGGATCATTCATGCTTAAGAAAATCTTGCACCGGTACCAAGAAAAATCCAGAAAACAGTTGCATAATTCACTGAAAAATCAAACTTTCCATTTTTGGTAGTGTCGCGATATCACGACACTTCCATTTTCGGAAATGTCGCGATATCGCGACAGGAAAATAGAAAAGCAGCTAAGTCATTTTTGTGTAGCGAAATCGTGACACTTTCCATTTTTGGAAGTGTCGCGATATCGCGACATTTCCATTTTTGGAAAGCGTCGCGAAATCGCTGCAGGATGAGGAGAGAGAAAGTCAGGGAGAAAAATGTCACGAAATCGCGACATGTCGCATTTTCATGACAGGAGAGAGAAAATGCATGAAAATCGGCTAAGTGCCAGAAATGGCGTGATTTCGTGACATGTCGCGAAATCGCGACAGCTTTTGGAGAGAGAAGATGAGCTGTACGGATCTGCGCAAAATCGCGACGCTCTCCATTTTTGGAAGTGTCGCGATATCGCGACATTTCCATTTTTGGAAAGTGTCGCAAAATCGCTGTCTGCCGGAGGAGAGAGAAGAAATCAGTACGGACCAGCACGATTTCGCGACATGTCGCAAAATCACGACATGTCGCGTTTTCGCGACTGGAAAGGAGAAAAAGTGGCTAAGTCCAAAAGTTGCAGCGATTCGCTGACGTCTCAAAATCGCGGGCTGGAGCTTGCAGCGATGCGCTGCATGTTTCGAAGTCAAGAGGTAAAGGGTGCAGCGATGCACTGCATGCTTCAAAATAGTGGGCTGGAGCTTGCAGCGATGCGCTGCACGTTTCAAAATCAGGGGTGAAAAGTGGTAGCGATGCGCTGCACGTTTCGAAGGCAAAAGGTGAAAGTGGCAGCGATGCACTGCATGTTTCGAAGTCAAGGCGTGAAACTGCAGTGATGCGCTGCACGTTTCGAAGGCGAAGGGAGAAAATGGTAGCGATGCGCTGCATGTTTTGGGAAAGGTGCACAAGGCAAGAAGATGCAGCGATGCGCTGCACGTCTCAGAATCGCGGCTGAAAATCAAGAAGTTGTACGGAGGCCAGGGAAGGTCACGATTTCGCGACATGTCACGAAATCGCGACATGTCACATTTTCGTCGCCGATAGGGGGAGAAGCAGCGTAGCGCTGGGGACGTCACGATTTCGTGACATGTCGCAAAATCGTGACATGTCGTAGAATCGCGATAGGAGAGAGAAAGTCCTCAAAGTTGACCAAAAGTGCATTCCAGCGGGAAATAGAAGGCATCCTGGGGTAGCGACACGTGTCAAAGTGTGTATGAGACAGAGCAGAAGCCGACATGCAAGCTTGTTTTGTGATTTTTAGCCTAATTTAATCTGTTTTAACCTTTAAAGCTTTTGATTTAATGATTTTAAAGTACTAATATAATATTTTTGTCTTTCATGCAGGATTCCATCTGGCACTTGCGGGACAACCGGGAAAGGCCATAAAGTCAAAGTTAAAGTGTAGATTTGATCAAGGACCGCCATGCTAGAGGAAAAGAAGCCGATAAAAGCATTCAATAGCAAATTTATGACAGAATTGATAGCATGGAGATAATTTCAACTCGGGATGGCTTTGCGGAGATCAAATTGATGGAGAAGTGGTGACTCATCCGGCTCACCAGCAGAATTAATGGAGGCATTTATTTGCAGCTACGGATGAATGCAAGTGGCTTTAGATTTTATCTTCTCCATTTATGGCAGCTAACTGCACAAATTGGCAGAATGGTCAAGTTCTATCCGAACTTTGATTTTTAAATGGATTTTTATTGTAAAACCCGGGTCCTAGGGTTTAGATGTGATAATATTTGCAGTTACGAGAAGAATATATTTCTGAAATGATCAGGGTCTGTCCTAAGTTTATAAATACTTCTTCTCAATGTAATTGCGGGAGGCGGAGACTTAGAAATAAAAGGCTTATAAGAAATTTCTTGCAAATTTTGTGAAATCCTTTGTTTCTAGACTTGGAGTTGATGTGCTTTAGCTTTTCTGTGATAGCATGGCCAGGAGCCTAATCTTTTGCAGAGTGTGATAAGTGTATCTTCTTTTTTTTTCTTTTCCATTAAAGTTTGTTAGATATATGCTATGAATCTGCCATTATCAAGTTTAAATATGTTGTTAGGCTTTAGTTGTTTCGTTGTCTGCTAGGGGAAATTACAGATTTGAAGGTTAAGTTTGTTCTAATTGCTCTGTCTTCACTGTGTGAGCTAGGCTGCCGGTGAAAGATACCAATTTTAACTAGCTACCCTTGGATTTATAATTTTTTGCTAGATCTGTTCCACTCTGCCTTGTGCTCTTAGTTGAAAGTGATCTTAGACTGACTGGACACTTTCTTCTTGGATTTGTTCTGTTGTGAAGCTGATAGCATAGATAAGATTGATAGTTTTGGGTTTTACAGTTGATGTCTGATAAGCTTCTCTTTCTGCCCTACCCTACCCTCTCTTTGTTTTCGGTGAATGATCCATTTTTATTTTTTTTATTTGTCTTTTATTTAAATCTGTTGACCCATGAGAGCTAGATCAAGAATTCAAGTTAAATCTGATAAACAACTTTTGCAACTACTGAACAAGTTCAGGAACCCCCTGTAAGGTAACAGAGCAGTCCATATTGAAATCTATTCCAGAAGCAGAAAATAGTGAATAGCCATTCGACCCAACTCTATAACTCGCACCTTGGATAACCAGATAGATCCTAAAGCGAGTGGGATTCATCCTGTTGGTGTCTCCGAAGCTTCCTTGCTTCATCCTTTCCTGGGGTGTGCATGAAAGCTGGACCAACACTTCTCTTCCACTCTAGCTGGTGATCTTCTCAAAGAATTACTACCTCAACTGCACTGGCTTATGGATCTATATCCATTGAATACTCTTGTCCTCACTTAGAAGACCTATCCTCACTGCCCTAGCTAATGGACCTCTATGCACTAGAGACTGTCATCCTCTATACTATGTCACCTCCAAAGCTTACTCTTAGCTCTGTATCAAATCTGTACTAAAAATGGTCCTCTGATCTAGTACAAATATGCTCAATCTCTATCCTTAAATTTATACTAAACATAGTCCTTCGATCTAGCATAAATCTACTCAATCTCTATCCTCAAATATGCACTAAACACATTCCTTCAGTCTAGCACAAATTTTCTCAATATCTATATCTAGTATGGCACAAACTTGTCCTCAAATATGCACCAAACTCTATCCTTAAATCTATCCTCAAGCCTTAACACAAATATTGACTCAATAAAAAATCAACTCTGCTAGATCTACCCTAAAACTTAACCCAAGGTTTGAACAAATCAATCAATCAACTCTGCTCTCAAGTATTATCAAATACTTATCTCAAATATGCCTTGTAAGCTTCCATAAAAGCTCACACTAATCTATCCACAAGTCCTCTCTAGAACTTGTCCAATTTTCTCAACAAGTCTTCACCAAGACTTACCTCAAATTTTCTCAACAAGTCCTCACTAGAACTTGTCCAATCTACTCAACAAGTCTTCACTAATACTTACCTCAAATCTGATCAACAAGTCTTCACTAGAACTTATCCAATCTGCTCAACAAGTCTTCACTAAGACTTACCTCAAATATGCTCAACAAGTCCTCACTAGAACTTGTCCAATCTGCTCAACAAGTCTTCACTAAGACTTACCTCAAATCTACTCAAGTCCTCACTAGAACTTGTCCAATCTACTCAACTAGTCTTCACTAAAACTTACCTCAAATTTACGGTCCGCATGCAATCAAAAATTGGCCGTTGGGATTTGAATCCCATCGCAACTGACAACCACGGTCCCCAATATGAAAATTGGGAAGCGCATCGGCCAACTACAGTCTAGGATTGTGACCCTTTTAGGGTCATTTCGTAGCCTTAAAAACCAAAAATTAAAATCCTAATCTAGCCTAGACTAATGTGAGGTTAGCAATTTAGTGAGGTTAATTGGACCCATTACTTAATGTGGTTCAATTTAAGATGGTGAGGAGTGTGAGGACTGGGTTTCGAGTTACCTTGCCCACATCGAGGCTTCTGCTAGATGAAGGCTATCTAGGGTCTGCAATCAAGATTTGTAGGAGGTCATAGGTAGTGTTTTTGGCAGCGTCTCGTGTCAGTAATACTTCCTCACCTCTCAGAGCTCTCAAGTTTCAGTCGCTTTCAAGGAAAAGTAATAAAATTTTCAAATGGGAAAAATTTATATATATTTTTTAATTTTATCTGTCCGTAGCTGTAAATCATGGTTCCAAAATTAGGGTTTTGCGATCGTAGATATGAGCTACGGTTCCAAAAATTTGAAATTTCTAGCTGTAGCCCATACACGCGGTTCACAACTGGCATTAAATGCGCTAAAATCCCATCATGGTAAGGTCTTAAATGGCAAATTAATGATTCCTAAAGGATCAGAATCTCAATAAGAGCAATAATTTTATCAAATTATGTGATGTTGAAGCACCAGGATCAATTAAAATTTCAAAAAGTCAACAAAAAAATTTATAAAACAAGTCAAAAGCCAAATGCACTTCGTATTCAGTTATTTACCCTAGACACTTGACGGTTGCAGCGACTGACGCCCCATGCAATCCGATGAGATGAGTAAATAACCATAAGGAAATTTGGGGCAAAATTGTCATCGTTGATTTGATATGCTTATTTTCAATCCCAAAGAAGGCTTTCAAGGCTGGACCACTCCATGGGAATGAGGCATTTCATGTCATTTCTCCTATGACACCTTTTTAGCAGATCATCGACAAATTGATTCAACATAAATCTAATTGGACTTGTATCATTTTGATTCTCTAAGAAGGCTATTGTAGCCTGATCACTCCATGGGATAGGGATGTGCAAATACTATTAATAGTTACAATCATAAGCTGAAATAGGCTTAGCCAAGTAATTAAATGCTTAAATCTAAGTTTTTTTAGATCAGTAATTATGATCAAGCGACCTCATCACTTTATTAATTTTCATTACCCTCATTGATTCATCGCTTAAGAGGGTAGTCATAATATCATAATCATAATCAAATTCAACAGAAAATCCCTAAAATCGTAGATCCCTTGATATTGTCAAAATTGCATTCATCCTTGCGAATCATTGCTAACATCTATCATAAGCTTACCCCTTTGCTTGGGGAAAATAGCATATATGAAAGTTAGTTTGTAACTCTCATCCTTTCGGATTGACAGGTGCAAAAGCCTACTTGGCATTGATGCTATCCGAACATTTGATGACGAGTGCAAACTCTTTCAAATTTAAGCCTTTCATCAAGTTGGAAACATTGATTCCAGGATGCACATCCTTTTACAGGACCTGGGACATCTAATGTTGATCATATCAATGATCATCATGGAATCTTCGACATTGTTTTATAAGTTCTATTTTTGCTCAGCGTTGTTCGATCTCATAACACATATTAAAAGGGGCATTTGTAGATACCTAAAATGTTTCATGTCGATGGTGACTACTCATATGGGACATGCTACAAGACCATATGGAAGATATTGCTTAGAATCCAAGATAGAGTAGTGGTTTTAACCACTCAATTTGGGCTCCTTGGCCTAATCAATCTGAACCACAGTTGAGACCTTTGGTCTACATTCTAAACTACAACTGAGACCCACGATCTATAGCCTAGGCCGCAGTTGTCACCTACAACCTAAACTGCAGTTCAGTTGGCCTTCATCTGAGTCAAATCAGTTTGAACGATGATTTGTTCTAGAAGAAGGTAGTTAAAGGATGGAAGCTTCCAATCCAACTATCCTAACCACCTCTTCTTGATCTTAGCTTCTCTATGAAGCCAACCCTAGCCCTTGGGTAATCCTATAAGTAGCACTTCGAATTAGGGCAAATATATAGTGCATTTTGATAGTAAAGCGTTGTCTAAATAAGGAGAGAGTGCATTGGAGATTAGAGTAGTGAATCCATATCATATTGTGGACTCATTTGAGTATATTGATAGAGCCTAGTTTCCATTTACTTGCCAATTAACCAAGCATCATGTCAATTAGTGACATGGATGCCCTAAGGAGCTAGAATGCCAAGAAACATAAATTTGGGTGAACGGAGGCCCAATTGTGGAATTCAACTGCTAATCTAGTTAGAGGACACCAAGGTGACCCTTGATCATCAACTGGATAAGGAATATCAAGTCCACAACCCTTGATTCAAATGTCAAAGCTACTTTATTTCTCACGACGGCTGACAGTCACGGTGTGTAGTGCAGACCGCTCATATGAGCTGCGGTTTGCAATAGTTGATAGATCTCCTTTTTATTTCTTTTGCATTATGCTTAATTAGGTTAGATTAGGTATTTTAGTGGTTTATTTCATGTTTAGAGACACTGACTAGTTTAATTAGGGTTTTATGTTAATTCTTTCCATTTAAGTAACTTTGCACTAATCTCTTGTTTACATGCATCATTTCATGCAATTAGTCTATTATATAGATATCAATACTCTTCATTTCTATGTTTCAAGCAATATTTATGAGTTTTGCATAGGTCTAACATGATTTTTTCATTTTCTTGATTTCATTAGTGTCATGGCACTTTCATGTTTATATCCTTTAAAGGGCCTTATCATAAGAGGTTGCTTATGCTATTAATGATTTTGTGTTGTTTCTTGATTGTAGGAAAGTAGGTTCGAAGGAGATTCAATTATCTAATTCCTTCCTCAACGTGAAGAAGAGGATCAACTCCACCCTAGAGCAGTTTGTGACTATTTAGAGAGCTTTAGTATTGTGCCTACCCCATTGGGGGATTTGGAATTGTATCAATTGTATCAACATTTGGGTGACCCTAAGAGGGACATGATTGTAACCGAGATTAATTTTCAATATTAATAAAAGAAACATCCATTTTACTATCATATGCAATCTTCTTTATCATTTTATGCTTTGATGTTGATTTCGATTGATATATTAGATAGGTGCATGCTTTTTTGATAGGTCAGAAGGCGATCATGACGGAACACTGTAATTCATACCCCTAATTTTTGATATTTTTGGTGTTTTCTTATATCAGGTGCAAACCACAGCTTACAAATGCAATCTCATTGTTGGCCTACGACTACAAAATATGGTCTGTAGTAGAAATCACACCATAGACCTACGGTTTACAACAGACATAGCAAACACCAGGAGTTCAAATATAGATCATATGAGGACCTGAGGTAGGCCCTTCTGACACTATATGTCTTTGTATTTTCCTTCTAAGGTAGGCCCTTCTCTGATTGTAGTTCACCCTAGAATATATTATGCTAGAGTATTTCATGTGGTGGTTTTGCATGCTTGAGGCCTAATCAAAGGCCATTAGTCATCGTAAACTTGCATTGTTGAAAAGGTCATGTAGGATGTAGAATGAATGTTTTATGAATATCAAATGTTCTTTTTATGCATATCATGTAGGAAATGATAATGTGAGTGCTATATTATGCATATTTCCTTTTACACAATTTAAAAATAACCACACACACCATTTTTCAATTAAACGCTCATGATTTGGAAGTGACATCCAACCACTAGTAGGGTTTCAATGACAGTGGAGGTGATTTCCATCCGTTGGCCCAAATACTACGTACCTTTGGATACTAGACCAATACTGGATCCGAGAACCTTTTGTACCCTGGAAAATTTGCATGTATTCTCTTCAAAGGGTATAATGCTGACTGGGGGAAAATGGGTGATGATCTGGGAGGACCTGTGCTCCCTGACCATGTGTGGGCTTCATTACCACAATTTTAGGTTGGATTACGTGACTAGGAGTTCATAGCCAAGTTTTCAAACTGTGAGTATACAGGTGAAAGTAAATTAAACTGAGATTATCATCCAACAAGCTTTCAAACACGATAAGAGTTTCTAATAATGATACAAAAAATCATAAAACAACATAAAACAGTTTAGGACTCACATTTAAAATTTAATACGAGATAATCACCATTGTATGCCTTGTTTGCATAATAAAAGATAAATTTAGACATTAGGTGCACCATGGTGGAGAGACGGGGAGGTCGATAGAGGCTCAATTTTGATTCCAATGACCAAGCCCCACCAAATTCACAACAAAATGTGTCGAAACCTCACCCACATGCACTTCTCAAACGTCGTTTGATGCGCATCAGAGGAGACAATTCGACACAAGGGGACCCCATTGAGCATACCCTCGATAGAGGAGATTTTGTACACTCTTCTAGATGTAGGATAGAGCATGGAGCCTCTCAACATGAGGGTGCTCCACTTGAAAGCCATTACAAAAATCATAGTGCATGTGCATCCATGAGATCGACCGATGAGTATGTTATACAGGGAGCCAATTTGGTACCCCTACACACTAAGTCTACAGGAGGTTCCATACCTCCAAATTCAGAGTATAGAAGAGATCGAGATCTGCCCATTCAAGGGCATGCTAACAGGATAGCTTTCGATCATAGGTTTGTTCACACTACCATGTGTAGTGAACCTCATAAGATCACTATCGACATATCTAAGGTGGGAGACAATGGTACACCATCGTATGAGTCATGGTGATCCAGACAATTATATGGATTAGGTGGAATCCTTGAGTAGTTAGGCTGCAAGACTTTAGCTCCGCCCACTCATGCTCTAAATTATCATAGTGGAAGCATTATTAGGGCTACCATAGAACATGGAGAGGCTTCCAAACACCCTCATGGTTTGCATCCACCATCCGTGCATGGTGGCACACATTATAGAACTCAACATGATGTCAATGTCATCTTCACGGACAAAGGCAAAGGCATAGAAAATCTTCCAGATGGGTATAAAACCCATAAGGTCACTCACACAGAAAACACATACCAGAGGCCTCTTACGACCGATCACATTGATAGATCGCATAGACTAGTATCTGAGTAGAGATGACAAATCCTTCAAGATAAATTGGAGGATGCCCGTGTAGAGAGGTAACACATTGAAGATGAGAATATTTAGTCACAAAGGCTCATTAGAAAAAGATTATATGAGTAGCGTATGTGTGAGGAATGCATCCTTACCCAAAAGGATCATGTAGAACAAGAGGATAGGCTAGCCAGGGCTGGTTTATACACTCATGTTGAGCACATAGATCATGTTCATAGGAGGGATTTTTCACAATATGACATGCATCAGGAGTGTAAAGATGCTCACACTCATGTCAGTTCCCAATAGATAGAATGACCACCACCATTCGAAGATCAAAGGAAAAGATAATATGAGGAAGAAGAGGGATATGGAGCCGATCATGGATATCCCAAAAGCTCCCACATTGAGGAGGAGGAAGAGCAATGCCCTCCACCTAGACAGAGGAAGAATGTACCTCTAAGACCAACCTCACATCAGCTTAGGGAGGAGGACTTTCTTTTCTCGTAGGCCTATAAGGTTCTAGCAGAGAAATTGAAAGCAATAAAGAGGCAAGGCATGACTTTTCAAAAGCCAACATTGAGCAAAATTCATAATGAGCCTTTGGACCCCTTGGTGCCTACTCAAACATATCATGAGCATTTTTTCATGCCCAGGCTAGATAAATTCAAATATGACGAAGATGCGCAAGAGCATGTCACAATATTTTTGGATGTATGCTTCCAGATTGCAAGGAACAATACCTTAATTTTGTGTATATTCATCACAACCCTCTTAGGCCTAGCCCAAGAGTGGTTTAATCAACTGAAGAAACATAGTATCGCCAATTTTGAGCAACTAGATGATGTCTTTCTAGAACGCTTTTCTTTTGGTGTCAGGAAGCAAGCTAACCTTTTCGATCTGGCTACACTTGCTCAACGTGATGATGAGCCAGTTATAGAATACAAAAATAGGTGGATGAGATTAATGGCAAATTTTCCATTCCCCATTCCTGCTACAAAATTGATCCAAATTTTCATGAAGAGTTGTGTCAAGCACATCTCATTATTTTTGCAACTACAACAGTACCAGATGTTCGAGGAAGCTTTGGCGTAAGCCAAAGTAATTATGGATATCAAGTTGTAAGAGGGCAAATTGAAGCTCAAGAACAGGAAGGAGGGGCACAAGAAGAGCTCCAAAAAAATTAGATCAAGTAGGCCCATGTCAATCAGGTGAGGTTAAACCTCCAAGGAGAGGATAAGGGGTAACAAAATCAAAATTATGAGGTCCAACCTCCTCTTGTGCAATACGAGAAGTGCAATAATAATTACATGGGAAAATTAAAGAGCAAAACCCACCTAGCCAATTCACACCTTTGACAAAATCATTGACATCAATATTCTATAAATTATGCGAGGCTAAGGCAATCAGGTTACCTGAGATCAAGCTAGTTGATCCTAACTAGCCCAAGTCAAAGGGATATCAGGATGATTTATTTCACATATTCCATCGCACGAAGGGCCACGTAATCAAGGTGTGTTGGTCCTTCAAACATATAGTGCAGAATATGACTAATAAAGGTGAGTTTATAGTTACGAATAATCCATTGGCGCCTGGCAACCAAAACATAGAGATTTATAAAAATCCATTGCCAAACCATGAGGCACCGTGCAACAACATTGGCCATGTTAACAAAGTGTGCACCGAACCACCTACTCAAGAGTTAGTAGGAATGGTTAATGTTGTTACCAGACATGGGAGGTATGAGCATATAAATCAAACTCATACTCCCATAAGGATATAAGCTACACCGAAGCAATGACTAGTTCAAAATATTCCAGGCCCACCAACTAGACCGGTGGTGACCATACAAAGAAGGTTGGTTCAAAGCCTACATATAATACCCATGAAGTTATCTATTTATGAGTTGATACAATAGTACCCTAAGAATAGGGATACTCTCATGGATATTCTGAGGTCCATCGAGGTGCAGTCCCAGGATGCTCAAGCATTAACTAATTTTTTTGGGCACGTATAGCAGTTCTAGGAACCTATAGTCCAATTCTACGATCATTAAATTAGGACGGTTCCTACAGATACGTCTGACCTACCGTTACATATCATCACATGTATTAATCACATGTCATTCAAGAGGGTCTTGATCAACATTGGTTCATTGATCAATATTATAACGACCAAGGCATTAAGTCATTTGAAGCTGCCCAAGTCACATATTGTGCCCACCACATTTACATTGAGAGTGTTTAACAATGCGCTATGCTCAACGGTTGGTAAAATCATCCTACCTATTCAGGTGGGCCTAAAGACCATCCCTATGATGTGTCACGTGATCGAAGGTGCCATACAACATAACATCCTTATTGGAAGGCCTTGGATTTGAGAAATACATTATGTTCCTTACATATTACATCAATGTGTAAAATACATTCATGAGGGACAGGTTCACATGGTATCGTCAGATGAGGAGCCCTTCAAATTTGTGAACCTAGCTAATTTTCCAGGAGGTTTCATACTCCCATCAACACACCTGGACGTCCGACCAACATCACTAGTTAAGAATCCAAGAGGAAAACAAAATGTGTGTGCTCAACCATCAACATTTGTATCTCTCAAATCCGATCACACTACAACGACTTCTTTGAAACCGATGACATCAACAATGCTTCGGGATGAAAGGAAGCTAAAGGCAAAAATGGGCAAAAAGAAAAATAAGCAGGTGCCCAAATCAGTTTCCAATGAGGCTCCCACTCCCATGGAAGTGGAAGAAGCCCAAGATAAACTTGAAGAGGTACCTCAACCTGCCTCGCCTGCATCGTCAGTAGGGTCATCCACACCACAGGTGACTATTCATCTAGCCAACACAGGGTTAGGTGAATATATTGTGTAGAATTTCACCTTTGGACCAATTATAGATACTGCACAAGAGATGGGTCGATCGCATGCTCATAATTTTTTGGTTGGATCAATAGTGCCATTGGGAGAGCCACCCAATCAAACGAACTTCATCTACGTTGGGTTGGATCAGCTTCCTACTCGAACACCCATGGATGAAGATGATGGTGAATAGTTCATAGTGAATGTTCATTACCTATCCAACCCTGAATATTCCATGCACATTTTTGAATTATATCATTGGCATGGGTATGGCCTTGGTATTTTAGAGCAAGAATGTAGGACTTCGCTTGAGCCGCATTATCAGTTGGCAACTGATAGGTTTGGGCTAGAGTTGCAAATACGAGGATAGGATTATTTTCTTGCAGCATCTTTAGATCACATGTACCTTAGTTTGGGGGACGATGTGGATTTCAATCCATATCACCCTAATATTTTTGCATTCCAGAGGGATAACCATATGGTGTCTTACATCACCATAGCACCACCCGAGACGTATCACAAGAATATATTTTTGGATAGTGAGTCCTCACCTGACAATAAGTCGAGGGATGAAGCTGAGCCGATTTATGAGGTAGTATCATATTTACGACACTTATACCCGATTTTACCGAATAGCGATGATAGTGATCAAGAGAGAGTCTATATGGGGCCACATTTACCAAAAAATACCATTCTAGTTGGGGAAAATGAGGGCCTATATTATGATAGCGATGAAGAATACAAGATAGAGAGAGCCTACCTAGGACCTCTCTACTTACGGTATCACAATGTGTCATATATGGCTAAGGACATGTGCAAAGAGATTAATCTGAATCCTCACCTTAGGGGAAGACCACTGAATATTGATGTGATTTATCACATGGTGTTTCTCAAACCACCTATGTACATGGAACTCATTGAGTCAAATGATCTAATATTGCAATCAGTGCATAAAGAGGGCCTAATTATCTATAGCTGGTATAGAGAGGACCCATTCGTGCCCGTGCTGATAGAGCCAGATATCGAGTATGAGAGCTACATCAGTGATGTAGATATTTGTCTGTGTGGTCCTGGAGATCAATTTCACTCCATAAATATGGTCTCCATTGATTTGACCATCACACTTCACAATACAGTCAATCTATCCAAACTATTGCATTTAAATGTAGATGCTATCGACTAGGATCATGCTGATTCACCTGTTGAGCCTGAAGATTTATTCCCTAACAAATAAATGTTGCAACCATTCCACTTCAGGATAGGATGTGCTTATGATATCTATCATGTTGAGGAGCTTCCAATGCAAAACCTATAAACCTAGTAAATGACATCCATTTGATCCCTACGCCCCATCAGCTTGAGGAGGGATCACACATGTCAGTAGAGGAAACCTTAAATGTGGATATCAATAATGATCCCACCAATCCAAGGAAGGTTAAATTTAGAAATATTCTCACTCCTGATGAGTGTGCCACCCTCATCCCTCTACTAAAAGAGATACCTAATATTTTCACTTGGACTTACAAAGATATGCCAGGTCTAGACCTAAAATTGGTTACCCATAACCTTTCGCTAGACCTGTCAAAGAAGTTAGTCAAGCAAAAGCTTAGAAAGATGCATCCAATAGTAGCATTAATGGTGAAAAATGAATTGTAAAAACTATTTGACGTAGAGTTTGTAATCTCCATTGACTATCCAGAATGGGTATCCAATATGGTGCCTATAGGAAAACCTGATGGAAGGATATGTATTTGTACAAATTTTAGATACCTGAATAAGGCAACACCAAAGGATTCATTTTCGTTGCCGAATATTGATGCTCTTGTAGATGAAACTACAGGTCATGAGATGCTCTCCCTGATGGACGGTTTTTTTGGATACAATAAAATTTAGATTAAACACGAAGACCAACATAAAACCGTGTTTATAATGCCATGGGGGAAATTCTACTAAAAAGTGATGCCATTTGGCCTTAAAAATGTTGGTGCCACATATAAACGTGTCATTAAATATATCTTTCATGATTATATGCATAAAATATTAGAATATTATATTGATGACTTGTTGGCAAAGTCATTACTACATTATGAGCATGCAAAGGTCTTAAGGAAGGTCTTCGATCGCTTGATAGAGCATAATGTTAGGTTAAACCCTAAGAAGTGTGTATTTGGTGTCACTTCAAGAAAGCTCTTAGGGTTCATCATTTCAAAGTGAGGCATCGAAGTCAATCTAGGAAAGGGCAAGGCTATTCTAGAGATGTGTCCTCCCTCAAATATAAAAGAATTAAGAATCCTATAGGGTAAAGTACCATCGATAAAGTGATTTATCACTCAATTATCAAAAAAATGTTGACCCATGAATCGACTGCTACACAAGGGAGTCTCATTCAACTGGGATGAGGACTGTGGAGTAGCATTTGCTAAAATAAAGCAATACCTGGGTATGTCATCAGTATTAGCTCCACTAAGGCTAGATGTGCCATTTCTACTATATATATCGACAACCAAATTTGCATTAGGGACCATGTTAGACCAAAAGAACATGCAAGGCAAAGAACAGGCCATATATTATATTAGTCGAGCCTTGGTGAGCTATGAGATCGGATATGCATATCTAGAAAAGTTGTGTTTAGCAGTAGTGTTTGCTACAAAGAAATTGCGACACTATGTGTTGAGTCATATGACATATGTTATATCCAAAAAAATACTTTGTATTACATGATGAGCAAGACATATCATAACAAACGTATCACAAAGTGGATCATGCTACTGACAGAATTCAATCTAGAATTCATAAGCCAAAAGTCCATTAAGGGACAGGTCATAGCTGATTAGCTGGCTGAGGCACCACTATCAAATAGTAGACTTCTAACCATTGAGCTTCTGGATGATGCAGTCTTCGTCGTATACAAGGCTCCTGAACCTAAAGAACCAAAAAATAATTCTAATATGACCTTGTTCTTCGATGGTTTGAAGTGCGAGCAAGGGGGTGCTATAGGAATAGTGTTTGTCACACCACAAGGAGCTCTAATGCCCTTGTCATTCAAATTAGACTTTCCTTGCACCAACAACAATGTTGAATACGAAGCCCTACTACTGGGCCTCCATACAACCATCACCATGAACATTAAAAGATTAAACATCTTTGGTGACTCCTTGCTCATAGTCAACCAAGTTAAGGGGTTCTTTCAATGCCGATGTCCCATGTTAAAATCTTATAAAGATCTTCTTGTTACATATTTTTCTAAGTTAGAATAGTATGATATCGAGGCAATCCCTCGTTCATAAAATAGGTTTGCAAATACCATGGCATATTTGGGATCCTTAATCCCTTAGAATCCGTATGTCGATTTCACTACCGTCCATGTTAAAATACTTTCACATCCTACAGTGAAGCACAAAAAATTTGATAATAAAGAGTCAATCAACATGATTAGCGTAGATCCAAAAGTTGAATTGTTTTGTAGAGTTGAATACTTTCTAAATAAGGCACCCTGGGGGTCATTAACCTCTCAAAGTCCAATGGGAAGTGGTTCCACCATTCACCACAAGGTTGTTTTCCAGTCTACATTTGCACATGTAGATACGTAAGGGGAGTGAGTCGTATTGGCAGTCAAAGCTGAGGCTTACCAGAGTTGGATGTCACAAATCCAAGACTTCTTAAAACTTTGTATGATCCCAAAGGGATTGTTGCATGCTACAAAAACGTACATTCAAGAAGAAAGTTACTAAATATGTCTTGCTAGGAGACATTTTGTACTGACAAGGCTATGATGGAGTTCTCCTTCGTTGTCTAAAGCCCCAAGAAGCATCTTGGGTGATTTCATAAGCTCATGAAGGTACGTGCGATGGCCATTTCAGCGACATGACCATCATCAAATACATCCTTAAAATGGGTTACTATTGGCCCACTATGGAGAAGGAGTGCAATGTGTATGTCAAGAAATGCGTCAAATGTAAACATCATGCTAATCTTACGCACTTGCCATCGTAGGCCTTACAACCCATTCAAGCAGCTTGGTCATTTGCTAAGTGGAGATTGGATATTATCGATAATATCTCTCCTCCATCATTGATCTGGAATAATTTTATTATTACAGCTACTAAGTATTTTACCAAATGGATGGAAGCAATACCCTTAACAATGATGACTGGAGCTCGCATAGCAAATTTTATACTCGAGCATATCATATGTTGTTTTGGTATTCCATCCAAGATAATTTTAGATAATGGAACATAATTTAAGAAAAAAAATATGAGAGCTTTGACATCTAAGTATAGAATCAAACATATTTTTACGATTCCTTATTATCTATAGGAAAACAGGCAAGTTGAGGCCTCAAACAAGATAGTGGTGGCTATCTTGAAAATACGGTCCAAGAAAACCACAAAGATTGGCATATCCAGTTGTCCCTTGCATTATGGGCTTATAGGACTAGCATTCGGACACCCACTAGGGTAACACCATTTTCACTAGTATATGGTGTCAAGGCCATTATGCCCTTAGAGTTGGAAATTCCAACATTGTGCATCACATTAAAAGAGTTCATTGATGACAACACCGTGTGGGAAGCTTGACTAGATCAATTGATGTTGCTTGATGAACATCACATGAATGCCCTAGAGCATATTTGTGTTTATCAAGAGTGATTAAGATGAGCTTATAATAACAAATTCCATCAGAGAGACTTTGAAGTTGGGGATATTGTCTTGAAAGAGAACCAACAAAAATCTAATTTACTACCTGATATGCAAGACAAATTCACGGCTAATTGGCTAGGACCCTATGTCATATATGAAAATATTGGGTTATGTACCTATCACCTAATGTCTCTAGGGGGTGTTGAAGATCCTGAACCTCTCAACACCATCCATATTAAGGTGTTCTATTCTTGTGAGTGTATCAAAAAGTACCAAGGGTTCCTAAAACCGCTTGGTCATGTGAGTTAAAGGCCCCAAGGATTTTGCTTAAAACTGTTTAGTCAATCCCTAAAGGCCCCGAGGGTTTGCTTAAAACTACTCGGTCAATCCCAAAAGGCTCCAAGGATTCCTAAGAACCACTTGGTCATCCCTAAAAGCTCCAAAGGTGCTCATAATCCCTTTGTTCAACCTAAAAGCCCCAAGGATTTTCTAAAAAAATTCTTGGTCAAATCCCAAAGGCTCCAAAGGCATCTGTTAGCTATTTGGTCAATCCAAAAAGGCTCCAAGGGTTCTTAAACCACTTGGTAAAATACCAAAGGATCCAAAGGCATGTACTCACCATTTGTTCAAATATAAAGACTAAAAAATCAATAAAAATTATAAAATCAATAAAATCCAAAAAAATTGGTAAAGCATAAAATCCAAAAATAGTTGCATTTACATTATGCATTTCATTTACACATGCATTCACTTCATTGTATTGCATATAGGAATTTTGTATCCATTGCATTTTGTAGTAGGGTGTATTGTATTTGTTAGTCTCACAAATGACACCATGTTTGTGTTTCAATCATGCATCTCTGCATTTATCATAATCCATCATTCATGTGAGTAATTGTGTTTTTCAACACAACCCATAATGTTGCTATGTGGAATATACTAAGGTTTTCTGGTTATTCAACCATACCTAGAGGTCTTCTCAAGAGTTGATAGAAATCTTGCTTTACTTTTGTAGTTGAGGTCTAGTTAGTATAGCCCTTAGCATATCAGAATTCTATCACTAATCAACAAATTAAACAATCCTAATAAGGACTAGGGGAATATGAAAGCCATGAAGCAGGACCAAATATCTTGAGGTTAAAAGATTTATTCTTGCTTATCCCCCTGTGCGGACGGTATGGGAAATGTTGAAAATTGGCAAAAGGATAAGTTCGTTCCCTACCCAAAATCCCTTCCTTACGTTCAAATAAGAAATATCACAGAGTGATATCCCACATCAATCCTCAATATTGATACCCTATATCTATAGCATAGATCGACATCCCAGATTGATATCCCATATTGATATCATAAGATCGATATTCTTAATCGATATAATAGAAATAATTTCCCCAAAGTAAAATCCCCAAAGGAAGTTTCTGAAGAAAATTATCAAATGTAAATTCCAAAAATCAAGTCAAATAAAGATACATTGTACAAAGGAAATAAAATCAATATCAAATCCCTTGCTCAAGAAAAAAAAAGTAAAAAATAAACAGTGATTGTTATCACTAAAGTACAAAAATAAACAATGATTTTTATCACTTTATATGAGCAAGTATCCCAAAAAATTGAATAAAATAAGGGAGTGAACTTGAATCCATGGAATTTCCAGCACTACTGTACCTTAGGCATGATGATATGTCTGATGCATTTGCACCTCGCTTATGTACAGACGAGTTTTTGAATGTGGAAGAGCTAGCTTCAGGTGTCCTGTATCACCTAGTGGTCTAGTCCAACTAAAATATAAACCTAGGATTGGATAAACATTTGCGGACCCCCTATCTTAGCAATGGGCTGAAAGAATCCCTCCTGACATCGAGTTATGCTTATGCTTTATCTTAATATATTAATTTGCACACACATGGATAATGAATAGTTAGGTCCTATCCTAACAAAAGCCTTACATTTTATAAGTCTAGTTGGCCAGTATACAAATTTTGATCAATCAACTAGGGTGTTTGAGTCTCATGGTAAACCTCAAAAATTCCCAAATAGCAACAATCAAATTTTCAAATGCAATCATCAAACATCAATTTCTTTTTATAAGAGTTTGTCTATTAGAATTATTTGTATTATATGATTAGATACCGGATGGATGTCAAAAATGATATTTAGATGGCCACTGATTATATCATACATATTATTTTAATTTACAAAATCTTATGAACAGAAAACATACATCATTACATCTCACATATGGGTGTATTATCTTTCACAAAGAGATAAAGCAATTACAATCCATGATTATTATACATTTTGTGGTATCATCCATTATATTGTTAAACACATATCACATTCATTCCTTATGTTTTAAGTAATTAAAGTATACATGTTCATTTACATTAGATTACCATGATGTAAATAATGCATTACATACATTGCACCAACATATTGTGACATTGTCATAAATTAAATGCATACAATAAAGAAAAATTAAATATGTGTTTAAAAGTAAATATCACATCCATATGCATCCATCATAAGTAGCACATCTAAGCGTCTAGATCACTACAAATATCATCATCATAAATTAAAATAGCTATCTAGTGCATGTCATCCATACATCATATCATATAAACATAGCATCAATATGAACATCTGCATCCATGTACATAAACATAAACATAAAACATATAAAAATACAAGTACACATTATGAGCCAAAATGATCATATATATATATATATATATATATATATATATATATATATATGTATATCGGTGAGTACATAGAGGTACATTAAAAATACTCACATGCTACATCTATGTAGGTCCTCGATCTTACACTCAAAAATAGTAGAATAGAGTATATATAAAACTTGTACTAAGGTCCTACACCCCCAGCATGTGAGTCATCGTTATCACCCCTACCATCCCTATGGCTCTTGTGAGAGCTAGCTCCATGTGTGATAGAGGACTTGTGTGTCCTCTCGGTCCTGTGGGTCTTATGGATCAAACTCATAGAGGACTGCCCTGTCACCCTAGTCCTGGATCAGATCTGTTGAGTACCAAAAGTATGTGGATCCTCGAGGACCTACCTACCAATTAACCTGATGTGGTTCTCTAGCTGGTCTATGCGGGATACCCTGCTTGTGTACCTCTCATTACCCTCCTCCATGAGGGCTTGTAAGCACTGGATCTCTGCCATGGGGTCTCGACCACCTGGAAGCAATAAATATGGTGTGGTTGGAGGTCCCATTATAGCCTAAGAGGATGAAGGATCCCCCTATATACCCAAAGCAAATATCTCTTTACAATATCTGCACTCAGTCGTGCCTATGCCAGATCACGCTCACTAGTGAGATCCTAGACCTATCCCTCTACTATTGTATACTGTGACTAGAGATCTATCCTCTCCTCCTGGGCCTACTGTAGTTGCCTATCGCTATGAGACAGATTCACCTCCAATACAATGATAGAAGTGTCCTGCTGCAACTGTTAGGTCTGTCGCCTCCCAACCTGACTTTGAAGATCAGCAATCTGAGCCAATAGCTATCCCATATCACTTTCAAGATGTGCCTCACCATCCTATGATGCCTCCTCCTTAGCCTTAACCTATGGAGCATCCTCAGCAGTGCCCTCTATGCCCCATCTGCCCTCGGTCCACTTGTGCACATTGCGCCCCTCTAGATGAAACTCTACCTCGTCATCTATCTGGCTAAGGGGTCCTGATCCCTGCCACTATAGTAGGGACCACCAATTATCATATATTGGGGTGGTCCCAACCCTAGAAAAACTTGTCTCCTAGAAATCATCTACCTCATCTCCAAGTGGTGTCGACTGAATCTAGGGCAAATCCCTCTCCAGTACCAGGCACTGGTAGATGGTAGGCAGTGTCGAAATATCTTGTATGAGCCCAAACTAGTGGAGAACATATGAGTAGAATTAATACTTATGGATCTCAGCCTTGTGATAGAGAAACCACATGTCCCTCCTTACTTGGCACAATCGCTCGTCAGCCTCTGCCCATGCAGGGCAATCCATGTACGGATGTCACTCTATGTCGTTCACTCAGAGCTATGCAAATTTGGCAATATAATGGTCCACGTCCCTAGCATAGGACCTACTTTGGAACAACTCCTCCTCATGAGGCCAACATATTGCATAGCACTGGCGTGTAGTAGGAATAGTGGTAATGACGAGTGGTAGGTCGATCGACCACTCGATCTTGATATGCTGCTAGCCCTAGATCTAAAGTAATAGGCTACAGTTGAGACCAACCTGGCTCTTGTGCATAGCTTGGTATAACTCTCAATATAGCTGACACATTAGAGTGTTCCCACAAGCTAAGAGCAATGGCTACCATGTAAAACTTTGGGTAACTCTCCTGATAATGGCCAAGAGGTTCTAGGGGATCCTCGTACCCGAGGATTTTGGAAGCACAATCTACACAACTAAGTGCATGAAGATCACTTATCAGACTTAGAAGATGCCATACCCATAACAATAGTTGATATGGATGCCTCCGTGGTCAATCTTTCCCTAGGCATCCTCAATGCGGTCACCAAAGATGTCATCAAAGATGTTCTCCTTTCTCTAGAAGGGAGAGGAGGTGATGGGCTCACCATCAATCAGGATCCTAAAGATCCAGTAGATGTCCTCCAATGTAATAGTAATTTCACCTATGGGCAAGTGAAATGTGTTGGTCCACACATCCCAGCGTTAGGCCAACGTAGTCATGTATGTCGAATCTACACTAATCATAGGTAGATCGAGCATATAGCCAAATCCAACTGCACTGAACCATGCTCGCTCTTGGTTAGTGAGCTTTTTGTGGAGGGTGCAGAGCATATCTAGATCCCTGGCTCTAAAGGTCAATTTATGCAGAGAAGAAATGCATAAGGAAGAGATAACTAATAATAACTAAAAACAATTAAACAAATGACCTAAAAACATCAAACAAATCTAAAAAATGCTAAAAAATACAAAAACATGCAAAAAGTGATCAAAATTTTCAAAATAAAAATAAAAAATGCATCTCAAAAGTGCAATAAATGGCATTAACTATCAAAAATCATTAAAAAATAAAAAATATTGAAAAAAATTTCTAAAGTTGTGAACCGCGGGTCAAATCTATGGTCCGCATGCGGTCAAAAATTGACCATTGGGATTTGAATCCCACCGCGACTAACAACCATGGTCCCTAATATGACAATTGGAAACTACATCTGCCAGCTGTGGTCTAGGAATGTGAGACTTTTAGGGTCACTTCCTAGCCTGGAAAACCAAAAATTAAAATCCTAATCTAGCCTAGACTAATGTGAGGTTCATTACCAAAAGTTTAGTGAGGTTAATTGGACCCATTACTTAATGTGGTTCATTTTAAGTTGGTAAAGAGTGCGAGGATTGGGTTTCAAGTTACCTTGCCTGCATCAAAGCCTCTGCTAGATGAAGGTTGTCCAGGTTTTACCATCGAGATGTGTAGGAGGTCGTAGGTAGAGTTTATGGCAGTGTCTCATGTCAGTAATGCTTCCTCACCTCTCAGAGATCTCCAGTTGCAATCGCTTTCAAGGAAAAATAATGAAATTTTCAAATGGGAAAAATTTATATATATATATTTTTAATTTTTTTAGACTGTAGCTACAAATCACGGTCCCAGAATTTGGGTTTTACGATCACAGCACTAAGCTATGATTCCCAAAATTTGAAATTTCTAAATGTAGCCTGTACACACGGTTCGCAATTGACATTAAATGAACTAAAATCCCACCATGGGCAGGTCTTAAATGGAAAATTAATGATTCCTAATGGATCAAAATCTCAATAAGATAAATCATTTTATCACATTTGGTGATGTTCAAGCACCAGGATCAATTAAAAATTCAACAAGTCAACAAAAAAAATTATAAAACAAGTCAAAATCCAAATACACCTCGTATTCAGTTATTTACCCTATACACTCGATGGTTGTAGCGAATGACGCTCCATGCAATCTGATGAGATGAGTAAATAACCATAAGGACATTTCGGGCAAAATTGTCATCGTTGATTTGATATGCTTCTTTTCAATCCCGAAGAAGGCCTTCAAGGCTGAACCGCTCCACGAGAACGAGGCATTTCATGTCATTTCTCCTATGACACCTTTTTAGCAGATCATCAACAAATTGATTCAACATAAATCTAATTGGAATTGTATCATTTTTATTCTCTAAGAAGGCTATTGCAGCCTGACCACTCCATGGGATAGGAATGTGCAAATACTATTAATAGTTTTAATCATAAGCTGAACTAGGCTTAGCCAAGTAATTAAATTATTAAATCTAAGTTTGTTTAGATCATTCATTGTGGTCAAGTGACCTCATCGCTTTATTTGTTTTCATTACCCTCATTGACTCATCGTTTGAGGGGGTATTCATAATATCATAATCATAATCAAAGTCAACAAAAGATCCCTAAAATCGTAGATCCCTTGATCTTGTCAAAATTACGTTCATCCTTGTGAATCATTGCTAACAACTATCATAAGCTTACCCCTTTGCTTGGGGAAAATAGCATATATGACAGTTAGTTTGTAACTCTCATCCTTTTGGATTGATAGGTGCAAAATCCTACTTGACATTGATGCTATCCGAATGTCTGATGATGAGTGCAAACTCTTTCACATTTAAGCCTTTCATCTAGTTGGAAGTAATGATTCCAGGATGTGCATCCTTTTAAAGGACCTAGGGCATATAATGTTGATCATATCAATGATCATCATGGAACCTTCAGCATCATTTTAGGAGGTATATTATTTCTCAACATTTTTTGATCTCACAATGCATCTCAAAAGGGATATCTGTAGACACCTAAAATATGTCATGTCAATGGCGACTACTCATATGGGACATGCTACAAGACCATATGGAAGATCTTGGACAAACTCCAATATAGAGTAGTGGTTTTAACCACTCAATTTGGGATCCTTGGCCTAATCAATCTGAACCGCAGTTGAGACCTATGGTCTACAGTATGAACCGCAGCTGAGACCTGCGGTCTATAGTCTAGGCCGCAGCTATCACCTATGGTCTAAACTAAAGTTCAATTGGCCTTCATCCAAGCCAAATCAGTTTGAATGGCCATTTGTTCTAGAAGAATGTAGTTAAAGGATGGAATATTCCAATCCAAATATCCTAACCACGTCTTCTTGATCTTGGATTTTCTATGAAGCCACCCCTAGCCCATGGGTAATCCTATAAGTATCCCTTCAAATTAGGGGAAAGATATAGTGTATTTTGATAGCGAAGCACTATCAAAATAAGGATAGAGTGCATTGGAGATTAGAGCAGTGAAGCCCTATCAGATTGTGGACTCATTTGAGTACATTGAGAGAGCCTAGTTGTCATCTTGCCAATTCATCAAGCATCGTGTCAATTAGTGCCATGTATGCCCTAAGGAGCTAGAACACCAAGAAACGTAAATTTGGACGAACGAAAGCCCAATTGTGAAATTCAACTGCCAATCCAGTCAAAGGACACCAAGGTGACCCATGATCATCAATTGGACAAGGAATATCAAGCCCACAACCCTTGATTCAAATGGTAAAGCTACTTGATTGCTTGTCGTGGTTGACAACCGTAGTGTGCAGTGCAGACTGCTCATCTGAGCTGCAGTTTGCAATAGGTGATAGATATTCTTTTTGTTTCTTTTGCATTATGCTTAATTAGGTTAGATTAGGCATTTCAATGGTTTATTTCATGTTTAGAGACAATCACCAGTTTAATTAGGGTTTTATGTGAGTTCTTTCCATTTAAGCAACTTTGCACTAATCTCTTGTTTCCATGCATCATTTCATGCAATTAGTCTATTAGATAGATAGCAGTACTCTTCATTTCTATGTTTCAAGCAATATTTATGAGTTTTGCATAAGTCTAACATGATTTGTTCATTTTATTGATTTCATTAGTGTTATGGCACTTTCATGTTTATATCCTTTAAAGGGCCTCATCATGAGAGGTTGCCTATGCCATTAATACTTTTGTGTTGTTTCTTGACCGTAGGAAAGCAGGTTTGAAGGATATTCAATCATCTAATTCCTTCCTCAATGTGAAGAAGATGGTCAACTCCACCCTATAGCAGTTTGTGACTATTTAGAGAGCTTTAGTATTATGCCTACCCCGTTGGGGGCTTTGGAATTGTATCAACATTTGGGTGACCCTAAGAGGGGCATGATTGTAACCAAGATTCATTTTCAATATTAATAAAAGAAACATCCATTTTACTGTCATATGCAATCTTGTTTATCATTTTATTCTTTGATGTTGATTTCGATTGATATATTATATAGGTACATGCTTTTTTAATAGGTCACAACTCAACTCAAATTAACACCAAAATCCTATTCAATCACTTAGACAAGCTTCACACATAATATTGTTTAATCTCACATAAAAATATAGAGAATTGTTAGCTACTCAATATGCTTCACACTCACAACAATGCTCAATCACTTTTAATCTCTTTCTCAAATCAAATTAGAATATAGAACAATTTTTTCATAGAACTTGAACCATAACTTCAACACTTGCACTTGCCTAGGCTCAATCAACTCTACTCAATAAATCACTCAATGAAACACTCCTTGTTTACAAACCCTAGTCCAAGCATATGCACACTCACTCAATTATTTCCAGCAATGCTTATCAAACAATCTCACATAACAATGATACTCATGTTCTTGCACAAACCCTAGTCCCAAGATAGTTCTCAATTTTATATAACAATGATACTCATGATATTGCACAAACCCCAATCATGCATATGAAGTTTCATTCAATGTTTCAAAAAATGCTTATCGTACAAGGTTTTTATCATCAACTTTCACTCAGAAAAACCTTTAACAATCAAACTCAACAATGCTTATCAAACAACCCTTTTCTCTCCAACTTAGCATTTATGACATCCAAAAATCACTCATAAGGAAGATGTGCCCATACCTTTTGTTTGATGAAGAATTGTCCTTAAAAAATATGTGTCAAACACAATTACTCTTTTGCCAATCTTTAAGGGTTAGGTAGAAAAACCTTCTCAAAACTTCATTCAATAATTTCCTCATAAATTATTCTCACCATACAAAACATTAGATCTTAGTTACACCTTATTACTCCTTTCAAATATTAAACCCAATAAGACTTTATTTTAAAATAATATTTAAACTCCTCTAAAGCCTTATTACTCCTTTCAATACTTTAATCACCAAAAATCACGATATAAAATTTAATTCCATAAACCTTATACCTCCCTAAATGCTCATGCCAAAAAACCTTAGGAAAAAGAATTAAATATTAAAAATTATATGCCTTTTGCCCTTAGTGGGAATTTAATCCATATTGCACTAGCACTGGTGCCCTAGCCATGACTTCCACTACCATGTGAGTTAGGTGCTCACATGGGACCTAAGTGTGCCCGCACACACTTATTCCCTAGCTTCCACCAAAAGCTTTTAAACAAAAAAGCTTCCTCATTTCATTGTCGTGAAGTCTTGAACCCAAGACCTCCCCTTTACTGGAACTTAGTGTCCAAGCCAATCACCATCTGGGCTAGCTTCCCGAATGGTACTTTGAACCTAGCACCACTTCCATTTATGTCTTTCTCTCCCTCAGAGTTAGTGTTGGCGCACTTCTCCCTTTCGCATTTGATCGACAAGCATAACAAAGCATACCTGATTTTCGAATTGCTACCTTAAGTCTTTGATTTAGGTTTTATTAATATACCTTTCAAGGTATTTGCCTTCACGTCGACGGATAGAGAAATTAAACTTTGCATTTTGAAAATAATATTTTAATTATAATTATTTAAATTTAAAATGAATTTAAATATTATAATTAAATATTTAAATGTCCTTTGGGTCTTTTTAAATAAAATAAAATATAAACTTAGGTTTTTAGGGAAATATTTTGCCATTATCACCTTAGCAAAATAACCTTATTATTTTCTTTCAACCACCATAGAACGTAGATATCTTTTCAACCCTTTTCTTTTGCCCAAATATTATAATATTGTTATCCTTATTGCTTCTCTTTTGATGCTTCAGCCATATAATATTTAAATTAAATATTATATCCTTACCTCTTAGAAAATCAACCATGAACCATTTGCTTAACACTCTTTTGATATTTTATTAGTATTCCTTTGACATCAATGACAATAAATCCTTCTCATATTTCCAACAATCTCCTGATTTGTCATTGATGGTAACCCATTTACCTTTTATCATTTCCTTTACCTCTTTCTCTTCTACTCCCCTTGAGAAACTACTCCTCTTGACTTAATGCTTTCCTCCTAACTCAGATCTCTCCCCCTTACTCAAATCCCTCCCCCTTTGTTATCAATGGCAAAGGGTCACCTTTGGGGATCGAGGCTAAAAATGAAACTCTTAACTTAGCCCCTCCCCCACCTCCTCTTGAGGTGGTTAATTATGGGGTGGGAGTATTTCTACTCCTAGCATGCACTTATATTTACCTTTGTCCACTTTCTTTTTCATCTGATCCTTCTGATCCCTCTGACTATTCATATTCTTGCTTGTCTCTGGAATTTCTACTCTACACCACTTTGCTATATGTCCATCATTATTGTACTTATAACAATTAATGTTATTATTCCTTGGAGGTGAAAATATCTTGGGATTTCTTCTGCTGAAGCCATATCTATTCCTATCATGAATCTTGTAATTCACTACCTTATGACGAAACTGATTACAAGAGTAGCAACACCCTTGAAAAAGCTACCTATTTTTGAATTTTCCATATTCCTGTCTTTCATGTGTCCTGCACTATGAAGCCTTGTGCCCAAATCTATGATATGAGAAATATCTTCCATTGAAACTATCTTGCCTTGACCTCATTGGTCTCTTAGTCTATTTTACCTTGTGCTAGTTCTTTTTCCATCTGTTCCTATTTTGTGCATTGTTCCTTTCCTTTTTAAACTTTATGTTGTCCAACTCATCATAAAAAATATCACTCTCTTTTACACTTTCTTCTTCTGAACTTTATTCTTCTTCAAAAATTGAGGTTGACTCCTCTCCTTGTTTCTTTTGTACCTATTCAAAACCAAGGTCTGTCTTGTTTGTAGACCGTATTTGTACCTTGATAACATTTTCTATGGTTTTTGAGCTTTTCCCAAACTTGTGTAACCTGTCCTTAGACTCTTTTACTTCTTTCCTTAGTAAAGCCACCTCATGCTCTAACATTTCACATTCTAAAACCTTTGCTTCTAATTTCTCTTTGAATCTTCTTGTCTTAAAAATTGACTTATTTAGATCCTCCATAAGCTTTCCTTTCTCTTCATCACATTCTTTAAACTGAAGCTTAAGTTTGAATTTTTGCTTTCTTACCTCCTTTAATGCATTAAGGGTAGAAATAAGTTCACCTTCAAGATCAACTTCTCCTGTTTTTTATTCTTCCTCTATTTCTTTACCTTTGGAATAATATTCATTTCCTTCTGATTTGTCTTCTATAGGATCACCTGCTTCTTCCTCTATTGCCATGAGTAGATTCTCTTCTGGTCCTTCAAGTGTATCTTCATATTCATCATCACTGAAATTGAAACCACTCTTTGTACAACTATCTTCAATATGACCAAAATTTCCACATCTAAAACACTTGAGAATTATTGGTGATCTTTTCTTAACCACTTCCTTCTCTTTTTCCAAAAATAGAACTTCATATTTATCATCAACTGAGGAACTTTCATAACTTACTTGAATACTTACTTGTTTTTTTTGCATAGAAACTCTTCTTCTGTCTTTGGAAGAACTTCTTACCTTGCTTGCCTTATTTTGGTATTTGTATTTTTTTGTTTCCCTGTTCTTATGATCCTATTTTTATTCATCATTGATATTTCTATATTCTTGACAATCAGATGCATATTGACCATACTTTCCAAAATTAAAACATCTAACAGATTTCATACCTTTAAAATTTTTTAGATCCTTGTTCCTTCTGCCATAATTTTCTTCTTCATCACTGGATGACTCATTTCTTGAATTTTACTTCTTACCCTTAGTCTTCTTAGTGTCTTTAAATGTTTTTTTTTTTTTGGAAATAGATTCCTCTTTTGTTCTCATCTCAAAATCTAGGAGAATTCCATGTAATTCATATCTTGTCAAAATATCACTATCCTTTGATTCCTCTATAGCTGAAATATTTTCACTAAACCTTTTTGGGAGTGACCTTAAAATATTATCATAAACATTAGATTCTTGAACTTCAAGTCCAATTCCTTGCATGGAGTTAACAACCTTGTCCACATGAAGTAGATAAGCAATAATGTTTTCCTCATCCTTAATTTTTAGGTCTTCAAATATTCCCTTGAGATTTTGTAACTTTACCTTTTTGAATTTTTTATCTCCTTCATATATGCCTTGCAATTTATCCCAAATTTCCTTTGCTGATTTGTAGTGCATAACCTTTATAAACTCTATTTTATGTAAGCCTCTGAAAACTACATTCATTTATTTTGATTTTTAATGATGTATAATCTTACCATATTTATCTGTAGGTGGAGTAGCTGGTGGTGTGTATCCATTTTCAATTGCTTCCCATATTTCATTTCCAAGAGCCATAAGGTGAATCTTCATTTTCATACTTCAAAATACATAATCGCTTCCATAAAATACGGATGCTTAATTATCTAAGGATCCACTCTTAGAATCCATTTGTGTTCTTGTGAGCTTTTCCTTCAAATTTTTAAACTCTTTCAAAGAAACCCGCTCTGATACCAATTGAAGAACATAAGATTATACTGAGAGGGGGGTGAACAGTATAAGACCACTTTTTAATTTTCTTTCCCAATCAATATTATACAATATATTAATGGAAATATCAACAACAGTAATAAAAGTAATGCACAAATCACCACACACAATAGAGACACCAATTTAATGTGGTTCACCCAATGTGGGCTACTCCATGAAGAAAATATTTTACTAAAATTTTCTCAAAAAATCTCTTGGGAAACCTTTCCCTATTACAATGTTTATGGACCTCTATAAAAAGGAGACACCAATCCCCTAATCAAGTTCATGGATCTCTATCCATATGAGAACTCCTTCTCCTATGCTCTGGTTGGTAATCTTCTAGAAGAACTACTACCTCCACTACACTGGCTTATGGATCTCTATCCACTGAAGACTCTTGTCCTCAATCAGAAGACCTATCCTCACTACCCTAGCTAATGGAACTCTATCCACTAGAGACTATCATCCTCTATACTCTGTCACTTCCAAATATTACTCTCAGCTCTATCTCAAATATATACTAAACATGGTCCTTTGGTCTAGCACAAATATACTCAATCTCTATCCTTAAATATGTACTAAACACAGTCCTTCGGTCTAGCACAAATCTACTCAAACTTTGTCCTCAAATCTATACGAAACACAATCCTTTGATCTAGGAAAAATATGCTCACACTCTATCTCTGGTTTGGCACAAACCTATCCTTAAATCTGCACCAAACTCTATCCTCAAATATATGCTCAAGACTTAACTCAAAACTTGACTCAATCACAAATCAACTATGCTATATCTACCCCAAACCTTAACCCAAGGTTTGAAAAAATCAATCAATCAACTCTGCTCTCAAGTCTTCTCAAATACTTGTCTCAAATCTACCTTGTAAGCTTCCACAAAAGCTCACACCAATCTATCCACAAGTCCTCTCTAGAACTTGTCCAATCTGCTCAACAAGTCTTCACCAAGACTTACCTCAAATTTACTCAACAAGTCCTCACTAGAACTTGTCCAATATGCTCAACAAGTCTTCACTAAGACTTACCTAAAATCTACTCAACAAGTGCTCACTAGAAATTGTCCAATTTTCTCAACAAGTCTTCACTAAGACTTACCTCAAATATTTTCAACAAGTTCTCACTATAACTTGTCCAATATGCTCAACAAGTCTTCACTAAGACTTACCTCAAATATTCTCAACAAGTCCTCACTAGAACTTGTCCAATATGCTCAACAAGTCTTCACTAAGACTTACCTCAAATCTATATTGTAAGCTTCCACAAAAGCTTACTCAACTCAACTCAACGTAACAACAAATCCTCTTCAATCACCTAGAGAA
Organism: Wollemia nobilis; assembly: GCA_028583015.1. Lineage (NCBI taxonomy): Eukaryota > Viridiplantae > Streptophyta > Pinopsida > Araucariales > Araucariaceae > Wollemia > Wollemia nobilis. The sequence goes on along the minus strand of JAQPPZ010016980.1, from coordinate 345,400 downwards.
GCTTCACATATAATATTTTTTAATCTCATAGAAACATATAGAGAATTGTTAAAGATTCAATATGCTTCACACTCACAATAATGCTCAATCACTTTCAATCTCTTTCTCAAATCAAATTAGAATATAGAACAATTTGTTTCACAAAACTTGAACTATCACTTCAATACTTCCACTTGCCTAGGCTGAATCAACTCCACTCAATCAATCACTCAATAAAACACTACTTGTTTACAAACCCTAGTCCAAGCATATAAAAACTCACTCAATTATTTCCAACAATACTTATCAAACAATCTCACATAAAAATGATACTCATATTATTGCAAAAACCCTAGTCCCAAGATAGTTCTCAAATTCGAATAACAATGATACTCATGATCTTGCACAAACACTAATCATGCATATGAAGGTTCATTCAATGTTTTCAACAATGCTTATCAAATAAGTTTTTTATCATCAAATTTCACTCAAAAAACCTTTAAAAATCAAATTGAATAATGCTTATCAAAAAACCCTTTTCCCTCCAACTTAGCATTCATGATATCCAACAATCACTCACAAGGAAGATGTGCCTATACCTTTTGTTTGATGAAGAATTATCATTAAAAAACCTATCTCAAACACAATTACTCTTTTGCCAATATTTAAGGGTTAGGTAGCAAAACCTTCTCAAAACTTCATTCAATAATTTCCTCACAAATTATTCTCACCATACAAAACATTAGATCTCAATTACACTTTATTACTCCTTTCAACTATTAAACCCAATAAGACTTTATTTTAAAATAATGTTTAAACTCCTCTAAAGCCTTATTACTCCTTTCAACACTTTAATCATCAAAAATCACAATATAAAATTTATTTCCATAAACCTTATACCTCCTGTATCGCTCCAAATTTTTTGCATCCTTACCCTCAGGCTATAGGATCCGTGCCCAGAAGGAGGATGCGAGAAGGATGGGACAATACCTCGGACTGAGAGGCCCTTTGAAGGTCCCGCCTCTCGGGGGAGGGGTATAAGGGTGAATTTTTGATGGATGGTGGGTTCACCAGGAAACTTTTGAGTGGCAGTTTCCACGCCTAGGTTGATAGTGGGTTTGATGTGTTCATTTTTATACTCGATCATTCAACTCCTAGGTTTGGCCAAGATGAATCTAAACTATTCTATATACCAATACTGATTTAAATGGATACAAAAAATAGAAATGGGTGCTAAACATAGAGAATATGCAAATTAGGACAGATCATACCTGATTCCGGATGTCTGATGAAGGTTCTGAGTCTTGTAGCAGTTCAGATCATCTCGACTCATACGTAATCATCTGAAATTACATCGAATCATCTTAAATCACAGTCGATCATCTAAGATCAGACAAAATCATCTGAAATCTGACGAATTCGTTAGAAACCTGCAATCACAAAAGTAGATACAAAATACCAAATATGCAACTACAGAAGCGAAGGGAAATGATAGAAATAACTGTAAATTTGTCTAAATGATAGATCCAAATAGTAATTAAAGAGGAAAAGCATCAACTTCACAATTTATTTTGATTTTATCATGCATTTATATTAGATGAGGTGAACTCCAAGATGCATAAACATAATAATTTAAGACAGTGCAGAAATACAATAGGAAAATGCAGAAAAGCTAAGGAAATGCAAACTCTGAGCTCTAATTGCCCCCAATCTGGACTACAGTCAGGATCACCTCCAATTGTACGAGATCGTCTGCGCTCCTCGACAAGATCGTCCGAAATAGTCCGGGATCGCTTGCGATGATCCGAGCTAGCTTCGACTGAAAAATAGTAGAGTTCCTGCAAGAAAATGCAAAATGCAGAATACAAACAGTAGTGCGAGGATGCTCTAGTGAATAAGGATCTAAATCCGTCAGCTAAGGGGTTCAGGGGAATCCAGGGGGATCAGAATCATGGGGATAAACTAGAAAAATCCTAGTTTATATAGGATTAGGGGGAGGCTAGGAGGTTGGGGATCATCCCAATCTGGGAGATCTCCAACAGGGAAATCTCCAACTGCACAGACGTGCTTCTGCCCAAGTTGGAGAGGCTGTTGAAATAGAAGCTAATTATGAAAATTCGGTTTTGGGACGAAATCGTCTGGACGTTCTGTTCCAGACGAATTCGTCAGATCGAGGATGATTTCGTCTGATCTGCGATGATATCGTCCAACGGTCAAAACAAATCCTAAAAATGGCATAGAAAATGGGGAAAGCGGGTAACAAGTGGTTTTGGGGCGGTTTTGGGGTTAAAATTTAAATTTTTATCTTTTATCTTTTACTAAGGTTTTAACCGTGCCAATTTTAGGGTGCTACATTTTGCCCCCTCTTTAGCGAATTTTTTGAAGAAAATGCGTTAAAGACGAGTTTTTCCCATTTTTACGAGAAAGCAAAAATGTACTCAATTTTTTAGACGACGATTCTTGGTCGAATCGTACGAATGTCGACTATGGTGCCCCCTCCGTGTTTTTACCCAAATCGAACGTTTGAGGTAAAAACATGAAAAGCAAAAAAATTAAAATGTTGTTGGTTTTGAATAAAATTAAGAAAAATAGGGAAAACCCTAATTCATTTTTTACTATTCATTTTTACTGTTCCAGATCTCTGCAAAGAGAAAAATGGTGGAGACAACGCACAGAGCGACAGAGGTCCGACGCGGGCTACGGGTAAGGATCTAATCCTAGTAGATTAGGTTTGAATTAACTTTGTGCAATTTTTGGATTTAAATTTTGATTGTTTGGGGCATCGCGGCCATTTTTAGGCCGTCGACGACGTCGGGATGAAATCGTCCCTATTTCACCGAAATCGTCTCTAGATCATCGATTTCGTCTGAGGGCGAAATCGACGAACTAGGGGCGATCTCGTCCAACAAGGGGCGATCCGCGAGTTGCGAAATAGGAGATGATTTCATCCTAACAAAGGACGATGTTGCCCAATTTGGGATGATATCATCCAATGGTGGACGATATCATCTTTAAACTTGATGTAAAATGTGTTTAATTTAATTGCAATGATTGATTTATTAATAAATTTTGTTGTTTTATTGTTTGTTTTGCAGAAAGGATTACTAAAGAGCCGAGAATGGAAATACGGTGGGCTGAGAGATGACTTAGCCGCTCTCGACCAGGCAGAGCATGACCAACTAGCACAGGTCGGGCTACGACATGTGGCAGAGATGCCACAAGTACCAACGGATATGGGGCTACTGACAACCCTAGCAGAGAGGTGGTATCCGGGGTCGTCCTACTTTCGGTTACCGATAGGGGAGATGGCTCCCACTCTAGAGGACGTATGGAGGATCATGAGGATCCCCATACAGGGATGGCTCATGACGCCTATGGCCAATCAGGGCCAAGCGATGATGAGACTGACTGGAGACCCGAGCTTCACCCTGGAGAAGGGCGGAGTGAACATCGAGTCTCTACGGTAGATGCCTGGGGCATCTAGGCTGACTCAAGTTTTGGCAGGAGTGGTAGGTGGTTTACTGTTGTGCCACTAGAGTGGATGCAGGCTACCGTGGGTGCTCTCAGACATAGTTTGCGACATGAGAGACCACGGGTATAGGTTTACATGGGGCAGCTTTGTACTCTGCCACTTGTATAGGATCCTGCATGGGGTCGTATACAAGGGAGGTCGATGTCTGGTCTTGACATCACTGCTACAGGTTTGGTGCTAGGAGCACATTGCGGTGCAGAGGCCGGTAGGGCTCCCACTGATAGGGGTTGACCGGGAGAGGCCTCAGGTTTTCTACTGGTGGCTACAGAGGGGGTCACAATGGTGGATAGATCTGTCGATGTCACGGAGGTTGCTAGATGACCTCATCCTAGACCAGATCACCTGGAGGCCATGGCGAGAGCACCCCGAGTGGGCAGAGGATGGGCAGGAGCTGGCTCGCATCAAGCGAGTCTGCTAGCTAAGGATGGAGCGAGGAGAGGTAGAGCTCCACCGCTACGATCGGGTACTATGATAGTTCGGTCTACAGTAGGGGATCCCTTCTCTCAGGGACTACGAGTACTCTTGGACTATTCGAGATAGTACTACATTGAGCGGGGCTCTAGACATGCAGTGGTTTTGGAGTTAGGATGCTGATGATGCCCCCATCCAGCCAGTGGATGGTGATGACATGAGGGTTGCAGATGGCTACGATGCCTGGTACGTAGGCATCCACCCTCCTCGGATGATGAGGGCATAGGGTCCAGTGCACGTCGTGGTGCGCCAGATGGGGAGGCGATGATAGGCTACGATTGAGGCAGCACGGGGTCACGATGGGAGAGAGCAACGATGGTCCCCATAGGAGAGACGCCAGTGGATGGGTCAGGCTCCACAGAGGCCATGGGAGATAGGGCGGAGGGAGGAGAGACTCCCTTCGTAGCAGGGGGAGAGACCACCATCGCCTGGTAAGGGCAAGGGTGTGGATGTAGGGGAGAGCAACGAGATGATGGCTCTCCAGGCTGAGGTTGCCCACCTTCGAGCTTAGGTGCAGTCACCGCAGGACGAGGCTACTCAGCTCAGGGGTCGGTATGGACACTACAGGATGAGACTACACGGCTCAGGGGCACGAGCGAGAGGGCGAGCAGGGATGAGCTAGTGCGGTCTATGATGCAGACCACATTCTACCAGGAAGTATACTTTCAACTGGCTCTAGAGGGTCAGAGGGTACCGTTGCCAGCGAACATTGCGGAACCAATCCGGATGGGATCGGTGAGGACATCCTCACGATCGATAGCGAGGACCCGAGACACAGCATAGACTGCTATGGGACCACCTCCTCCATGTCAGGGCAGGGGAGGAGATGAGGCTGAGAGCTCGAGGGCTTCTCGAGACTAGCGGGCTATAGACTGCACAGAGATTGTATAGATTTTTGAGAGGATTGAGTATGCCGGGGTATAGATTGTGGCATACCAATCCAGTTTTGATATGATGTATATAATTTTTGTGATATATATATATATATATATAAAAGATATTTTTGTGATATGACTTGTTCATATGTTTTTATGATGCTTCAATATTTGAATTGTTTGTTTGTTTGATTGATGATTCATGTAATTATGTCGTTTGGAAATATTATAATTTGATGTCATGCTGTAAAATTTAAATGAAATAATCTGATGTAAACAATTGGTTGTTTTGGTGTGATTTGATAAAAAATAAAAGAGACTTCTAACAATAATTTCAAAGGACATTGTCGTTGTTATAGACCATTTCATGGAGTCGCCGCTCGCTCGGTCGTCAAGCTAATCCCAGTATAGAAATATTGTTAAAAAAGTAAAAGAGTGCTTAAGAGACTTGTCTTAAGACTTTGTGTTGTGATGATGGAAATGATGATGGTGATGATTTGTTTTCAGATTTTCATAAAAATAGTATGCATGAGATACTAAAAGAAATATGATTTTGCTAGGCATAAATTCCTAAGTGTGATAAAATTTTGAACAATTCCTTAGAAATTATACCATGGTTTGCAAAATTGAATGTTGACATAATGAAATGAAATAGAATAAGTGTTTGTTCGTTTTAAAGCATAATTGTGTAACATAATGATGCAAGTCATATGTTTTTATGAATTTGTTTTAAAATAAATGGAAAATAAAATTAGAACAATGGTTTGCGCTAGGCATAGAATTTATAGGTATAGACTTATACCATCATCACGAAATCCAAAGAAGAAAAATGGATATTTTAGTTTTATTGCAAGATTAATTTTTGACTGTTGATAAACAGAAAAATAATAATATGAACATGTTGTTTGAAATCATTTTGTGATTTTGTGAAACAAAGTATATAATTGCTTGAAAACAAAACAAAAATTCTGAAATAAGCGGATAAAACTATTCCGAAAAGAATTACAGAAATAGTTTAAATTATCGCAAAGACAAATGTAGATTTATTAAGGGATCCTCATGTGCAAATGTGAGTTCATTACCGATCTTGATTTATCATAATGATACAAAATCTCTCAAATACAAATGTGTGTGCGATTGTATTGTTCATTCACCAATTTTGAGCAAGATAATTTGATACAAGTAATTTGCCTTAACCAAATGAGTGTTCGTTGACCATGATTTATATGCATGTAACCGTACTAGACTACTATGTAAGTCGGGTTATCAAGAGCTAGCTAATCCATAAGCTGACATAGGTCTGTACAAAAGAAGGTCGCTAATGTGACAGACATATCACCACGCTAGGAATTACCCAAGGCCAAGCGGGTTGGGCACAAACCACCTGTTATGGGGCTTACCTCACAGTTTTCGAATAATTGAAAATTCCAGGGATTCAAGCTCATTCACCCTTCTTTTCTTTTCAAGGGGTAGGGAAAGGGATTTTATTGCATTTTGCTTTTGCTTTTCACTTTTGTTTTTTTTTTTTCTTTTTTTTTGTATTTTTGCTTGGAATTGAGATAATGCTGAAATATTGCTGCGATGGTACAAAATAATATTTTTCTTTTTTCTCATTTTCTTTGACTTTTCTTTTTCTTCCTATGCTAGGGATACTTGCTCGGATTGGTTGTAGAGCAAGGGATTTTTATTCTGGTAGGGGTGAGCTTGTCCTTTTGTCAATTCTCAAAGATTCTAGACCATGTGCATGATAGGATAGCAGGGGAAACTTTTCGCTCAGGAAACCATTTCTACTATGTAGCATCATATCGAATTTGCAATGAAATCATTTTAATGTGAAGAGATGTACTTGGTTTAAGTAAATAACAAGATCAATTCTCTATGCTCAAAACTTTATTTAATGCTAATGTGGACTTTGATATAAGAGAGATAAATAATCATAGAAAATAAAATCAAGATATTTATTCATGTGAGTGTGAAAGTGCGGGATTCCAAAATAAATGCTAATTTATCCACAATAATTGAAAATATAACTGCAATACTTCAAGAATTGACAGGTATGAAATAAAAGATGTTTTTGAAGATTTTGACGATTTTGATGTTTTTGTATTTTGATTTTAAGTTATGAATTGAAAGAAATACAATGTGATTGTTTTTGAAACGTTTTATATAAGTGACTAAAAGGAAATAATATGCAAAACAAATATATACAATGATGAAATGACCAAATTTTATGCATAGTAGCGTTTGAGATGCATAATGTTCATAGGTTCTTTAAGTTCTTTACCATCTAAGGTAGATAATTTGTATGCTCCCGATCCAAATTTAGCAGTGATGACATATGGTCCAAGCCAGTTGGGCTCAAATTTACCTTTAAGGTTTTTAGTTGCATTAGTATTTTTTTATTTTCTTTTAAGACAAGGTCACCGATCTCAAAGGATCGAGGATGAACTTTCTTGAGATATGCTCTCTTAAGCTTGTTTTGGTAGGCACGAAGATGCTCCAAAGCATTGATGCGCTTTTCATCCAGAAGTTCTAGCTGACTAAACTTGCCAGCACGATATTCATCTCCTACTTCAGTATCTTGAAGTAGTAGAGCTAAAGAAGGAACTTCTAATTCAAAGGGAAAAATGGCTTCAGCACCATAAACCAAGACAAAAGGTGAAGTTCCAGTGGGGGTTCGAACACTAGTTCGATAGGCCCACAAAGCAGGATATAATTGGATGTGCCAATCTCGACCAGATTTATTGACCAATCTTTTGAGAATTTTGATTAATGTTTTATTAGATGCTTCTGCTTGGCCATTACCCTGAGGATAATAGGGAGTGGACCAACGATGTTGAATTTTATATTTTTGACATAATTTTTTGACATCTTTATTTTTGAAACAAGTTCCATTATCTGAAATGAGATTGGCAAGAATTCCAAACCTACAAATAATTTGATTAAAAATAAATTTGGAAACTTGTGTTCCAGTGCAAGAAGCTAATGGCATAGCTTCAACCCACTTCGTGAAATACTCGATGGCGGTTATGATGAATTTGTGTCCATCGGATGACACAGGGTTGATTTTTCCAATGATGTCTAAGCCCCATTTTGAAAAGGGCCAAGGAGATGAAATAGCCTACAGTTCTTGTGCAGGCGCATGGACAAGGTCAGCATGTTTCTAGCACTTATCACAATGTCGCACATAATTATGTGCATCATTCTCCATGGTAGGCCAAAAATATCCTATCCTAAGGAGTTTCTTAGCAATGGCGCTACCACTAAAATGTCCCCCACAAGATCCATTGTGGGCTTCATTCAAAGCTGATCTAGATTCTTCTAGATTCAAACATCTCAATAGGATGCCTTCAAAAGATCTCCTATACAAGGTATTTCCAATAATCATGAAGCGACTTGCTCGTCTACGTAATAACCTGCGTTGGTTGCTAGTACAACCATCAGGGAAGGTCCCATTTTGGAGAAAATTAAAGATATCAGTGTACCATGGTTCGGGAGTAGTTTCGTTGATTAGAAACACATCCAAAGGTTCTAGGCATGATTTGCTTGAAGCGGGTTCCTGGAGTCGATGAATAATGATGGTAGCATATTCGTCATCTAACTCCAAGGGCAAAAGAGATGCGGCTGCAGCCATAGCATCAACCGCACGATTGCTAGTTCGAGGAATAGCTTCCAAGGTAACTTGATCAAATAAGGATAATAATTGCAAAACATATGCTTTGTATGGGCGTAATTTATCATCTCTGGTCTGATAAACATCATTGATTTGATTTACGACAAGTTGAGAGTCACCGAAAACCAATAAATTTTTAATTTTTAGGGCCAAAGCAGCTCGTAAGCCAAGGATAAGAGCTTCATATTCAGCAGTGTTATTGGTGCAAGCAAATGTTAATTTGAAGGACAGAGGTATAAGATGTTTTTGCGGAGATATTAAAATAATACCCGCACCAGCCCCACTCATGCATCGGGCTCCGTCAAAGTATAGGGACCATTGCTCGGGATGGTCTGCCTCTAGTTTAAGGCATTCATCAGGAAACTCAATGATGAGGGGATGGGTAGACTCTAAGGGTGCAGCAACTAATTGATCTGCTATGATTTGACCCTTAACAGACTTCTGTCCTATAAATGTGAGTTCAAACTCGCTTAGCGCAAGAACCCACTTTGTTGTGCGACCAGATAAGTACGGTCGACTCATGAGATATCGCAAAGGGTCGAATTTGGCAATAACATACATTTTTTGACTGAGCATATAATGTCGTAGTTTCTGTGTAGAAAATACAACTGCTAGACATAATTTCTCTAATATGGTATAGCGAGTTTCATAGCTGATTAAGGTCCTGCTAATGTAATAATTAGCACGTTCTTTCTTCTCATCGTCAAGCTGAGCTAACATAGCTCCTAAGGCAGAATCGAAAGCAAAAATGTACAAGATAAATGGACGATCAGATCTAGGTGGGGAAAGCATCGGTGGTTTAAGAAGATATTGCTTAAGGAGTTCAAATGCTTCCTGACATTCGTCGTCCCAATGAAAAGAGACGTCTTTCTTAAGAAGTTTAAGAAAGGGTCCGGTTTTGTCTGCCAACTTGTCGATGAAGCGGCGAATAGCTTGAAGCTTACCTTGTAAACTTCGTAATTCTGATATATTGGTGGGTGCGGGCATATCTATGATAGCCGTGATCTTGAGAGGGTCAATTTCAATGCCACGTAAAGAAACTATAACCCCTAATAATTTATCGGACTTGACTCCGAATATGCATTTGGCTGGATTTAGTCGGATAAGATATTCCCTTAACCGATCAAATACTTTTCTCAAGTCATTTAAATGATCATCTTCTTTGATGGAACGAGCTATAATATCATCTACATAATCATGTAGAATATCATGCATCATATCATGAAAGATATAAGTCATGGCTCGTTGATAGGTTGCACCTGCATTCTTTAAACCAAATGGCATCACTTTCCAACAAAAGGTTCCCCAAGGGGTAATAAAGGTTGTTTTAGCCTGATCTTCAGGAGCTATCCTGATCTGATTATAACCAGAAAATCCATCCATTAGGGATATCATTCCACTTCCAGTAGTAAAATCAATGATTTGATCCATGTTAGGAAGAGGAAAATCATCTTTAGGGCAGGCAACATTAATATCTCTGAAGTCTGTACAAACCCTAACTTTAGTGGCTTCTTTCTTAGTTACTTGGAACTACATTTGAGATCCATTCAGACATAATCAATGGCTTGTATAAAAATGACCTTCAACAGTTTTTCTAGTTCTCCTTTGACTAGTAAGGCCACTTTAGGATGCATTTTTCTAAGTTTCTGTTTAACAGGTTTAGCATCTGGATGGACTACTAGATGATGCATAACTACAGAAGGGTCCAAACCTGGCATGTCTTCATATGTCCAAGCAAAGACATCTTCATAGTCTTTAAGAAATGAAATGTATTTATCTTGTTTTTCTTGACTTAATTCTGATCCAATATTGATTATGTGAGGGTTATGTTCGGTTCCAATGTTAATTTTTATAACGTTTTCAACTTCCATATGTAAATCTCTCTCAAAATTAGGTGGGGCGGGTGAAACACCCAATTCTTGTAATTCTTCCAAGGTTAGCTTGGATAATTCGTCTTGAGGAGTCGAGGCCTCAAGCTGGGCTATACTAGGTATAGAGCCATCAAAATAAAATTCGTTATGTAACAAGTCATCAACGGAGACATCATGGAAGATATCCCCTTCCAACTCATCGTCGGATTCGGCAATCATCTCAGGGTAGGCGAGAGATAGCATATTACAGGTAAAGGGATTATTCTTTGAACGCAAAGAATCTTGTTTATCCAGATAATCTTGGTAACATGTAAGATGGTCATCCTCCTCAAATGGGAAGGGTTGACCTTTACTAGGAAATAGGCCCACACCACATCGGGCAGGCCACGGTTCTACCTCAATAGGTTCTTTCATACCATTTTGGGAAGGTCCCAAACCTTTCCCTTTATATCCCAATTTAAGCATTATGGGTTTAGCTTTAATATACTCATTAGCAAAATAGCATCTAGCATATCCATCACAATGTGTCTTGATGTTTCTGGGTATTCTTCCCCAATCATATCCCTTATAAATAAAAGCACAACTCCCGACTTGGTAAATACTTCCCATAGGCTGTGGGAGGCCCAAGGTACGAGGAGAGGGTGGGAGTTTATTTAAAATAAGGGAAGCTTGCATGGCAGTGTTGGTTTCTTCTGATATAAGAATTTTAGATAAATCGGGTAAGAGTTCATCAGTAAGAGCATAAGAGGTAGAAGGAACATTTCCTAGATCTTCTGATGTGGAAAGGATGCCTGTAGTGGATGTGGATGTTATAGGGATATCGATGGATGAGTCTATCGGTATGGAAGTTATAGGGGTAAAACAAGAAGCATTGGTTGTAGTTCTAGGATCTTTTCGAGGTCCTACTGTGGTTTGTTCAGAATATGGTTGAGCTATATGTATAGGTGTAGTTGAAAGAGTAGATGATGTTATGGGTGTGTGTTTCACACGTTTAGGCGGATGATGAGAATTAGGATGTGTGGATGACAGGGCAGGGCAAAATTGAACTCCAACAGGTTCTGCCAAAGCACACATATCAAAGGGTCTAGGATCACCATGAATGGTAACCAACTGATTTTTAAATTCGAATTTAACACACTGATGTAAAGTGGATGGAACCGCTCGCATTGCGTTGATCCAAGGGTGACCCAAAAGTATATTGTATGATGCAGGGCAATGTACAATAAACACGGTCGTATCTAAGGTTCTAGGACCAACTTGCAAGGGTATAGTAATGACTCCACATGTTTCTTGTGTTTCATCATTGAAGGCTTTTATAATCATATCCGTTCTTTTCATTTCATCACTTCTAAACCCAAATATTTGGTAGAAGTCAAAAGTGCATATGTTTAAAGATGAACCATTGTCAATCAAGACCCGTTTAACTGCTACATCCCCAATTAGGGCAGTAATATATAAGGGGTTATCCTTATGTAAACTATGTTGTGGTATATCTCTATCTCGAAAGTCAATACAATCGACTTCTCGAGTTATGATAGTATTGGTCATGGCTTCAGGTTGAATATTTTGTGGTACCATCATTTGGCTTAATGTGAGCATTAATTCATCCCTATGGGTAGGAGAAGATCTTAAAAGGTCCAAAAGGGAAATTCTAGTTGTAGTATTGGATAATTGTTCATTAATATTATAAGGAGGCTTAGGTTGAACATTAGGCGCATAATTCCCTTTATTAGGAATTTTCAAAACAAATGGAGCTGATCCATCGTTCTGAGTTTGATTCTGTTGAGAGTTTTGAGCCTGTTGTCGAGTAACGGCTCCGATGGTTCCTACAATATTATTTTGTGGGTGATGAATAGGTCTTGGTCTAGCATTTATGGCTTGTTCATTAGAAAGTAACTGATGAGAAGATGGTCGAGTAGTAACTCTTCTAGGAAATGGTTCTTCCGGAACCATAGAATTTGTGATGGGTTGAATAGGATCTGATTCATCTTCAGAACTATTCGATTGATTTGAGGTGATTTCCATGTCACTTTCAGTATCATATTCTACATCACTAAGGTCAGGTGTTCGAATATTATATAGAGGTCTGGACGTAACCATGGATAAAGTTGTATCAAATATTTCTAAGTCATGAATAGGTAAATGCCCACTAATGGCTCCTACATATCGGGTAGGAGGGGGAACATTATGATGTTCAATTTGATTAGCCACCTCTTTACCATGCTTTGGTAAAGGATGTTGAAATATGTCCAATGATTGATTGGCATTCTGATTCTGACTTTGAGGGATGTTCTTTTGAGCATTATTAGGAGGATTTTGTTTAGGTTGAAAGGCTTGCACCTCCATCTCATTGTTATCAATTAAATCTTGTATTTTATGTTTTAACCATTTACAAGAGTTGGTAGCATGTCCAGGTCCTCTATGGAAATCACAATGTAAATCAGCTCTGTATCCGGGTATAGTTGGATCAGGTTCCCGGATAGTTGGTAATTGGATCAATCCTCGTGCTAGTAATTGCGGGAGAATGGTTGATAAAGGTTGATTTAACCTAGTAAATTCTCGGGGTGGTTTATCAGGAGGTTTCAATATGAACTTCTCTATTGTTTTTGCAGTATTAACATTGGCAATGTTTATGCTATCAGTGACTCCATCACCCACAACTTGTTTATTTTTATATTGATTTCTGGATGTTTTCTCATCATCTTTCTTTTTGAGCTGACCTCTTCTAATGAGAGCATCTTCCACTCTTCGGGCTAAGTCTATAGCTTGATCGAAGGTGGTCAAGGTACTAGTTGATAATTCATAGGATAGTTGTTCTTGTAAATTATTGATAAAAATATCCAACATTTCTCGATAAGGTAACACAAAGTGTAATTTTCCTATCAACTGCCTCCATCGAGCTAAGAAGTCAGCAAAACACTCATCTTTGTCTTGTTTTAGGTTGTACAAATCTTTAATGGTTACATGCCTTTCGATATAGGCACTAAATTGATGCACAAAAGACTCAGCGGTCTCTTCAAAATTTCTCAAAGAATGAGTGGGCAATTGATAATACCACTCCAATGCCATCCCCCTAAACTTTTTGGGAACATTTTTAGTAATAACAAGTCATCATGTGATATATCATGACATGCTATCCTAAACATACGAAGATGCTCTATGGGATCTTCGGTTCCTTTGTATATAGGTAGGACAGGCATGGGAAAGTGTTTAGGATATGGTTGTGCTACAACTATAGGATCTAGAGGTTGACTACACATCTCTCGATAATTGTACGAGGGACGGTAGGGATCTATTTGGTCCATACGAGAGACTAACTGTTTCACCATGGCTTCCAGATTACCAGTTTGTCCACCATATTGGTTTGGTGGTACATGAGCATGGGATTTGTGAGCGTAGGAAGGCGGGACATAAGGATTAGATGCTATATTGTTGTTATGCAAATGGTTGGTAGGAAGAGTATTATGAAGAAGATTTGTTGTAGCATTATGTTGTATCCCAGATTGTTGGAAATTGATATTTGGTTTTGTTTTAGGCTTTTGTTGATTTGAGGTATATTGATCAATAGCTTGGCGAAATAGAGCAGTGAATGAAGGTTTCTTTTGTGTGGGAATAACCCTAGGCTTAGTAACAGGCACTCTAGGTGGTTGGGTAACCTGTTGTTGTTGCATGTTCTGGATCATAGTAGCCATGTCCAAATTGGATGGTCCAGCTTGATCACTTTCTTGATCAACGAAGGACAAAGGATTAGTGCGTGTGTGATATATGTCTTCTAGGGTTGCTTGAGTGTCACTAATTTGATCTTTGTCCATATGGATTGCTCTATTAAGGGTGCCCATATTATTATGGAGGAACTTCCAGAAATGTTCCATGTTCTCAAAAGTAACGACTCCTTCTGGAGATATTTTAGGAGATGAGGATCCTTCCTCTCTATCAATTTCTCTTTGTTCATTTGCATCAACATACTCTTCTTCTTGTTGGTCTAGAGTTCCTTCTTCCTGAATTGGGTCTTCAGGAAGGACATCTGGGTTATTTTCTGGTTTCCTTAACCAATCTTCTTCTACTTCAATTTGTTTTCCATTCCTGAGTCTAGTCATTATGTCTAAATCTTAGATTTTAGCAAATATATATTAATATATTTGCAACAGATTTGGGAGGTATATATTTTAATTATATACCTACTATAATGCTTAAAAATAAAATGTTTTGATTTTTTGTTATGATTTTGTTTTTTGTTTTTGTTTATTTTTATTTTATGCTTATAAAGACAACAAACAACACACTAAATACAAGAAATAACAATAATAAAAGAATAGCTTAGTTTTCTATAAATAGTTTATGAATGTCATTGATAGGATCAAGTTCATCAAGAGTCATAAAATGCTCCTCTTCAAATTGGAAATGGTTTTTCAGGAACTTGATAAAGTGTGCTATAGTAATATTATCTGTTTCAGATTCTGTCTTGTAAAAATAAATCTCATGGCAATACTCTCGATATAACACAGCTCTGGGAACTCTATTCCATCTTTGTCTATCCATAAGAACGACCTCTTGGTCCTCTATACGAGACAAAAATTTATGTACTACAAGTTGCATTATCGAGGTATTCCTCAAAGGTATACAACTCAAGAAGACACAAGGGCTCTTTTATCTGCTAACCACCTATGGCAAGCTCTCTGAAGCTCATGATACAAAGTCACTTGATCGGGATCCAGGATTCTATCTAGGACAAACCTCTTGATTTGCCTAAGTTCGGTTGCTCTAGATGAAATGAGATTCAATCTCCTATTAAGCTCATCCCATAAAGGTGGGACTCTATATGTTGGAGCTACTCTAAGTAAAGAATTAATCTCTATAGCTGCTAATTGATTTTCAACATTAATGGTGACAGCTCGTCTTTTGTTATAATCTACCATCTAAATACAATATGCAATCTTTAGTTCTAAATGCATTTATGTTTTGTTTTTTGGATTGTTTTCAAAAGGTTTTTAGTTTTCACGTCGGGTTCACCAAAATGTATCGCTCCAAATTTTTTGCATCCTTACCCTCAGGCTATAGGATCCGTGCCCAGAAGGAGGATGCGAGAAGGATGGGACAATACCTCGGACTGAGAGGCCCTTTGAAGGTCCCGCCTCTCGGGGGAGGGGTATAAGGGTGAATTTTTGATGGATGGTGGGTTCACCAGGAAACTTTTGAGTGGCAATTTCCATGCCTAGGTTGATAATGGGTTTGATGTGTTCATTTTTATACTCGATCATTCAACTCCTAGGTTTGGCCAAGATGAATCTAAACTATTCTATATGCCAATACTGATTTAAATGGATACAGAAAATAGAAATGAATGCTAAACATAGAGAATATGCAAATTAGGATAGATCATACCTGATTTCGGATGTCTGATGAAGGTTCTGAGTCTTGTAGCAGTTCAGATCATCTCGACTCGTACGTAATCATCTGAAATTACATCGAATCATCTCAAATCACAGTCGATCATCTGAGATCAGACAGAATCATCTGAAATCTAATGAATTCATCAGACGAATTCATCAAAAACCTGCAATCACACAAATAGATACAAAATACCAAAGATGCAACTACAGAAGCGAAGGGAAATGACAGAAATAACTATAAATTTGTCTAAATGATAGATCCAAATAGTAATTAAAGAGGAAAAGCATCAACTTCACAATTTATTTTGATTTTATCATGCATTTATATTAGATGAGGTGAACTCCAAGATGCATAAACATAATAATTTAAGACAGTGCAAAAATACAATAGGAAAATGCAAAAAAGCTAAGGAAATGCAAACTCTGAGCTCTGATTGCCCCCAATCTGGACTACAGTCAGGATCACCTCCAATTGTACGAGATCGTCTGCGCTCCTCGACAAGATCGTCCGAAATAGTCCGGGATCGCTTGCGACGATCCGAGCTAGCTTCGACTGAAAAATAGTAGAGTTCCTGCAAGAAAATGCAAAATACAGAATATAGACAGTAGTGCGAGGATGCTCTAGTGAATAAGGATCTAAATCCATCAGCTAAGGGGTTCAGGGGAATCCAGGGGGATCAGAATCAGGGGGATAAACTAGAAAAATCCTAGTTTATATAGGATTAGGGGAGGCTAGGAGGTTGGGGATCATCCCAATCTGGGAGATCTCCAACAGGGAAATCTCCAACTACGCAGACGCGCTTCTGCCCAAGTTGGAGAGGCTGTTGAAACAGAAGCTAATTATGAAAATTTGGTTTTGGGACGAAATCGTCTGGACGTTCTGTTCCAGACGAATTCGTCAGATCGGGGACGATTTCGTCTGATCTGCGACGATATCGTCCAACGGTCAAAACAAATCCTAAAAATGGCACGAAAAATGGGGAAAGCGGGTAACAGGCGGTTTTGGGGGGTTTTGGGGTTAAAATTTAAATTTTTATCTTTTATCTTTTACTAAGGTTTTAACCGTGCCAATTTTAGGGTGCTACACCTCCATAAATGCTCATGCCAACAAACCTTAGGACAAAGAATTAAATATTAAAAATTAAATACCTTTTACCCTTGGTAGGAATCAAACCCACGGTGTGCTACCACTAGCACCCTAGCTGTGGCTTCCACTACCGCATGAGGCAAGTGCTCACATGGGACCTAAGTGTGCCTACACACACTTATTCCCTAGCTATTGCCAAAATATTTTAAACAAAAAAGCTTCCTCCTTTCGCTATCATGAAGTCTCAAACCCGAGACCTCCCTTCTGCTATAAATTAGCACCCAAGCCAATCATCGTCTGGGCTAGCCACCTGCATGGTAATTTGAACCTAGTGTCGCTTCCCTTTATGTCTTTCTCTCCCTTAGAGTTAGCGTTGGCATACTTCTTCTCCCTTTCGCGTTCGATCGATGAGCACAACAAAGCATACATGATTTTTGAATTGTTATCTTAAGCATTTGATTTAGGCTTTATTAATATACCTTTCAAGGTATTTGCCTTCACATCGGTGGATAGAGAAATTAGAATTTGCATTTCAAAAATAATATTTTAATTATAATTATTTAAATTCAAAATGAATTTAAATATTATAATTAAATATTTAAATGTCCTTTGGGAATTTTAAATAATATAAAATATAAAATTCCTTACGTTTTTAGGGAAACCTTTTGCCATTATCACCTTAGCAAAATAACCTTATTATTTTATTTCAACCACCATAGAACAAAGATATTTTTTCAACCCTTTTATTTTTCCCAAATATTATTATATTGTTATCCTTCTTTCTTATCTTTTGATTCTTCAGCCATATAATATTTAAATTAAATATTATATCCTTACCTCTTAAAAAATAAACCATGAACCATTTGCTTAGAACTCTTTTGAAATTTTCTTAGTATTCCTTTGACATCAATGACAATAAGTCCTGCTCATATTTCCAACAGGATCATAGATAAGTTAGGTGGCAAGGTGGGACAATGGGCAAATAGACTTATCTTCTTAGTGATCTCAAAGGGCCCAATATATCTATTGTCCAAATTGGTTTAATTGATGGTAATTTTCATGAATATTACTCTAATAAATACTTTATATCCCGTAGAGAAGTCTCTAGGTGACGGAGACGGGAAGACAGGGACCTTAATTTCCAACGCAATCTCCTTCAATTTTTTTTTTAAATATTTACATGCATTAAAATAAAATAGCCCGCAGGCTTACAATGGCCGGTCTCGGCTTCGGCTCTGTTCTCCCCTCTCTGTTCTACTTCCTCTTCTATTCTCCGGTCCGTCGTCCCCTGAAAACAAAAATTTCATCTTTTTAACGAGGTCCCCGGTCCTCCAGGCAATCAATGCCTCCACCAAATATAATTTCAAATTCAATTTTCCCTCCTCTGGGATTTTCAAAATATCAGTCTTAAACGGCCATCTGCCCGATCTACCACGGTACCGGCATTAATGGTCTTCCTGCACTGGCCGCGTCGTTCTGACCGTCCTTGCACTGTCGGCTCCTCCATTAAATTACCAACTGTAAAATGTTACAATGCCAGAAATGTCGAGAAGAAAAAAAAAAAAACGCGGTCGACTCCTCCCTTAACAGTTAAAGTGACCCATAAATTAGCTTGAACACACGTGGCCGGCTGCGTGTTCATCTTTCCAAGCTTCTTCCCCTGTTGCCACAAATTTGATCCACGTGCCCTTCGCGACCGCCACGTGTCCAGCTTGGCTTTGCCCGGTCGTTCGTCATTTACCCTTGGTCTTGTTCTCTAACTCTCTTTGACTTTCACCACTATCGGAATATCGGCCATGTGTCGGCCTCACACTGGCCGCGATATCGCGATAGGACTCCTTCCTCCGCTTTGCCTTCGAAGACCGTCGCGATATCGTGACGTCTAGAGCTCCTCCTCCCCTTCTTTGAATTACCGTTGCGATATCGCGACGTCGCGATATCGCGACATTTGAAGACCCTCGCTCTTTCTTTTAAAAACCGTCACGATATCGCGACGTTGCGATATTGCGACGTTTGAAGACTTCTCACCTCCTCCTTTCATTACTGTCGTGATATCACGACGTCGCAATATCACGACAAAACTTCACCAAAGTTGCAACGCTGCGTTGGGGTCACGATTTCGTGACATGTCGCGAAATCGTGACATGTCACGATTTCGCGACCCCTCCCTTCCTTGCCTCTCAAAACCTTCCAAACCAAAACTTGCTTCACAAACATTTCACAGTACTTGAAAATAATAGATCTAAGTGCAAAGATCTTAGAAAGGAAACTAAAAATATTTGGAAGATGCAAGATTGCTTTTCCCTCACCGGATGCTCCTGCATCAGACACCCCGGGTAAGAAGGAGAAGTGACCTTCACTTCTAAGCTGTTCGGTCTGCTTCCTTTGCAAAATCTCCGAACACTCATCAACCTTTACAACTTGCTCAAATCTTGTTTCCTGGCAGAATTTTCTGCCCTCTACCAGGCAAATTTTGGCATTACTGCACATTTTCTCATCTTTGGTCTGCAATGGCTTCAGCTTGTTCCGTATTCCATCTTTATCCAAGGAATACGTATTTGCATGACCATCATGCATTGCACTCCGATCAAACTACCATGGCCTGCCCAATAGCAAATGGCATGCATCCATAGGGAATACATCACACAGGACTTCATCCTGGTACCTCCCAATCTAGAACGTGACTAAACATTGTTCTCGGACCCAAGCTCGGTGGTCCTTCTGCAACCACGCAACCCGATACGGGTGTGGGTGCCTCCTTCTCTCCAGCTGCAACTTAGAAACCATCTCCTCGAAAACCAAGTTGTCTGTACTCCCATTGTCAATAATGACATTACAGACTTTGCCCGCACTTTTGCACCGGGTGTGGAATAGGCTTCTCCTTTGCTCAGACTGGTCTTCATCCACCAGCATGGTCCTTCTCACAATCATGGCTTCCCATTTTTTAGCTTCTTCAGAATGTTCTGAATCAGCATCTTCAACTGCCACAACTGCTCTGGCGGGACCCATCGATTTCTTGTTCGTCTTTTCCCGGTGTTGTGGAAACTCATATGCCCGATGTCCTTCTTCTCCACAATGGAAACATGTTCCATGAAATATTCCTCTTCCATACCCGCATCCAGATCTACCTCTTCCTCTCGGGTAGTTATCATTCTGAACTTGCAGTTTTGGGTCTTCCTCTTCTTCTTTCTGACCTCGGCTGCTGCTCTCTTCTTCCTTCTTCTCTTCCTTTCCACCGTTCTTTCCTCCCGGTCCTTTTACTTTTTGCTTGCTGTCAAACTTTTGGTTCAGCTTTTCTTCCACTTTCAAAGCAAATTGGTAAGCATCTTCGATGGTGCTTACCCGAACCAAGCTCAACTCCTCCTGCACACTCGGTCTCAACCCATTAATGTAACGGGCCACCTTTTCTTTGCTGGCTTCTAAGTGTCCGGTTTTGATGGAAATTTTATAAAAATCCTCCGTATATTCTTGAACTGTTCTGTTCATCTGTCTCAAGCTTTGCATTTTACGTAACAGATCCAGCTCATAGTCAACAGGGATGAACTGTCTTTTTAATTTCTCCACCATTTTGTCCCACCTGGTAATCCATTCTTTTCCTCTTCAATTTATCTCTAGCTGTACCCCCTTCCACCAAATGCTAGCATGACCCTTCAGTCGGGTCTTAGCAAATCTGACCCGGTTAGGGTCTTCAACTTCTTCGTATTCGAAGTATTCTTCTAATTCATTCACCCAGTCTATCAATTCCTCTGGGTTCAAGTTCCCGGAATACGTGGGAACCTCCAACTTCGGCCTCTTCCCGATCTGGGATATGGCATTGTATAGCCGGGCCTGTGCTGGGTCTACATCTTCCTCCTCTTATTCAAACTAATTTTCCTCTTCCACTTCATCCTCACTGTCTGCATCCCTTCTCGGCTCACGTCCTCTGCGTAGCTCTTCTTGCAGGGCCTGGACTTGCCGCTGCAAAGCCCGAAAATCTTCCGCTGCCATGCCTCTTCCACCCATCGGGTTTCTTCTCGGAGGCATCTTCACCCAAACTCAAACCCTCCCACACGTCCTGGCGCAAACTGCCTCACGACCGGCGGTCTGTTTATGCACTCAGGAACTCCCGCTCTGATACCACTGACGGAGACGGGAAGATAGGGACCTTAATTTCCAACGCAATCTCCTTCAATTTTTTTTTTTAAATATTTACATGCATTAAAATAAAATAGCCCGTAGGCTTACAATGGCCGGTCTCGGCTTCGGCTCTGTTCTCCCCTCTCTGTTCTACTTCCTCCTCTGTTCTCCGGTCCGTCGTCCCCTGAAAACAAAAATTCCATCTTTTTAACGAGGTCCCCGGTCCTCCAGGCAATCAATGCCTCCACCAAATATAATTTCAAATTCAATTTTCCCTCCTCCGGGATTTTTGAAATATCAGTCTTAAACGGCCATCTGCCCGATCTACCACGGTATCGGCATTAATGGTCTTCCTGCACTGGCCACGTCATTCTGACCGTCCTTGCACTGTCGGCTCCTCCATTAAATTACCAACTGTAAAAAGTTACAATGCCAAAAATGTCGAGAAGAAAAAAAAAAAAACGCGGTCGACTCCTCCCTTAACAGTTAAAGTGACCCATAAATTAGCTTGAACACACGTGGCCGGCTGCGTGTTCATCTTTCCAAGCTTCTTCCCCTGTTGCCACAAATTTGATCCACGTGCCCTTCATGACCGCCACGTGTCCAGCTTGGCTTTGCCCGGTCGTTCGTCATTTACCCTTGGTCTTGTTCTCTAACTCTCTTTGACTTTCACCACTATCGGAATACCGGCCACGTGTCGACCTCACACTGGCTACGATATCGTGACAGGTCGCGATATCGCGACCTGTCGTGATATCGCGACAGGACTCCTTCCTCCGCTTTGCCTTCGAAGACCGTCGCGATATCGCGACGTCGCGATATCGCGATGTCTAGAGCTCCTCCTCCCCTTATTTGAATTACCGTCGCGATATCGCGACGTCGTGATATCGCGACGTTTGAAGACCCTCGCTCTTTCTTTTCAAAACCGTCGCGATATCACGACGTCGTGATATCACGATGTTTGAAGACTTCTCGCCTCCTCCTTTCATTACTGTCGTGATATCGCGACGTCGCGATATCGCGACGTCGCGATATCGCGACAAAACTTCACCAAAGTTGCAACGCTGCGTTGGGGTCGTGATTTCACGACCCCTCCCTTCCTTGCCTCTCAAAACATTCCAAACCAAAACCTGCTTCACAAACCTTTCACAGTACTTGAAAATAATAGATCTAAGTGCAAAGATCTTAGAAAGTAAACTAAAAATATTTGGAAGATGCAAGATTGCTTTTCCCTCACCGGATGCTCCTGCATCACTAGGTGTGCAATTTCTATCGATATAACTCTTTTGATGATCATAGGCTTATTTTAACTTTTGTCTGATCATTTTTAGTTGCTCCTCCATCTCTTAGACTGTGTTCAATATGATGGTAATCCTATATTTTGTATTATTCTATGTGAGAGGTGTTCGACATATTCTACCATATAGAACTTTGAATGGATCATTCCCAAAGAAGAATGATGACGATTGTTATAGATAAATTCCATAAGGTGTAGAAAATATTCCCATTTACATTTATGATCCATATAGTACATGTGAAGCATATCCTCAAAAACTTTATTGACCCTTTCAGTTTTTCCATCAATCTCTATATGGTAGACATAACTAATATTTAATTTCATTCCTACTACTCGATTATAAGGCTTACCAGACTACAGATGTGAATCTGGAATCCCTATAAGATATGATTACTTTAGGAAATCCTTGTAGCCTAAATATTTCTTTGGCAAATCTGTTAGCTACTACAACTACATCATACTTTCCACTTCCTAAAATTAAGTGTGAAACCTTGGTTAGTGTTTCCACTACCACAAGGATTGCATCATGTTGGAATCTATTCTTAGGAAGTCCCACAATAAAGTCCATGGATATCACCTTCCATTTCTGAACAAACATATCATGTGGGTATAAAAATCCTACTGGATTTTGGTGTTCAGCCTTCATCTTCTGACATTCCACACATCTAGCAATAAATTCATTTATTTCCTTCTTCATCTGTATCCAATAAAGAGTATTTTTCATGTTTTCCCTCATTTTTACCCCTCTTGGATGACTGGAGTAAGGATATTTATGCATATCTTGCATAAATAGTCTCCCTAAATCCTCCTTTTTTGGTATGATAAACCTATATTTAAAAAATAATATTCCATCATTATTGCTATAGTCTTTATTTTTGTTAGGAGTTCTTGCCATTTTTATCTAAATGTCTTTACAAAATTGATCCTTAGTTTACATTTTTCTAACTTGGTCCAACAAGTCTACATGGCTATGAGTTATAGTAACTAAATGCCTTCATATGATCAAGGCATCTACCACTTCATTTTCTTTACCTTTGATATATTCTATACCAAAGTCATATTATGCTAAGAAATCGATCCATCATCTTTGTCTTGCATTCAACAATGGTTGAGTGAAGATATACTTCAAACTCTAATGATCGATTCTAAGCTCAAATGGTTTGCCTAGTAGATAGTGTCACCACATGTTAAGGGCATGCACTACTGTTGTGAGTTCCAAGTCATGTGTAGCATAATTTACCTCATGTGTTTTGAGTTTCCTTAACTCATACACTACTACTAATTCCTCTTGGGATAAGACTACTCCTAATATTTTTAATGATACATATGTACATACTGAGAAGCCTCCTTGTGGGTTTGGAATTTTTAGAATGGGTGTGATAGTGAGTTGCTATTTTAATAACTCAAAAGCTACTTCACACTTATCCATCCACTTAAATTCTTTCCCCTTTCTCTGAATATTGGTTATTGGGTAGCCAATATTAGAGTAATATTTCATAAAGCACCTATAGTAGCCTATGATACCTATAAAAATCTGTACTTCAGTCACATTAGTAGGTTGTGGCCAAGTCAATATGGCCTCTATATTCTTTGGATCTACTACTATTCCATCAACATAAATAATATGCCCAATATATTGTACCTTAGGGGTATAAAATTCACATTTGGATAGGTTACCATAAAATTGATTTTCTCTTAATCACTCAAGCACTATCCTTATGTGCTTATCATGTTCTTCCCTATTCTTGGAATATATCATAATGTCATCTAAAAATATCAAGATAAACCGATTTAGTTGTCTTCTAAACACACTATTCATTAGATTCATGAAGGTTTTTGGTGCATTAGACTATCCAAATGGTAGAATTATGAATTCATAATACCCATATCAAGTCTTGAAGGTTGTTTTGTGAGTATCTTCCTCACAAATTCTCAACCGGTGAGATTCTAATTTTAGGTTAATTTTGGAGAATATGGTTACCCCTTTTAGTTGGTCAAACAAATCCTCTATTCTAGACAAGCGGTATCTATTATTGATGGTTGCTTTGTTCAACATTCTATAATCAATACATAATATGAGTGATCCATCCTTCTTCTTTACAAATAGAATTGGTGCACCCCAAGATGACATGCTTGGTTTTATCAATCCTTTCTCTAATAACCCTTGGAATTGTACCTTCAACTCTTGCATTTCTATAGGATTCATCCTATATGGGGTTTTGTGCATTGGATCGATTACGGGCATCAATTATATAGTGTAGTAAAATTCCTTTTTTGGTAGAAATCTAGGAAAATATTCAAGAAATACATCCCTATATTCTTGTAGAATAGGGTGCTTACCAAATACCTCTTCCTTTTTATTCAACTCTAATTCTTTAAACTTAACTACAAAAATCAATCCATTTCCAAAATAATGTCAAAGGCATGAAGAGGAGTTACATATATATTTTATTCTTTGGAGCCATTAGTTAAGGTGACTTGTATGTCAGGATAACATAGATCTGCAGAGTAGTTTTATCTAGAACCATACTCTACTTTCCATCCTTCTACCAAGAATCCTGGTCTTTCCAGTATATCTCCGATCATACTAGTTGAAATGAAGCTATCTATTGCTTGGCTATTAATCAAAATATCTACATTTTGACTCTTTTGAGCATTTACTAGATCCAACTTTTTATGAAAAGTGATTAGCATAGTGAGGTCCTCCACAGTTGTAACATTTTATTTTATTAAAAAGGTTTCTTGACTTGCCCTTCTCATGACTCCCATGTATAGAGTATCCTTGCTCAATAATGATTTCCAGTATCAACTAGTGTTGGTCTATCTAATCTTGTAATACCCTTACTGAGTTCTATAACTATGTCATTTTCCTATGCAATTGTTGGAGAAGGGGTATTTCATAAGTTACACCCTCATCTAGGTCTTTTATAGAACCTTCTACCATATCAAAGGGGTGGAAAGATCCTAGTCTCCCTTATCTTATACGTGGTACCATATTTTATTACCAGGCAATCAACTTAAGTTAGGTGGTATTTCGTAGTCTTCCATTCAATAAGTTTGTTTACTCTTTCAACAAAACTAAAAACTAGTCTTTATTAGTCATTAAAGAGTATCACCTAACACTCTTTCTTTATGTAAGGTGTCGTAAGATTAAAATTAATCCTTTGATCAATGGTTTAGTTTATTCTTTCAAAACCTCCATTCCCATGGGGATATTCTGGTATTCCTAAGTTGCACATCAAATCAAGTCATGACTAGGTTCTTTCCAAAGTAGATTTCATCTTCTACAATCTAGAATTTTATCATAGGGAAGCTTAAGGACCTACAACCATGCTCTAATACCAATTGTAACAACCCTAATTTCTACCCCAATTTATTTTCTCATTTCCTAAAGATATTCATTGAATCATTTAAGGTCAACCAATTAACATTCGTATTTGCTTGTTTTTCTATGATTCAGTTCATTAATTACTACAACAATCATCATATCAACTATCAGGAGCATCATGCCCTAAAAATTTAATCAAACTTAATGATTAATCAAATTATGCATGTGTTACAAGGTATGTGTTTGAGGTTAGGTTTTAAAATCGGTTCAATGATAGGTAGTTTCTAAAGATGTATCTAGGGACATATTTAATGGTTGTCTAATACAATTTTACTTAAGTCTAAGGTATGATTTTATATCATTAAAATAATATGGTGCCATTCAACATGAGTCATCCCAGTTAATTACCCAATGCAACTTCTCACTGTGTAGGCATTGCAACTCAGTCCAATTTTGCACAGTAGATGCACCAAACTGGCATCGAACACTCCAAGAGTGAATCTGTTTACATAGGGATGTTCCAAGGAGGTTTTTAAAAATGTTTAATTCTGAATGAGAGCATGATTCAATAGTGCCTTCACTTACTATATGACATGATCAAGTACTCTCCTCAAAGTCGTACATCCTTCATATCGAAAGGAGGAAGATAACAAGATACTAAATGTTATGTCTACCCCTACTAATGGCTCGTGATCACATATTGAGAATAATAATATTACAAGGCTTCCTTTGGTATCTTTAAACCTTGTCAATCAAAAAACAAGATCTCTACGTTTTTCATTATTAGACTAAACTATAAAACTTGGTAAACTACAATGCTTTCCTTATTCACTGATCCATATTCTAGTTCATCAAACTTAACACAGATAGGATACCTTAGGTACCAAAGATACACATTTAGAGATGTTTTGATTGCTATCTGAAGGTAGGGATATTATCTTGCTTCTGATATTCTAAGTCTTCAATCTATCTTCCAAACTTGTGCACTCTTTCTCCTGTAGCTATTCTTCCCAAATTTGAAGAAGAAAAGTTTCCATTTTTTCCTCTTTTTATTTTTCTTTTCCATCAAGGTTTCAAAATGTTATCCCCAAGAAGTTCGTTTAAAAGGAACAAACTTCCTAACTACCAAAGGGAGAAATATATTAACTTTAAAACTATTGTATTTTTATTTTTAATAAATATCACATCTTCATTTATTCCATTGCTCTAGTAAATTAGCAATGATGTTAATAAAGTAATATTAGATATTATATAATTTTTCTAATAAAGTAAATTTAAGCCTTCATAAAACACGTTAGAAATGCCAACTTATCACTACCTAATATGTAAGTGCAGTAAAATCATGACAAATTGGAAAGGCATAAACTATTTTCAACATAAGTAAATCATTTTTCAGATCATTTTGATTCTAGTAGTCATCAGTTCTCATCCCACTTGTGGATATGTATATTCCTATAAAAAGACACATCTGTTAGTAATATATCATTTATCATCAAAACCTCATAAAAACATATAATTTGTTAAACATGATAACATTTAAATTTATAAAAATTTTATATGAAAAAGTTATCCAAGGGAGGATCATGACAACCATAGATGATATAAACATCTATTATAGTTTTTATACAAATAGTGAGGTCCTTGAAAGCTCTACTTTGAGTATTTTTCCAATTAATTTAGTATTAATCATATATTAATTTGTTATAATATACTAAATAGGTTTAGGAATACTAATAAACTTTTAGAAGGTATGGCAAACCTCAAATATTAAGTTATAACTAAAAAATATTTGACAAGCAAAACCAAGTCAATGAAATGTAAATATAGTAGGCAATCTTAAAACTATGATTAGTCTACTATGGGAATAGGGAATAGTAATAGTTCATCCCAAATCACTTAGAAATATGTCCATTCAATAAAAATTTGATCTAACTTAATCAAGGTCAATTACCTTATTGCATACTAAATTTCAACTTAAGACTAGAAAATTCTCATTACTTGTCCAGTCATTCATATTCTATTGATACCACTCTAACTTGTCGATCAATTATAAGCAATCCACAAGTAGAACAATAACATACATTTTTACATTATCTTTTTCACCATTATTGAAATAACCAATAAATCAAAATAAGAACACCATAGAACCACTATGTTAAGCATTCTATGAACATAACAATAGGATACAATTAATATTGTCTTTTCTAGGATCATTGTGATAAGCACTCCATTAACATATCAACAAGATCTATTCACTAAAATAGACAAGATAACAATGACATGCAACCTCATATCATATTTTCAAAAAATATAAAAAAGGATAGTCACAAAAAAGTTTTCTTTGTCTAATATCATATCAAAAAAATTAGATGTACATGCTTTTCATTTTAAATAATTGTAGATTGGCTATTCAAAAATATTCTTTATAATAGTAGTTAGCTACAACAAAATAATCCACTTAGTGGCTCTAAGATCATACAATTTTAAAAATAAAATCAACTTTCAGTTCTAGGTAGATTATTTTATAGTTTCCATTTTATTCTCATACTATATTTATTGTATCAAGGAGGAAAGGCATCAATGTAACACTTTATCACCCAACTAATTGGTATCAATTTTGAAATACACTCATATCAATTTCATACAAAATTTTTAATTCTTCACGAAGTGATAAATAATCAAAACTAATTTAGTTAAATATGTATAGTGAATGCATATTTACTCAAGCTCAAACATGTATGCAATAAATATCAATGAACTTATGGGTACAATCTCACTACTAGATCCAAGTTTCAATGCAATGATCAACTTGCAACTAGATGATACAACTATTTTGCATATTAGAATACTCATTAATATCTATACAATCAATATGTAATTATAAAATCTATGATGATTCATTCTCCTATGTATGTACAAATTAATATATTATCCTTAGTTAATTATGCAAAAATTCATCATAGTAGACATATATTTGTCAAGATAGGGTTCAATATGCTTTTAATAGTTCTATATTCCACACACTATTCATGGCATCATGATGCTTGTAGGTTATTTATTAAGGGAGATGATGTCTATATTGATTATTGTGAAGTAAGTATTTTCCTCAAGATAAATTTTATATTATGTAAACAACTCCATGTCCCAACCAAGATCTATAACTTTTGTTACATTAAAATTTTATCTTTCCTTACATAAATTTTGATAGAAAACATAAGGAACCTAAAAAAAAAAATCCTCATATTCCTACCATGCTACATTCTCTTTCTTATTGATATTGTTATAGTCTTCTTATATGTAGACTAGGCCAAATAAAATGATATTATAGACACACATGCATTTATACATATTCTCTTTCCATTGAATAAACTAGATACTAGTAATATATTATACTCATTTAAGATAAATATACAACCGTAACAGTTTTACTACAACTCTTTTTATTCATATAATGAATAGGGATATATAGATTAAAGTACAAGAATTAATGCTTAAGGTATATTATTGTTACTACAACCATCAATTTGTTCATGCAACTTAGAGTAAAACCATCAAGTCTTTATCTTCTAAAATAAAACAAGATGCATACCTTACCTAAAGGTATTTTCACTTTACTATAGTATAGCATTAAAAATATAAACAATAACTTTAAACCAAACCTTAAGATAGATATCTATACCATCATCTAATTCAAGGATTTCATTAACTTTAACATACCCATTTCTTTCATTCTAACTAAGGTTTAGCTATGCAAAATAAGGTATACTTCATACCTTTCCACCCAATAACAATAGCATTTTGAAACAAATGATTATTTTCCTTTGACAACCAACTTAACAAGTCCACTACCATATTGTGTAGGCTAACTACCATTTTTCTAATGTATAGGAGGCTTATGAAAGTAAGAAATTGAATAATTAAAGCCTTTTACAACACCTACTATGTAATATGACAATAAATAGTGTGATGCATGAATGCTAAGGTAGGTCAAACAAAAAATGACTTTTTTTCTAATAATGGCACCCATGATTTTTAGAAGACTTCTATATAAATTAGGGATAAAATTAGAGGCACGTAATATTTGGTGTTGCATTATTTTTCTAATGGTGCACCAAAATTAGTAGAATTACTTAGAGTAGAAATTTATTACCTCAAGTAACTCTTAAGTTAATCAATCATATAAATAGTAGTCAATAGAACCATTGTAATAATATTTTTTGCCTTATGAAAATTGGAGCTAAACATTGTGAACTCCACATTATAATTTGTTATAATTTTGGAAAAAAAAGAGAGATTGTGTAGGACATTTGCTTTCTAATTATGGCAATGATTTACTAGATTGTGAAATGCATTGTGATTGTGGTACTGCCTAACCATTCTTTTCTATTATTTTGATTCGATATACATGAAAGCACATTGGTATTATTGAATGTGTTTATGTGTTGATTGATAGAAAATTTCCTGACTATACCTTTTTTTCATGCAATTTTCATTAATCTCTTCCATCCCTACATTCCTTGCATTTACTTTAGGTTAGCTTAGATTAAAAAGGATAGTGGGTAGGTAAACCAAGGCTATAGATCAAAGGAGTCACAATTATCCTTATATTGTTAACATAATTTGTGATGCAGGAGCATCCGATGGCAGCAGAGCACATCAACAAGAAAATTTCTAAGTGTTTGCCTTGATGTCGCGATATCGCGATAGAGAAAGGTGTTACGATATCGTGACATGTCGCATTTTTGTGACCAAAAGAGGAGAGAAGGCGCAAGAAGAAGAAATGTCGTGATATCGCGACATGTCATATTTTTGTGACTAGAAGACAAGAGGAGGCGCAAGAGAGAAAAATGTCAAGATATCGCGACATGTCGCATTTTTGCGACCAGAAGACAAGAGGAGGTGCAAGAGAGAAAAGTGTTGCGATATCACGATAAGTCACGTTTTTGCGACTCAGGAAGGAGAGAGAAGGTGTGGAGCAAAAATGTCACGATTTCGTGACATGTCACGAAATCGTGACCAAAGCAGGAGAAGGAAGGCATCCGCAAAAAATGTCATGATTTCATGACATGTCACAAAATCGTGACCAAAATAGGAGAGAGAGAGAGTCCGAAGAAGAATATCACGATTTTGCGACATGTCGCAAAATCACGACCAAAGGAGCAGAAAAGAAAGCAAGGAGGCAAAGTTGTCGCGATATCGTGACATGTCATGATTTCATGACCTGGAGCAGAGAGCAAAAAGAAAGGAGGCAAAGTTGTCGCGATATCGTGACACGTCACGATTTCATGACCTGGAGCAGAGAGCAAAAGCAAGGAGGCAAAGTTGTCACGATATCGCGACACGTCGTGATTTCATGACCCGAAGCAGAGAGCAAAATCAAGGAGGCAAAGTTGTCGCAATATCATGACATGTCACGATTTCATGACCCAAAGCAGAGAGCAAAAGCAAGGAGGCAAAGATGTCATGGTATCGCAACATGTCACGATTTCACGACCCAAGAAGCGAAGAGAGAGCAGAGGGCAAAGATGTCATGATATCGTGACACGTCATGATTTCACGACCCAAAAAGGTGAGAAGAAAGTAGAGAGCAAGATGTCGTGATATCGTGACATGTCATGATTTCACGACCGAGAAGGAAGAAAGAAGAACCAGAGAGGAGGATGTCACGATATCGCGACATGTCACGATATCGCGACCCATAGAAGAGGAAGACAACAAGAAAGAAAAATGTCACGATATCACGACATGTCACGACATCACGACCTGAAGGAGGGGAAGGCCGAGAGAAAGAAAAATGTCACGATATCGCGACCCGAAGGAAAGAAATGCTGTAAGGAAGGAAAATGTCATGATATCATGACCCGAAGGAAAAAAAATGCTGCAAAGAAGGAAAATGTCGTGATATCATGACATGTCACAATATCATGACCCAAAGGAGAGAAAGGCAACAAGAAAGAAAAAATGTCACGATATCACGACATACTACTGGTTCACGACCCAAAAAGGCACGCGTTCCTAGACGATGTTTCCCGAGGCGGTCAAATGCCTCATCAATGCGGGATTTCTTGCCCGATAAGTTTGCTGAGCATGGCGGTCACTTGATTGTTGTGCCCAGAGGTCAGAGATATTCAGGTGGCTCATCAATGCATGTTTCTATGGTTGACCCGGTGGTAGTTGCTTGTTAGGATAAAAAAAAGAGGTGAAGGTTACAGGACGGTGGTGGAGGAGCCGAGTTTTGGGATTGGGAGATTGTATTCTTCCTGGGAGTGTAGGAAGATCGTTGAACGGGAGGTAGCTTGCATTAGAAAAAGGAAACTACGCCTGCGGGCTAGTGTTCTAAAGAAAATTACGCCTGTGGGCTAGTTTTGTAAAGAAAACTATGTTTGTAGGCTAGTGTTGTAAATTAATTTTTGATGAAGAAAATAGAAGATTAGAGTTTTGAAATTTGGCCCCCCCATCACGTGGTATCAGAGCTAGAGTTATTGAGTGTGTAAAAAGATCGTTGAATGTGAGGTAGTTTACACCAGGATCTATGGAAGAGCGTAGAGTTCCTGAGTGTGTAAACAGATTGCTGAACATGAGGTAGTTTACACCAGGATCTGTGGTGAAGGGTTGTGAGAAAAGAGTGAAGCAGAATGCATTCACGAAGAAACCGTGGTGTTGGAAGAAATATGGTGCCAGTAGAAGATTTTAGAGCTTTGCAGAGGCAAGTTCAAGCCCTACAAGAGGAGCTATGTAGAGGGCTTGAACCCAGAGGAGAAGAAGGAAGTGAAGGTCACTTCTCAATCCACCCCGGTTGTTTGATGCAGAAGCATCCAAAGATGAGAGCAATCTTGCATCAAAAAGAAAATTTCTAAGTGTTTGCCTTGATGTCGTGATATCACGATAGAGAAAGGTGTCGTGATATCATGACATGTCACATTTTCATGAGTAGAAGAGGAGAGAAGGTGCAAGAAGAAGAAATGTCGCGATATCGCGACATGTCACATTTTTGCGACTAGAAGACAAGAGGAGGCGCAAGAGAGAAAAATGTCACGATATCGCGACATGTCACATTTTCATGACTAGAAGACAAGAGGAGGCGCAAGAGAGAAAAGTGTCGTGATATCGTGACATGTTGCATTTTCACGACTCAGGAAGGAGAGAGAAGGTGCAGAGCAAAAATGTCATGATTTCGTGACATGTCACGAAATCACGATCAAAGCAGGAGAAGGAAGGCATCCGCAAAAAATATTGCAATTTCGTGACATGTCACAAAATTGTGACCGAAATAGGAGAGAGGGAGAGTCCGAAGAAGAATGTCACGATTTAGTGACATGTCGCGAAATCATGACCAAAGGAGCAGAAAAGAAAGCAAGGAGGAAAAGTTGTCATGATATCATGACACATCACGATTTTGTGACCCAGAGCAAAGAGCAAAAAGCAAGGAGGCAAAGTTGTCACGATATCACGACACGTCATGATTTCACGACCCGAAGTAGAGAGCAAAAGCAAGGAGGCAAAGTTGTCACGATATCGCGACACGTTGTGATTTCGTGACCCGAAGCAGAGAGAAAAATCAAGGAGGCAAAGTTGTCACGATATCGTGACACATCACGATTTTGTGACCTAGAGCAGAGAGCAAAAGCAAGGAGGCAAAGATGTCACGGTATCGCAACATGTTGCGATTTCGTGACCCAAGAAGCGAAGAGAGAGTAGAGGGAAAATATGTCACGATATCATGACACGTCATGATTTCGTGACCCGAAAAGGTGAGAAGAAAGTAGAGAGCAAGATGTCATGATATCATGACATGTCATGATTTCACAACCGAGAAGGAAGAAAGAAGAATTAGAAAGGAGTATGTCGCGATATCGCAACATGTCACGATATCGCAACATGTCGCGATATCACGACCCACAGAAGAGGAAGACAGTGAGAAAGAAAAATGTCACGATATCACGACATGTCGTGACCTGAAGGAGGGGAAGACCGAGAGAAAGAAAAATGTCACGATATCACAACATGTCACGATATCATGAAATGTCGTGATATCACGACCCGAAGGAAAGAAATGTTGCAAGGAAGGAAAATGTTGCGATATCGCGACATGTCGCGATATCGTGACCTGAAGGAAAAGAAATGCTGCAAGGAAGGAAAATGTCACGATATCGTGACATGTTGCGATATCACGACCCGAAGGAGAGAAGGTCAACAAGAAAGAAAAAATGTCACGATATCGTGACATGTACCGATATTGCGACATACTGCTGGTTCACGACCCAAAAAGGCACGCATTCCTAGACGATGTTTCCCGAGGCGGTCAAATGCCTCATCAATGCAGGATTTCTTTCCCGATAAGTTTTTTGAGAATGGCAACCACTTGACTGCTGTGCCCAGAGGTTAGAGATGATTAGGTGGCTCATCAATGCGTATTTTCATGATTGACACGGTGGCAATTGCCGGTTAGGATAAAAAAAAGAGGTGAAGATTATAGGAAGGTGGTGGAGGAGCTGAGTTTTGGTATTGGGAGATTGTATTCTTCCTAGGAGCACAGGCAGATCACCAAATGGGAGGTAGCTTGCATCATAAAAAGGAAACTACGCCTGCGGGCTAGTGTTGTAAATTTATTTTTGGTGAAGAAAATAGAAGATTGGAGTTTTGGAATTCGGCCCCCCCATCAATTTGTAAGGCACACTCTAAAATTTAGATTGTTGGGAAATCAACAGTAGTTTCGGGAAGCTTAGTTGGACTAAGTACTTGATTTTCACCTTGAACTCAACCTTAGTCCCTTTCACAAACTTTTGATCTAATTAAACTGAATTAAGTCTATCCTTCGAAAATTGTATGGAAAATTGTAGGTGGCTTATGGAATGGCAACTCTTTTGTGAACTCTAACAAATTTCTAATTTTTTCACAAGGTGAGAGTAAGATTCACAAGAATTCATCAAGTCTACCTCATTTTTGGCTTTAGATTGCAATTCGCCAAATGTAAAAAGGGAATTTGCCCAATTTGAAGAAACTTAATAAATGTTTATGTAAGAACAACAATTCACTTTTCCACGTAGCGATTCATTCCTTAATAGATCAATTCACTGATTTGAAAGGAATTTTGCAAAGTTTTCATCCAAAGAGCCATTTAATTTTTTAAGGAATGATTAACTAGATTTTGGGTACCAGATGTAAGATTTGCTTTGTAAAGTGTTGGACGAGCATTATCGATTGGATTGCATTATCGATTGGATTTTGGGTACCCCATGTACGATTTGCTTTGTAAAGTGTTGGACAAGCATTATCAACTGGATTTTGGGTACCTTATGTACTTTTAGTATAATGGAAATTCAAACCAAAGACATCCCTTGGAGAATTACCCTACCCTTTCCAACTCACCTACAACACCCACGTGCTGCAAATATTCATTCTATTCATCTATGTTTCTCCACAATTTTATTTGATCCTAATACAACTGGCTGTGTTGGCAACATTCATTCTATTCACCTAAGTTTCTTCACAATTTTCTTTGATTCCAATACAATTGGCTATTTTGCTTCATAGAGGAATTTATGGAGGCAGCAAACTCAGAAAGGAGACATAGATTTCATTGGCGAATCTGCACTCCTGTCTGTCTATACAACTATGGATTAACTACTTTTGGAATTTAGTGAGGGGTCTAGCCTTACTTGAAGGAAACGTGAGTGGATACCAGTGCCAATAATAATGCTATTCTTGATAACATGATAAAATGTACGTAGAATCATTGCACTATATCAACTGCCTCAAAGGTACAACTAAGCCTCCCTGGTCCCTAGCTTCGATTTTCCAAGAATGCAAGGCTCTAGTTGGCAATTACCCAGAATTAGTCATTAAGCATCAGTACCGGGAAGGAAACAAAGCTGCGGACTGGCTAGCTAACAGGGGAGTCGGCGAATATGACATTCAAGTGTGGAGAGACTCCTTCCCCATTGGCCTAAGGAATGATCCTACAAGTTTCAATGTTTGCACAATGTGAGCTATTGCCAGGGGGATTGGTATGGTCTATTGATGCTCTAATCACCTATGCCACACTGGAAAATCCCATCCACAAATGTATCCACAAGCATCTCAATAATATCCAAATTGAGGACAGTTGGAACCCGATCAGTTGGTCTGCACGTTGCCTGCCGACCATGGAGTCTTTCCATGACATTCTCAGAGAGGGTTTGTTCAAAATCAGAGTCAACATCAACTCTTGTGGCCGAAAATTTGACATGTCATGAAATCGTGACACTTCTTGTTTCTTTGCTTTCCTGCCCCTTTTGAATCGTGAAAATGCAACATGTCGTGATATCACGACACTTTTTCTCTCTTCCTTCTCTTTTGGTCGCGAAAATGCAACATGTCGCGATATCGTGACACTTTTATCTTTTGGCCGCGAAAATGCAACATGTCGTGATATCGCGACACTTTTTCCTCCTTTGACCGCGACGATGCAACTTTTCGCTATATCGCAACACTTTTCTCCTTTGGCCACGAAAATGCAACATGTCGCGATATCACGATACTTTTCTCCTTTGGCTGCGCAAATGCAACATGTCGTGATATCGCGACACTTTTTCCTCCTTGGGCCTCGACGATGCAACATGTCGCGATATCACAACACTTTTTCTCTTTTTGCCGCAATGATGCAACATGTCACGATATCATGACATTTTTTTCTTTTGGCCGTGAAAATGCAACATATCGCGATATTGCAACACTTTTTCTCTTTTTTCTGTGATAAAGCAACATGTCGCGATATCACGACACTTTTTCTCCTTTGGCCACAACGATGCAACATGTCGCGATATCGTGACACTTTTTCTCCTTTGGTTGCGACGATGCAACATGTCACGATATCGTGACACTTTTTCTCTTTTGGACGCGACAATGCAACATGTCACGATATCACGACACTTTTTCTCTCTTGGCCGCGATGATGCAACATGCCGCGATATTGTGACACTTTTTCTCCTTTGGCCGTGACGATGCAACATGTCGCGATATCACGACACTTTTTCCTCCTTCAGCTGCAACGGTGCAACATGTTGCGATATCGCGACACTTTTTTTCCTTTGGCCGTGACGATGCAACATGTCGCGATATCGCGACACCTTTTCTCTTTTGGCCGTGATGATGCAACATGTCGCGATATCGCAACACTTTTTCTCTCTTGGTAGCGACGATGCAACATGTCGCGATATTGTGACACTTTTTATCTTTTGGTCTCGATGATGCCACATGTCGCGATATCGTGACACTTTTTATCCTTTGGCCGCAACGATTTAACTTGTCATGATATCGTGACACTCTTTCTCTTTTGACCACGACGATGCAACATGTCACGATATCACGACACTTTTTCTCCTTTGGCCACGACGATGCAACATGTCGCAATATCGTGACACCTTTTACTCCTTTGGCCACGACTATGCAACATGTCGCAATATTGTGACACTTCTTCCTCCTTGCTTTCTCCCTTTGCTTTGGACCGCAAAAATACAACATGTCGCGATATCGTGACACTTTCCTCCTTGTGGTGTTTTGCTTTTTCTTTGATATTTAGCTTTTGGGCCTCTTCGGTCTTCTTGGAAAACATGCAAAAAAGGTGGGTCCCCATTTTTTGGGTCGTTGTGGAGCAGCAACATCACTTCCAAATGATGAATTTCTCTG
Organism: Wollemia nobilis; assembly: GCA_028583015.1. Taxonomy (NCBI): domain Eukaryota; kingdom Viridiplantae; phylum Streptophyta; class Pinopsida; order Araucariales; family Araucariaceae; genus Wollemia; species Wollemia nobilis. The sequence goes on along the minus strand of JAQPPZ010016980.1, from coordinate 308,114 downwards.
TTTAAGTTTCGCTTCCCCTTTTCTTATTAGCCTCTGGTCATGTTTCCCTTTAGTTAGTTCTTCCAGTTGGTTCCTCTGGGTGCCTTTACCTTTGGTGGCCCCTGCTGTTTTCAGGCTGTTTCATTCTGCTGCTGTCGTTCTTCCCCTTTGCCTCCCTCTTCAAAGGCCCGTGGCTATCTTGTACAAGGTTCGGGGACATTTCAGCACCCTTTCAACCAATCAAAAAAAAAAAATGCATGTAAACTTGTCTCCCTTAAAGAACGCATAATTGAAAATCTAATGCTTGTTACTTCCGCTTTTCAAGAGAAAATGAAAGCGATTCATTTCTAGAGGATAATTGTACAAGTTAATAAAAAAAACAATTAAGATTTTAGTTGTGATGAGTACGGTATTTACTGTTAAAAAGATAAGGATTTGAGTTTTTTGTGAGATGATGCTTCTTCACACCCATACACCTAGCAGTGATTTAAACCTAGTCCCTAAACCACTACGGTTTTAATATATAGTTGGTGTACATATATAACACCACAAAACAATTTAATTACAGTATTGTTATATCTAATAAAAAAAATTAATGTATTCTAAAACTAGTAATTAGATATTTTATTTTATGGAGTAATTATTTGAAAATTGGTTTTAAGGGTTTAATATCACAAGTGAGAATACATTTCAATTATTCTCATCCCTATTAATAATTTTAATATTTTTTATTATTATTTTAATTACAATATTGTTATTTTCCTAATGTATTCAATAAAAGTGCATGAAAAATAAAATTGGTGTATGTTAGCATTAGTTATTTCCTTGCAAATCAATTTTTTTTTCAATCTCCATTATTTTATTTTGATGGCAGTGGTTGCAAATTTGGAAAACTACCATTATACCCTATCCCACCTTGTAAAATTTTACTCTAGACGAGGGGGACTTCAGAGGGGCTCAAGATTGAAATGATTGACCTCAAACTAGCAAACACTCAACATAGACTTGTTGGTCTATATTACCTCCGTCCTATAAGCTAACATTAGTTACTAGATTTTATTTTTAAAAGTAATTTATTTGAACCAAATAATCTTATTAATAATTACAATACTATAAATTATTATATTACTTTTATTTAATAAATTAAAAATAAAAGATAACAAGAAATCATGATGTGTGTTTGTTTTTATCTTACATTCAATAAAATAATATTTAATAATTAATGAAATTTCATTATGAATATAACAATACTTAAATATAAATAAAATTTATTATTATAATAATTTATAATTATTGAAAATTAAAAGTATAAAGAACCACGTGTTAAATATAACGAGAACAAAAGTCATAAAGACCTTGTTTGCTATCAATTTCCTACCAAAGGTTATTTCATTTTAGCAGTTCTTAAGATTGGTGAGGATTTGATAAAGAAAAAATTATTTTGGATCATTCATAATGGTCAACGAGAATTTTTTTGAATAAATTCTTGGGATGGTCACGAGCCTTTGATAACTCAGTTTCCTGATTGGAGGCCTTGGATGGAGGAGCTTCACCAAGCTAACTGGATAAAGGTGGCTAATTATTATCGGTACCATACTGGTAATTCAAAGGTTAGTAGATATTGGATCCCTATTGAGGATTGGCCTATTCAAATCCTAGAAAGGCAAAGACAAGATATCCAATGCATCCTTCATATGAGATATCTCTTGGTCCTATGAAAAAGATTATTTTGAATGGAACAACACTACTAAGGGTGAGTATTCAGTTGCTCAAGGTTATTTGGCCTTATGCCATAATAATACCAACCAATCATCTGGCAAATTTTCTCAGTTGTGGGCTCAAAAGTCTATCCTTAAGTGAGGTTCTTTACTTGGATTTTATTGCATCGCAAGGTTCTTACTGGTGAGCAAATTATGAAGTGTGGTTTTCATGGCCCTTTTAGATGTGAAATGTGTGAAGAGAATGTGGAAAATCTTAGCCATATTTCTACTGAGTTTACTTTAGCCTCTGAGCTATGGTGGAGAATGACCACTTTACTTGGATTACAGTGGACAAATTATTTTACTTTTAAAAAAAATTGGAGGGATTGGCCTAAAAAAGAGGGTGTTGATCATTTTATTAAGCAGTTAGTTTGGATGGATTCTATCATTATTCTTTGGAATATCTAGAATGAAAGAAACAACTGAATTTTTAATCAAGATAGGAAGGATATTCACTATATCTAGCAAAAGACCATTATCAACTTAGTTGAAACAATCCAACAACTCTTTAATCACCCCCAAAACTCCCACCAAATATGGGGTCAAGTGATGCAAATATTGAATATTAACTCTTCTAAGGACAACCATCTTAAAGAAAATGTGAGTAATTGAAATATGGATAGAACAAGGAATTCACAACCTCCTCCTAAGGATTTTGGAAAATTCAATATTGATGGAACGTCTAGAGGAAACCCTATAAAAGCTAGTGAGGGAGGAATTGGTAGACTTTCAAATGGCTCCCTGATTTTTACTTTTGCTGAGAATTTGGGTATCCTATAAAATAACCTTATTGAGGGGTATGGTATTCTCGGAGGCCTTCAAGAGGCTCCTAAGGTTGGATAGGTAAAGGTTATGGTTGAGTCTGACTCTCAACTCATGATTAATCTTTTGAAGATTCCTTATAAGAATCATAAAATTGATTGGAGAATAAAAGAATTATTGAGAAGATTTAGTTAATCCAAATGGGAGTTTTGAAAGTTGGTTACAATCATGTGGTCAGAGATCATTTTAAGAGTATTGATGCTTTAGCTAATTGGGATTTGGACAAAGGTGATCTTACTTGCTATGGCCACCCTCCTAGATGGTAGGCTTCACAAATAAGGGAAGCTCTTCTTTATATCATTTCTTTGGATGGCTCTAGTTTTGGAGGTACCTAGTTTCTTCTTGATTTATTTTTGCTTCTCTTGGTTTTAGTCAGGGTATTTTAGATACCTAGCTCAAACTATTTTAGTTACCTAGAAAGGTCATTGTTGTGTTCATTTTTTTCTTTTTCTTTTTTTGTTTAGTTTTTTGAGGTGTGTGTGTGTGTGTTTTTATTTTGTTTTGTTTTTGTATTTTTTGTGTTGTTTTTTGTTGTTCTTGTATTTTTGTTGTTTTGTGTTTTTTGTTATTGTTATTGTGTTTTTGTTGTTCTTGTTCTTGTGTTTATGTATGTTTGTGTTAATTGGTGTTTTTGTGTTTTGGTATTTTTGTGTTTTGGTGTGTGAATGTTTTCTATATTTTTATTTTTGTTTGTTGTTGGTTTTTTTTTAGGTTTTGGTTGTTTTTGTTTTTCATGTTTTTGTTGGTTGTGTCTTTGTAGCATTTTGTTGTTTTTGTCATGTTTGTGTTTTGTTATGTTGTTCTTGTATTTTTTCTATGTGGTTTGTGTTGTGTTTTTTTTTATCTTATTGTGTGTGTGTTTGGTTGTGCTTTATCTTTTTGACACATTTAAGGAGCATTTTTTTAATCTTATTGTGTGTTTGTCTTTGTGTGTTCTTTTTTGTTGTTGTTTTAGGTTTGCTTCTTGAGTGTGTCAAAGGTGGTAGGCCAAGTGGGACCCCTGGGTGATTTTGGCAGAAGAGATACCCCTGCATCCTTGGGTCTTACCCAAAAGTGGCATCCCTTATTGGATGTTTTCTACAAAAAAAAGTAGTACAAAGAACCACAAAGAAGCAAAGTGTGAACAAGAAGCAGATACCACTTTTTATTGTTCTAGATCTTAGGAGCAATTCTAAAACTAAAGGATTCATATGAAGAAAATATAGGTAACAATGAAGTAAAGTCATTTTTGGAAGTCCTCACTAGAAGTAAGGATGTCCTAGTTAGAAGTATGGATAAATGAATCCACAAGAAATGTTATCCAGGTAGAAAATATGACATTAGAAGTGCTTATAAAAAATAATATGAACACGCATGATATAATGATTCTTAAAACTATAGGGTTAATATTTATGCTCTTTTGGACTGTGTGAGGCTTTCATTTGTGGATCAAGCACAAGCAACGATAGAGGTTGTATTTTAGGGTCTATGGGCCCTAGTGGCCAGTTTTTTTGTTGTTTTTATCCAAGATAAGCGTGGGATATGTTGTAGGAGATGAAATATGGGTTAGGAATCTATCATTAAACAAATATTCATGCCACAGACTTAATTGAAAATTACTTCCAATTTTATACCCAATAAAAAAGCAAAAATTACACCTTTCCTTGACGTCCAAGGCATGGATTAAAGAGACCTAGAAACAAATTTCAAGTTATAGATCAAATAAGAGAAGCCTCCTTAGGAAAAGAAAAAATGGTTCAATATTAAAACAATCTTGACATTAAGAAACACCCCAAAAATAGATCCACTATGGAAACCCCTTTCAAAGGTGAGGATCTCAAGGATTTAACCCCAAAAATAAATTTTAAGGATGCCCTCCATGGTGGACAATCCTAGACTAATGCTAACATTAATATTAAGGCTTCTTATAGACCTTGTAGATATTTAGGATGACATAGAAGGTCTAGAGAGAAGAGGACTAATTTTTTATTTCTTGGGTTTTTGTTCTAGCCTATCTACTTTTAACATGTTGGTTGCAAAATACTACAAAACAAAAGGTGAGACACAAATCTCTATTTATCTCAATGGTTACTTTATTGTTATTTTTTCTAATGATGAAGACAAAGAGAAAATAAATTTATGGGGTCCCTGGTTCTTTGGAAGGGCAGGGATTTTCATGAAGCCTTGGCACACTAAACTTAAAGTTGAAGAAGAGATGTCTTCTACAAGACCTATGTGGGTTAGAATCTTTGGCCCCTAGTTGAATTTTAGAATTTAACTATATTTTCTATAATCAGAAACTCCCTTGGAACTTTCATAATGATTACTGATTGTACACATAAATTTGAACACATTATTTATACTTGAATTTGTGTTTTAATGAATTTTGACAAACCCCTTCTAGAAAATATCTCATTACAATTTAGGGAAGAAAATTGGGACCAAGTGGTGGACTATGAGAAAATTCATTTCCATTGCAAAATATACCATAAATATGGTCATTTGACTAGTGTCTATCCAAATAATATTATATATCAAAAGAAACAGGACACGAACTTAGCAGGTTTCCAAATACCTAAAAAGAAAAATACTAAAAAAATCAGTTATAAAGGATCAAGCGATGTTTTCAACTAATATGTTTGTAATTATTTCCACAAATAACCTCTTGGGTGAGGAAGAGGACATAATGAAGATATAAATCTTGGAAACATAATTTAAAGTTGTAGGGAAGGACTCAAAGATAAACTAGGAAATCAAAGATGTTCAATGGAGAAATAAGGGAGAAAACATAGATAAGAAGAACAATCTTTTAAATGTTGGAACTTCAAATAATTTACACCCTAAGATAAACTTTGTTGAAAATTCCAATAATTCTTTTGTTTTGTATATGCATACTAGGATTAGAATATATCACGGATTAAAGTGGGCTAAGACAAGAAATAAGTAAAAATGGACACTAATCAAAAGGTAAGTTGTAAGACTAATCAACATCATATGGTAAAAGAAGATGAAATGCTTGTAGACAAAGGTAATATTAATTCCCTTACCAATATATTTAGCCCTATTATTAATGAATATCATTTTTGGAATATTAGAAAACTCAAAGGGAGCCTATCAAACTAAGATTGTTGATTATTTAGCTAATTGGACATTGGATAAAATTGATCTTACTTGCTATGACCGCTCTCCCAGATGGGATTTACACATAAAGGATGCTCTTCTATTTATTATTTCTTTGGATGGCTCTAGTACTAGAGGTACCTAGTTCCATTTTCTTTGTATTAACTTCTATTTCATTCAATTAGGGTATTTTAGTTCCCCAGCACAAAAAGATCACTCTTATGTTTTCTATGTTGAATCTCAACTAAAAGACATATTAGATTGGAATGGCCAAAAATATAATCTATTTTTTACTTCAATTTAAATTTTTAGTGTATGTGAGTTATTATGTTTTTTGTGTTATTTTTTTGTATTTTTAATATTTTTTGTTGTTTTTTATGTTTTTTGCGTTTTTGTATTATTTTGTTGTTTATGTATTTTTATGTGTTTTGTTGTTGTTGTCATTGTTTGTTATTTTTGTTTTCGTTGTTTTAAACATGCTCTTTGAGTGTGCCAAAGGGGATAGGCTAGGTGTGATCCCTAGGTATTTTTTGGTGAATAGAACCCATGTATCCTTGGGGATTACCTGAAAGTGGCACCTCGAAAGAGGTGTTTTCCACAAACAAAAAAAATATGTATGTTGCTTTGATACTAGTCAAGTTTTTTTTTAGATTCAAAATTGAATCAAGTAAAAGTGAGAATTGAATTCAAATTACTATATGGTTTTTCTTCCAAAAGGATTTTTTCATTATATTCTCAAGTTTAAAAAAATATGAAATAATGGATGTAGGCCCTTCGTTTAGAGGTAAATATGCATTATATTTAGGACTATAGAGTGAGAATTTTCTATGGAGTTAGAGAATTTTAAAAGGCTTTTGGAATGGATTAGGCTTTTCAAGATTTCTTATCACCTCATCAATAAGGAGGCTTTGAAGAATATTAGTAACACTCTATGTGATTTCATCTAGAGTTGGCCCTCTTGATTTCTAATCGGTTAATGTGATGATGCAAGTCTAGTGGCATACTCCATGATTGGAATTTTATTCCATGTTAATACATGTATGTATAGAAGGGGCCAACCACTAAGGAGAGAAGGCATGTTGTATATACTTGAATATGTGTTGCCATGAATATTCCAAAACCTTTACCAAGATCTATTAGGATTAAATCTAAATAAGGGGAATAGAATCAATAAGTGGATTATTGCATTCTAATATCTCAAATATCATGAAACTAGATACATAGCATAAGATTACAAAGTAAAAGTGATTGAAAATTTTGGGCATGATGTAAACTTCAATATAAAACAAGGAGATCATTTCATAAAAGAAGCTAGCTCAAATCAAGAATTTGCACTCCTAGAAGTGGAAATAAAAGCCCCTCTATATGTTTAAGTAAAAAATACCATTATGATTCACTTGGATCAACCATTAGAAAAAAATGGCACAACGTATGAGGAAGTATAATGTGCAAGTTTAAATATAATAGGAGTTAAAGGTACAAAGTAATATGGATGAGACCTTTGAAGTAATGGAATATAATGAGGTAAATTTTAAAGTGAAATAGGTGAAGGAGGTCAAGGTTACTCTAAGAAAATTATCTTCATTTTCATCAACTAAAATAAAACATTTTCTTTATAATAAAAGTAAAAGTAGTATAGATTGTATACATTGCACTTTAGGATTTTAAGAGAAGCACAATAAAAAAAATCATATGGAGGATATTCAAGAAAATTTAGGATTTTTAGGGATGCATAAGAGAGTAATGACTATGGAAGAACATGCGTGTAGTATAGGGGTTTTAGGGAAACATAAATAAGAAAGTATTCATGAGGATATTCCTTGCATTTCAAATTCTTTAGGGCATCATAAATATTTAGAAATTAAGTATTATTATGAATAATATGGAAAAAAAAAAGAGATTGATGAAGATGAAAGAGTTTTTGGGAATGAAAAAAGGAGAGGAATGCCATCAAAGTATGAACACAAAGAAAAAAAAAGTCAAAGGCATATCAATTTGGGAAGCCAAATACAAATATAATAGGTGCTAATAAGAAGTGGATATATGCCTACTAATAAAAGTAAAAAGTGAAGAAGGAGAAAATGATATCATGGAATATTAGTGGTATGAATAACACCCCTAAAAAAATAGGTTATTAAGGAATTAATAGGTTGTTATAGTACTAATTTTAATTTAATATAAGAAACAATTAAATGGTGTGCAATGTGAGGATGTTTTTTTTTTTTTTTTAAATTTGGAAGATGGGTAATTATCTAGTAATTTCTATAAGAGCTTTAGGCAATATTGCAATAATATCGAATAAATGTAAATGGAATGAATAATTGTTAAAAGTAAAAATGAATTGGGTTGTGGGAGAAAACTATCAAATTTGGTATTATAAATGTATATGTTCCAACAATAGTCACTCCTTATGGAAGATGTTAGATGGACCTTAGAATATTTTTATGAAACATAGTGTGCTAGAAATTAAAGCAGTATAAAAAGGTAAAAAAATTGTTTACAACGATAAGCTTTGGACCTTACCTTTTTACCTCCTTGTACGGTAGCTGACTGGGAAGATTGGACGGCATGGGCGGCAAGGCATTCGACATAAATTTCCCTTCCTCATTTCCTCCCTATTTTTCTTCATTTCCTAACTTCTCCTATATTTCCTAAGGTTGTTAAATTAACCTTATTTAAGCATTGTAATTTCTAAGTTTCGTAAGGTTAATGAATAATATTTATTATTTCCATTTTTCTCCAAGACTCACGTGCCACATATGGTATCAAAGTCAAGGCCAGAGAGGGCCCAAATATCGAGGTGGAGGAACCAGCAACACGAGCATCGAGGCAGGTGAGATCAAGTGGGGCCCACATCATGCGATCCAAGGTGAGGTTGAAGAAGGCCCACGAATAATGAATCGAGGCGAGGTCTAGAGAAGGCCCGCACAAAAAGCACATGAGGAGGAGGAGAAACCTAGGAGAAACCAACCAGAGAGCACCACATGGTGAGAGGAGATCAAGGCCGACGTAGATCAGACGACACAGATCCGACACAGATCTGACTACATGGTAGAAAGAGGACTGATTACGTGGCAGAAGGAGAACCTACAATGTGGTAGATGAAGGGTTACGTGGTAGAAGGAGGTGACAAGCAACGTCGTGATAGGTGATAGGCTAAAGGAGGCAAAAGGGCGATCACTGATTACCCGAAGGAAATCAAGTGACTATGCAAGCGTAGAGGGTTTTAAACACCTCAAATGCTCTCACATGGTCAATGTGGGATTAAAAGTCCCCAAAAAAAAATTTCTTTCAGTGCGACCATGAAAAGAACAAGGAAGGCAAGCTTCCCTTGCCTTATCGTTGAGCCACGTAGCTCGACTGGCTCAAGGAGCTAGCCGTAAGGTGCCCGCCTTCCTACAGGTCATGGGTTCGAAACCCAGCGATGGAAAAAGCTTTGATATTTTTTTATTAAAAATTAGTTTCAAAATAGCATAAAATTGTATCCATTCTCTTTGGTTCTCATCGAAAGTGGTGGCCAAGTTGGTTAGTATGATTTGTTGATGCGAAGAGGTCACGAGTTTGATTCCTGCAGACCATACATTTTTTTTATATAAGTTCTTTTAATTTTTTTTATATTATTAAAACTACTTATATTATATTTAATATATTAAATATAATTGCTTCTTTAAATTTTTTTTTTAGGGCAATTATTTTTTAATTTATTAAATAGTAATATAGTTTTTTAATAGTATAAAATAAAGGAAAATATTGTATAAGAGACAATTATTGTAATCAAAGGGTACTTATTTTTTTACTTGATTCAAGGAATCACAAACTGTAGAACTCTTGTGTAATAAGCCCAAGAGGCATAGTTTTTTTTTTTGTAAAATATTCAAAGGATCAAATTGTAAAATTGTAAATAGGCATTGATGATAAGACCAAATGGTTGTTATCATGCCTTATGTGTAATTTTAGCAAGAGAAGGTAAAGATAGGTTTTATGAAAAAGTAAGAGGTTATGGGCTCAAAATTGTGTTTAGCCAACTTCAAAATGCAGTGATAGCATATCAAAGGCATCCTGACTCAGGGTACAAGGCAGAATTTGAAGATAACTCATTCAGGATTCAATTTGAACAATCAAAATCCATACAAGCTGCACCACAAGAATCAGAGTATACACACTACAATATTTCAATGGAAATCTTAGAACAAGAATCGTCGAAAATAATATTGATAAGTGACGACGAAGAAGAAGTAGCAGATAATTTTGTGAATCAAGAGATAGCATCCCCACATCAAGAGGAATAAGCAGTGAATGATAGAGTAGAAAAATTCAGATTTGACTTAAATTTGTAATCTCTTCTTTCTTCCTTCTTCTTCTTTCCTTCTTTCAAACAACAAAGTACTTTATTGTAACCATGAAATAAAAAGAGTTTTTTGGTAACTATGGCCTCGCATAATAGCTTACCTATACCAGAATTTAATAGTTATGACTATGAGTATTGGTCTATAATGATGAAGACCTTGCTCATAGGAAGATGTTTGTGGGACATAATAGAAGAGGGATACACATAACCCTCATACTGGACAACACTAAGTATCGCAGACAAGAAAACACGAAAATAAGAGAAAAAGAGCAACTCTTATGATCTTTCTCATCTCCAAGTTGCATTGGAGAAAAGCATATTCTCCAGAATTGTCGCTTGTACAACTGCACAAGCTGCATGGAAAGCATTGAGTGATGTATTACAGGGTAGTAATCAAGTGAAGCATGTAAGGCTTCAAACACTGAAGAGAGATTTTGAAAATATTAGAATGAAAGATGATGAAAAAGTCAATGATTATTGTGTTAAAGTAAAAGTAATTGTGGATAAAATGGTTATACTAGGCGAAGAAATCAAGCCTGAGATAATTGTAACAAAAGTGTTGTGAACACTTACATAGAAATGGAACCATATTGCCATAATTATAGAAGAATACAAATATATTTCCCTTTTAACATTCGATGCATTAATCGGATCGTTAATGTCACATGAAGAGAGGTTTCATGAAACTCCTTCAACTAGCTATGGAGGCGATGATAAGGCCTTCACTTCCAATGAAAACAATGGAAGAGGACAGGGAAGAGGTCAAGGTAGAGGTAAGCAAAGAGGTAGAGGTAGAGGCAACTACAGAGGAGGCAATAAAAATAGAGGAGGCAACTAGAATAGAGGAGGCAATTCCAACATAGGAGGCAACTCATACAGAGGAGGCAATCAGCAAAGAGGTGGAAATCAAAATCAAGGAGGAAATCAAGGACAAAGTGGAAATCAAGGGCGAGGAAGTGACAAGTCAAAATCAGCTTGTTTCAACTGTGGCAAGCCAGGTCACTTTGCTCATGACTGCTGGTCAAAATATTCACAAGGCAGTAGTAGTCAATATGGTAATTATGGAGAAGAATATGATACCTCTAATATTTTTCTTTCATATGGACAATCATAATAGAATCTAAATGACACATGGATTCTAGATACTAGTTTTTCAAACCACATGAGTGGCAAAGAACATTTATTTGCTACTCTAGATTCCACTTATAAATCCCAAATAAAATTAGGGTATGATAAGACATTGCAAGTAGAGGGTATTGGAGCCATGGAGGTTTCAACCAAAGGACTAAAGAAAGTGCATGACATCTATTACACTCTAAATCTCCAACAAAATTTGCTAAGCGTTGGAAAAATGATGGAAAATAATTACAAGCTTGTATTTGATGAAGTACAATGTATCATTTTTGATAAAAATAATTGTAATCGTGTCATCACACAGGTTCCCATGACCAAGAATAGGTTATTCTCTCTCAAATTTGATGAGCCAAGAGGATCTCAAATTGCAAATGTAGCTATAACAAATCCAAGTGTGCTTTGGTACTTACAATATGGTCACCTTAATTCCGCTAGCTTGAAACTTCTAACTTCTCAAGCTATGGTGACAAAACTTCCCAATATCAATGAACAAAATGAGGTCTATGAAGGATGTGCTTTGGGAAAGCACTCAAGGTCAAAGTTTCCAAAAGGACAAGCGTGGAGAGCTAGCAATCCACTTCATTTAGTACATTCATACATCTGTGGACCAATGCAAACACAGAGTCTCAAAAACTATTCTTATTTTCTCATTTTCATAGATGACTTCTCTAGAATGTGCTGGATTTATTTTTTGAAACATAAAGATGAAGCTTTTGATTGCTTCATATATTTTAGAAACAATGTAGAGAATCAAAGTGGGAATTATGTAAAATATCTTAGGATATATCGAGGAGGTGAATACTCCTCAAAATCATTCTTGAAATATTGTAAAGCAAGTGGGATTAAAAGGCAATTCACCACTGCCTATACCCCACAACATAATGGTGTGGTTGAGAAAGAGAACCACACCATAGTTGAAATGGCGATATCGATGCTTCAGACTAAGCATCTAACTCATATGTACTGGGCAAAGGCTGTAAGAACCAGTGTATATATTCTAAATAGAAGTCCTACTTCTAGTTTAGATGGTGTCACTCCTTATGAGGGGTGGTACGAAAAGAAACCTAATGTAAAGCACTTCAAAGTGTTTGGTTTTTTAGCATATGCACACATTCATGATGAGAAAATGAAGAATCTTGATTCAAAAAGTCAAGCTTGTATATTTGTAGGGTATTGTGAATCTACAAAGGCATATCAACTCTACAATACCAAGACTCATAAAGTTAACTCTCCAAGGATGTAATTTTTGATGAAGGGGGAGAATGGGGTCATCAAAGAATTTTTGTTGATGATGAATCCCAAGATGTAAGTTATTCACAGGTACAACATGTATCTCCAAATAAAAGCAAAGGCATACCACCCCTTCCAAGCCTATACAAGAGTACTACATCAAGTACTTCAACCGCCACTCCAAGCCCTTCTCCACAGATATCAGTAAGTTATTCATCGATGGACATTGACAGAGACTCTCCATAGAGAGGTAAAATAACATTACAACATCATCCATATTTTCAAATGTTGGATCAGAATTTCTAGAGAAGATTCACTAGAAGCCAAGCAAGTGAGATGAATACATTTTTTAGCAACTTGAAAATTTACAATTGTTTGGAGATGATGACTCCCATGATCCTAGGGGATATGTAGTCAATTATGCTTTATTTTCTAGTACAAATCTAGAACCAACTAGCTATGAGAAGGCATGTACTCAAAATGTATGCCAAGAAGCCATGAAAGAGGAAATAACCTCTATAAACAATAATGATACATGGAAGCTAGTAAAGCTACCCAAAGGAAAAAAATGTGTTGGGTGTAAATGGGTCTACAAGACCAATTACAATGTTGATGGAAGCATTGAGAGGCATAAGGCGAGACTAGTAGCAAAATGTTTTACTCAAAAATTTGGCATTGACTATGAGGAAACCTTTGCTCCTGTTGCACGATAAGAAAAAATCAGATCAATTCTTTCCTTAGAAGCCCATAAAGGATGGAATGTTCAACACATGGATGTGAAAAGTGCTTTTATAAATGGATACTTTATAGAAGAGGTTTATGTTCAACAACCTCAATTTTTTCAAGAACAGGGAAAGGAGAACTTTGTTTACAAATTGAAGAAAGCACTTTATGGCCTCAAGAAAGCACCAAGAGCTTGGTACTCATGCATTAATGGCTATTTCAACGAGTATGGATTCACAAGAAGCAAAAGTGAACCAACTCTATACTACCTAAAGCATGGAGTAGACATTCTCATAGTTTGTTTGTATGTGGATGATCTAATATTTATGGGTAGTAACAATAAAATGAATATGGAGTTCAAAAACTCCATGATGAAACAATTCGAGATGAAATATCTTGGTTTAATGTGATACTTCCTAGGGATGGAAGTGCATCAATCAAATAAAGGGATCTTCATATGTCAACACAAGTATGCTCGAGACATGATCAAGAAATTTGCCATGGAGCAGTGTAAATCAGTTGCAACTCCAACTGGACATGGGATCCAATTGAGCAAGGAAGATGAAGCATCCAAGTTTGACATGACCACTTATATAAGCATGGTTGGGAGTCTGATGTTTCTCACCAACACAAGGCCCGATATTAAATATGTTGTTTCTCTAGTTTCAAGGTTTATGGCTAGTCCATCTGAGCTGCATCTACAAGCAACTAAAAGAATCTTAAGATATGTAAAAAGTACATTGGATTTTGGAATCCATTACCAAAAATGTAATTATGTGAAATTAGTTGGCCTCAGTGATAGTGATTGGGACAACAATATAGATGACAAGAAATCTACATCAGGAAATTGTTTTAGTCTAGGATCAAGACTAATTACATGGAGTTCCAAGAAACAAATTGTTGTAGCATTTTCATCGACTGAGGCTGAGTATATAGCCATCACACATGCTAGTACTCAATCCCTATGGTTGAGAAAAGTTCTTGAAGTTATTGGAGAAAGTCAAAGTGGTCCAACTCGACTGTATTGTGATAACATAAGTGCCATTCAATTGGCATACAATCCAGTCCACCATAGCAGATCAAAGCATTTCAATATGAAGTATCACTTCATTCGAGATATGGTGGAACAACAGATAGTTGAGCTTCAATATTGTAACACTTTGGATAATATTGCAAACATCTTTACCAAAGGTATAGCTAAAGATCAATATATAAAGCTGAGAGACTGTATAGTCAGTCCTCTCAACTTTAAGGGGGAGAATGTTGGAAATTAAAGCAGTATAAAAAGGTAAAAAATTTATTTACAACGATAAGCTTTGAACCTTACCTTTTTACCTCCTTGGATGACAGTTGACTGGGCAGATTGGACGACATGGGCAGAAAGGCATTCGACATCAATTTCCCTTCCTCCTTTCCTCCCTATTTTTCTTCATTTCCTAACTTCTCCTATATTTCCTAAGGTTTTTAAATCAACCCTATTTAAGTATTGCAATTTCTAAGTTTCGTAAGGTTAATGAATAATATTTCTTATTTCCATTTTTCTCCAAGACTCACATGCCACATAGTGATGATTAAGGTTAATGAATAATATTTCTTATTTCCATTTTGGGGGTGATTTCAATACAGTTAAATATTATTTAAAAAGAAAGGTGGTACTCCAAGTTGGTATCAATAAATGCAATACTTCACCTCATTTTAAATTCAAATGGACTTTAGAATATTAGTACTTCAATTTTCAATATACATGGATAATAGAATATTGGGTAAACTCATACAGTAGAAAGATTGGATAAACTCTTGTTGTCTAATACATGGTTGAATAAAGAGTATACAATTTATTTAGATATTTTATTATGAACACGAGCATATCACAAACTCACTCTTTCTTTTGACTTGTGATTTATTCAATAATGGTCATCCAAAGCCATTTTTCTTCTACTCTATGTGGCTCAAAGGGCTAGATTTATATTATATGGTTATGTTATGGTGGGATGAATCAAATTTTGAAATATAATATGTGTACATGTTTGTTCAAAAGATGAAATGTATAAAGGAGAAAATGAAGATTTGGAATGCTAAATATTTTGGTAATGTTTTTAAAGAAAAAAAAAAGAAATTGAATCCAAGCTCAAAAATTTACAAAAAATAGTAGAAATCAATTGATTAGGACTCTTATGTGAAAGAAAAATGCTTATTTTTTTATTATCATAATGCATTGTAAAAGGAGTCATATTGGTTCTAAAAATCTGGGGATAAATGGCTCAAGGAAGGAAATAATTTTTTTTGTCATGCTACAATGAAAACAAACATTTTTTTCTCAGTTGAAAATATTATAACTCTAGGAGGAATAAATATTGAGGAAGAAGAAGGTACATTAAAGCAATTAATTATTTAGAAAATATTTTATCATATACTAGGCAAGATAAGGAGGCATATGATAAGCTTGTGCAAAATATTCCATCAATTATCACATAGGGACAAAATAAAATATTGATGAAGATGTCTATGGAGGGTATACAAAACAAATTTTCTCTTTCCATATTAACAAAGCACCTAGCCATGATGGATTTATTGTAGTTTCCTTTCAAAATGTTTGTGATTTATTTTAGAGTGACATATTGGTTACAATTGAAGAGGTCAAAAAAGGAAATCCACAATAAGTGATATCAATGCCACTTTTATTACATAGGTCATAAAGAAAGGTGAGACAAAATATTTTTATAATGTTTGTGTAATAGGACTTTGTAATATGATTTATAATATCATTTTAAAAATTATGGAAAATAGGTTGAAAGACATTCTAGATTGTATTATCTCATAGAAACATGGTGGTTTTGTTCATGGTAAAAAAATTCTTTATGGTGTAACCATTGCATAGGAGGCCATACATTCTCTTCATTCCATGAAAAAGCTAAGCATGCTTATGAAATTGGATACAAAAAAAGCATATGATAGGGTTTCTTTACATTTTCTACATGATATTCTCAAAATGCTTGGTTTTAATTATAATTGGTGTCAATGGATTAAATATTATTATAGCACTACAAAATATTATATTTTGATCAATAGTTCTTCTAATTACTTGAATTTTTCTTATGGAATTATCCAAGGAGATCCACTATTTTCTTATCTATTCATTATTCTTGCAAAGGCATTAAGGAGAGATTTATAAAAGATAAAAATTAAATGATAAATCAAATGTATTGAGGTTGAAAAACATTGTCCCTTCCAATATCACCTCTAATTTATTGATGATACTTTTATCTTGGGCCATCCCTTAGTGAGGCTATAGAGTTTAAAAAAATATTATCATGCTATGATAAGACTAATAAATAGATGGTTGACACTTCAAAATCTAATATTTGTTTCATTAACACCGCCCTAAATATATAATGAATTATTGTGGATGTTTTAGGGTATAAAATTAAAAAATTTCCATTAACCTACTTCAGTTTACCTTTGTCTCATAATCGAAACAAGAAGGAGATTTGGATCTCTTATATAAATATAATAAAATATTGTTTGGCAAGTTCGAAATGTAAGTTCTTAATCATGGTAGGAAGGCTACATCTCATAGAGACTACATTGTAATCCATCCTTATTATATGATTTTACTTTCAATATTGACAATAAGTATAGCTTCAAAAATTGATAAAAATTAAAATGATTTTTTTTTGAAAAGATACGAGGAAAAATTTAGGTTTCCTCTATGAAATGGGATAGGGTTTGTAAAGGAAATAATATTGAAGGACGTAGGCTTGTAGAAATTTAGGCTTATGAGTTTGACCTTAGGGATAAATCTTAGGTGGAGATTATTTGGATATCAAGGAAATAATTGTGTAAAAAAACTACTAAATAAATATATAGGTTATCTTGATCAAGTAAAATTATTTTGGAAAATAACCCTACCCAAAGGATCGTCAACATAGAACTTCAATTAAATAGTTTACAATTGATCAAGAAACATATTAAATGGTCAATGAATGAAGGAAATTATATAAATTTTTTGTTTGATCTTGGTTGAGACCTTATCCTCTTATCTTTGACTCCAAATTGTAATCATTGGCTTAGAAATGCCTAGCTTATAAATCTATAAATATTGAATACTATATTAATATGAGTATCAACTCTAGATTGTGGATTTCTATTAGTGAAATGGCTGAAGGAGAGGAATTCAAATAAATTATAGAGTAGCTTGAAAAAATGCTACAAGAGTTTTCTTTACTTATTTTAACATGAAAAAATGAGTTAGTTTGAAATCTATAGAAATATGGTTTTTACTCAGTCAAGTTGGAATATGAGTATTTAGAGCAATTAAAATTTTCTACTCCCAAATATTTTCCTTGGATAAATGTTTTGTCACTAGAGGTTCTCCCTATCTCAACATTCCTTTGGTTAGCAATTCAAAGTAATATTCTTATAGGATAAAGCCTATAAATAAGAGGACATCATGGGTACTTTAAATGTGCCTTACGTGAGGAGGATTTATAAATATTAGACCATTTACTTATTCACTATCCCTTTGCTCACACCATTTGGGGTTACTTTTTACAAAAATATAAAAATATATTGGGTAGATCCATCAACATTGAATAAGTTGACAAATGTTGGATTAATTATTTTAAAGCTAAAACATTATTTATGTTATGAAGGATTGGTCCTCTCAATATTTCTTGAAATTTATGGATTGAAAAGAATAATAGAATTTTTTAAATTAATATCAAAATCATGCCCAAGTAAATGACTGTATTATTTCCTCTCTAGTAGAATGTTTATAAGTATGGTTATCATCATGGAAAGAATTAAGTGTAAAAAAAGAGATGGTAGTAACTTGGTTATAGGATATAAAAATTGATGGAGTCATTTGGGATAATGGTACTAAAACAAAGGATCTACTTCAATCTAGGGCAAAACAAAAAAGACCAAAAAGTGGGTTTATCAAAATTAAATTTGATGGTGCTTCTAAAAATATCAAGAAAAAGCAATTGGAAGCGGTGTTATTCAAAAAAATGAAGCCCAAATGTTTCTTCAATTACTACGAATCATATGAAACTCCAACTAAAAACCATGAAAATGCTAGGGCTATTCTTAATGGATTAAATTTGCAATAGAAA
Organism: Wollemia nobilis; assembly: GCA_028583015.1. Classification (NCBI taxonomy): domain Eukaryota; kingdom Viridiplantae; phylum Streptophyta; class Pinopsida; order Araucariales; family Araucariaceae; genus Wollemia; species Wollemia nobilis. The sequence goes on along the minus strand of JAQPPZ010016980.1, from coordinate 289,905 downwards.
AAGGATGGAAATATATTTCAATTGATAGGGATTCACAAATTATCATTAATGCTATCAACAAAAATGGAAATACTAGATAAAAATAATATTATTGATGATGTTCATCATCTATTATTGGAGGTAATCTCATGGAAATATGAGTATATATATAGAGAAGGAAATTGAGTAGCAAATAATTTAGCCAACCATGGTGTTAGTCTTCATATTAGTGGAATTCAAATTTTAGAGGGCAATTTGCCAAGTGATTTTTTTTTATTATTATTTGTGGAAAACATCCCAGAAGGGATGCCACTTTCAGGTAATACCCAAGGAGGCAAAGGTATCCATTCCGCCAAAAATACCTAGGACTCGAACCTGGCCTACCACCTTTGACATACTCAAGGAGCAAACAAACACACAAATATTTTAAAAATAAATAAATAACAATAAAATAAAATAAAAAGCATACTCCTTGAGTGTCAAAAATAAAAGCACAACCAAACACACACATAATACGATAAAAAACACACAACATGAACCACATAGAAAAAACACAAGAACAACATAACAAAACACAAACATGACAAAAACAACATAACACTACAAAGACATAACAAAAAAAACATGAAAAATAAACACAACCAAAACCTAAAAAATTTAAAAAATAAAATAAAAATAAAAATAAAAAACAACCAACAACAAACAATAAACAAAAACAAAAAAAATAGAAAACACTCACATATAAAAAAATGAATTAACACAAAAAAACAAAAACACAAGAACAAGAATGACAAAAACACAAGAACAATAACAAAAAACATAAAAAACACAAAACAAGAAAAACACAAGAACAACAAAAAATAACACAAAGAACACAAACAAAAAAAAACAAAAGAACACACACCTTAAAAAACTAAACAAAAAAATAAAAAATAAAAAGAAAAAAAATTGAACATAACAATGACCTTTCTAGACTAGAAGACTTTTAAGGCAAGAATCAATAGAGGAAACAAAAGAAATAATAGTTTGAGCTAGGAACTAAAATAACCTGATAGAACCAAAGAGAAGCAAAAATAAAGCAAGAAGAAACTAGGTACCTTCAAAACTGGAACCATCCAAAGAAATGATAGAAATAAGAGCTTCCCTAATTTGTGAAGCTCACCATCTAGGAGGGTGGCCATAAAAAGTAAGATAACATTTATCCAAAGCCTAATTAGCTAAAGCATCAACACTCTTGTTTTGATCTTTGACCACATGATTGTAATCAAATTTCAAAAATCCCATCTAGATTAATTGAATCTTCTCAATAATTCTTTTTATTCTCCAATCAACCTTATGATTCTTAGGAGTCTTCAAAATATTAATCATGAGTTGAGAGTCAGACTCAACTAACACCTTTTCCCATCCAAACTTAGTAGCCTCTTGAAGGCCTCTAAGGATACCATACCCCTCAACAAGGTTATTGGAAAGAATACCCAAATTCTCAACAAAAGTAAAAACCAGGGAGCCATCTGAAAGTCTACCAATTCCTCCCGCACTAGATTTTTCAAGGTTCCTTCTAGAGGCTCCACAGTATTGAATTTTCCAAAATACTTAGGAGGAGGTTGCCAATTTCTTGTCCTACCCATCTTAAAATACTCACATTCCCTTTAAGTTGGTTGCACTTAGAAGATTTAATTTTTAATCTTTGCATCACTTGATCCCATCTTTGGTGGGAGTTTTGGGGGTGATTAAGGAGTTGATGGACTGATTCAACTATGTTGGCTATGGTCTTTTGCCAAATATAGTGAATATCCTTCTTATTTTGATTAAAAATTTGGTTGTTCCTTTCATTCTAGATATTCCAAAGAAGAATGGTAGAACCCATCCAAACTAACTACCTAATAAAATTATCAACACCCTCTTGTTTAGGCCAATCCCTCCAAAGCTGTTCAAAAGTAAAAAAATTGGACCATTGTAAGCCAAGTAAAGTGGCCATTCTCCTCCATAGATAAGAGGCTAAAGTACACTCAATAAAAATATGGCTGAGATGTTCTACATTCTCTTCACACGTTTCACGTCTAAAAGGGCTATGAAAACCATGCTTCATAAGTTTCTCACTAGTAAGCACCCTAAGATGCAGTAAAAGTCAAGTAAATAACCTCACCTTAGGCAATAAAAGCCAAGTGATAGTTAACTCTTGATGAAAATGATGTCAAGGAGGTGATTGTGGAAACATAACTCTTTGAGGAAGATGAAGAATATATTTGATGAAAAATGTTTTTTTTTTTTTTTTTGATAAAAAACCATGCTAGATATGGTTTAATTTACCTAAAAGCTAATGTACTATTTTGGGTTTTGATGGAATTGGCTCCTAATGGAAACCACATGTAACTTATTAAAAAAATAATTGTTGAAATTAATTTAGGTAAACTATAGGGGAGTAAGAAGTTTCACACTGGAGACGATGGTTCAAATCTCATGGATGAGCCTTAAAATTTAATAAAATGTAATGAGCTCAATTAGTTATATTGGTTGAGATTCAAGGAGGAAACTTAGTTTTTAATATTTGCAAGGGATATATTCATGATTACAAAGCTATTGTAATACTATTATTGGTCATGATGTAATATGGGTTGGACCATTTCAAACCCATATAACCATTTTGAAAATTAATTAAAATCAAACATGAATGTTAAATTTTTATAAACACAATTGATATTATCATTATTTTTTTTTTAAATTACTAGATTATCATTAAGAATATTAAATTGTGTATAGAATTCATATCCAAATATAATTATTAAAGCATATCTCCAATAAATAGGTAATTATGATAAGATAAGATAGGAAAAATAATTCTCTAAAGAAGCAAGGACAATAAAATAAATGTACATGAACAAAACTCAACATGCCTAGTATATAAATTAAATTCAATCTCATATATTAAAAAAAAACATAGATAGATAAATAAACATAAATTTCAACTTGAATATTAACTTCAATAGGTTCTAGGTGTATACCAATTGGTTCCCTCAAACCCCATAAGGGGGTGGTCCAAGGTTTAAATCTCAGGCCTCATTGGATTGAATTCTTGTCCCTTTCTTGGTGTTTTCAATGGCGCAGAAGGTTTAAAATGATCGTGACATTGTGGTTATAGGGGTGGACTGGGTAGAGATCTATGTGGCAGCTTCCAAGGTGGACAACACAAAATACTGTGGAAGCTGGACAACCTGCCCAAATTCATGGCGGCTACCAATTCCACCATATAAAATCAATATATATATTAACTTCAATAAATTTGTATGTGAACATGAACATAAATAAATGCAACATGAACTTCTAGGACATTAAATATTGAATAAAGGAGAACTTAGATTTTAATGAAAATGAGCTTGATATTGATAATGATCTTTCTTAACAAGTTATATATTGCTTATGTTGGTGCTAGGGATCAAAATTACAATCTTCATAGCCCTTAAAACACTATTTTGTCCTTCATAAAAGGTTAAGATAATGATTACCCTTTAATTTTTTTTTAACCTTTCAACCATGATGTGTAGGGAGTAGTTCAACCTTAAAGGATAACTTAAAATTTTACCCATAAAAAAAACTAGTACATATAACATGTCATATTGTAATTAATAAACTAATATCATTAGATACAAGTATGAGAAAAAAATGAAATTTTCAAAAAGGTACATTAAATTTCAGAGAATGTTACATTGTACATATTAAAAGAAACAAAAGCTAAATAAAAATGAATGTAAGTCAATAAAACATAACTAGGAATCATTATCACATCCCATAATCTTCTATATATTATAGAATGATTTATTAATGAACTATCATTATTAATAATTTTAAGGTACTTAATTTTTTATATTGTATTGTTATGGATTTATATATAAAAAGTAGCTAGCTTACAATTTTTTTTGCAAGTGCTTACAGGTCACCTTCTAGATGATAGAAGAGGGATAATATCATGTGGAATAAGGTGACAAATTTAGAAGAAATAATCATCCCAAGAAAATCTCACACACCACATTCATACGTGTTAAAACCATATTTTTTATCTTGTATATAATTATTTGTGTGTGCATTGAATGCTACTTGTTGAACAAACAAGAATGTTAAAATTGCATTAATACTAGCACACACATTTAGTACTACTTATGGAATAGAGAAGAATATATAGAATTCATAATTATAAAATGGTTAAGATATTTTTTAATTTTAATACATTGCATAAGATATGATACAATAACATTATTTCAAAATAAAAATTGATATTTTTCTTATTAAAATAAATTTTAATACTTTTAAATACACTGATCTTCCTATTTGGAGTAGCATGTTCTAAAGTAGTGGTAATTTTACACCTTGACCTTGTCTTAGTAGGAGGAAGGAATAGTTTGCAACTCTTTAGAGAAATAAGATCTTTTGGAGTAGCATGTTCTAAAGTAGTGGTAATTTTACACATTGACCTTGTTTTAGTAGGAGGAAGGAATAGTTTGCAACTCTTTAGAGAAAGAAGATCTTTTAGTTAATAATCCTGCAAATGGTGAATAATGTTAAACCATTTGAAAATAATTGAATTTAATAGAATCGTTCAATAGACACCTAGAAGAGGGAAATTTTTCTTTAGGGCACAATGTGAAAGTGTCATTTGGGAAATATTTAGAGAGGAAATTAAATTTTGGAAAGGGGTAGTACTACTTTTTTACTTCATCATCTTGTTAGCTATGTGGCCTAAAATCTTGTTAATAATAGACTTTTCTTCCTTGGGAGATGTTTTACTCTTGTACAACTATATTTGGAATGTGAATTGAAGGTCAATGTTATGGATGAAACCTAGTATGGGGACACAAGAATGAGAAGAAAAGGTTTCTAAGAATAGTAACATGCCCCACAAAAAAAAAGTCTTTGATTTTTTCAAGCAAGTGATATTATTTTTCTTTCTAAATTGCTTACATTTTGGTATGTTCAGCTTTATCTTGGAAAACTTGGTTTGTATAGTGAAACATAAAAGCTTTTCTATTTTTGGTAAAATTTATTGTATGAGCATTGAAAATTATCCTTATTGTATGATATTTTCTATTTTTTGCTTTTTTATTTTTGGCAAAGACAAGATATCCAAGGCATCCTTCATATGATATCACTCTCTTGGTCCCATGAAAAAGATTGTTTTGGATGGAACAACACTACTAAGGGTGAGTATTCAGTTTCTCAAGGTTATTTGACCTTATGCCATAATAATCCCAACCATTCTTCTGACATATTTTCTCAATTGTGGGCTCAAAAGCTCTGACCTAAGGTAAGGTTCTTTAATTGGCTTTTATTGCATCGTAGGGTGCTTACTGGTCAGCAACTTATGAAGTGTGGTTTTCATGGCCCTTTTAGATGTGAAATGTGTGAAGAGAATGTAGAAAATCTCAACAATAGTTTTATTGAGTGTACTTTAGCCTCTGAGCTATGGAGGAGAATAGCCACTTTACTTGGCTTATAGCGGTCCAATTTTTTTTACTTTTGAACAACTTTGGAGGGATTGGCCTAATCAAGAGGGTGTTGATCATTTTATTAGGCAGTTAGTTTGGATGCGTTCTACCATTCTTATTTGGAATATTTGGAATGAAAGGAATAGCTAAATTTTTAATCAAGATAGGAAGGATATTCACTATATTTGGAAAAATACCATAGCCAACTTAGTTGAATCAATCCATCAACTCCTTAATCACCCCCAAAAATCCCACCAAAGATGGGATCAAGTGATGCAAATATTGAAGATTAAATCTTCTAAGGGCAACCAACTTAAATGGAATGTGAGTATTAGTAAGATGGATAGGACTAGAAATTGGCAACCTCCTCCTAAGGATTTTGGAAAAGTCAATACTGATGGAGCCTCTAGAGGGAACCCTAGAAAATCCAGTGTGGGAGGAATTGGTAGACTTTCAGATGGCTCCTTGGTTTTTACTTTTGCTAAGAATTTGGGTATTCTTTCCAATAACCTTGCTGAGGGTTATGGTATCCACAGAGGCTTTCAAGAGGCTACTAAAGTTGGATGGGAAAAGGTGTTAGTTGAGTCTGACTTTCAACTTATGATTAATCTCTTGAAGACTCCTTATAAGAATCATAAGGTAGATTGGAGAATTAAAAGAATTATTGAGAAGATTCAATTAATCCAGATGGGATTTTTGAAAGTTTATTACAATCATGTGGTCAGAGATCAAAACAAGAGTGTTGATGCTTTAGCTAATTGGGCTTTGGAAAAAGGTGATCTTACTTGTTATGGCCACCCTCCTCTATGGTGGGCTTCTCAAATTAGGGAAGCTCTTATTTCTATCATTTATTTGGATGGTTCCAGTTCTGAAGGTACCTAGTTTCTTCTTGCTTTTTTTTTTTTTTGCTTCTCTTTGGTTGATTCAATTTTTTTTAGTTCCCTAGCTCATTCTATTCTTTATTTTGTTTCCTCTGTTTATTCTTGCCTTAATTGTCTTCTGGTCTAGATAAGTCATTGTTATGTTCAATTTTTTTTTTTTTTTTGTTTAGTTTTTTAAGGTGGGTGAGTTCTTTTTTTTTGTTTTGTTTTTGTGTTCTTTGTGTTGTTTTTTGTTGTTCATGTGTTTTTGTTGTTTTGTGTTTTGTGTTTTTTTTTATGTTTTTTGTTATTGTTCTTGTGTTTTTTTCGTTCTTGTTCTTGGGTTTCTCTTTGTTTGTGTTATTTCGTGTTTTTATGTGTGAGTGGTTTCTATGTTTTTTGTTTTTGTTTATTTTCTGTTGTTGGTTGTTTTTTATTTTTATTTTTATTTTATTTTTTAGGTTTTGGTTGTGTTTATTTGTCATGTTTTTTTTGGGTTATGTCTTTGTAGTGTTCTGTTGTTTTTGTCTTGTTTGTGTTTTGTTATGTGGTTCTTGTGTTTTTCTATGTGGTTTGTGTTGTGGTTTCTTTTATATTATTGTGCGTGTTTGGTTGTGCTTTTGTTTTTGACACACTCAAGGAGCATATTTTTTATTTTATTTTATTATTTTTATTGTTATTTACTTATTTTTAAATTGGTTTTATGTGTTTGTTTGCTCATTGAGTATGTCAAAGGCGGTAGGCCAGGTCCGAGTCCTTGGCATTTTTGGCAGAACGGATTCCCCTGCCTCCTTGGGTCTTACCTGAAAGTGGCATCCCTTGTGGGATGTTTTCCACCAAAAAAAAAAATGGATGTATGAATGAATCTTCTTTTAAGTTGAATTTGTGCTACATGTAATTGATATTCATTATGACCTAGAAGGATTGTAGTGTAATGTTATAGGTTTCCTTTTAGGTTCCAATCCTTCATTCAAATCAGGAAATTTAGTTTGATTTATGGCTTGAAAAAAATCAATGCTTCAACCCATTTCAAAAACTTTAACTTAGTACTTAAATCCATGTGCTAATATGATGTTAAGGCTATACTATACTCTCTTTGACATTTAAGAAACACACACACATGTATATATGTATGTATGTACGTATTATGCATGTACATATGTATGTATTTAATTTTTATTCTACATGGAATTGAAGTCCTATATTCTAGGAAACATCTTTGGGGTAGGGGAGTCTTTATCATTTTACCTTATATTTTATGGATGACAAGAAGAATGGAAGAAAACTTCTACAACCTTGCATGGGTAATAATCTACTTTAAAGGTTGATTGTATCTTACTTGTAATTTATTATTTATGTTGAGTTTGCTTTAATAATGATACTTTACATAACATCCTTAATGAAAATTTATTTTTATATATGTATGTATGCACATATATATGTATGTACTTAGTAATCTACATGTAATTGAACTCTTCTTGTATTCTAGTAATCACCATGGGGGTGGGAGGGATTATTTATCCTTTTACCTTCTCTTTCATGGATAGCAAGTAGAATAGAAGGAAACTTATACAACCTTTAATGGATAATAGTATGATTTAAAGACTGAATGTATCGTGCTTGTGATTTATTATTTATTCTTATTTTACTTAAATAATGATACTTTATATAGAATCCATAACAAAATTTTTAAGAAATCAACCTAAGAGACTCTTACTACTTCTTGGTTGATACATATTACTGACTAGAATTAAAGGTGGTATGTTACCCTTGTTTTAAATAAAAATGGTAGTTTAGCGTATTCAAAAGGTGTGACTTAGTTTTCAACCAAGGACAGACAAGTGTTAAAATCAACTTTATTTTAATTCATTTCCTTAGATAATATTCAAAGGATATGCATATCAAAATACGAATTGTATTAGTGTTATGTTAATGACTATATTGTGTCTTTGTTTTGCTAAATGTTAGTTGTCAATGATTGGTTTTAAGTAGATATTTTATAGTAACTATCCTAGCTAAAAATGCAAAGGGCTACAAAATAACTTTGTGTTGGATTAATATTGTTAGTTTGAATTCTTGTCAATACTTTACAAGATGATGGTGGAATAGTTAGTATCCTTATTGTACAATAGTAGCTATCCTTAAATAACTTGGTTAATTAATTATAAATCTCACTGCTTATAGAATAGTAAATGAATAATAGCTATAGTAATATCAATGACTATATAATATTATCATCATTTTCTTAAACATTTATGGCCAACAATTGTTGACTATTATTAGTGAAATCTAAGAGTTGAATAGTGTGACTATCATTACTTGAAACATTAGAAATCTTATTGCTTATCAATGAAATTTTACAATTGATGTATTATTCCTAGTTAAATCGTGTACTTATACTTATTGGATGGTACATCATTGTAGCTAAGTTCATTAAAACTAGAGTTTGGTACCAATTTCACGCATACTTACATACTAAAATTATATATCAAGATTTGTATTAGTTGACCTATATGCTGATATTAGGACAAAATTATCAAAAGAGAATGCATGTATTATCTTTAATTTATTGATTTGAATTGCATGAATAATTGCAAATAATCATGTTATATGACTTTATGACATATTTGATGGACAGAGATGTAGTATGGGAAAATAGACCAATGCACCATGAACACATATAATATGCTAGATTTCATGTATTATGTAAGGTTTTTATATGTATGCATAGCAGATGCATAGCTATAGTGCAAGTTGATAACTACACTAAATATAGATCTAGTATGTGTATACTCAATTATATTCATGGAAACATGCATAGATGTATTATACATATTTATCTCTCTATATAGAATAGTTCTTTATATCTACAACTTCATGAAGGAGCATAAATTTATGATGCAAAGTTGAGATGCAAATATTTAGTAGAATGTCACTTGGTTGGGTATCAAAGTTCTCAAATGGCATCTTATATCCTTCAATCAATGACTCATAAACTAATTGATTGATGAATATTATTTGTAGAATCATTTTTTATAGTGAATGGGGAAGAACAAACTATTATGTTGATACATGGATGTAACATTTGATTATTTTTTCTAATATATAATTTACCCTTTTTTTTTATGTGAATTGGAAGTCAATTATGTTAAAAATTCTTGAATGGAAAAATTGATAGTAGAAATTTGTGGTATTAATTAAGAATGGTTGAATAAATTATAGAGATTACATTATGCTATTAAAGACATTGTAATGGAAAAAGAAGTACACTTTTACTATTCACATTAATTCTTTAGATATTCAATTTAAGATTGATAACCTTTAAACTAAAAGTGTAAACTAATTAAAAAGGATAATGAAATAATTGAGAATATTTGAAATAAGTTTCTTACACGTAGATGGTTGTGATTATATTGTTATCATAATAATGTTTTTTCGAAGAAAAATGACTATTTTTTTTTTGAAAAAATTGAAAAAAACTTGTATTAAAACAAAGATTAGTTACAATTGGGAGTAGACACATCCCAGCCAAAAACAATGAAAGCACATGATTACAAGAGAAGAGGAAGAATTGCAAGCCAAATCTCTTGAACCAATACCAAGCTAGCTGAGGGAGCTGATTGGTCTGTTACAACAACTGGTCGCGAAATCGCGCAGCAAACACCAACTTCACCTTTGGCCGCGAAAAAGCTGCAAGTCACGAAATCGCGACACAAGACTCCTCTGACCATAAAAAGTCAACCTGTCACGAAATCATGACATGTCACGAAATCGTGACATGTCGTGAAATCGTGACAACAATCCTCCCTTGGCCGCAAAAATTCAACCTGTCGTGATTTCACGACATGTCACGAAATTGCGACAACAATCCTCCCTTGGCCGCGACGGAGCAATAGGTCACGAAATCGTGACACCTTTCCTCTCTTGGTCGCGACAAAGCAACATGTCACGAAATCACGAAAACTTTCCTCACTTGACCGCGACAAAGCAACATGTCGCAAAATCACGACAACTTTCCTCCAGAGGCCGCGACGGCGCAACATGTCGCGAAATTACGACAACTTTCCTCTAGCGGCCGCGATGGCACAACATGTCGCGATATCGCAATCAAATCCTCCAGCGGTCGTGATGACACAACATGTCGCGATATCGCGACAACTTTCCTCCCTTTTCCGCGATGGTGCAACATGTCACGATATCGTGAAAAATTTCCCACAATGGCCGTGATGACGTAACATGTCGTGATATCATGACAACTTTTCTCCAGTAGCCGCGACGGTGCAACATGTCGTGATATCGCGACAACTTTCCTCCAGCGGCCGCGACGACGCAACATGTCGTGATATCGCGACAACTTTCCCACAGCGGCCGCGATGGCGCAACATGTTGCGATATCGTGACAACTTTTCTCCAACGATCGCGATGACGCAACATGTCACGATATCGTGACAACTTTCTTCCAGCGACCGCGATGGTGCAACATGTCATGATATCCTGACAACTTTCCTCCAGCGACCGCGATGGCACGACATGTCATGATATTGCGACAACTTTCTTCCAGCAGTCGTGACGGTGCAACATGTCATGATTTCATGACAGCTTTCCTCCAGCGGTCGTGACGGCGCAACACATCGTGATATCGTGACAAATTACCTCCAATGGCCGCGATGGCGCAACACGTCATGAATCGTGACAAAAAACACCCTTAGCTTTTTATTTTTTCATTGTCTCAAGGATCTTTCAAGGCCCTACCTAATCACCTCATCTTCAATAGGCATGTCACTGTGCAGCTGCATCCCTACTTCTTTCTCAGCACCCATCTTAGCCAGGAAATTGACCGCTTTGTTTAAATCTCTACTCACATAAATTGGAATCACATCATCTAATTCCCTCCATAATTCCTTGATTTGAGAGACCAGAATCCTCAACCTCCAAGATTTCAACACAAAGTTCCTCATGCAGTCTAGAGCTCCAACCAGAATTTGAGAATCAGATTCAAGAATTATCCTCCTGTGGCCCTGAGTAACTACCCAAATAGAAGTAGATTTGATAGCAATGGCTTCTACTTCATTATTTTTGGCTCTACCCAAGCCCTGTAGTTCCAAATAGAGCACTGATCCCTCATGATTTTGGTAGACCACACCAATTTCGGCACTACTCGGATTGCCCTTTGCAGCACCATCAGTATTGATTTTAATCCAGCATTCTGGGGGCGGTTTCCAACTGGCTCTGATCTGTCCCTCTTGCTTTTCAACTCCCTCTTCCATTGGCCCAGGACCAACTTGAGTTTCCTCTTTAACGTAGACGACAATAGTTTCTGTGACTTTGCTCCAGATGACCTGCCAAACTCCATCTAGCGAGGAAAAGGTTTCTCTAAAAATTCTAGCATTTCTCTCCAACCACACTTGCCACCAAATGAATTTTAAGCCAAGCTCCCACCCAATTTTAAGAGCTTTGGAATTAAATCTACCCCGCTTCCATATTTCCCAAATATTAGACCGATTCATGTCACCATTAACCTAGATTTTATAGTGAGAGAACCATCGCTTCCAAATCTAACGCGTGAAAGGGCACTCAAAAATCAGGTGATGAGCTGTTTCCTTGTTCTTGTGGCATAAAACACATTGAGAAGGGCCGATGATACCTCTACATCTGAGATTGTCAAAAGTGAGAATACCATTGTGCATAAACTGCCAGTGCAAAAAGTTTACTTTCGGCCAGCCCTTGGGGTGCCAAATCTTTCTCCAATCCTCAACCGGATAAGAATGGGGGGAGGCTCTAGAAGGATCTTGTCATATCCGTCCTTCACTGTATAAACACCAAGGCTCCCATAGCCCCAAGCTAATTCATCCTCCTCGTATCTCCCTGTGAGAAACCTTTCTGTCAAGATTTTGGTCAAGATGGGTGCCAACTCCGGGGGGATTGGAATTGGCCACTCCTCCAACCTCTTAAACTTCTTAAAATTATACTCCCCCAGCTGAGTAGTGTTGAAATAACTTTCAATTTGGACCCAACCCTTGGTTTCTATGGCAGATTTTATTGGAAGTAACTCAGGGAATTCAAAAATGATGGGTGGGTACTGATCCCATGAATCAGTCCAAAAATGAGCCTTCTCCCCTCTCCCCACTTTCCAAAACAATTGGTCTTTAATAACCTGAGATCCTAGCTTGAGAGCCTACCACACTAAGGATCTAGTACCATCCAGAGGGAAACGACCCACCTCATTGGGGTTAACTTGACCCAAATATTTACTAGTTAGGATTCTACTGAATAAGGAAGTTGGTTGGGAAATCCACCTCCAGTACAACTTTCTAGCCAAGGCTTGATTATTTAACTTGGATCCTCTCAGTCTCAGCCCACCTTTTACCTTAGGCTAGGTGACTTTATCCCAGTCCACTAAGGCCCACTTTCTCTCTCCCTTAGATCCTTCCCACAAAACTTCCTAGCCATCCTGTCCAAATCTTTTCATATTGTAAGTGGGGCAGCCAGGATAGAAAATTTGTAGATTGGCATGGCTTGAATGACTGATGGTAATAATGTTAATCTGCCACCATAACTTAACCACTTGTGAGACCAGTGATTAATTCTGTCCTTGATACACTCCAGCAAATTCCTCCAAGTGTCTAATTTCAACTTCTTGAAATGCAAGGGGATCCCCAAGTAAACCACAGGGAGAGAAGTCCTAGTGAATCCCAGGATTTCTAAAATTCTGTTCTAAAGCCTTTGCTCCAGATTAAAAAAGACCACTTTGGATTTCTTGTCATTAATGACCTTTTGAGTAGCCCTAAGATAGACATTAAGAGTATCCCTAATCATTCTTGCTTCCCTGATGCTGGCCACTCCCATCAAACCAGTGTCATCCACAAACTGCAGGTGCGATAAAACTTCATCCCCCACCCTAATGCCCAATAATCTGCCTTGCTATCTTCTCTTCAAGAAAAGTCTGCCAAGACCTTCAGCCAGAATGAGAAAAAGATAAGGGGAACAGGGATCCCCCTGGCGTAGACCCCGAGAAGCTCCAAAAAGTTGTGAAGGAAGGCCCTTGATAAGCACAGAGTAAGTCGGGGAAGAGACACAACTCATGATCCACTCAATCCAGCCCTAAGAGAAGCCGAAGGCTGCCATCATTTTAGCCAGGAAACTCCATTCAACCCTGTCATAAGACTTTGACATGTCCAATTTAATGAACATCCCTTTATTACCAGAAGTGTGCATTGAATGGATTGCTTCCTGGGCCACAACAACCCCATACAGAATCTGCCGACCCTCAACAAAGCCCCCTTGCTCAGAGGAGATAATGTTGTGAAGAAGAGGTTTTAGGTGCTCAGCCATTACCTTTGTGATTATTTTGTACAACACATTACATAAGGCAATAGGCCTATAATCTGAAATATGAACCCCCTCCTCCCCTTTTGGAATCAAGGTAATGAACGTGTGGTTTATAGCTTTAAGAATTCTCTTATTTTCTCTGGACTCTTCAACAACAGCCCTTACATCTTCCTCTAAGCAGTCTCAGAAAGCCTAAAAGAACTCAATTGGGAAGCCATCTGGACCAGGAGTTTTACCAGTGCTCATACCAAAGACCACAGTTTTCAATTCATCCCTATCAATGGGTTTGAGGAGGGCCTGATTTTCATCCTCCGAAATAATAGCAAGTATGACAGAAATAACTTCATTTTGGGCCTCTACATCTTGAACCACACTTTCCTTAAAAATCTTAGAAAAATAATCCATAGCATGGGAATGTATACCTATAAGAGTATCAAAGGAATGGCCGTTCTCATCTTGAAGGACCTCCATCTTATTCATCTATCTTCAAGCACAAGCAGTCCGATGAAAGAATTTTGTATTTCTATCCCCTTCTAATAACCAAGAGGTTCTTGCTCTCTGCTTCCAATAGATCTCCTCCTGGTTGTCAATGTCCTCAATCGCTGTACACAAGGCATCATCCTCAACTTTGAGTTGGTCAGTTATTACTCCTTCTCTGAACTGTTTTTGGACCTCATCCCAGCGGGCCACCAACGGAGCTCTTTGGACCTGGAAGTTAGTTTTATTAGAACGCCTCCAATACTTCAACTAAGTTTTGATATATTGAAGTTGTTTGTGGATTCTGAACATTGCTCTCCCATAAGCTGGACGACATTCTTCCCACCACTGTGGGATTTTCTCCCAAAGTTCTTTCTGAAGCCAAAAATTCTCAAATCTGAAAGGTTTGTGCTGGTGCCCCATCCTAGTCCCGCCTTCCAATAGAATAGGATAGTGATCAGAAACAGGGCTTTCTAAAATCTAAAAATTGATATTCCATTTTACAAATGCCTCCTCTGAAAGCAGAAAGCGATCTAGCTTCACCTTTCTACTATGTGGCTCCCACATTTTATTAGTCCAAGTGAAGTTATTGCCAGGACATTTAATGTCAACTAAGTGCAAAGCCTGGACTTGAGAAATCATGAAACGGTCCCCTGGATCCAAAAGAGGTGTTCCCCCTTCTTGGTCTCTAGAAGCTAATTTAGCGTTAAAGTCAACCTGGACAGTAGTAGGTTCAACATGAGGTTCGAAATTCTTCAGAGGAGAATCTTCTTTAAACAAATCAACGTAAGAACTGGTGCTTCCTGGAAAAGGAGCCGAAGAAGTCCCCATTGGACCCTCCTGGGGCACCGATCGAACCTTCAGATCCATCGTACCCCAAAGACACTTCTACAAGCCAGCAGAAGCCAGAGATTTTTTGAAAATCCAGAAACCCTAGTTTAGAGAAAAAAATCGCCAGAGCTCGTTTTCCCATTACAATATGAGTGAATAGACTTAATGACCATGTTGAGATAAGTTAAAATTTCAAAACTATGAGAAAAACAAACTTAAAATACCCTTCAAAAATCTCTCCTAAACCAAAAAAAAAAACTAATTTAAATAGGTTTAGAGTAAATACCTTGTTTTTGTATAGTTAATTCCAGCCATATGTGTCTATTCCCAAGTCTTAATATAAAACCATTTTGGGCTAATATGAATACAAGGTGTCATAAAAAGACTCCAAGGACCAAGATTGGTTGTAGATAATGAAGATGATTTATTAGGTCTAGAAAGTTAGTGGGTCTCTTGGATGATAAAAGTTAGATTTCTTATTACTATTAAAAATAGCATGATGAAATCTAATTGCAATAATGTATTATGAGGAAATTAATTCATAATTAAACTAAATTAGCGTGTTTGGAGAGATTTTATGGAGATTTTTAAACTTTCAAAAATAGAATTAGTTTGCATTTGTGTGTGAATTACTGAAATGTTCTTACCTTCAAATTGTCTAGCATTTCAATTGTATGCTTTGCTCATGGGTAAATATGGTTGCTATGATGAGTGTATCTAGGGTCGAAGCGATTTGAATTTTTGCGAGGGTGAGACCAATCAAGGCTTTGGATCCCATTTTTAAATGGAGACATTGAAAATATTCTCCCTAGATTCACACTTTTCTCCCTCTAAGATTGAAGCCCCTTGGGATCCTCTGGTTGATTTTTCTCTAGAGGCTCATTTTATTCTAGAAAAGCTAGAAGTCCTATTTACCACCTAGACTCTTGTGCTAAAGGAAAGTGGGAGGTTTGAGTTTGGTTGCTCAAATTCTCGATGCAAATTTAAAAGTTTAGAGGTGGTCTGCAAGGTTTTCTTTTTCCCTATCAATATTGAGGTGCTTCCTATTCCTTTCGGAGCACTATCCAGTGACATTTGGTGGCATGATGGCCTGTGTGGGAAGTACCTCATTGCTGTTTGACCGAGGGTACTTGTTTGGCCTCCTTTCCACTTTGGGGTTTCCTCTTTGGGGCGAAAGCTATTATTTTGTGTTCCTGTGGGGATTGAGCCCACTAGGGTTGGAGATTGGGTTTTTGTGTGTGCCTGTGGGGTCTAATCCCATAGGCTTAAAGGTTTTGGGTCCTTTAAAAACCCTTCTCACTCAAATTTAGTGCTTTTTTAGAGCTATTTTTTGGTGCACCTAAGTGTGGTGGTTCTCCAATGTTTTTCTTAGCTAGTGAAGTTCGGTTGGTAGGATCCACTAATGGATAATGGTTTTCCTTTTCAGTTTGGTGGATGCTCTATTTTTATCTATTTTCCCAATTGGTGGTTGGGTGGTTTTCTGTAGGTCTTTATTCAATGGCATAGGGGTTATTGTGGATAGTTGCTCAGGTGCCTGCAACTAGTTTCTTTTCTTGGATAGAGTGGGAGTGTCATGCTTCTATATTTCTTTTGTGCTCTATTTTTTCCCTACTTTGGTTGGATTTTGGTTGCTTTTTGGGTGGTGTTGCATGGGGATTTGCGGCCAATGGAGGGTTCCTGGTTAGTTTATTTCAATTTTATTTTTGGTGATAACTGGTGATAACATATTGTTGGTAGGGGACCAATCGTTGCACGAAACCTTATTGGGTGATTTGTAATGTTGTGGAAAATTCTGGCTGGTTTCCCTTGGCTGGCTCAATTCCCTTGCTTCCATGGTCGACAGTGATTTCTATTTCTAAATTCGTCAGTAGAGGTAGGGCTTGGTCCCAGGGTTTCTCTATTTTCCCATCTGGTGGCTGGGTGGGTTTTTCTGTAGGCCTTAGTGGTAGAGGGGTAGTGGTGGACAATTCCTCAACTAGTTTTGTTTCATGGTCAAAGAGGGAGTTTCAAGCTACTTTTTCTCTTCTTCACTCTAGTTTTACGTGGTTTGGCTAGATTTTTGGTTGTTTGTTGGGTGGAGTTGCTTGGGTAGCTACTTTGCTTGGGTAGCTATGACCAGTGGAGGGATCTTGGTTAGTTTATTTTTGTTTATATTTTTTGTGACAACATCTTGTTGGTAGGGGGCCAATTATTGCACCAACCCTATTGGGTTTATCATTTTGGTGACAACATCTTGTTGGTAGGAGGCCAATCATTGCACCAACCCTATTGGGTGTTTTGTATTGAAGCAAAAAATTTGGTAGGGGGCCAATAGTTGCACCAACCGTATTGGGTGTTTTGTATTGAAGCAAAAAATTATGGTTGGTGTTCCCTTGTCTGGTTCAATTCCTTTACTTTGATGGTCGACCGAAATTTCTAATTCTAGTTTCAGCCATGGTAAGGTTTTTCTTGGCTAGTGGAGTTTGGTTGTCCGGATCCATCAGTGGATAATGGTTCTTTCAATTAAGTGGATCCTCTATTTATCTATTTTTCCCAACCAATGGTTGGATGGGTTTTTTTGTAGGCCTTTGTCCAATTGCAAAGGGGTGGTTGTGGTCAGTTGCTCGGTTGTGTGGAACTGATTTGTTTTCTTGGTCAAAGTGGGATTTTTCGGCTCTTAGGTGGTTTTGCAGTCTGAAAGATTGGTGGAGAAAAGTGTTGGTGTTTTTCCAATTCCGGTGCTTTGGGTAGCGGGAGGCTCTTGTTGTCCTGGTTTTGGCCTTGGGATATGGTTTTCTTGGCCTGTTTGCTTAGGCCCGCTGGTGTCTTTTGTCATTTCTAGTTGGAGCGGCTCTTTTCAATTTTTAAAAAATCCCTCTTTTGGATGGACTTTGTTGTGGTGCTTTCTGCCACTTGTGGGCTTTAATTGTTTTGTCTTGAGGTATTTGTTCTTGGGTTGGTTCTCCACCTAGGCTTTAATTGTTTTATCTTGAGGTATTTGTTTTTGGGTTGGTTCTCCACCTCCTAGGTGGAGTGCTGCTTTTGGTGTGGCCCATGTGAGCTTATGCCTTTCCGGTCTTGTTTCTGTATCCCGTTGTGGAAGTCTCTCAAAACCCTCACCTTTATTTATCAAAAATAAAAAATAAAATAAAAGATAATCTGACATTTCTAACAAACCATATGCCCCATTCCACTACCAAAAAAAACACATCTATACTCCTTTAATTCTCTTTCTTAACCACTATGCATGTTATCCGAAGCAACTGTCCATTCTACACTTTTCTTTTGATATTAAAGACGTATTAAATTTGCGGAGTTGTTATTCATAAGTATCGTCCCTTAATTGTGTGAGACTACATTAGGGCTAGCTTTGTTGTTTGATACACATGGAGCTTTTCCCATGTACGAGAATTTTGTATGGCTTTTGTTTACCAATCTGGTATAGACCTTTGCCTTTGCCTTGGCTAGATGCTTCGTAGCATCAACTAACAATCTGTGATTTTATTGTTGTAAAATTGGCAGGACAAATTTATCTTGGGAAGATTAATTTGGAGAAAGCTTTTGGAAGATATATCAATTCACATATTGGAAATCAATAGAATTTATAAGGTCACGTGGCATAAATCAACTTTAACAAATACTTATTTTGGGCCCAGCAGAGAAGACTTTGGGACATATGAGCTAGATCAATGATTTCGTCAACAGCTCAATAATGATCAAGAATGATATCTACAAACTTAGGAGCTTAACTGCAGAAATACTGACATGTTCTTTCCACGAAGTTATAAAGCACCTTGAATGTAAGGTGCACAAGCAGTCATCAGACAGACAGCATGTGAGAGTACTGTTACTCCTTTACAACACTCTCAATAAAGCGCCTCTAGATAAAGCCATAAAATATTTTCTGTACAACTTACTGTCTGGCAATGTTAATATGTAGTTGGAAATATGCCAAATATCTCGTTGGGGGCATTTATTCTTATTAATGTAAACTTCTTTCGCCTTCACAGTTTTTTTAAATATAAATTAGCTATTAGGTACCTTGATTCTATTCACCTAAGTTTCTCCACAATTTTCTTTGATCCCAATACAATTGGCTGTGTTGGCAACATTCATATTATTCACCTAACTTCCTTCACAAGAAAAAAGCAACTGCCTGTTTTGTTTCATAGAGGTATTTATAAACGCGGCAAACTCAGAAATGAAAAGTTAGTTTCGTTGACGAAACTGCACTCTTGTCTGTATATACAACTATGGATGAAATTGTTTTTTGGAATTTGGTGAGGGATCTGCCCCCTTACTGCAAGGAAACATTAATAGTTACCACTGCTTACCAGCGCAAACAATAACGCTATTGTTCATAAAATTAGCATAGTTTTTTTTTTTTTAAATTAACAACTTTATTTACTGGATTTGACACTATAAAGGTTATCGACTTCCTTATATTTACCGTCCTCACTATTTCGTGAAGATCTGATGATCTAAGAGATACGCTTGACTTTGTTCAATCCGCTGAGCTGAAGGCTTAACTTTCAATTGAGAAATTTAATAAAAGGGAGTTGCAATATTGTCGTCTAAAAGAATTATTGCTTGATGCATATGCTGAAGATCTGATGATCTAAGAGATACGTATTCAAGGGTTTTGTGAACAAGTAGAAGGCGAGCAAAAAAATCATAGGACGTAAGTATTTTTTTTGTTGGTTAAACTTTTAAGGGTCTCACTTTTTTTTTTTAAAGTAAAACGTAAATATTCAAACAAATAAAGATTAAATATTAACAATTTGTTTTGAAAGTAAAACCTAAATATTCAAACAAATAGAGTTTAAATATTTTAATTGTTTGTTAATTTGAGGTTGGAGGTTGTAATTTTGAATTTTTTTTTAGAATAAATATTTAGTTAAATCAGTTAATTGAAAAAAATTGATGTATATAAATATATATATTAATTATTATAGTAATGAAAAATGTTTTTAATATTTAATTAAATAATAATAGTAAAATTTGATTGGATTATATAATTTAGTTTTATTTTTTAACAGTAAGTTTATATATTTTTTTAAGTTTACAAATTGTTGTTTCCTGTAACATACATATTTTAAAATAAAATTTTATTGTTTTTTAAAAAAAAAATTTGTTTTATTTTTTAATTGGTTTTATAGAAATAAAAGAATTTACCCATAGTTCGTAGTTACTTTGATAATAACTTATGATAATAAGAGTTATGCATATATTATCTTTGACAAATATTGTGTTTGAGAAGATTAGGGTGGGTTTCTGTTTTTAGAAGTGGGGAATTTAATTGTAAGAGGTTATACAATTTTATTATTGTTTTTTTAGGTTACATAGAGGAGTTGTACTATATTATTGTTGTTACATATGATATTTAGAATTTATTAAATTATATGATATAATTTTATAATAATTTAATTGTTTGAATATTTTTAAACAACTATTTTTTATTTGTTATGTGGAAATTTAATTAAATGCACACATACAATTAGTTTTACATAATTTGCAATGTAGAAGTGATTATATCTTATAGTAATTGTTGGAATTTATTTAAAAATTTTAGTGTTTTAATCATTAAAATAATTAATTACATGTTAGATTATTTATTTCTTACAAAGTCTTACTTTCATTTGTTATTTAGCTCACA
This sequence comes from Wollemia nobilis, assembly GCA_028583015.1. Lineage (NCBI taxonomy): Eukaryota > Viridiplantae > Streptophyta > Pinopsida > Araucariales > Araucariaceae > Wollemia > Wollemia nobilis. The sequence goes on along the minus strand of JAQPPZ010016980.1, from coordinate 269,317 downwards.
TATATATTTTGGTATTGCATTTTTTTTTTTTGGTATTGCATTTTTATTAATGATGTCTTAATATTCTTAGTTGAAGACCAGTTCTATATATTTCTTGGAGATAATACTAAGTGTTTATAACTAAGCATGAATACTTTGATCATATAATTTATAAATTTTGAAGGATTCATCCTCAAAAGGTAATAAAGTTGTTTCTATGAAAATAATAAGATCACATAATAAGATAATATAGTTTTGTAGTGTTTATTGAGACAATATTTTGGGTTTATTCAATGGGAGAGCATCCTGAGATAATATCCGAAAGATAATAGTCATGGAGTTGAAAAGGCCAACCATTTGCCTCCTGTGCAACTGCGGCTATAATTTTTTTTTTTTATCTAAGTGTGGCCTAGTGGAGAGAGTAAAAAAGAGATTTAAATTTAGCTTGTAATTCCAATAATAAATAAAACTTTTCATCTTTTACCTTGTAAATTTGATGTTATAAATTGTGTATTCAAAATTGTGTGTTTTGTGTTCCATTGTGCAAGTTTAGGGGATCCTTGTATAAGTTGCAGTCCAATAAGGAAGTACCATAGCGTGGGTATTACAACCTTGAAAACCCTTCGAATGAGAGAAGAAAGGAACGCACTCAGGATAGCCACCAACAATAGAGGATTATGAGTTTTTCAAAATACAATATTATGGGAGTAACACCATTTGATAAAGCAACGTGAATAAGATTGGGTGAACTTGTTCCAAAAGGTAGTGTAGATGGATTAATTTGCGAAAGAAAATTGCTACACACTATGAGGTAAAGACCAACAACTCATTTTTACAGAGGAGGACAAGGTTGTTAGGGTTCAGGATAAAAGTACACAATTGCATTCTCCCAACCAAGGATCCTCGTGCAATTGAAAAATTTTATTTTCAGGATGAACCATTGCTCAAATCACATGATAGTCTAGGGTTGATCGATTGCTATTATGATTGAACAATTGCAATGTGAAATGTGCGATCTCTTGAAGTTGTACGATTGCAATGTGAAAGGTATGATTTCCCATGGTGATTTAGATTGAACAGGTGCAATTTTATACAATTTCCAATGTATATGATTACAGTGTGAATGAGTTATATGATTTTTAAACTTGTATGATTTTCAATGTGTACGATTGCAGTGTGAATGAGTTGTATGATTTCTAAACTTGTATGATTTTATGAGTTGAATGATTTATCCTAAGTTGAACGGTTTCCAATTTTATACGATTTTATGAGTTGAATGATTTACCCACATTTGAATGGTTTCTAGGGTTGTATGATTGTAGTGTGAGTTGTATGATTTCTCAAAGTTGTACAATATTATTTCGAATTGTATGATTACCATTTGAGTTGTGTTATCATTGGATTATTTTGATTGATGCTTCTTGGAAGTGTTGTTATTTCTACTGCATCATTTGGTATCAGAGCTAGAAGATCTCTAAGGAGCAAGGGGTGATATGTGTCTAAGGAGAGATGGCACAATGAGGAAGAGGGAGATCACGAGGGCCTCAAACTATAGATTTGGTGGAGATGATGAGAGGAATCATTGCTCGATTGGATGCATTGGAAATTACCCAAAGGAGGGGCATCCAAGTCGAAGATGTGAGTGACAGTGAAGAAGAGGAAGAAGAGGGAGCGGACCAAGTAGGAGTTCACAATGAAGAAGAAGAAGGAGACCCAGGGGAAATGTTAATCCAAGCAATTGCTAACATGGGTAGAAATCCAAAGTTAGAAACCCCATCATATGATGGAAATTTAAACCCTGAAGAACTCATCGATTGGATTGCAGAGATGGAAAAATATTTTGATTTTGAATCAATTGTAGACCCCAAGAGAGTGAAATTTACTTGTACAAAGTTGAAAGGGCACGCATCCTTGTGGTGGGACCATGTTCAAACTAAAAGGAAAAGAAAAGAGAAGATAAAGACATGGGAGAAAATGGTCACCAGGTTGAAGGTCAAATTCCTCTCATCAGATTACCAATTGGGCCTTTTTAGGAAGTTACAAAATTTGAGATAAAAAGAAATGACTGTGAAAGATTACACACAGGAATTCTATAAGCTCACCATTCGGGTCGACCATGTGGAAGGTGACGAGGAGAGGGTTTTAAAGTATATCAATGGACTACGGTTGTCCATACAAGATGAAGTCAGCATGATAAAGATAAGGATGGTAGAGGAAGCCTACCAATATGCCTTGAAGGCTGAAGAGAAGTTGTTGCAAAGACAACAAAATAATCAAAGAGGAAGAGGGTAGTCTTCATGAGGATGAGGGCAAGCAAGCAGTGGAAGAGGACAACAAAAACATGAAGAAGAAGCTAGTACTTCTCATAATAAATTTAGCCAAAATGCTAGAGGAGGAGGAGATTTCTCAAGGGGAAGAGGTAGCTTTGGTAGGGGAAGGGATAGAGGATTCTCTGGAAGGTGTTATAGGTGTGGGGAAGATGGTCATTGAGCATTTGAATGTCCAAATGCATAAGAAAGTGGTAGTAAAGGAAAGGAGATTAGGAACCATGTTGTAGTAGCATATGAGGAAAGTGTTGCTTCCCCAAGACACATGGAAGAGCTAGAACAAGGAGAATCCCTCATGATGAAGAGAGTTCTTCTAAAACTGGAAAAGAGAGAATGTGAACCTGCTCAAAGGAGAAGTCTTTTTAGAATAATGTACAAATCAGGGGGTAAATATTGCAAGGTTATTATAGATAGTGGGAGTACGGATAATATCGTATCCAATGAAATGGTAGAGAAACTAGGGTTGAGTCGGATAGAGCACCCCAATCTGTACAAGGTCTCTTGGCTACAAAAGGGATACCAAATTTTAGTCAGTGAATAATATCGAGTGAAATTCCAAATTGGATCTTACATAGATGAGGTCATGTGTGATATTATGCCTATGGATGCTTGCCATGTGTTGTTGGGAAGACCTTGGCAATTTGACAGAAAGGTTGTACATGATGGTAGGGAAAACACCTACACAATTATGAAGGATGGTAAGAAGTATGTGTTGGGTCCCTTGAAGGACAAGGATGAAAGAGAGGACAATGATCTGAAGGTATGTTTGATTTTTGGAAAGCAATTTTTAAAATAAATAACAAGGAAGAAAGTGTGTTTAGCATTGATTGCCAAACCCACAAAGGGTGGGATAGTAAACCAAGAGGATAAGGTTCCAGGTGAAGTCAAGGAGTTGTTAGAAGAGTATGCAAAAATTTTATCAAAAGAATTACCAGATGGATTACCCCCGATGAGGAGTATTAGCCATCACATCGATTTGATTCCAAGATCAAGTTTGCCCAATAAGGTAGCATATAGATTGACACCAATGGAGAATGAGGAAATAAATAGACAAGTCCAAGAGCTATTGGACAAGGGACTGATTAGGGAGAGTTTGAGCCCATGTGCAGTACTAGCTGTACTTGCACCAAAGAAAGGTGGAGAATGGTGAATGTGTACAAATTCAAGGACTATCAATAAGATAACCATAAAGTATAGATTTCCATTGCCACGCATGGATGATTTGATGGATTGCTTGAGTGGAGCAAAGTACTTCACGAAGATAGATTTGAAGAGTGGTTATCATCAGATCCAAATCAGGGAAGGGGATGAGTGGAAAACTACATTCAAAACAAAGGATGGATTGTATGAGTGGTTGGTCATGCCATTCGGATTGACAAATGCACCTAGTACCTTTATGTGGTTAATGAATGAAGTGCTTAAGGCATTTCTTGGAAAATTTGTGGTTGTCTATTTGGATGATATTTTGATATTCAGTAAGAGCAAGGAAGAGCATTTGACACATTTGAGACTAGTCTTACAAAGATTGAAGGAAGAGAAGTTGTTGGTCAACTTGAAGAAGTGTAGTTTCATGAAAGAAGAATTGGTGTACTTGGGTTTTGTGATTTCTCCAAAAGGATTGTGAATGGATCATGAGAAGGTTAAGGCCATTGTGAATTGGCCATCACCAAGAAGTAAGTTTGAGGCAAGGAGCTTTCATGGGCTAGCAAGTTTCTATAGGAAGTTTATCAAAAACTTTAGTGGGATTTGTACACCGATTACAGATACCCTAAAAGGAGGGAGGTATGAATTTAAGTGGACAAGTGCAATAGAAAGGAGTTTTCAAGTCCTAAAGGAAAAGATAACAGAGCAACCAATTCTATCCTTGCTAGATTTCAATAAGGTTTTTTAGGTGGATTGTGATGCAAGTGGGACAACAATAGGAGGAGTTCTAAGCCAGGAGGGTAAGCCCATTGCCTATCTCAATGAGAAGCTAAATGAAGCAAAGAGAAAATACTCGGTCTATGACCAAGAGTTTTATGCTATCATTCAAGCCCTAAAAAAGTGGAGGCACTATTTGCTACCAAAAGAATTTGTCTTGTTCATAGATAATCATGCTTTGCAGTTTATTAACAATCAAAGTAAGTTGAATCAAAGGCATATGAAGTGGGTAGAATTCCTACAAGGGTACTCATTTGTCTTAAAACATAGAAGTGGTAAATCAAATCGAGTAGTTGATGCCTTGAGCAAGCAAAATTGTTGGTGAATATGATGAGAGTAGAAGTTATTGGTTTTGATGCCATGAAGGAGCTTTATAAGGATGATGAATATTTCAAGGAAGCTTGGGTAGCATGTAGTTATCCTACTATAGGAAATAGGACTCCATGGCTTGAATATTTCATCCAAGAAGGGATGTTATTCAAGGGGCATCGACTATGCATACCACGAAGTTCAATGAGAGAAAATTTGATAAGGGAAAAATATTGTGGGGGACTTGCAGGATATTTTGGGATGGATAAAACCATGAAACAACTTGAAGAAGGTTACTATTGGCCTAGAATGACTACGGATGTAAGAAAATTTGTGCAAGGTTTCCAGGTATGCCAACATGCAAAAGGAAGGAGCCAAAATACTAGATTATATCAGCCATTACCCATTCTAGAGAGACCGTGGGAAGATATAAGCATGGATTTTATCCTTGGATTTTCGAGGACACAAAGGGGAAATGACTCTATTTTTGTTGTGGTTGATAGATTCTCAAAGATGGCACATTTCATACCTTGCAAGAAGATGAATGATGCGACGCATATTGCTACGTTATTCTTTACAGAAGTGGTGAGATTGCATGGTTTACCAAAGAGTATTGTTTCAGATAGGGATAGCAAATTTATGGGTCATTTTTGGAGGATATTGTGGAAGAAGTTGGGTACTAAGTTGGCATTTAGTTCAACTTATCATCCACAGACCGATGGATAAACTGAGGTTGTGAATAGGAGTCTTGGAAATTTGTTGAGATGCTTGGTCGGTAAGAAGGTGAAGCTTTGGGATACTATTTTGGCACAAGCAGAGTTTACATACAACAACTCAATGAATCGAAGCATAGGTAAAAGTCCATTCTAGATTGTTTATGGAATACATCTACGTGGAGTAGATGAGTTATGAAAGATAGTTGATTTGCAGAGGAATTTTGTTGACTATATTCATGATTTACATAAGGAGGTGCGAAGTGATTTAGAAAGGAGTGTCATGAAGTATAAACAACATGTTGATCATAAGCGAAGAGTGCTAGAATTTTAGGTTGGAGATTTGGTTCTAGCATATTTATGAAAGGAGTGATTCCCAAAAGGTACTTACAATAAGTTAAACTGGAAGAAGATTGGACCCTGTAAGGTCTTGAGGAAGTTTACCACCAATGCTTATGAAATAGAACTACTAGAAGGAGTGGATATATCACCCATTTTCAATGTAGCATATTTATACCCATACCATGAAGGATCAACTTGTGAACAAGAGGATGTAGTTTCAAGACTTCCAACCATTGATTGGGTACAACAACTACCAGAAAAGGAATGTGATGAAATTGAGATGATCATAGATTCCAAGGTTGCCAAAAATATGAGAGGTAAGGAATATCATGAATACTTAGTCAAATGGAAGAATCAAGAAATTGAGGATACCACATGGATGAACGCATCTGAGATTGCCAAATATGGGGTTCAAATTGAAAAATTATTGAATGTTCATGAACCATTTTCTTTACCCAGTGAGTATGATGTGGGAGCATCTCAACAATACCCAAAATATGAATAGTCATGGAGTTGAAAGGCCAATCGTTTGCCTCTTGTGCAACCACGGCTATAAATTGTTTATTTTTGTCTAAGTGTGGGCTGGTGGAGAGAGGAAAAGAGAGATTTCAAATTGGCTTGTAACTCCAATAATAAATAAAACTTTTCATCCATTTACCTTTGTGAATTTGATGTTGTAAATTGTGTATTCGGAATTGTGTGTGTTTTGTGTTCCATTGTGTAGGTTTGGGGGATCGTTGAATAAGTTGCAGCCCGATAAGGAAGAACCATGGCATAGGTATTACAACCTTGTGAAACCCTTTGAATGAGAGGATAAAGGAATGTCGTTAGGATAGCCACCAACAATAGAGGATATTAGGGTTTTTTAAAATGCAATCCTATGGGGAAAATACCATTTGATAAAGCAACACAAATAATATTGGGTAAAATTATTTCAAATAGTAGGGCATAATATGTGGAAGCAAATTGCCACACACTAGAGGTAAAGGCCAACTACTCAGTTTAATGGAGGAGTACAAGGTTGTTAGGGTTCATGATAAAAGTGCACAATTACATTCTCCCAACCAAGGGATCCTCATACAATTGAACAATTTGATTTTCAAGATGAACCATTTCTCAAATTGCATGACATTCTAGGGTTTATCAACTGAACAATTGCAATGTGAAATGTGTGATCTCCTAAAGTTGTATGATTGCAATGTGAAAGGTATGATTTACCATGGTGATTTAGATTGAACAGGTGCAATGTTGTACAATTTTCATTGTGTACGCAGTGTGAATGAGTTGTACGATTTCCAAACTTGTATGATTTCCAATGTGTACCATTGCAATGTGAATGAGTTATACGATTTCCAAACTTGTACGATTTTATGAGTTGAATGATCTACCCAGAGTTAATAGTTTTCATGCTTGTACAATTTATGAGTTGAATGATTTATCCATAGTTGAATGGTTTCTAGGGTTGTATCTCAATTCAAATTGCACGATTCCCATTTAGTTTGTGTCATCGTCCAATTAATTTGATTGATGTTTCTTGGAAGTGTTGTTATTGTTGTTGCATCATTACTCAATTTTTATATTATAAAATAAAGTTTCTTGATGCAAATTCATCACTATTAAGAATGCTTGCATTAAAATTAAGTAGAGTAATATATTTTTCCATTCAAGACCATATCTTTATTGATTTCTCAATAATTTTTAGTAGAAGATAAACTAAACATATTTTCTAACTAGCTTGAATACTTTGTATTGTAGAATATACAACCCTTAAGGTTTTCCTTCTAAGAAGTAATAAATATGCTTCTTTGAAAAAAAATAGATAACATAGTTTGCTAATTTTGTAGTGCTTAATGTAATATTATTTTGGGTTTGTTCAATTTTATGCACTATGAGATATGATTCCTTGTCATATTTAGTAACTATAGGAATTGTTGGTATGATAATACTATACTATGATATATATCTTTATTCCATTCTAAAATTTAACATTTTAAATATTTTTTCAATTTATTATAATAATCTGAAAAAATTATTTATGATATTAATTTTTCAATTTAATATACAATCTATGTCTAAACCAAAATATTTGTACCAAAAGTCTAATTTTATAAACAAATTTTAAAAAACATTATGAAGTAAATTAGTCTCTTAAATTTGACAAGTTCTAGTTTTATTAATTATTGTGTAGTTGAAACTAACATGGTTTGAGAATTATGTTTTTGGTCTACATGTCAAATAATAAATACAACATATCTTTTTATGGCATTTGGTGTAATGGGAGTTGCCTAGTTATTATCATCATGTGGTTGTGAGGTCCATTCCTCTTGTGTTTGCTGAACTGAGTCGTCCAAAGATGTTTTATTTTTTTCTCAACTCTCATTCATGTTATAATTATATGATAAATGTGAATACTTATTTTTTTTCCTCAATTCTCATGTTATAATTATATGATAAATGTGAATACTTATTTTTAATATATATTTCGAAGGATTTATCTTTTAATAATATCATGATTTCTTTGACTGGTCCAAAGATGTTTCATCAAAATAGCCTTTTGTTTCTTCAGAGTGATTTGCTTTGGAAAGCAATAAACCAAAACGTTCCTAAAGTGTCAGGACGAGCAAATTACTTGAAAAATGACAAATTTTCAGTGTTCTCGAATCAAATTCCTTGATTTTGGAGAGCAAATCACTCCATTTTCTTTAAACAAAATTTTTCTGAGTATTTTGGAAACGATATACTACTATTCAGGGAGCGATTTGCTCCTCCATTGAAAATTTGTTTTTTCTCACCCAAAAATATTCTGGCTAGATTCAAATGAAATTCAGGATATACACTCAAAAAAACAATAGTATGACAATAATAATATCCGGTTGAAAACATTATTAAACGAAGTTTTTTCTTAGCATTCATAGTTATTTTAATCTAAATTAGCCGTTGGTTGGAACATTCATTCTATTCACCTAAGTTTCTCCACAATTTTCATTAATCCCAATACAACTGGCTGTGTGGGCAACATTCATTCTATTCACCTAAGTTTCTTCTCGATTTTCCTTGATCCCAATACAACTGGCTGTATTGCTTCATATAGGTATTTATGAACGCAGCAAACTCAGAAATGATAAATAGATTTCGTCGACGAATCTGCACTCATGTCTGTACATACAACTATGGATAAACTATTTTTAAAATTTAGTGAGGGGTCCACCCTTACTCAAAGGAAACAAGAGTGGATACCAGAGCCAACGATAATGCTATTTCTGATAACGAGATCAAATGTATGTACACTTATCTTCCATATAAGATTTGACATATTTCTTATTCAGTAATTAAAGAACAGAGAAAAATAAATACTGTATGTTGAAAAGCTCTAATGATTAGAGTGACAGAGCTTGGTACGTCCGCTTTTCAAGAGAAAACAAAAGCCATTCATTTTTCGTTGAATTTTGTAAGGGGATAATTATATAAGTTAATTTATAAATTAATAAAAAAAACAATCAAGATTTTGGTAGTGGTGAGTGCCGTCTTTTTGTTGTTTTTTTTGTAAAAATGTTATGGATTTGAGTTCCTTTGTGAGAGGATGATGGTTTTTTTTTTTTAACAAGCTTGCTCTCTCCAAAGCTTAAACCATTAATGGTCTGGTGTACATCCATAATATTACAAGACAATTTAATTACTGTATTATTATATTTAATAAAAGCATAAGTATTTTAAAACTAGTGATTAGATATTTTATTTGGAGCAATTATTTGAAAATTGGTTGTAAGGGTTTAACAGAATACATTACCATCATTTTCATGTCTATTTTTTTTTTGTGGAAAACATCCCAGAAGGGATGCCACTTTCGGGTAAGACCCAAGGAGGCAGGGGTATCTCTTCCACCAAAATCACCCAGGGCTCGCACCTGGCCTACCACCTTTGACATACTCAAGGAGCAAACCTGAAACAATAAAAAATAAGAACACACAAACACAAACACACAAGAAGATTAAAAAAAAATGCTCCTTGAGTGTGTCGAAAAGATAAAGCACAACCAAACACACACACAATAAGATAAAAAAACACAATATGAACCACATAAAAAAACACAAGAACAACATAAAAAAATAAACATGACAAAAACAATAGAAAGATACAAAGACAACCAACAAAAACATGAAAAACAAAAACAACCAAAACCTTAAAAAATATAATAAAATAAAAAAAACAACCAACAATAGACAATAAACAAAAACATAGAAAACACTCACACACCAAAACAAAAAAACACCAATTAACACAAACATACAGAAACACAAGAACAAGAAAAATAAAAACACAAGAACAATAACAAAAAACACAAAAAACAATAAAAACACAATAACAACAAAAAACAATACAAAAAACACAAAAACAAAACAAAACAAAACACACACACACCTCAAAAAACTAAACTACCCTGACCGAACCAAAGAGAAGCAAAAATAAAGCAAGAAGAAACTAGGTACCTCCAGAACTGGAGCCATCCAAAGAAATGATAGACAGAAGAGCTTCCCTTATTTGTGAAGCCCACCATCTAGGAGGGTGGCCATAGCAAGTAAGATCACCTTTGTCCAAAGCCCAATTAGCTAAAGCATCAACACTCTTGTTCTGATCTCTGACCACATGATTGTAATCAACTTTCAAAAATCCCATCTGGATTAACTGAATCTTCTCAATAATTCTTTTTATTCTCCAATCAACCTTATGATTCTTAGAAGGAGTCTTCAAAATATTAATCATGAGTTGAGAGTCAGACTCAACTAGCACCTTTTCCCATCCAACCTTAGTAGCCTCTTGAAGGCCTCTAAGGATACCATACCCCTCAGCAAGGTTATTGGAAAGAATACCCAAATTCTCAGCAAAAGTAAAAACCAGGGAGCCATCTGAAAGTCTACCAATTCCTCCCGCACTAGCTTTTCCAGGGTTCCCTCTAGAGGCTCCATCAGTATTGACTTTTCCAAAATCCTTAGGAGGAGGTTGCCAATTCCTTGTTCTATCCATCTTGCAATTGCTCACATTCCCTTTAATATGGTTTCCCTTAGAGGAGTTAATCTTCAATATTTGCATCACTTGATCCCATATTTGGTGGGAGTTTTGGGGGTGATTAAGGAGTTGTTGGACTGATTCAACTAAGTTGGCAATGGTCTTTTGCCAAATATAGTGAATATCCTTCCTATCTTGATTAAAAATTTGACTGTTCCTTTCATTCTAGATATTCCAAAGAAGAATGGTAGAACCCATCCAAACTAACTGCCTAATAAAATGATCAACACCCTCTTGTTTAGGCCAATCCCTCCAAAGTTGTTCAAAAGTAAAAAAGTTGGACCACTGTAAGCCAAGTAAAGTGGCCATTCTCCTCCATAGCTCAGAGGCTAAAGTACACTCAATAAAAATATGGCTGAGAGTTTCTACATTCTTTCCACACATTTCACATCTAAAAGGGCCATGAAAACCATGCTTCATAAGTTGCTCACCAGTAAGCACCCTACGATGCAATAAAAGCCAAGTAAAGAACCTCACCTTAGGCCAGAGCTTTTGAGCCCACAACTGAGAAAATATGTCAGATGATTGGTTGGGATTATTATGGCATAAGGTCAAATAACCTTGAGCAACTGAATACTCACCCTTAGTAGTGTTGTTCCATCCAAAACAATCTTTTTCATGGGACCAAGAGAGAGATCTCATATGAAGGATGCCTTGGATATCTTGTCTTTGCCTTTCAGGATTTGAATAGGCCAGTCCTCAATAGGGATCCAATATCTACCAACCTTTGAATTACCAGTATGGTACCGATAGTAATTAGCCACCTTTATCCAGTTAGCTCGGTGAAGCTCCTCCATCCAAGGCCTCCAATCGGGAAACTGAGTTATCAAAGGCTTGTGACCATCCCAAGAATCTATCCAAAAATTTACTTGTTGACCATTATGAATGATCCAAAATAAATTTTTCTTTATCAAATCCTCACCAGTCTTAAGAACTGCTAAAATGGGAGAACCTTTGGTAGGCAATTGATAGCGAACAAGGTCTTCAGGACTTTTGTTCTCAGCATATTTAGCATGAAGATTATTGGCCCAAAGAGCATTGGGGTTATGCAACATCCTCCAATATAATTTAGCAGCTAAAGCTTTGTTGTTATTAATAGAAGACCGAAATCCTAACCCCCTTCATTCTTAGGAAGACATAAAGTGTCCCATTTCACCAAGGCCCATTTTCTTTTCTCCTTAGTACCACTCCAAAGGAACCGATGACTGATTTGATCCAGTTCTCGAAGAACAACCTTTGGGATATTCAACATGGAAGAAACATAAATAGGAATAGCTTGAAGGACTGATTTTACCAAGGTGATTCTACCCCCAGAAGAAAGCCACCTGTTGGTCCACTTTCCAATTTTCTTCTTGACTTTGTCCAACAACCAATTCCAATATTTTTTTTTGCCTTTGAATATTGATGGGAATACCTAAATAAGTGATCGAAAGGGAGGTCTTCTTATATCTTAATTTATCCAAGACCATGGATTCCTATCTAGAAGAGCAGTGAAAGAAAATAACTTTAGATTTATCTTCATTGATCAATTGCCCAGTAGCCTTAGAAAAATAGCTAATGATTTTCTTAATATTAGAAGCTTCCTTAACTGTAGCTTTACCTAAAAGAGTAGAGTCATCAACAAATTGAATATGGGAGATAGGTCTAGCTCCATGAGCAATGGTAACTCCCTCAAGGGTTTTGTTTTCTCTCTTTTTGGTTATAGTCCTACCCAAGCATTCAACAAGAATGATGAATAAATAAGGGGATAGCGGGTCACCTCGCCTAATACCTCTGGAAGTTGGGAATGAATGAGAAGGCCTACCATTGATAAGAACTAAGTAGGAAACTAAAGAGATACATCCCATAATCCAATCCATCCAATCCTGAGAGAAACCAAATTGCCTCAAAACTTTGATAAGGAAGTGCCAATCCACTCTGTCATAAGCTTTGGATAAGTCTAACCGAATGAACATGGAAGGAGATTTTTGCATATCCATGGAATGGATGGCTTCTTGAGCAAGAACTATCTCATCTACTATTTGATGCCCTTCCACATAACCCCCTTGTTCAGGGGAAATAATCTTATGCAAAAGAGGCTTCAACCTTTCTGCCATGATCTTAGTAATGATTTTGAGAAGAACATTACATAAAGCAATAGGTCTAAAAGTTGAGATATGATCAACCTCTTGAGCTTTTGGAACAAGAGTAATATAAGTTTTATTGATAACCTTCAAAATTTCTTTGGCTTTCCTAGCTTCTTCCACCACCTCTAATAAATCAACATGAAGGATATCCCAGAACTCTTGGTAAAACTCAATGGGAAAACCATCAAGACCTGGGGTTTTCCCTTTTTGCATTTTAAAAACTACCTGTTGAAGCTCATTGATAGTAATAGGAGCAGTCAAAATAGAGTTCTCCTCAAAAGTGATAAGAGAAGGGATTGCTTGAAGAACATTTTGTTGAGAAGCTGAGTCAAGAGGAGTAGCAGTAAAAATATTGGAAAAGTAATCGACAACAATAGAGTTCATGCCATCCCAAGTGTAGACAACATCTCCAGAATCTGATTTTAGGGAAGAAATAAAGTTGTGAGATCTTCGAGCTAGAAGAGATTTGTGGAAGAAATTTGTGTTTCGATCTCCTTCTTTGAGCCATTGAATTCTAGATTTTTGCTTCCATAAGAGTTCTTCTCTTTTTCCCATTCCTCTAACCGAGTTGTGAGTTTAATTTCATCTGCACTTCTACTCTCTGTGAGGCCATCTAAATGGATTTTCTTATTCAAATTTTCAAGTTGAGCAATAACTTCATATTTTTTTATGAACATCCCCAAACTCCTTCCAGTTCCAAGTCTTGATTTTGGATTTAATGTATTGCAATATTTTGGCAAAACAGAACATCTTAGTCCCATACCTAGGCTTACCTTCCTTCCACCATTGTTGCACATGAGGTCTAAAGGAACTATCTCTAAGCCACATTAATTGAAAATAAAAAGGAGAGAAACTCACATTGGTTTTCCACATTTCCACCATGATTGGCTAGTGATCCGAACCAACATTGTTAAGAGTCTTCACTTTAGGAATGTGACCATGGATTAAGAAATTTTTAGAGAGCAAAAACCTATCCAATCTCTCCATTATACAAGCTAAGCCTTACCTTCTATTAGACCAAGTCATAAGGCCATTATCTGGTTGGATGTCCACAAGATGGAGGTTTGCAATATATTCACTCATGAGGTCAGTGCTTCTATCCAAATTTCTATTTCCCCCATTTTCTCATCTAGAGAGAGGATGGTATTGAAATCTCCTCCGATCAAGATCCAAGCTTCAAGAAAATGAGAGATAATATAAGTTATATCCTTCCACTATCTTCTTTTTTCCTCCAAAGCAGTCGAAGCATAAATAGTAATGCAGAGCATAATTTGGTTGGAATGTCTACTTTGAATAGCTATAGCCAAAAGACCCCAACTGCCAACCATATGGTGAATAACTACCTCTTTTGGGTCCCAAAGACAAGCAATGCCACCAGAAGTCCCCTAGGAACTGAGGGAAACCACTTTTCCAACTGGCCAAATTTTACTAGCAATTGAGTCCATATCCTCTATTGACATCTTCGTTTCTTGAAGGAAAACAAGATGTGGATGATTTATCTAAATCATTCTTCTAATTTCATTTTGTTTTGAAAGACTCCCTTTGAGTCCTCTAATATTCCAAGTGATGATCTTCATTAATACCAGGGCTAAAAAATTTGGGAAGGGCATTAATCTTACCTTCCTCTACAAGCTTTTCACCTTCTTTTACCATATGATATTGATTGGTCTTGCGACCTACCTTTTGATTAGAATCCATCTTCAATTTTTTTCCTTTTTCTTGACTTACTCCAATTGAATCTGAGATGGCTTCTAACCTTGAAGAATGCTCGTACACAACCAAAGTGTTACTAGAGGGTTCAACAGAGTCTATATTGGGACCTGTATTATTTGAAGTTTTGACATTTAAAAGATTGTTTTTCTTGTGTAAATTTTCTCCTTTTTTTCTGTTGAAAACCTTTGATTTGTTGGTTTGTCTCTGAGTTTTTCCCTTCATCTTTAAATTGTGTTTCTAAGATTTTTGTTTCCATTATTTCCTCTTCCTCACTTGGGACATCATTCATGGAAAGGATTTCAAACATATTAGCAGATGACTTTGATTGATCCTTCATAACTAGTTTTTTTGAGTGTTCTTCTTCTTAGGCATTTGGAAACCTACTGAGTTTATATCTTCTTTCTTTTGATCAGGAATTTTATTTGGGCAAGCACTAGCCAAATGACCATATTCATGGCAAATTCTACAATGAAAAGGAATGTTCTCATAGTCCACTACTTGCTCCCAAGTGTCTTCCCCAAATTGTAATGTGATATTTTTAGGTAAGGGTTTGTCAAAATCCATTAAAACATAAATTCGAGCATAAATAATATGTTCAAAATTTTGAGTACAATCAGCAGTCATCATAAAAGTTCCTAAAGAGTTTCCAATTGAAGAAAAAATAGTAGGATTCCAAAATTCAATAGGGAGGCCAAAGAGTCTAACCCACACGGGAGTTGTAGAAGGCATCTCTTCTTCGACTTTAAATTTAGTATGCTAGGGCTTCATGAAAAGCCCTGCCCTTCCAAAGAACTAGGGACCCCCTTGAAAAGTTTTCTCTCTATCTTCATTATTAGAAAATAAAACAAGAAAATAACCATTTGGATAAATAGAGATTTGTAACTCACCTTTAGTTTTCCAGCTTTTTGCAGCCCAGACTTTGAAAGCAGGTAGGCTCGGACGAAAACCCATGAACCGACAAATTAGTCCTCTTTTTTCTAGATCTTCAATGCCAGTCTGAATGTTACCCATATCAAGCTTAACAATAGGAGTTCCATCAGCTGCTTTAAGACATCCTGACTCCATTTTCCTGGGATCAATATTAGGCATTCTTAGAGGTTTATGGGAAGCCCTAAGATTAATATTAGCATTGGGCTGAGGCTGTCCACCATGGAGGGCATCCCTAAAATTCATTTTTGGGGCTGAGTCTTCGAAATTCTTACCCTTGACAGGGGTTTTCATAGTAGATTTATTTTGTGGGTGCACCTTAGCACCAGAATCACTTGAGATCTGAGCCATTTTTTGATCAGCTTCTTGAAACTTATTTCGTGATCTCTTTAATCCTTGCCCTAGACGTCGTGGAAAGGTATGGTTTTCACTTTTATTTTGTGCAGCAAATTGGAAGTCGTTGTCACTCAAGTTCACAGCATGATCTATTGAAAGACAGATTTCTAACCCATATTGGATCCCCTGCAACATATCCTGCTAAAATATTGAGTAGAAACCACAAAAATATTGGCCGCTAGGGCCCGAAGGCCCCGAAAACCAACCTCTGGAGCTGCTTGCACTCAACCCAGATGAAACCCTCGCACAACCGCTTGCCAAAAATCTTGTTCACACATAGGGATGTGCTAGGATCTGTGTTGCTCCAAATGATCTAAAAATTGGTGGAGATGTTCTAGGGTTTTTCAGGCATCTACCCTCAAAATTTCAGCTCAATCCGAGTTCGGATGAGTGAAATATGGCCGAAACAAGTTCGATAGTTTGGGCAGTCCTGCAAAAACGTCCCTCTATTCAATCAATAGTGAATTAACCCAATTATTTTCATGTCTATTAATAATTATAGTATATTATATTATTATTTTGATTATAATATTTTATTTTATTTTATTACATAGGAGAGTTGGTCACAATCACACTATTTTTAGTAATTGATAAGTGCAGGGTTCAAACCATAGGAGTTGCTCCCACCAAACCTATTTCACCTCGTGAAAGGGATCACTGGTCACTCAATATTTGTACCATCATCATCATCTAGAACACACTCAAAGCTCACCCATAGGTTTCTCAATATTTGTACCATCATCATTGTTTGGCACACACTCAGAGGCCGCTCGGTGGTCGGTCACTCAAGATTTGTACCATCATCATCGTTTGACACACACTCAAAGGCCACTCTATGGCTGGTAGTGAGAGTAGCCACCCCACACTATTTTTAGGTTATAATCGTGGACCTCCCATCCAATGGGCAGGCTCACCTTCTCCACTTACACTATAAAGGTGGAGATTTTTATTACAATATTATTATATTCATAATGTATCCAATAAATGTGACTAACAAATAAAATTGATATATGCTAACACTAGTTAGTAGGATTTATTTTATAAAGCATTTTATTTGAACCAAATAATATTATTTTTAATTACAATATTATTTTTTGTGCTTGATAGGAGAGTTGGTTACAACCACACTATTTTTAGTAGCTAGCAAGCACATGGTTCAAATCACAAGGACTACATCCACCAAACCTATTCCACCTCATTGTTTTATAGCCCGACGTGAAATGGACCATCGGTTCTTGGGATTGGTACCATCATCATTAGTCTGGTGTGCACTCTAAGTATTCAGACTGCTACCTTTGCAACAAACATCTCCTAAGGTTTAAACCTAGGAATAATTACAATATTTTAAGGTAAGGGTTTAATATTACATGTGAGAATACACTTTCATTAAGATGAGATAATTATAATACTATAAATTATTATATTTATTTAATTTAATAAATAATAAATAAAAATTAATGAGAAATCATGATGTGTTTTTGCTTTTTATCTTACATTTAAATGAAATAGTAGTTAATAGTTAATGAAAATGTAATATGAATATAATAATACTTAAATATAAATTAAAGTAAGATTATTGGTAAATAGGGGTTTTGAAAGGAACCCGTAACCTTTTACAAAAATATGAGGGTTGGGAGAAGAGTTCCCAACTAAAATATAGTTGAAGAAACAGGCCCTTTGTGGTTTATTGGAGATAAACATCTTAAACTAAAAAATAGAAGCCCATGCAGGAGCAAGAGAGGAAGCCACACGAGTTGAGAAGAGAAGCCCTTGTAGGGGCAGTAGAGAAAACCTCACAGTTACACATAAATTTGAAAAGGGTTTTCCCACATAGGAGAAAACCTCACAGTTACACACAAATTTGAAAAGGGTTTTCCCACATAGGAGAAAAACTCACAGTTTTAGAAGGATTGAAGAAAAAAATGAAGTAATATAGTGCAAGGCCATCCATAAATGAAATAGGACCATCCGCAAAAGAAATGAGACCACCCATAAACTAGCACAAGACCATCCATAAAATAGCCCAGGGCTATCCACAAAACACCACAAACAACACTAGACCATCCATAAAAGCCTCAATATATATATATATATATATATATATATATTATATATATATATATATATATATATATTTTTCCCGCCTAGGGAAAAACACACTATTTTAGAAGGCCCAAAACACAGAATACTCCATAGGACCTAATGCCAAAAACACCAAAACTGAGTAGATCCACAAAGTTAGTACAAGCAATATCATCCATAGACCTAAAAATGGAAGTCGAAGGAGATCACTACATGCCATATGATCTCCTGACAAATAAATGTGAAGCACAACTAAAAAATAGAACATGTTAAAGAAGATGCCCTCAAAGCAAAAAGAAGATCAGGTATAGCACAATATCATGAAGCCCTCTACTGCAGTGAACGATAAACGCATGGTCCCCCATAAAGACCAAAAAGAGCTATAGGTAGGACCACTCACAAAGTACCCACAAATCTGTAAGAAAGCCCCAAACCTACCACTAAATAAAAATCCACAAAACTGTTCTACAAAATAATGTAGTACATGGTCCCCTCCAAGACCAAAAAATAAGAGAAGGAATACATGAGAAACCCCTGGACATGAACCACAACAACCTCAAATTGCCAACCACGAGAATCACTCAATTGTGAACAATAAGATCAGAGCCTCCCCCACAGCCCAAAAAATAGCTAATGATCATCCCGACAAGTAGAACAAATAAAATTAATCCATCAAAAACCCTGAACCACTAGCCATGGGAAACACTCAACTATGAGCAATAAAATTGGGGCCTCTCCCAAAGCCCAGAAAAATAGCAAATGACCTTCCCAACAAGCAGAACAAACGAATCAAAGCCCACCCCGAAGCAATGCCAAGTTCTAGAGAGGAACAAAGAGTTTCCCCTGCAGGCAGTAAAGTACATGGCCCCTTCCCATGGCCAAAGGAAAAATTGCAAGGAAGAGCTCCACTAGCCCCACTCCCAAACCAAGCAAGAACAAAAACCCCCCAAACCATGCCAAAAAACCAGATTTTTTCATCCTAGTAGCACCACCCAAGAAAAATTCTTGGAACACCTTAGGATCTACTTGGAAATCCATAGGAAAGTAGGAGATCTACCAAAAAATAGGAGATTTGTCTAGAAATCCATAGGAAAGCAAGATGTCTGCCTAAAAATCCACAGGAAGAGCCAAGGAGGGAGCAAGAATTTGAAAAGGTGACCTCCTACCCAAAGTGGGAGGTCTCTTGCTCCCGCACCTCCTTAACTCGCTACAGATCCATCAAAAAAATAGGAGATATGCCTAGAATTCCATAGGAAAGTAGAATATTTGCCTAAAAATCCACATGAAGAGCCAAGGAGGGAGTAAGAATTTGAAAAGGTGACCTCCCACCTAGAGCGAGAGGTATCTTGCTCCTACAGATACATATTAATATAAATAAAATTTATGATTATCATAATTTGTAATTATTAAAAATTAATGTTTATGAAATTAAATCCAAGTGTGAGAAAGGATAAGGTGTAACTAGGAAGTACCAAGAAGCACCAAGAAGAAATTTGCAAGCAAGAAGTAAGTGTCACTTCTTATTATTCTAAATATTAGGAGAAATTACAAAACTAAATGATTCACATAAAGAAAATCTAGGTAATAAGAAAGGAAATTCATTTTTGAAAATCCTTATTGGAAGTAAGGACGCCCTAGTTAGAAGTATGGATGTCCTATCAAGAAGAGGTAGAGTGAATCCATGGAAAATGCTATCCAGGTAGAACATATCACACTAGAAGTGCTTCTCAAGGATAAGATGATTGAGCATAATATAATTATATTTAAAACCAAAGGTTTAATATGTATATTCCTTTGATACTGCCCATGTTATTTTTTAGATTCAAAATTGTATCAAGTGGAAATGAGAATTGAATTCAAATTACTCTATGGAATTTATTTTGATTTTTTTTATTATATTCTCAAGTTTAGAAATAAGGTATAAAATAATAGATGGAGGTCCTTGTTTTAGGGGTAAATATGCATTATATTTAGCGCTATGGTGAGATAATTTTAAATGGATTTACAGACTTTTAAAAGCCCTTTGGTGTTTATTAGGTTTTTTAGACTTCCTTATCAATTCATCAATAAGGAGATCTTAAAGAATACTAGCAACACTCTAGGCAAGTTCATCCAGAAGGGGACAACTACTAAGGAAAGAAGGTATGATATATACTCTCAAATATGTGTTACCATAAACATTTCAAAGCCTTTACCACACCATTAGGATTGAAACTAAATCAAGAGAATGGAATCAACAAGTGGAATATGAAAATATTGCAATTTGATGTCATAAATATCATGAAAATAGATACATAGCATATGATTACAAAGTAAAAATGATGGAAAATTTTGGGCATGAGAAAAAATCCAATATAAAATAAAGAGATTATATCATAGGAGAAGCTAGGTCAAATCAAGAATTTCCACTCTTAAAAAAGTGTAAAGAATAACCCCTTTGTATGATTAAATGGCAAAGGCCATTATAATTGACTTGGATCAACCATTAGAAAAAATGACATAAGGGATGAGGAAGTACAATGTGCAAGTTCAAATACAATCAAAGTTAAAGGTGAAAATTAATATGGGGAGAAAAATGTTTAAAGAAAAGGAAGATAGGGAGGTAAATGTTAAAGTTAAATAGGTGAAGGAGGTCAAGGTTACTCCAAGAAAATCATCTTCATTTTTCTCAACTAGCATAAAAAAATTTCCTTGTGATAAAAATAAAATTAGTATAGAGTGTATCTATTGCACTTTAGGGTTTCAAGAGATGCATTATAAAGAAAATCATATGGAGGATATCAAAGAAAATTTAAGGTTTCTAATGATGCAAAGAAGAATAATGACTATGGATGAACATATATGTAGTATAAAGTTTTTTGGGAAACATAAAAAAAAAGTATTCATGAGGCTATTCCTTGCATTTCAAATTCTTTAAAGCATCATAAATATTTAGAAGATAAGTATTATTATCAACAATATTGAGAAAATAGAAGATATTGATGAAGATGAAAGAGTTGGTGGGAATGGAAAAAGGAGAAGAAGGTCATCAAAGTATTAACAAATAGAGAAATAAACTCAAAGGCATATCAATTTGGGAAGCCAAATAACAATACCATATGTATTATTAAGAAGTGTATCTATACCACTAATCAAAAAAAAAAGTGAAGAAAGAGAAAATGATATCATGGAATATTAGGGGTATGAATAACACCCCTAAAAGAAGAGGTTATTAAAGAATTAATAAGTTTTTGTAGTTATAAGTTGAATTCAATACAAAAAATATAAATAAATAGTGTGGAATGTAAGGATGCTTTTTTAAAAATTTGGAAGATGGATAATTGTCTATTAGTTTCTTCTATAGGAGCTTTAGGTGGTATTGCAATAATATAGAATAAATGCGAATGGAATAAATAATTTTTAGAATAAAAATATAACTAGTTTGTTGGACTATCTTGTAGGAAAGAGAAAATCATCAAAGTTGGTGTTACAAATATATATGTTTCAACAATAGTTACTCCTTATGAAATATGTTGGAAGCGCCTTAGAATATTTTTACCAAATAGAGTGATGATTAATAATTATGATGTATGGATTGCTAGGGTGATTTCAACATAGTTTTTATATTCTTTAGAAAATAAGGGTGGTACTCCATGTTGGTCTTAACAAATGCAAGACTTTACTTCATTTTAAAATTCAAATGGACTTTAAAATGTTAGTACTTCATTTTTCATTATACATGGGATAATAGATGAATTGGACAAACTAATATAGTAGAAATATTGGATAAATTCTTGTTATCTAATGCATTGTTGCAATTAGAGCATACATTTTTTTAGATATTTTACTATGATTAGGATCATATCACAAAGCCACTCTTTCTTTTGACTTGTAATTTACCCAGTAATGGTCATCCAAAGCCATTTTTCTTCTAGTTTATATGGTTTCAAGGCCTTGATTTATTTGAGATGGTTATGTTATGGTGTGATGAAGAAATATTTGAAGGATCATATATGTATAGGTTTGTTCAAAGATGAAATATATAAAGTAGCAATTGAAGATATAGAATGCTAAATATTTCGGTAACATTTTTAAAGAAAAGAAAGAAATTGAATCCAAGTTCATAAAATTTTAATAAATAGTAGAAATCAATAGATTAAGATTCTTATGTGAAATAAAAATAATTACTTTTTTATTATCATAATGATTTAAAAAAAATATTATTTTTTGTTTTAAAAATCTAGGGAGAAATGGATCAAGGAAGGAGAACACACACACACACACAGAGATATATATATATTCATGCTACAACAAAGAGAAACATTTATTTTCCTCACTTGACAATATTTTAACTCTATATGGAAGAAATATTGAGGAAGAAGAAGATATAGGAAAGCAATTAATAATTTCAAAAATATTTTGTCATATACTAGGCAAGATAAGGATGCACAAGATAAGCGTTTGCAAAATATTCCATCAATTATCACATAGGGATAAAATAAAAGCTTGATGAAGAAGATATCTATGGAGGATTTACATGAAGAAGTTTTCTCTGTCCATATTAACAAGGCACCTAGCCTTGATTGGTTCCTTGTAATTTTGTTTCATAAGTTTTTGGATTTATTGAAGAGTGATATGCTAGTTACTTATGAAGATGCCAAACAAAGAGAGCCTACAATAAGTGATATCAATACCACTTTTATTACATTGGTTCCCATGAAAGGTGAGACAAAATAGTTTGATAACTCTTGTCCAATAAGCCTTTGTAATATAAATATTGGAAATTTGAGTTATTTTATGCTGTCATTGATGTCACATGAGTCATTGATGTCATATGGATCACTTTGAGTTTTGGTGGGAAAATGATATTTTAGAAAGCATGGATAAATTCAAGGTTTTTGTGAAAACCAAGGCAGGAAAAATAAAAGGTTTTATTTAAAACTATGGATGGCAAATTTTAAATGGATTTTTCTTAAAACCCAGGTTGGCCTTTTGTTTCGTCGAAAAATGTGCCCCGATGATGGATATATTTAATTTTAAATATTTAGTTTAAATTTTAATTATTTAAAATTTAAATTTTAATTTTAAAATTAAAATTAAAGTTAGAGCCAACGTCTAAAGAAAGAGGGAAAATCATTAATGCGCCGACGTCATCAAAAATAAGGAGAAGACAATATAAAGGGGGATCCTAAGGTTCATTTGAAATTAATATTTTCTTGTGTTAATCGTTGGCTCACATTAGTAATTGGCTTTTTGTTCAGGTGTGTGGCAGCGCTTTACATCAAGGTTTGAATCTCCTTGACTGCATTCGAAGGCATTGGAAGGAAAGCACTCAAAGCGCTTTTGGTTTGCGTGGAAGGAATAAAGGACTTAAGGCACGTCATGCCTTTTCCTTACGAATGAGCGGCTAGCTCATGTGGCAACCTTAGCCACGGCTAAGGCGTTCACGGTGTGGGCAAGTTGGGGGTTTGAATCCCCTTGAGGAGGTAATTATGTTTTGCTCTAATTAATTTCATTGATGCCCTAGGATAGGAGTTATAAGGTGGTTAAGGAATAATTAAAGTTTTTAATTAAATTTTATTTTTATAAGGTTTGTGATTATTATTTCAGAGGTGGATGAGTTGTTGATTTAATTTGATATTCATGAAATTGAAAAATTAAGATTTAGGAGAATTAAGGAGTTGTTATAAAATATTTTTGAGAGCCTTGTTGATTATTATTTTTGATAAGGGCTTTTATTAAAAAGGACTTTGGTGGATGTGTTTATTACGTTGGAGTAAAAAGGTGTTTATTGAGTTATGCTTATCTTGTGATTATTATTTGAAGTCCACTAACCCTTATTGAGATTGAAAAGGAAAGTTGTACTTAGTGTGGCAGATTTTGTGGATAACTTATTGGCATCAAAAAGGTACGGGCACATTCTCCTATTGATTGTTTATGGTGGTTGATTTCTGAAATATCATTGGATTGAAAAGGATTGATTGTGGTTTCCTTTTCGAAAGTGGTTGGTCGAATGCTTCAAGGTTTTTTGGTTTGAGAGTTATGTTTAAACCTTGTTTTATAAGCATAGTCATTGAAGCTCATTGGTTGTGAAAGAACTTGAAAAGCACATGAGTATCATTGTTATGTGATATTTGTGGTTGAGCATTGTCGAAACATTTGAGTTGGTTGATACATGCTTGGACTAGGGTTTTTGTGAGAAAGAGTAGTCCCTTGTGGTGATTGGTTGAGTTGAGTTGATTGAGCCTAGTCAAGTGATTGTGTAAGGTGATTGGTCAAGTTCCATGAAACAAACTAATTCCATAATTTTGATTTGATTTGAGAGTGATACTAGAACATATTGAGTCTCTAAAAATTCTCTTTATGATTCTATGAGTTGACTTGAGTTGAGTTGAGATTGAGATTAGAACATATTGAGTCTCTAACAATTCTCTTTATGCTTCTATGAGTTGATTTGAGTTGAGTTGAGTTGAGATTATTGTGGATCATTGTTGTCATCCACTGAAGAGTGCATTGCCATTCATTTTTGAGTTCATATTCGAAGCTTTGCCTTGATATATTTGTGAGTGCTACTTGTGCATGATTGATTGAGCCTTTGAGAAGGCTTTTGTGGATAGTTTTGGGACAGTTTTGTGCACAATTTTGTGGACAGTTTTGGGACAGATTTGTGGACACCTTTGTGGATAGTTTTGGGACAGCTTTGTGGACAACTTTGTGGACATCTTTGGGACAGCTTTGTGGACAGCTTTGTGGACAGTTTTGGGACAGTTTTGTGGACAGTTTTGAGACAGATTTATGGACAGATTTTGAGCAAGTTCTTGGTGAGCTTTCTAGAGCAGATTTGGGCAAGTTATTGGTGAGCTTGCTAGAGCAGATTTGAACAAGTTCTTGGTGAGCTTGTTGGAGCAGATTTTGGGCAAGTTCTTGGTGAGCTTGTTGGAGCAGATTTTGGGCAAGTTCTTGGTGAGCTTGCTAGAGCAAATTTGGAGAAGTTCTTGGTGAGATTATTGGAGCAAATTTAGACAATTTCTATGTGAACTTGTTATTCAGATTTGGACAATTTCTGTGTGAGCTTGTTATTTAGATTTCGACAAGTTTCGTGTGAGATTTTTATTCAGATTTGGACAAGTTTTGTGTGAACTTGTTATTGCCTAGCTTTGAGCAGATCAAAGAAATCATTCTATTGGATAAGGATCCTTATTTCTGTGTGAAATATTATAAGGATATTACTGGTGGAGTAACCCACATTGGGGGAACCACGTTAAATCTTGTGTCTCAATTATATGTGGTGACTTGTGCTCTTGCTTACCACTGTTATTTGAGTTATTAATGCACATTGCTATATTTGGTTATTACAATTAAGGACATTAATTGATATTTATTTGGAAAGAAAGTAAAAAGTAGTCTCATACTGTTCACCCCCCTCTCAATATAAGCTTGTGTTCTTCAATAAATTATAATATCATTAATAAAATTATGGAAATAGGTTGAAAGGTACTCTAGAGTGTATTATCTCACAGGAACAAAGTGGTTTTTTTCATGGTAAACAAATTCTTGATGGTGTAAGCATGTATATGAGGCCATGCATTCTCTTTATTCCATGAAAAACCAAGTATGCGTATGAAATTGGATACAAAAAAAGCACATGATAGAGTTTATTTATATTTTATACATGATGTTCTCAAAAATATTGGTTTTGATTATAGTTGGTGTGAATGGATTAAATATTGTTATAGCACTATAAAATATTATATTTTTATCAATATTTTTCCTGCTAGTTACTTGAATTTGTCTTGTGGACTTTGCCAAGGTGATCTACTATTTTCTTATCTATTCATTATTCTTGCAAAGGCATTAGGGAGAGATTTATCAAAGACAAAAATAGAAGTAAAAATCAAAGGTATCCAGGTTGCAAAAAATGGTCCCTTCTAATCTCACCTCTATTTTGTTGATGGTACTTTTATCTTGGGTCATCCCTTAGTTAGTGAGGCCATGTAGTATAAATAAATATTATCATGTTATGATAATTTAACTAGATAGATGGTTAATACTATAAAATCTAAGACTTATTTTATTAAAAATACCCTATATTTACATTGAATTACTATGGATGTTTTAGGATCATTAACCTACTTGGGTTTTCCTATGGCTCATAATGGAAATAAAAAGGATTTGGATCTCTTATTTGGATAGAGTAAAAGATTGTTTGGTAGGTTGGAAAGTTAAGTTATTAATAATGGAAAAAATTTTACAACTCATAAAGACTACATTGTAATTCATCCCTATTTATATGATGTCACTTTCAAAATTTCCGTTAGGTATAGCATCAAAAATTGATAAAATTCAAAGTGACATTTTTTTTGAAAAGATACGAGGAAAATTTAGGTTTCCTCTATGTAAGCAGGATAGGGTTTACAAAGGAAATAATATTGAATGAGTAAGCTTGCAAAATTGTAGACTTATGAGTTTGGCCTTAAGGGTAAAGCTTGGGTGGAGACTATTTGGAGATCAAAGGAATAATTGTGTAAAAACATTACTTCAAAAATATATAGGTTCTCTTGATGCAATGAAATTATTTTGGAAAAGAACCCTATTTAAAGGATAATCAACATAGAAATTCAAATTAGATATTTTCAATTGATCAAGAAACATATCAAATAGCCAATGAATGAGGGAAATTATATACATTTTTAGTCTGATTCTTGGTTGAGGCCTTATCCTCGTATCTCTAATTCAAAATGGTAACAATTGGCTTAGGTATTCCTATCTTGTAAAGATCTAAAGGTTAAGTACTACATTAATATAAATAACAACTCTAAATCATGGATTTCTATTAGTAACCTGGTTGAAGGAGAGAAACTCAAATAAATTATATATTAGCTTCAAAAGATGCTAAAAGAATTTAATTTGATTATTTTAACATGAAAGAATAATTTTTTTTTGGAATCTATGAAAAGATGGTGGATACTTAGTCAAGTTGGGATATGAGTATTTAGAGCAATCGAAATTTCCTACTCCTAAATATATTCCTTGGATAAATGTTTGGCCACTAGAGGCTCTCCCTATCTCAACATTCCTTTGGTTAGCAATTAACAATAAGATTATTATAATAGAAAACCTACAAAGAAGAGGATATCATGGACCTTTTAGATGTGCCTTATACGATAAGGATTTAAAAATATTAGACCTTTTACATATTCATTTTTCCTTTTCTAACACCATTTGGGGTTACTTTTTAAAAAATATGAAAATATATTGGGCAGCTCCATCAACATTGAATAAGTTGATGAAATGTTCAATTAATTATTTCAAAGCTAAATTATTATTTTTTTATGAAACATTGGTACTTCCATTATTTGTTGGAATTTATGGCTTGAAAATAATAATAGAATTTTTAAAATTAAATTTCAAAATCATGCCCAAGTTTGAAATCGAATTATTGCCTCTCCTACAGAATTTTTACAAGTATGGTTCTCATCATAGGAAGATTCAAGTATATAAAACGAGGTGGTAGAAACTTGGTTACAAGATTTGAACATTCATGGATGTTGGAATTACCCCTAATTCCTAAGTATCTAGGTTAAGATTTGTTAAGGGGGAGAATGTTGCAAGTGTGAAAAGGGTTAGGTCTAAGTGGCTCAGAAATATCCTGATTTCTGGCCTAAGTATGAACACATCATGTATTTGTCGGCAAGGGTGTTTGTCGGCATGTATTTGTCATTCTCTCCTTGCTTCCCTATTTCCTCTCTAACTTTCCTTATCCCTCCATCCCTATTCCCTCACATCCCTTTCCTCCCTATTTTTCCTCCTAGATTCCTTTATCCCTTATCTCTCCTTCTTCCTCGCTCCACGTCCCTCCTATCCTCTCTTTCCCTTATCTCCACACTACCTCCCTTCCACTATATAAATAATTGTAAGTTGTTTTTGAAGGGGGCTGCATGCGTAATAAGAAGAGTGAAGGTTATAATAAAATATTTATTATTGCTGCTTCGATTTGTTGTCTCACTACGTTGAATTTGACCTCTGGACCTCGAGAAACCAACATCTGGTATCAGAGCCAGACTTCGTCGTCCGACGGGCACGGTTCCCGAGGCGAGGTGAGGTCAGAACGGGCACGGTTCCCGAGGTGAGGTGAGGTCAGCGTGGGCACGGTTCTCGAGGCATGACCAGGCGGGCACGCACTCCGAGACAGAGTCAACTAGCTCGGATCCCGAGGCGGATCGCGAGCAGACTCAGACATAGTTCTCGAGGCAGTTTGAGCACGGATCTCGAGGCGGATCGTGCACAGTCGAGGCGACACGTGGCAGCGACGAGGCAGTGACTGGATGACACGTGGCGCAGGGCGATTGGCAGTCTGGTTGGCAGCGAGTGGGCAAAATTTTGCCACGTGGCGATTCGTCGTGGCAGTGAGGTGGCGAACGACGATTGGTCGAAGCAGTAAAGGGCATCGGTTGAGAATCGACTGCCCGAAGGCAGTCGAACAATACTGTGCAGCGTGAGGGTTAAAAACCCTCGCTGCACGTTTGCGTAACGCATGTGGGATAATCCCACTTTTATTTTTTTTTTAAAATCACCCGACGGTCGGAAATATTACCATCCGCCCTCCCTTCTGTTTTTAGCCGACGCGATTGGCGTGGCGGTAAAGGTGTTTGTGGGCAGTGCGGAGGTCCGCGGATCGAGTTTCGCCAGCGCCTATTGAACAAAGTTTTTTTGTTTATTTTTTTTAAAGATCGTGCCGTCGGGTCGGTTTAATAGGACGTGTTGCACTTTCGTTTGCAGCGAAGCCGCGTGGTCGTGCGGATAAGGCGCCCGTGTAGCGATAAGGAGGTCGCGTGATCGAATCGCGACGAAAAGGTAAAATTTTTAATTTTTTGTTTTTTAAAGGTTTTTAATTTATTTAATAATTTTTTATATTATTTATTTTTTAAAATTATCTTTTTTAAATAAATTTATTTTTTAAAAAGGGTAATTTAAAAAATAATAAAAGGTTATTAAATTTATTTAAAAAACCTTTAGAAAACTTTTAAAGAAAATTTGTGAAAGGAAGAATAATGTGCTCATGGAAATGATAGATGTTTTGATCTGAAGGGTGCTATTATGCACTACTTTCAATTTTGAAGAGTTTTTTGTGGCCAATTAAAACTCGCCCAAGGGGGCTTGAAAATTTGCATACTGTGAACCTGAAAAGTGACGAGAAGTCTTCCGGAGCACCCGTTTAGCACCTCCAAAATTTTTTGGACTCCTGGGGCCCCTTGGAACCCCGTTTAAGGGTTCAATATTGAAGTGGAGCCAGAGCCAGAGCCAGCGGAGCAGAGCCAGTGGAGCCAGAGCAGAGCCAGAGCTAGAGCTAGAGCCAGTGTTGGGAGTCTCACAACAAGCAATCAGTAAGAGAATTACTTTGCTTTGTAATTGCTTATTTCAGTGAAATCAAAGTTTGCTTTTAAGTAGCAGAAATGGCTGCAAATACTTGTTTGCCAATTGGTGATTGGCTGTTACAAAATAGTAGATGTTTTAAGACATGAATGTGCCAAAACTGAGAATGATGCAGAGGGAGGAACTCTGCTGACTGTAAAAATAGCTTGCACTATCAGAAGCTTGCTGATTCTGTAGACCATTGGAGTTGATTCTGATTTTGTTGGTTGCTATTTGCTGCTATTGTTTGAATGCAATTCTGACAAGGAGTACCATTGTTTGGTGAGTCACACTGCTACCCAAATAAGTGAGAACCACGTGAGACTGGTTTCACAATAAGTTGTTGCATCTTGCTGAAGAGAGACATATACGCTGAAGAGAGAAGAAGGAGGCAGTGTTGTGACATGGAAGGGTACTGTCACATAATGAGGATGAAAAGGCTATTTTTTGACAGAGTTGGGCAGTAAGATACAGTGAAGAGATTTATAGAACTGATTGCATTAAAAATACAGAAGAGAGTTTTGCTACTGTTTGGTACCAATAAGACATAAAGGCTGCATCGATTCAGGAAAGGAGTGGCTGAGAACTTGGTGGAAGTTTGATGAATGGTGAATTGCAGAATGGCAACCATGTATGAAGATTTGGTTGTGCCTAAATTCGATGGAGATGATTATGCTTATTGGAGCATAAGAATGAAAACTTTATTGATGGCCAAAGACCTTTGGAGCATTGTAGAAGAAGGATATGAAGAACCTTCAAATTGGAGCAGCCTTCAGGAAGATGAAAGAAGAGAGAAGAAAGAGCAGCAATACCAAAATTGCTTAGCCCTTATGGATTTGAGAAGAGGAATGGAAAAGAATGTTTTTCCTCTTATAGCCAATTGTAGATCAGCTACAATGGCATGGCAAGTGTTGAAAGATACATATGGGTTTGATAAGGACACCCATAAATCCATGTGTGACAATCAAGAAGATTGTTTAAGCAAGGAGGAGCCTTGCTTTCTTGAAGAAGTTTCTGAATTAGATCCTTTTGCAGGAGCTTTTGAAGACGCATGTGAAGACATGTCTTATGAAGAAGGCATGCATGATGAATTCTTCCTTACGGAGGAAGATGATGGAGAACTTCTTCTTGATGAAAATAAAAGAAGAGGTGTGTATTCCTCAAGAGGAAGAGGAGGAAGACGAGGATTTGCAGCTGATAGAAGGAAAAGTGATGAAGAATCCCTTCATGGAGAAGAGGATGAGAAAGAACCTAGTTCCCTAGAAGATCCTTTTGGAGAGTCTTATGAAGACTTATCTGAAGATTGTTTTGAGCAACCATGGGAGACTCTCACTGATGAAGACGTTACTTATGAAGGCATGGAAACTTGTAAGTATCAATTCTCTGTTTTAGAAGGAGAATATGATGAAAATTGTCAATTATTTCCTTTAGAAGGAGAATATGATGAAAATTGTCAATTATTTCCTTTAGAGGGAGAATATGATGATGAAAAGCAAAATTGTATTGATGGAAAAGAGGATGAATGTCTCATTGAAGAGACAATTGTTGAAAGATCATTCTATGGGAATGATGTTTATTGTGAAGACCACTCTAAAGTGGATGATGGCTTGCTTGAAGAATCACTCCAAGAAGAAGGAAGAGAAACACTCACATTGAAGTGTTCCTTGCTTGAAGATCACCTAGATGAGGTGGTGGAAGATGAAAGATGTCTCATGGAGGAGGCA
This sequence comes from Wollemia nobilis, assembly GCA_028583015.1. Classification (NCBI taxonomy): domain Eukaryota; kingdom Viridiplantae; phylum Streptophyta; class Pinopsida; order Araucariales; family Araucariaceae; genus Wollemia; species Wollemia nobilis. The sequence continues at coordinate 238,304 of JAQPPZ010016980.1, read as the reverse complement.
TGTGCAGAAGAGTGTCTTATGAGGAAGACACCAAATCAGCTATTTATTGAAGATTGCTTCATGGAGGAGGCACAAAATAAAGATGAAGATGCAGATGATGGAGAAACACTCATAATGGAGTGTTGCATAGCTGAAGTCCACTCACATGGCGTGGAGACAAATAGAGAGTGTATTTTGGAGAATACACCAAAAATTCTCATGGAGGAGAGTGATGAAAATCTAACCCCAAATTGTTGGCATAATGATGGAAAAGCAATGTTCATGACAAATCATTGGCTTGAAGACCATTCACTTGGAATGGATGTATGCTCTCTTGATAGAGCAACTCAAGATATCCTTGAAGGAGACGATAAAATTGTTCCTCTACAGGGGAAGGAAAATATTAAAGATGAAGAGGAGCTTGATTCACAAATTGTATGGGATGTTGATTCCCATGACATTGTTGATTGTAAGGCTCAAGATATGTGGGATTTTGATCCACAAGAATTTGAAATTGAAGAGGAGATGAAAGTCATAAGCTTCATGCTCAATGGAGGATATCACTCATTAGGGGTGACAAATAGAGATGCTTCTTGTTCATCCACCCAAGAAGTAAAACATGAAAAAGGAGAGATTGATAGTTTTCATGTTGTGATGACTATGAGAACATCAATGCTTGAACCTAGGAATTATCTTGTACAGGCAATTACAAATCAAGAGGACGATTACTCATTTGGTGTAATAGAAAAAGATATTGATGGGTTCCATGTTATGGAAACATCAATGAAAGAAGAAATGAAGGGCATAAGTTTCATGCTCCATAAAGCAGATTATCTCAAGGCTGAGATAATAAAAGGAAAAGAACATTATGAGAAACACTATCTCAAGGAGGAGATAGAACATAGTGAGATAGTCACTAATGGACTTCATGATGCAATGGAGGCATCATCAAAGGAGATTGAAAATTGTCTTGAAGAGGCAATTATGGCTGAAGATCACTCACTTGGAGTGGCTACATTGCAGAAAAGAAGTTGTCTTGAAAAGGCGACAATGTATGATTGCTTTAATGAATGGTGTTTCAACACACGACCATGGATTGATCAAAGGAGAAGAGCTCTTAGTGAAGAGTTGATGGTTGATATTGAAGCACCATACCCCAAAGGAGAACTGCTACAAAATAGCTTTATGGGAAGCACCAAATCTACTCATACTAAAGGTAATATTTTTATGATTAATGATTTGTTTTTTGTGAGCAGGAATGAAAAGAAAGGAGAATATCTTCCAAAGGCATTATTGAGAGGAGATTGTCTCATAGAGACAACTTTGATGAAGAGTCTTCTTGGAGAGAAGACAATGATGGAGAGCTTGGGTCACATGGATCCAACTGATGTGTTAACAATTCCTTGGAAGAAGGAATCTTGTAAAATCATTATGTTGAGTGAAAATTTGTATGAGGAGCAACATTTTGTTGCATATGTAATTAGCTATTGCATAGCTATATTTTGTTTGAAGATCTGTGTAGAGGTATGTGAAATTGTAATATGGCAAAACCATCTACATAAGATGATGCATTGTACATACTCAGGAGGAGTATTAGGAGCTGAAATATGGTTTGAAGACCATAGAATGAATGATAAAAGGAATGTGTTGGATTGGTTAATGAGAACCAATACTTATGGTATTCTGGGAATGCCATCATTTGAAGGAGCTTTTGATGAAGGGGGAGTAGCTCATCAAAAGGAGGCACTCTATTACTTGCATGAAGGAGCAATAACAAAGATGGAGGAGATCACACACAAACAATGGAAGGAGTGCCCAAGACAAAACTTTACAATTTTTGATTTCTTGTTACAAAACTGGAGGAGACGAAAAAGATTGAGTTTCTTCCAATGTTGTGATGCTGATGAGACTTTTTGCAAAAAGTCACATCAACATCAAGGGGGAGAATGTTGGAATTACCCCTAATTCCTAAGTATCTAGGTTAAGATTTGTTAAGGGGGAGAATGTTGCAAGTGTGAAAAGGGTTAGGTCTAAGTGGCTCAGAAATATCCTGATTTCTGGCCTAAGTATGAACACATCATGTATTTGTCGGCAAGGGTGTTTGTCGGCATGTATTTGTCATTCTCTCCTTGCTTCCCTATTTCCTCTCTAACTTTCCTTATCCCTCCATCCCTATTCCCTCACATCCCTTTCCTCCCTATTTTTCCTCCTAGATTCCTTTATCCCTTATCTCTCCTTCTTCCTCGCTCCACGTCCCTCCTATCCTCTCTTTCCCTTATCTCCACACTACCTCCCTTCCACTATATAAATAATTGTAAGTTGTTTTTGAAGGGGGCTGCATGCGTAATAAGAAGAGTGAAGGTTATAATAAAATATTTATTATTGCTGCTTCGATTTGTTGTCTCATTGCGTTGAATTTGACCTCTGGACCTCGAGAAACCAACAATGGAAGAGTCATTTGGGATAATGGAATTAAAATAAAGTATTTGCTTTAATCTAGGGTAAAATGAAAATGACCAAAAATTAGGTTTTTCAAAATAAAATATGATGGGGATTACAAAGAAAATTTAGAAAAGCCAATGGAAATTGTGTTATTCAAAAAATGAATGGAATTTTTTTCCCACTTAGTCATAATCATAAGAAAATCCAACTAACTATGTAAAGGCTAGGGCTCTTCTTAAGGGATTAAAAATGCAATAGAAAATAGATGGAAATATATTTCAATTGATGATGATTCACAAATTTTAATTAATGTTAAAAAAATGGATGTGAAGATTGGATATAAAATAATATTATTGATGATCATCATCATCATCTATTATTGGAGGTAATCTCATGGAAATGTGAGCATATTTATAGACAAGGAAATTGAGCAATAGATAATTTAGCCAATCATAATGTTAGTCTTCATCTTAGTAAAATTCAATTTTTAGAAGGCAACTTGCCAAGTGATGTCTATATTTTAATGAAAATGATGTCAAGGAGTTGATTTTGGAAACATATCATTGAGGAAGATGAAGAATATATTTGATAAAAAAGAAACAATTTTTTTTGTGATAAAAATCCATGTTAGGTATGGTTTAATTTACCTAATAGCAAATGTAATATTTTGGTGTTTTGGAGAATAAAAAGAATTATTGAGAAGATTCAATTAATCCAGATGGGATTTTTGAAAGTTGATTGCGATCATGTGGTCAAAGATCAAAACAAGAGTGTTGATGCTTTAGCTAATTGGGCTTTGGACAAAGGTGATATTACTTGTTATGGCCACCCTCCTATATGGTGGGCTTCTCAAATTAGGGAAGCTCTTCTTTCTATCATTTCTTTGGATGGCTCTAGTTCTGAAGGTACCTAGTTTCTTCTTGTTTTTTTTTGCTTCTCTTTGGTTCATTCAGTTTTTTTAGTTCCCTAGCTCATTCTATTATTTATTTTGTTTCCTCTGTTGATTCTTGCCTTAATAGTCTTCTGGTGTAGATAGGTCATTGTTATGTTCAATTTTTTTTTTTCTTTTTTGTTTTTTTTTGTTTAGTTTTTTAAGGTGGGTGGGTTCTTTTGTTTTGTTTTTGTATTCTTTGTGTTGTTTTTTGTTGTTCATGTGTTTTTTTTGTTTTTTATGTTTTTTGTTATTGTTCTTGTGTTTTTTTCGTTCTTGTTCTTGGGTTTCTATTTGTTTGTGTTATTTCATGTTTTTATGTGTGAGTTTTTTCTATGTTTTTTGTTTTTGTTTATTGTCTGTTGTTGGTTGTTTTATATTTATATTTATATTTTATTTTTTAGGTTTTGGTTGTGTTTATTTTTCATGTTTTTTTGGGTTATGTATTTGTAGTGTTCTGTTATTTTTGTCTTGTTTATTTTTTGTTATGTGGTTCTTATGTTTTTCTATGTGGTTTGTGTTGTGGTTTCTTTTATCTTATTGTAAGCGTTTGGTTGTGCTTTTATTTTTGACACACTCAAGGAGCATGTTTTTTTATTTTATTTTATTATTTTTGTTGTTATTTACTTATTTTTAAATTGGTTTTGTGTGTTTGTTTGCTCCTTGAGTATGTCAAAGGTGGTAGGCCAGGTCCGAGTCCTAGGCGTTTTTGGCGGAATGGATACCCTTGCATCCTTGGGTCTTACCCAAAAGTGGCATCCCTTTTGGGATGTTTTCCACAAATAAATAAATATATATATATATATATATATATATATATATATATATATATATATATATATATATATTTGTGTTTTTATGGGCGTGACCCCAATAGAAACCACATATAACTTATTAAAAAATAATTGTTAAAATTAATTTAGGGAAACTAGTGGGGAGTAAGAAGTTTCACACCTTAGACCAAGGTTCAAATCTCATGGGTGAGCCTTATAATTTAACAAAATGCAATGAACTCAATTGGTTATATTAGTGGAGCTTCAAGGATGAGACCTAGTTTATAATCTCTGTGATGGATTTGTTACAGCCCTACAAAGCCATAATAAATTTCCAAGAAAGGTGGATTAAATATTCTAAAGGAAGCAAGGAAAATTTACAGATTCATAGATTGCAAGGGGTATTCAAACCCGAGATGTTGTCAGCTATGTAGTTGAAGAAAGCCCTCAGAAGAGGAGGGATGATTTATGTAATAAATATAAACAAAGTTGGAGAAGACCGAAAGAAGGAAGTGTTGGAGGTGCATCCAATTTTGTAGGAATTCAAGGATGTATTCCCTAAGGATTTACCTGGGCTTCCTCCTATGTGAGAATTTGATTTCACTATTGATCTCATGTCAGGAGTGAAACTAATTCATAGATCCCCCTATAGGATGTCACCCATTGATATGCAATAATTAAAGGTACAATTATAGGTGTTATTAGAGAAGGGGTTGATAAAACCAAGTGTGTCACCTTGGGGTGTACCTATTTTATTTTTGAAAAAGAAGGATGAATATTTAATATTGTGCATTGACTACAGGATGCTGAATAAAGCTACAATTAAGAACGAATATCCCTTACCTAGGATCAAGGATTTTTTTGATCAATTGAGAGATGCCATAGTGTTTACCTAGATATATTTAAGGTCAGGGTACCACCATTTAATAATATGAGGAGGACACTCACAAGACAAAATTTAGGACTAGGTATGGGTATTATGAGTTCACATTCCTACCTTTTGGACTGACTAATGCCCCAACCGCCTTCATGAATTTAATGAGCAATGTGTTCAGAAGGCATCTGGACCAGGTTGTCCTTGTGTTTCTATATGACATCCTAATATACTCACAAAACAAGGAATAACATGATAATCATCTCAAGATTGTGTTAAAGTTACTAAGGAAAAATCAACTCTATGAGAATATAGCCAAGACAAATTTCTATGTTTCAAAGGTGTGCTATCTAGGGCATATCATATCAACAAAAGGGATTTTTGTAGATCTGAAGAAAATTAAATCCATAATAAATTGGCCATCCCTACTAATGTTACCGAAGTAAGGAACTTCATGGGGTTAACAGGATATTACAAATGTTATATAAAGGATTTATTTAAGATTACTCAGAAATAATCAACCTCTAGAAGAAAGGGAAGGAATTCAAATGGATAGAAAAGTGTGAAATCACTTTTTCTTTGTTAAATAAAAAACTCACTACTACACCAATATTGAAGATTCTAGATCCTCAAAGAGATTTTGCAGTATGCAATGATGCATCATTTGAAGGATTAGGAGGAGTACTCATGGAAGAAGAGTCATTAGTAGCTTATACTTTGAGAAAACTTAAGAAGCATGAAGTCAATTATGCTACTCATGATTTATAACTAGTCATTGTAGTACACACTTTGAAGGTCCGACACTATTATCTAGTAGGAAAACCTTTCGAGTTAAAATCAAACCATCAAATTCAAAGGTACATATTTACCTAACCAATACTCAATGTGAGATAGAGAAGGTGGATTGAGTTCCTCGTTGAGTATGAATTTGAAATTGAGTACATAAATGGTAAAGAGAATAAGGTTACAGATGCCTTGAGTAGAAGGAGACACATAGCAACTATAACTAGGAGTCATGTGAAGCTCATGGACCAAGTAAAGCAAGAGAAAAATTAGGATGAATATTTCCAGGAGATTCAAGCTAGAATAAACAAAGATCCTGAGAGCAATAAGGAGTTTGAGATGATAGATAACCATTTGTTCTATAAAGAAATAATCATCATACCAAAATTAGGGGATTCAAGGAAACTAATAATGTAGGAAGCCCATATATCTCCTTATACAACTCACCCCGAAGGTGCAAATATGAGGGAAATTTTGAAAAAAACCTTATTATGGGTAGGGATGAAGAAGGATATTACAGATTTTATCGCTCGATGCCTTTAGTGTAAATAGGTTAAAGTGGAACGTAAACATCCCATAGAATATTTGTATCCACATAATATACCTACACAGAAATGGTAGGTCATGTCTATGGATTTCATAGTAGGTTTACCGAAAACCAGGTACCAGCACGATGCAATCTTAGTAGTAGTCAAAAAATTGATGAATGTTCCACATTTTATACATGGGAGAACCAAGGATGACACTCAAGTGGTGGCTAATAGATTTATCAAGGAAGTGTTCTAATTGCATGGATTTTTGAAAGTGATTATCTCGGATAGGGACTCCAAGTTCACTTTTGAGTTTTGGAGATCCCTTCACCAGGTAATAGGTATGAAGTTGCACATGAGTTCATCATACCACCCTAAAATAGATAATAATACAGAGCAGGTAAATCAAGTACTAGAAGATATTCTCCACATGTATTGCATGGATTACAAGTCTCACTAGGAAGACTACCTACCGTTGGTAGAATTTACCTATAATAATGGATATCACTCTTCTCTGGGATGTCTTGTATGGATGAAAGTGTAGAACACTACTATCATGGAACAACCTAGATAATAGAGTTGTGATTGGACAAAAAATAGTGAAAGAAATAGAAGAGTAAGTAAGGATAATCAGACAAAGACTCAAGGAAGTTTCTAATAGGTAGAAGAGTTATTTTGATTTAAAGAGAACTCCAAGAGAGTACTCGGTGAGAGATAAAGTGTTCATAAGGGTCAAACCAATGAAAAGTGTGATCAAATCCACAAAACTAAATCTAAAGTTTGTAGGACCCTTTAAGATCATTGAAAAGATTATTTTGGTTGCATATCAACTTGTTTTACCTCCTAATATATCAAAAATCCATGACACTTTCAACATATATTTGATTAAAAAATATATCATTGACCCTAAACATGTGTGGGATGTTTCTAATTTGTAGATGGCAAACCCAAAGGTAATTGAAGTGATGCCAGTAAGGGTTCTCGAATTTTGCTCTAAGGCTATGTAGAATTGGACTCTTGAACAATGTAAGGTCCAGTGGGACCATTTCTCGAAAAGGAATGCCACTTGGGAGAAAGTGGCGGATATGCAAAAATATTTCCATTTTTGTTTGATGATCTTTAAAAATTGTAATAATTTATTTTTGATTGTGTATATCTGTGTAAAATTGAGAAACGCCCAAGACGGTATTTAGTCCTAGTGGGGGAGGATGTCATAACCCTCCTAGATGAACCTTTGAATGTGGAAAAACAATGTATTAACTAATGATGCTTTAATACTCGATTTTGTGCAATTAAGAAACTATGCAATATTATTAGATATTGAAGAGTATGATATTACTAACAAATTTCCAATGTGTAGGATTAGGTGCACTCGTAAGTGGAATAAGTTGAGTTATCCACCGAAGATGAGAGTACTTGAGGTTGGATAAGTGATGACAATGCAACTCAAAGGTAACATAGATAGATACCTTCATATATGTATGCATTTGGTTAGGGATAATCATCAATAGCTAGCCATATTAAGCCCTTGGTTTATGGCCTAGTAGCTATCATAAGTTCTAGAGGTTGATACAGGTGACTATATTGATGGAAAGACTCTCTTTGTTATTGCACAAGCATGATTGTCTTTGCTCTAGTACTATTTGCTTTAATAATCTATGAGCTATGAATGAATAGGTTGTCTTCATAACCCCTTGTATACCTTGGTAAACAGAGTAATAAAAAGGCATCATTTTAAATAAATGGTTGATTTATTTAAATAGCAAATGGATATTATTTTAAATAATGGTTGATTTATTTAAATAGAAAATGGTATTATTTTAAATAAATGTTTTAATTATTTAAATATCAAATGGATATTATTTTAAATAAATGATTGATTTATTTAAATAGCAAATGGATATTATTTTAAATAAATGGTTGATTTATTTAAATAGCAAATAGATATTATTTTAAATAAATGGTTGATTTATTTAAATAGCAAATGGATATTATTTTAAATAAATGGTTGATTTATTTAAATAGCATAAGATATCATTTAAATAAATAGTTGGTTTATTTAAATAAGTAAAGAAATATCATTTTAAATAAATAGTTAATTTATTTAAATAACGAAGAGATCTTATTTTGAATAAGAAAAAAAAAGATGTAATTCATTGAACTCATAGAGGGCAGGCCTTAACTAGTTGAATTGATGGGAATTCACTTAATGCAAAATGATCAACCCATATGGTTTAAATGTGATAAGACTGCCTTTTGAGAAATGGGATAGGTTACCCTTTGGAAATCTGATTGGGCCAACTATCTGAAGCTCCTTTTGACATGAGAGGATGGCTTCTTTATGGCAATCACCTTGGGAAGAGGAAGGATGAATTTTCACCATACCGCCTAATGGATGTAGTTGGAGAGTAATGGCAGGTAGGCAGGGGACATAAACCAAGGAAAAGGAACATAGATAGGGAAGGGAGAGCGCAAAAGGGAACCAGGAGGAAAATGCAGAAGAGCGCAGAGAAGAGCACAAAGTAGAGAGGAAGAAGTGGATGAAAATCATCCTCTTGGGTAACTCAGGCAAACCACCAACAACGAACATACCAGGTTGGACTTGTATTACTTAGATATGTTTAATATTTTCCTTTTTCTAGTTCAAGCTATTATCAAGTTGTGGGATCTCACTTGTTGCATCAACTCCTAAAACTATAGCAACCCACTCCTTAAGCATTTATGCCAATGCTAGTGAGGTGGTATTTTGGCCATCCTCCTGTTGACCACCATGGAGCCATAGCAAGCTCATGGTTGTAGTAGCACCCTTGTTGGTTGGATGGTTGTAGTAGCACCCTTGTTGGTTGGATGGTTGTAGTAGCACCCTTGTTTGATTGGTTGTTTATACTGAACCTTACCTATCACCATGATTGTTGCTCCTAATGACTAATCCATTGCTGGTAATATTAGATATCATGAAAATAGGAACTTCGAGTAGAACGTTCGGTTATGCACTAGAGGTTACCCATTCCCTTATCATTTGCAATCATGCTTGGAAGTTGCCTTGGTTGTCACTTGACTCTGTAGATGACTTGATCATGTCGTGACTGTTATTTGACACCATGGAGACTCTAAACACTCTACCTGGACCTCAAAGTTTTGTGGGGTAAAAATTGCCTTGGTCGCACCTTATCACCCTTGCTTCACAAATCGTCCTGTGATGATTTGTCCTCCCTTTGTTATAGAAATCACAGGCTAATGGTTGTGTAGAAGAGAGCTTAGGGTATGTTTAAGGGTATAGAAGATTTAAATGTTGTTTCATTATCTAAAATTGTAGATTTTAGGTTAATGAAATTCTAGAAGCTTTAAATATTATTTTGTTATCTAAAATTATAGATTTTAGGGTACTAAAAGTATAGAAACTTTAAATGTTATTTTGAATATCTAAAATTATTAATTTTAGGGTAATGAAACTATAGAATCTTTAAATGTTATTTCGTTATCTAAAATTGTAAATTTTAGGGTAATGAAAATATAGAAGCTTTAAATGTTATTTCATTATCTAAAATTTTAGATTTTAGGGTAATGAAAGTATAGAAGCTTTAAATGAGATTTCATTATCTAAAAGTGTAGATTTTAGAGTAAAGGTAGAGAAGAATCTTTACTATCTTTTCATTAACTAAAATGAATGTGATTATGGTTTGTTTTGTAAATTAAGGGTATGGGACTTTAATTTATGAAATGAAGAAAAAAATTTATTTGAAGATTAAATAAGTTGGCTTTAATTGAAAAATGAATATGATTCTAGTTTATTTTGTAAATTAAGGGTATGGGACTTTAATTTATGAAATGAAGAAAAAGGTTTATTTGAAAATTAAAGTAGTTGGATTTAATTGAAAAATGATTGTGATTATGGTTTGTTTTGTAAATAAGTGTATGGAACTTTAATTTATGAAATGAAGAAAAAGGTTTATTTGAATATTAAAGTAGTTGTATTTAATTAGAAAATGAATGTGATTATGGTTTGTTTTGCAAATTAAGGGTATGGGTCTTTAATTTATGAAATGAAGAAAAATGTTTATTTTAAGATTAAAGTAGTTGTGTTTAATTGAAAAATGAATGTGATTATGGTTTTTTTGTAAATTAAGGGTATGGGACTTTAATTTATGAAATGAAGAAAAAGGTTTATTTGAAGATTAAAGTAGTTGGCTTTAATTGGAAAATGAATGTGATTATGGTTTGTTTTGTAAATTAAGATTATGGGACTTTAATTTATGAAATGAAGAAAAAGGTTTATTTGAATATTAAAGTAGTTGGACTTAATTGGAAAATGAATGTGATTATTGTTTGTTTTTTAGATTAATGGTATGGGACTTTAATTTATAAAATGAAAAAAAGTTTATTTGAAGATTAAAGTAGTTGACTTTAATTGGATAATGAATGTGATTATGGCTGTTTAGCAATTAAGGGTATGGGACTTTGATTGTTAAATAAGAGTTAGACCATTTATTACAAGTAAGAGCATATAGACTTGATGCATGGTTGAGTAGCTCTCATAAGGATATGAGAGAGGAAAATGAAGGAGTGGCTTTCTATTATGTCAACTATGCATTATAAAGTTGAATTTCTTGGGTTATTTGTATAGTTGCAATTTGGAAATAAAATAAACAAATGCATCTAGAAGCATGTCTATCCTGATCCCCTACTGTCCTCAATGATCTATGGAAGAGCATGAGGACAAAATTCATGAGATGAATTGATGCACAAGTTTTCTCTCTACCTTACATTGTGCTTATTATAGACACCTAAAACACGTCATGTCGAGGTGACTACTCATATGGGACATGCAAACAGACCATATGAATGATCTTGGATAGCTCCAAGGTGAAGTAGTGGTTTTAACCACTCAATTTGGGCAGAGTTGGCTAACTCAGCCTTAGATATTGGCTGACACCCATGGCTAACAGAGCTAGTCGTGCCTCAGAGCCACGACTAGCATCAAAACTATTTTGAATCTCGACCAAGCCAAATTTGGTTACAATGGCCTAGGCAATGGAGATTCAAATGGTTTTGGGCGGGGAAGCATCTAGAAGGTTCCCTCCAACTGATCCAACTATAGGTTTCTTGTTCTTGGCTTCTCCATGAAGCTAGAGCAAGGCCTTCAATGTGCTATAAGACCCCCTCCAAATTGGGGAGAATTCTGGAAGAATATCAAGTTGAAATGCAATGAAGCCCTATCAAATTGTAGACTCACTTGCTACCTTTGAGAGGAACACTCTTGCTACCCAATTGAAGATCATGAATGCATTTGAAGCCATGGAGATCCTAGGAGGCTAGGAGAATCAAGAAATGCAATTGAGCCTCTTCCATCATGAATTCAAATAATTCAAACCACCAAATCCATCAGAGGACATCAAGGCGACCCTTGACCATCAATTCAACAAGGAGAATTGGAGATCCAAGCCCATATTTGGAGAGCAAAAAGGTTTTCACCTCAGCCATGGCTAATAGTGCTACCTGTGCCTCAGACCCATGGTGAGGGTTTGATCTCTATTTTCCCTTGTTTTAGCCATATATTTATAGTTTTATGCATTTAATTTGGTATATTAACCATAGATTAATCTTCTTTGATGCATTTGTATGGTTAGATTTAGATATTTAGGCTAGATCTCCTTCATTTCTTAGCATTTTAGCAATTAGACTAGTTGTTGTTATTTCCATGCATTTTGAAGTTACTAATGCTTAATTAGATTGCTTCATAGATAGATCTATGCTTCTTTTGCATGCTTTATTATAATTTCATCATTTCTTGCATAGATTGATAGTTTTACATGCTTTCTTGATTTTATGCCATTCATTATGCAAGATTCCTCTAAAAGCCTCATCAAGAGAGGCATCCTTTGCTTTTAATCATTTCTTGTTGTTTCTTGAATGTAGGGTTTTTAGGACTCCATCATCAAAGCATTCAAGGCAACAAATGCCTCTTCCAAGGAGAGAAGAAGGTCACCATTGATCTTGAGCAGTTCGTGTCCATTTGGAAAGTCTACGGATTATACCAACCCCATTGTGGGGCTCAAATGATTGTATTAATTGTATCACAAATTTGGTATCCCTAAGAGGGATGGAATTGTAATCAATTGCATCAATTTAATACAAAGAAATCCTTCTTTATTGTCAAATTTGTATCTCATGTGATTTTATGCTTTAAATATTTATTAATTGGTACAATAGCTTAGGTATATGCTCTCTAGATGGGTACAGATGGCGATCATGGTGGGAACCCCACAATTTATGCTATCAATGATTGATTGACTATATTTTTTGTTGTAGGTACTCACCATGGTTAACAACCATGGTTAATAATCTTAACCATGTGTGACAGCCATGGGTAATAGTCTCAGCCATGCTTGATAGCCATGCTAGCAGAGGATAGAAAAATCATAGACATCAGTTTCTCCATCAGACTTGGATCTCAGGTAGGAATCATTTCTCTATGTTTTCCTGTGTCTATCTATATTTTTGATAGTCTGAATGTAGTAGAATGATGGGTTAAGTAGAAAACATAGAGAAAGAGTAAAAGAAAAATGCTTAGATGCTCTTAGGTTTCTACTAGTCCATTGCTAGGAATAATGGACTTCTGATTTTAATCCGCCCTAGTCTCCAGTGGTCTAGGTTATGTTTTTGAGTTTGCATGTATGAGGCCCAATTAGTGGCCACTCCTTCATGATTAGTGTGCATTCTCTGAATATCATCTAGCATAGACATGCATTCTCTGAAAGATAAATGTTCTTTTGAAAATAAGCATGTAGGAAAATCATTTGAATGCTCTTTGATGCATTTTATTTCCATGCAAAAGTAAAAATAACCACACACACCACGTACTATCTAAATGCTAGTGAGTTGGAAGTCATATCCAACCACTAGTAGGGTTCAATGATGGTGGCAGTGATTTCCATCCATTGGCCCAACTCCCTCGATCCTTGTTACTAGACCAATACTGGATCCGAGAACCATCATAGCCCATGGAAAATTTGCACGTATCTCTCTTTGGAGAGGTATATCACTGACTATGGGTGAATAGGGTGAGGATCGGGAGGACCTATGCTCCCTAACCATGTGTGGACTTCATTACCACACATTATAGGTTGGATTACATGACCTTGACTTTCATTGCTAGGTTGTCGAGCTATGAGTATATAGGTGAAAGCCTTAAACTATTGAGTATATCATCAATAATTTCAAACATGATGAGAGTAGTTTAGAGTTTTCAACAAATCTCAAATACATCAAACTAGTTAGGGCTCACAAACAAAAATTTAAAAGAGATAATCATCATTGTTTGCTTTGTTTGCCTTAAAATATACATACGAGATAATATAATATCATGGTTGTCACATGGAGAGGTCGATCTTAGCATAGAATTAAGGTCGAGGTTGAGGCTCCACCCAATTCACAACACAATGTGAAGAACCCTCAATCACAAGATCCTCTCGAATGATGTTCGATGAGCATTAGAGGGGATAACTCTATGCATGGGGGTTCTCATCAGAATACCCCACTTAGAGGAGGCAATGCACATGCCTCATGAGATAGATCTGAGTATGGAAGATCCCAACATGGGGACTTCATACATGGGAGTATATATCATGATCGTACACCTCATGGATCCACTAGATCTATTAAAGAGTACATCATTGAGGAAGGAATAGTAAATAGATTTGTTCCCATCCATACTCAAGATAAGGGTGGCTCAAGGCCCCCATCAGTTCAAAATAGACAAGTAGAAAATCCACCCATTCAAGGGTAGGAAGAGAGGGATGCTTCAAAGCATAGACCCTCATAGACTCCAAACAATAATGAACCTGGCAAGTTCACATTTGACATGTCTAAGGTTGGAGTCAATGGTACACCACCACATGAGCCATGGTGCACTAGGCAATTGGATGGTCTAGATAGAGTCTTAGGGTAGCTAGGGTATAAACCCTCAGTTGCACATTCTCATTCTATGAGTTCTCATAGTGAGAGCACATGTTGGACCATTAAAGAGCTAGGAGAATGCTCTAAGCATCCTCATAGTATAATTGCCCCATCGACCCATGTAGGCATAGAGTATAGACAACACTAGAATGTGAATGTCATCTACATAGACAAGGGCAAGAGCATGGTAAACAAGTCTATCGGAGGTCATACCGATAAAGCTGCTAGGATAGAATGAGTACACCAAAGACCACACATGACCGATCTTATAGATCGATCATAGAGATTGGTGTCAAAACAATGGTAGTAGATCCTCCAAGATCAATTGGAGGATGTTCATGCAGAGCGTGAGCACCTCAAAAATGAGGATACTCAGAGGCAGAGGTTGCATAGGCAATATATTTTTGAGCAATGCATGCATGAACAATGCATCCTTGATCAAAAGGAGTATGTTGAGTGAGAGGATCGATTGGCTCAAGCCAATTTACCCCCTCGTAGTGAGTACAGGGAGCGCACTCATAGATGAGCTACTTCATAGCCTAATTTGCACCCTAAACATATTGAGAATCATACTCATCACATGGCCCAAAACATGATGCAATGCCAAGCATTGGAACATCATGGGTGTACGTAGTATGAAGAAGAAGTGGGAGATGATCAAGAACAAGAATACCCTGAGATCTCCCTAGTAGATGTGGAGGATGATCCCATTCCCCCACCTCATCCAAAGAAGAATTTACCTCCAAAGGCTCCTCGTGGACCTCTCAGAGAAGAGGAAATTCTATCTTCGAAGGCCTATCAAGCCTTGGCAGACAAGGTTCGAGCTATAGAGAAGCAAGGGATGGCTTATCAAAAGCCTACCTTGAACAAGATTCACAATGAACCTTTATGCCCTTCGGTGCCAATTCTAGTGTATCTCGAGCACTTCGAGATGTCAAAGCTGGATAAGTTTCAAGGTGAGGAAGATGCTCAAGAACATGTTATGAGCTTTATGGACATGTGCTTTCATATTGAAAGCAATGATACTCTATTGTTGAGAACATTCATCACAACCCTTTCAGGCCCTACTCGAGAGTGGTTTAATCAACTCAAAAGGCACAACATAACCAACTTTGAATAGCTGGCTAATGCATTTCTTGAATGCTTCTCCTTCGCATCAAGAAGAAGGCTAATCTATCCGATCTGGCTACTTTATTGCAACATGATGATGAGCCGATCATGGATTATGGTAAAATATGGAGAAAGATAATGGTAAAGTTACCATTTTCCATTCCGACCACCAAACTAACTCGGATGTTTACCAAGAGTTGTGCGAAGCACATCTCATTACTATTGCAGCTGCAATAGTACCAAACATTCGAGGAGGCCTTGGCACAAGCCAAGGTAATAGAGGACATCAAGTTATAGGAGGGTAACTTGAAACTCAGGAACAAGAAGGAATGGAACAAAAAGAACACCCACAATCAAAAGGAATAGGCCAAGCCGGCCCATGTCAACCAAGTGGTGTTAAACCTCTAGAAATGGGATAAGGGGTAACAATAGAATTATCAAGCCCAACCTCCTCCTACATGATATGATCAATGCAATAATAATAAGAAGGGTAAGAATAAAGAATAATACCCACCTCACCAGTTCACACCTTTGTCAGAATCGATGACCTTGATATTCCATCAACTATGTGAGGCCAAGGCTATAAACTTACTAGAGATCAAATTGATAGACCCTAATCAACCCAAGCCAAAGGGGTATAGGGATGATCTATACTATGCTTTCCATAGGGTGAAAGGACATGACATCAAAGTATGTTGGAGTTTCAAACATTTAGTATAGAACATGATCAAAAGAGGTGAGTTAACTATGGATAACCCTCAGGTGCTAGACAACTAGAATATGGGGATCTTCAAGAACCCCTTACCAAATCATGAGCCACCGAGGAACAATGTTGGACATGTGAATCAAGTGCGGGTTGAACCACCAACTCAAGGATTCATTGGCATGGTTAATGTTGTCATGAGACAAGGGAGGTATGAAAGACCAAATCCACCTCTAGCTCCCATTAGAGTGCATGTTGCACCTTAGCAAAGGCCAACTCAGAATATTCTAGGCCCACCTACAAGACCGATGGTGACCATTAGGAGTAGGCTAGTTCAAAGCCTACAGATAACTCCAGTGAAGTTGTCAATATATGAACTGATTCAGTAGTCTCCCAAGCATAGGGAGATGCTCATGGATATTCTAAGATCAATCAAAGTTTAGTCCTAGGACCCTGAAGCATTTACAAACTTCATGGGACATGTGTAGTAGTGTAGTGAACCGGTCATCCAATTCAGTGATCATGAGATTAAGATGGTCTCCACTACTATAGCGGACCCACCACTACATATCATTGCATGTGTTAATCACACACCTTTCAAATGGGTTTTTATTGATACAGGGTCATCAATCAACATAATTACAACCAAGGCATTAACATATCTAAAGTTGCCAAAGTCACATATTGTACCTTCCACTTTCACCTTGAGAGCATTCAATGATGCACTATGCTCAATGGTAGGTACCATAGTTCTTCCGATTTAGGTTGGACTAAAGACCATCCCTATGATGTGTCATGTGATCGAAGGTGCCATGCAGTATAACATCCTTTTGGGGAGGCCTTGGATTAGAGAAATGCATTGCGTTCCCTCGATCTTACATCAGTGTATAAAATATATACATGAGGGACAAGTTCACATGGTACCTTCTAATGAAGAGCCATTCAAATACATGAACTTAGCATATTTTCTAGGGGATTTCATTCTCCCCTCAATGCATCTAGATATACGGCCGACATCACCTATTATACATCCAGAAGGTAAACTCAAAGGAGTGTGCATGGGACCTTCCATGGTAGCACCATAGTTATCAGAGCACACTATAGTAGCTTCAACTAAACCTATGACATCCAAAGTGCCTAGGAATGATAAGAAGCTTAAGGTAGTTATGGGTGAAAAAGAGTCAAAGCAAAAGCCCAAGGAAGCAATTATCGAGGGTCCTACTCCCATGGATGAGGGGGATGCTCAAAATATAGTCGAGGAGGCACCTCAACCTACCTCACCTACATCTTCAGTAGGGTCATCTACACCATCGGTGACCATGCATTGGGTTAACTCTAGGTTAGTAGAGTACATTGTGTAGAATATGATGTTCATGCCAATTATCAAAACTGCATAAGATATGGGCTGACCTCAAGCCCATCACTTTCCCATGGGGATGGTGGTACCACTAGGGGTGCCACCCAACCAAAAAAACTTCATTTATGGAGGGCTAGATCAATTGACAAATCATATGCCCATAGATGAGGATGATGATGAACCATTCATGGTGAATGTTCATTATCTATCTAACCTTGAATTTACCTTGTGCTACTTCGATCATTACCATTGGCATGGTTATGACTTGGGCTTATTTGAGTAAGGGTGTATAGTTCCCATCGAACCATAGTATCAGCTACCAACTGATAGGTTTGGGTTAGGCTATCATATTCGAGGATGAGATGAGCTCCTAGCAGCATCTTTAGATCATTTGAACCTCGCTTTGGGGGATGATGTGGATTGGAATCCTTATCACCCTAACCCTTCTTATCTATGAGGGGGTAATAGGTTGGTAACCTATATCTTAGAAGTACCACTAGAGATCTATCATGATCACATTATGGTAGAGGTAAATCAAGGAGACAATCCAAGAGCTGACTTGGATAATGAAAGTCATGAAGCTATCGATGACACAGGCATGCAGATCTAGAATCTGGGTATAGCAGAGTCCATTATCGAAAGTGATGGACCAGATTATGATTCTAGAATAGATGATGATGAGCTATCCTCACACAATGAATGATATGAGGATGAAATTGAGTTGGCCTACTTAGGCCCTCTAAATCTGCATCATCTGTTACCCATGGAACAAATGGGTGAGACTGAAGAATACTTCATGGTTGATAGTGACTATGAGGATGAAATAGAGTGGGCCTACCTTGGGCCCCATCTTGCTAATCACCCAATTCCAGTGGGTAGGGGTGAAGGACTCATATACGATAGTGATGATGAGGATGAGACTGAGAGAGCTTATCTCGGGCCTCAATATTTGCACCATCATCATGAGCCAATTGACATCGATGAGATGTATCGGTGAGTCTATCCTGGCCTGCACCTCAGAGGAAGACCACCTAATTTGGATATGATTTATCATATAGTCTTCCCTGATCCATCGATGTACATGGAGCTCCTTGAGCCTAGTGATCCTATTTTTGAGTCTATTCATAGACTGGATCTAGAGATCCCCATACCCCTAGAACCACATCTCGGGGATGGAAGTTATATCAATGTAGAGTCACACTCATGTGGTCCTGGAGATCTAATCCATTCCATCAATATGATCTCCATTGATTTGACCACTCCACTTCACAATCCAGTCGACCCCTCCAAACCATTGTATCTAAATGTAGATGCTATTGATTGGGATCACGTTGACTCACCACTAGAGCCTAAATATTTCTTCCCTAATGAAGAAATATTGCAACCTTTTCATTTTGTGCTAGGCTATGCACATGATGTTTATCATGCTGAGGGAAATTCTGATGTAGGACCTTTAAACCCAGCTGATGACATCCACTTGATTCCTACGCCTCACCAGCTTGAGGAGGGATCACATATGTCAGTAGAGGAGACCTTCGATGTGGATATCAGTAATGATCCCACTAATCCTAAGAAGGTCAAGTTTGGAGAGAGTCTATCTCCTGATGAGCATGCCATACTCATCCCTCTACTAAAAGAGAGACCTAACCTTTTTACTTGGACATACAAGGATATGTCGAGACTAGATCCAAAATTGGTTACTCATAACCTTTCTCTAGACCCCTCTAAGAAACCTATCAAGCAGAAGCTCAGAAATATGCATCCAATAGTCACTTTAATGGTTAAAGATGAGTTACAGAAGTTGTTGGATGTAGAGTTCATTATCTCCATCGACTATCTAGAATGGGTATCAAACATGGTACCTATAGGAAAACCTGATGGAAGGATCCATATTTGTATGGATTTTAGAGACCTCAACAAGGCAACACCAAAGGATTCATTTCTGTTGCCCAACATAGATGCTCTCATAGATGCAACTATGGGTCATGAGATGCTCTCCCTTATGGATGGTTTTTTTGGTTACAATCAGATTCAGATTAAAGTCGAAGACCAGCATAAAACCATGTTTACAATGCCATGGGGGACATTTTTCTATAAAGTTATGCCATTCGGCCTTAAAAATGTTGGTGCCACATATCAGTGAGCCATGACATATATTTTTCATGACTACATGCATAAGATCTTGGAAGATTATATCGATGACTTGTTGGCAAAGTCATTGTTACAAGAAGAGCATGTTGAGGTCCTGAGGAAGGTCTTCGATCACTTGATAGAGCATAATGTCAGGTTGAATCCCAAGAAGTGCGTATTTGGCGTAACTTTAGGAAAGCTCTTGGGGTTCATCATTTCAAAATGAGGCATCGAAGTTGACCCAGTGAAGGTCAAGGCCATATTAGAGATGCATCCTCCAATAAATATCAAGGAATTAAGAAGCCTTCAGGGCAAAGTAGCATCCATAAAGTGATTTATCACACAATTATCAGATAAATTTCGACCCATGAATCGATTGCTACACAAGGGGGTCCCATTCAATTGGGATGAGGATTGTCAAGCGGCCTTCACTGAAATCAAGCAATACCTAGCAATGCTGCTAGTGCTAGCTCCACCAAGACTAGATGTGCCTTTTCTACTATATATATCGATGACTGACTTTGCATTGGGAACCATGTTAGCCCAAAAGAATGTGCAAGGCAAAGAGCAAGCCATATATTACATCAGTCGCACCTTGGTGAGTTATGAGCTCGGATATGCGTATGTGGAGAAGTTGTGTTTAGCAGTAGTGTTCGCAATGAAGAAGTTGCATCATTATATGCTAAGTCATATGATATACGTAATATCCAAACAAAATCCTTTGTAGTATATGATGAGCAAGACATATCATAATACACGTACTACAAAGTGGATCATGCTATTGATAGAATTTGATTTGGAATTCATCAGCCAAAATTCCATCAAGGGATAGGTCATAGCTGATCAACTGGTTGAGGTACCTCTCAAGAATAGTAGGCCTCTCACCATAGAGCTTCCTGATGATGCAGTCTTCGCATTATCAGAAGCACCCAAACCCGAAGAACCAGATAACAAAGCTGATATGACTATGTTCTTCGATGGTTCAAAGTGTGAGCAAGGGGGTGGTGCAGGAATTGTCTTCTTCATGCCACAAGGTGCTCCAATGCCCTTGTCATTTAAGCTAGACTTTCCTTGTACTAACAATAATGTTGAATATGAAGCCCTAATATTGGGCCTCCAAATAACTATCACCATGAAGATTAAATGATTAAATATCTTTGGTGATTCCCTTCTCATAGTCAATCAAGTGAAGGGACTTTTTCAATGTAGGTGTCCCATCTTGAAAGCTTACAAGGATCTTGCTGACACATATCTAGCCCAGCTAGAATGGTATGACATCAAGGCAATCCCTCATTCATCAAATAGATTTGTAGACACTATGGCATCTTTGGGATCCTTAATCCCTCAGAATCCATCTACTGACTTTACTACCATTCATGTAAATATGCTATCGCATGCCATGATGCAACGTGTAACTTTTGATAACAAGGAATCAATCAACATGATTCATATAGAACCAAACCATGAGTGGTTCTATAAAGCTAGAGACTTTCTCAAGAAGGCATCCTAGGGGTCTTTGATCTCGTAGGGTCCTACGGGGAATGGCACCACCATTCACCATAAGGTTGTATCCCAGTCTACATTCATGCACAGTGAAATGCCAAGGGAACAAGTCATCTTGATAGTTGAGGTAGAAGCTTATCAGGATTGGATGTCACAATTACATGACTTCCTCAAACTTGGTTTAATCCTATAGGGATTATCGCATGCCACAAAATGCACATTCAGATAGAAAGTGATAAAGTATGTCTTGCTTGGAGATATCTTGTACCATAGAAGCTATGATGGAGTTCTCCTTCATTGTCTTGAGCCCCAAGAATCAGCTTGGGTAATTTTGCAAGCTCATGATGGTACATGCGGTGGCCATTTTAGTGGCATGGCCATTGTCAAGTGCATCCTTCGAATGGGTTATTATTGGCCCACTATGGAGAAGGATTGCACCACGTATGTCAAGAAATGCATCAAATGTCAGCATCATGCTAATCTTACGCACTTGCCATCATAGGCCTTACAGCCCATTCAAGTGGCTTGGCCATTTTCTCAGTGGGGTTTGGATCTAATCGGTAAGATCTCTCCTCCATCATCGGGCTGGCATACATTTATTAT
Organism: Wollemia nobilis; assembly: GCA_028583015.1. NCBI lineage: Eukaryota > Viridiplantae > Streptophyta > Pinopsida > Araucariales > Araucariaceae > Wollemia > Wollemia nobilis. The sequence continues at coordinate 216,630 of JAQPPZ010016980.1, read as the reverse complement.
AATGGCTACTGAGTATTTTACAAAGTGGGTGGAAGCCATTCCCTTAACAATGATAACTGGAGCACGTATTGCAGAGTTTATACTTCACAATATCATTAGTCATTTTGGGATACCATCCAAGATAATCTCGGATAATGGAACATCATTCAAGAACAAAACTGTGAAAGCTTTAATGTCTAAGTACAATATACAACATAGTTTTGTGACTCCATATTATCCATAGGAAAACGGGTAAGTTGAGGCTTCAAACAAGATAGTGGTAGCCATCTTGAAAAATATGGTATAAGAAAACCATAAATATTGGCACATCCAACTGCCCCTTGCACTATGGGCTTATAGGACTAGCATTCGGATGCCCACTAGGGCAACTCCATTTTCACTAGTATATGGCATTGAGGCCATTATGCCCCTAGAGTTGGAGATTCCAATGTTGCGCATCGCATTGAAAGAGTTCATCGATGATGACACTATGTGACAAGCTCACCTAGATCAATTGATGCTTCTTGATGAACATCATGTGAATGCCCTTGAGCATCTCTGCATTTACCAAGAGCACTTAAAATGAGCTTACAATAGTAAAGTCCACTTGAGAGACTTTAAGGTTGGTGATCTTGTGTTGAAAGAGAACCAACAGAACTCAAACCTACCACCGCACTTGCGAGATAAATTTATGGCTAACTGGTTAGGTCCTTACATCATCTCAGAGCATATTGGACCTGGAACGTATCACTTGACATCACTTGAAGGTGTTGAAGAGCCTGAACCTCTCAACATCCTTCATCTTAAGGCATTCCACACATAATAATTCAAAAACTTAAAAATATGGAAAATTCTAAAATCCATAAAAATCAAAAAGCAATAAAATCTAAAAATATTGCATTTCATTTGCATCATGCATTTTCATTTTGCACATGCATTCATTTAATTGCATTGCATTAGGCATTTCCATCTATCGCACTTGCATTAGGATAGGTTGTGTTTGCAATCTTACAAATGACACCATGTTTGTGTTTCAATCATGCATCTATGCATTATCATCATCATCCATCACCCTTGTGAGTAATTGTGTTTCTCAACACAACCCCTCCTATTGCTATGAAGAATATACTAGGGTTTTTGGTCATTCAGCCATACCTAGTGGTCTTCTCAAGATTTAGTAGAAATCTTGCTTTGCTTTTGAGGATGAGGTCTAGTTTTGATAGCACTTAGCATATCATAATCCCATCACTAATCAAACACATTAACAATCCTAATTAGGGTAAGGAAGGATGAACACTACAAAAGTGGTCCGGGTCACCTTAGGTGAAAGGTTTTGTTACTTGCTCATTTTGTGAGGCGCAATGGTCTAGAGTAGTGGTCATTGGAAAAAGGACAAGTTTACCCCCTACCCAAAGAGATCCCTTGCTTACATCAAAAGGAGAAAAATCCCAAAGTCAAATCCTATCCCTTGCTCTAAAAAAAAAAATAATACAAAATAAACAGTGATTTTTATCACTATATATGAGCAAGTATCCCAATAAATTGAAGAAAATAAGGGGGTGAGCTTGAATCCCTGGAATGATCAATGCTCAAAAATCATAGGGTGATCCCCAATACAACAATGGGCTGAATGAATCCCTCTTGACATTGGGGTAGGTCTAAGCAATTTACAAATGAGCTAGCTTTAGGTGGCCTGTATTGCCTAGTGGTCTAGTCTAACTAAATCCAAACCTAGGATCGGGTGGACATTTGAGGATCCCCAATACAACAATGGGCTGAATGAATCCCGCCTGGCACTGGGGTATGCTTATGTCTCATCTAATATATTCATTTGCACACATAGGGGTAATGAATAGCTTGGTCTTTCATAGCGAAAACTTTATTTTTCAGAAGTCTAGTATAGTCATTATACAACTTTTGATAAGTCAACTAGGGTGTTTGAGTTTCATGGAAAACCTCAAAAATTCCCAAATAGCAACAACCATTTCAATCATTCAATTATCAATTTCTTTTATGAGAGTTTGTTTATTAGGATTGTTCATAATATAGGTTAGATACCGGATGGATATCAACAATGATATTTAAATGACCACTGACTATGTTGTGCATATTCTTTTAACTTACAAAAGCTTATGAATAGAAACAATACATCATTTCATAGCACATATGGGTGTTTAATTGATTAATTCTTATGATAAGATATATCAATTACATTTCATGATTATTATACATTCTGTGGTGTCATCCATTAGATTGTCAAACTCATATTGCATTCATACATTATGTTTTAAGTGATTAAAGCATACATGTTCATTTACATTAGATCATCATCATGTAAATAATGCATTACATACATTGCATTCATCATATCATAACATCATAAATTAAATGCATACAAGTACAATAAATTAAACATGCATTTAACAATAAATAGTGCATCCATATGCATACATCATAGTAGTCCATCTACATATCTAGATCACAATATCTAGTCATACATCCATCATCTAGCTAGTGCATGTCATCCATACATCACATCATATAGCATCAAATCAACATATAACATATAAGCATTGCATCCATATGCATCTCATAAACATAAAATAAATAAAACTACACATATAATGAGTCTCATAAAGTCAGATCATATATATATATGTGTGTGTGTGTGTGTGTGTGTCAAAAAAGAGTACATAGGCATATGTCCAAAATGCCCGTAGGCTACAACTATGTAGGTCCTCGACCTTACACTCAAAAATGGTACAAATATATGATAAGATTTGTACTAAGTAGCACTTGTACCCCCAGTCTGTGAGGCTCCTCCGTCACCTCCACCCTCTCGGTGAGTCCACCTAGAGCTGGTACCGATGGACCTCTATGACCTGTGAGTCCTATGACTAGATGGTGTTGATGACTACCCTATATTTTGTATCCTAGTCTAGTGTGACCCTATAGTGGTGGTCCTCTCTAGCACCTCACTCCCAAGTAGTCTAATATTTCCCTCCAAGAGAGTTATGCAGGCCACATCTATGGAGTGTTGGATGTTACACTCCTGAATTAGGGAACACAATCGATGGGTATCTACACCTAGATCCAACCCTGATAGTCCCGATACAACTGGAGTAGTAGGAGTAGCTTGTGAAGATGATGGACCTCCCCTAACACCTCTTATAATATCCCTCTCTACTACATTGAAGTCTCATTGAGACTTGAGCAAATCATGCTCAAGCGTAAGCTACTCTATAGATGTCATAGCAGAACTAATCTGTGCTAGGTGAGTAGTCTGCTCCTCCTGGTAGCCCCTCCACTGAGTCTATCCTGCTGACAACTGCATCTACATCTCGCTCATATGATCCTATAGGTTCACAATGGGGGTGTCTCTCTATAGGATCTGATTCTGTAAGGTCCCTAGTTGTGTCTACAAGCTAGAAACTAGGCTCGAAGCTCGGTGACATCACTATCTAGCTTTGACTCACCCTACTTCATAGCCTTGAGATCCTATTATAATGTTGTACCCTCATCCCATCCATCCTCAATCCTCTTCTATACTCGATTCCCCTCAGTATCGGCCTCTACCTCCTTGATTTCTACACCATCTACTAGCCTGCCTAATGGGCCATCACCCTACCACAACCTGGTCATCCACCAAGTTTCATAGTCTATAGTGGTACCTACATATGCCAACCCAAACTCTTTCCAATCGTTCTCCTCATCTCTTAGCATAGTCATCTAATGCCATGCTAAATCCCTCTCCACCATGAGGCGGTGATAGATGGTAGGTAATGCTGGGACATCCTACTGAATACTAGACTATATAGTAATGCAAGAGAAGTAGAATAACTCTTGTATCTCAGGCTTGCACTTGAGAAGTCATTTGTATCTCTATACCCACCGTAGGTATCTATCAGCCTCTACCCATGTAGGTAAGTCTAGGTAGGGCCTCCATAAAACCTCACTCGGTCATAACCATGCGAACTGATCAATGTAGTGTTGGAGGTCCCCCACACGAGACCTGTTGTGAGACCCCTTGAAATCTTGTGGCTAGCACGTTATTATTAGATTTATAAAGTATGACGGTTGATATATGAGCCTATAATTTTAGCATTATTATTAAGAAACAAAGGCATAATTCATAAGTTCATTCTTTACTAAGAAGGTAGTGACCCATAGTCTTCAAAGAGGATCTAATTATGAGAAAGAAATTCTTTATATGGTGATCAAAGTGGGCTATAGCCGTGGAAAATTCTCTTGAGTAGATTGAAAGAAATTAGGTAGGATTTTAATTTCACAAGTATGTGTTTAATTTTTTGTATGTTTGCTTTTTGTTTAGTACGTGTATTTTTATTTCTCAATAGTGTGCTTTACTTTTCTATGTGTTCTTTTATTTCTTGTAGTTATATTTTATTTTTACATAGTTTTAAATTCATCCTTATATAAATTAGAAACACATCCTACTAAATTTGATAAACCTCAAGATCCTCACCAACAAATTTCTATAGAATTATGACTATAAGTGTTTGTAGTGATTTCCACTACACTTACAAGTTTTTCCATACATAACTTTGAAGGAGGGATGCATCAATATCAAAGGTAGCAACAGATCAATGAAAGGTCAAAGAAGTTTCATTTAAAATATTGGTACTAAATCATAAAAGTACTGATAAACAATCTCATTTTCCAAAGCTCCAAAATATGCTAAAGGGATATCTAAGGTTTTAAGAATCTCCAACCAAAAGAAGTAAAAAAAAATTGATGATTCGCTTGACCTAAACATATTGGAAGGTGGAGAATGATGAAAGTTTCTAAAAGATGTAGGTAAAACATATATGTAAAGTAAAATTTTTTAAACATTTATGAATGCAAAAAAAATTGAAATTTTTCAAAAATCAAACCAACAAAAAGGTTCTAATGATAAGAGAAAGGCCTCTCACCCAAAAACTTTTGATAGAATATGGTCTTAGAATTCTATAGGAACTTTGACTCAGAGAAATATAAAAAATTTCCAAAAATATTATTTTGAATAAATAATGTGACATACACCACCTTAATATATTAATAAAAAAATGGAAAGGAGCACAAACACTCTAGGAAATGGAGTGTAATAGAGGAGTAGCCAACAAAATATAAAACATCATATTAGACTACCAAAGATTAATGCCAAGGCACAAAATTCAAAGATGGGTAGATTAGTAAATTTAATGAGCCACCAATGAGGAGAATTAAATATTACCTACCAATATTATTTGGTTTAGGAAATTCAAGAAAAGTAGATGACTATAAAATATAGAATTAGGCCAGCCGTAATGGAAGCAATCCCAAGGCTAAAAATATTGACAATAGAAGGTGTCTCTATTCAATTTTTTACAGTCCCTAGGAAAGGTAGATGATATTGTCAGAGAGCTCCTACACAATTTTAGAGGGAAAATCCCCTTAGATGTATCTATAAATAGTAGTTAGTTTAGCATTGTAAATGATCGACGAGTTGTATAACTTTCCCTTCATTTTTCTATGTATAACAATAATTAAACCCTAAGTTGTATTGTGGGAAATATTTTAAGCCCCACTTCTAACATCATTTGTAAACTTTTATTTTCATATATAAGCTTGAGTCAATAACTATTTGGTTTTTTTGTCTTGTTTCCTTTATATACAAATTTGTGCTTAACATGCTAAGAGGAGGAAGTGTTCATCATTGAGTTGTCAACATATTACAATCATGGTTATTATGTAGAGGAATTTTATTTTGATCTTGGTGCATTACCCCATGTTATAATATGGTAGCTTAGGATTTTTTCTTTCTTCGATATTTGTTTTATGTTATCTCTTTCTCTTTTCCCCTTGAATTTTGTTAGAGTAGGAAGTGCACCAAATATGACATCTTAAAAGGAGTAGGAATTGTGAAAACACCTATTGATCCAAACCCTATGCTCTCAGGGTAGCCAAATTGTGTCACTTTGTACAAGGTGCAATAGTCCCAACCATTTGGTTCTTGCATATAGTGGATGCAACAATTAGATATAAAAATATTTTAATGGCATGCTTAGTGAGATCCAATTGATATTTATTATTTATCCTACAATCAAAAGAATAATAGGCTTAAAATCTAGTGAAGGTCCATACCTATCTGGTTATTTGAAGCATTTGAAAATATCACCTAGTGACTCTACCTAAGATGTATACCTAGAAGAATCTCCTTTGAAGTATATATAATTAGGATTGTAATGAAGATCCCAATTTACCTCCTTGTAGATAATTTTTTAAATTCACCTATGTCTCCATTGAAAGCAAATGAAAAAAAAGTATACGAACACAAAGACCTACCACTAGATCCTTTATTGTTGTTAATCCATGTGTTAGAATATGACTACTCCACCACCACCCAGATGATTCCCTACTTGGAATGACAAAGGTCTATCAAGACCTATTCTGCATGAAATATGGAATGAGATACTAGCATCTGCTTTAAAATCTATCTCGTATTTCATTGGGGAAGACTTGATAACCTTAATAAATCATCTAAATCATATGTTGAGCCTATACATGATGCATAATATAACAGAGCAAAATGTGGCTCTAAGATTTTTGGTAGGATTCATGAATGGTATGTTGTGCTTTAACTAGGACTAACTTGTTGCTTTACTCAAAAATATTTAAAGATAAGGAATATGGATTTTATCTCTTGGAATACTAATCAATCATAAATATATCACAAATGAAGACAATAAATGATTTCAACCTTATATTTCATAAGACATGGTATAGAAAACTTGAAGAAATTCATCCTCCTATGGATGTAAAATTTAAAACTATCTGAAGGCCTTAGATTCTAAAATATCCTTGATGATTAATGTCAAAGGTAGAAAATCCCTACCATATGTCTATGGAATAGCCATACAAACCATACATGGTCTAATTTATATTGGAAGGTTGGCTCCTAGGCTACCTAGGTCTTTGTATTCCAATATGCAATCTCCGTATCATCCTCCCCCAATCATTCAACCAAAAATATTTCAAACAACCTCGGTATTACCCACACTAACTGATATAATGCATGTTCCCCCACCAACTCTAGTGTCATCTATTCTAGAGAACTCAAAATATAAATCAATTAAAATCCTACTTATATTGGTCACCAATGAAGTATTTTCTATGAGGAGGCAAGAAAATTCCTAAATATATTAATACCACAATAATCAGAGACCTCCATTTCCAAAAGTAAACTAGGGGAATAGACCTTATTTCAATGGCTACCCAATATCCTATTTTCAAGATAATAATTAGGAGTAGAGCCAAAACCAAAAATAGCATTAGTTTTGACCCCTCTATAGCAAGATCCTTCTAATCATTTTAGGGAGATAGATACTACATAAAAAATAAATTTAGAGGAGTCTATTTTTTGGTACTACCTAGCTCTAGATATTTGCTCCACTCAAGTTTATCTTGGATAATTTTTCCAACCGACCATAATTGTGTTAAGTGAAATGATTCCTTCTCATGCATCTACATATTATTCAGGGAGTAATAAACAAATATTAAATCAATATATCCCTCCTATCCCTTTTCCTAAGTTGAATTATGATCATCTAGAGAAAATCCTGGTCACTTGAGATGAGGAAGAACTATATGTGGTATCTGATGGAGTGGGTAATCTAATAAGCTCTAGGAATCAATTCTGATTATACTATGTCATTAAAGCCAAAAATTAGATAATGGAATAGTAGGAGAGATGCAACCAAATGACCTAAAATCCCCATAAATTACCAAGTACACCTAGGATAGAACCTCCCTCAATAATATTGCTAAGGTAGAATGTATCAAAACCTTTGGTGGTGAGAAATCCAAAAGTACCAAAAGTATCAAAGAAACCCATACCATAGTGAGAACCCATAAAAGGTAATCAATCATCTACAAACAAGCATAAGGATCAATAGTTATTGATTTCTCATAAAAATACCAACTCCCTTGGATAATTTATTGTGATTGAACACTTGAAGAAATATATTGTGGCTATGCCCATTTGGGATATCTTGTCCATCCCTAAGAAAAAAAATCCAAAGAAGGTACTGGAAGAGCAAAAGAAGAAAGCATAGTAGAATAAACTTGTAGTCTTGTAAATATCCACCTCAATAGTGAGTAGGTCTAAAAATCTTCCTTTTTATTTATCCTTGATCTACAAGGGAAAACTGATCCACAATTGTATAGTAGATTCAGTGGAAGTACTTATGTCATGCTAAAAGGAGTGGTGCATGCTTTAGGGTTATACTATCAACCCATTAACAAAAAACTAGTGCAATTGGATGACAATATGGACTAATATTCTAGGAGTGGTAGAACAAACTCAAATCACCTTGTATGGCTATTTGAGCTTGAATGTAACACATGACATAGTAGTAATTGATCTTTCTACATATTTTTGTATCTACTTATCCAAGGAATTTGCTGCTAAATTGGGAGGATATTTACATTTGGAATGTTCCCTAATGGTCTTTAAGGATCCAATATGGTACCAAAGTTAAAATTCCATCCAAGCCACTTTATCTGCATCATGTAGAGTACTTACCATCATTTGGATTAAATTTTGATTAGATGTTGATTATAGAAGAATAATGGTTTGAACCAGAATTCTTGAAGGATGAAATACACTTATTTATCCCAAATGATCAAATAGACCAATGGGCAACCAATATTTGGTATCTTGACCCTCAAGAAAATGGATCCATAGGTATAGGATGAAGCTAAAATGGATCCACAATGTTGACCTAATTAGGTTCATGTATATAAAATAAATATAAAATAAAATTAATGATACAACCCTAGCATCACAAATATCACTGATAATTGTAATATCATTGCATTCATAACATTTTATAGTAGTTGGCACAAGCATACCAAAAAAAATTAGAGTTGTTAGATCAAGCATAAATGGATAAAAATATGACATCGATCAAATAGCAATAAGAGAACAATACTTAAGAAATAAATTTAAAATCAACCAATCATGAAGAGTAAGCACACAAACCAAGTGGTCCTACTAGTCAAAAAGGATCATGACTATCTCTTATGTCTAAATAGATGTTGAGGCTCAATTGGTTTATTAATGAAAAAACAAAGAGGATCAAGATTATTAATTTTTCTTCATCAAAAAAATATTTCCATTTGCAATTGATGGAGGTGTATAAGACTTTTTAGCATAAGGAACTGTTGGCATTTTTGCCACATTTATTTGATCATTGATTATTCATGCTTAATCTGTTGAAATTCTAACTTCTCTACAGGTTTTGATGCAAAAAATGACTAAGTCCGAAAGTTGTCGCGAAATCGTGACAAAAAATAGCATAGAGAGCCAAGTCAGAAAACTATCACGATATCGCGACATGTCATAAAATTGCGGGTCGAACAAGGAGAGAGAAAATCAACGCAGAATTGTCGCAATTTTGTGACGTGTCGTAGAATCATGGTCAACGCAGTCAATGGATGCAGGTGGGCAGAACCGTTGCGATATCATGACGTGTCTGATTTTTGTGGCTTATGACGAGCAGAAGGCATAAGACATAAAATGGTTGCAAAATCGCGACAAAACCAAGCAAAGGCGATGAGACTCAATGTCGTAGCGAAATCGCGACGAAAGATGGCACAAAGCGCATAAGTCAAAAGATGTCACGAAATCACGACGCGTCACGTTTTCGTGGCGTGGGTGGATTAAAAGGCTTAAGTGGTAAAATGGTAGCGATTTCGCTACAGTTAGAAAATGAAGCCAAACAAAGCAAAGAGCATAGCGAAATCGCTACGTGTTCCGTTATCGTGGGTCAGTTGAAGAAAAAGAGTCTAAGGCACAAAGGCGTAGCGATATCGCGGAACTTTTGAGAAAATAGGCAAGCAAGACAAAGACGTCGCGAAATCACGACAGAAAGTGAGAACCGTACAGAAAGCAAGAAATAGTAGCGGTTTCGTGACATATTGTTGAAAAACGACTAAGTGCGGAAAAACGTAGCGAAATCGCGACAGGGTGAAGTTGAAGACATTCTAAGGCAAAAGTGTCACATTTTTGCGGCTTATGAGCAAGACCGTACACTTGTAGAAAAGTGGTAGCGAAATCACGACATGTTGAATTTTCACGATGTAGAAGGGAAGATAGAGCCAAAGACAAAAGTTGTAGAGAAATCACGCAGCGTTGTGTTTTCGCGATGCAAGGTAGCGAAGGAGAAATGAAAGCCGAATGTGTAGAGATTTCATGACATGGTTGGTTTTCGCGGCTTAGAAGCGACAGAAGCGTACGGAACAGAAAGACGTCGCGATTTCATGACCTGTCGCCTTTTCGTGACCTGTTGCAGTTTCGTGCCTAAAAGCAGTTCAAACGGCCCGATGCAGTTTTGTGATTTCTGATGATTCAGAGCACTCCAAAATTGAATATGTTGCTGCTTTCTGATGCAGTCAAAGTAGAATAACGTGCCCAAGCTACCAGAATTGAAGATTTCCAGAATTCGAAGCTGTTGTTCACGATTTTTCTAACGGTTTCATGCATATTTCCAAGAACATCATTTAATGAAGACGACCGACTCTTCCATATGACATTTAATTTCTGATTGCTCCGAAGCTGTTTAAGGATATCATTTCCTTGTTTTTGTTGCACAAATTGTAGATCTCGAGGAGGTCCATTGCAAATTTTAAATGCTGCCAAGAGGCTAGACCTCTATAAAAACCAATGTAAAACTCATTTGCAGGGGTCGGGAGTTTGAGAGATATTATTGCGTGAAAAATTTCAAGTTGTTTTGCATGAATGAAAGAGACTTGGCAACTGATTTTAAAACGTCTATCTGTGTAATTTCCTTCTATTTAGTGTATTTCTAAATTATGCTTGTCTTTCTGATCTGCTGTTAGATTTAAATTCTGCATTTGAATTTAAATACTGCTTGTAAGAAAGTAAGTTCTGGGATGCAATTCTGGAGGTAGTTTGTGTAAGGTTGTAGATGAATTATGCTATTATTCATTATTACATGTTGTTCATACACTTGAAGGTCTATCTTGCTGAGTTTCTTTTCCCCGATCTGATAAATTTGGCCTACGGCCATATTTCCCGTCTCTTTCTGTAATTTCTTGTTTCTTTCTGCATATTTTACATCTCTTTCCTGCAAATTTAATCTAAAATCAAGTTTAGAAGTAGTAAGGGAACCAGCCCACTCTGGATATTTGCCTGGGAGACATTTCTTTCTCCTAGCCTTTCAATGTTGGCCGGGTCTAGGGTGCATTTTCTAGAAAAATCCTTTCCTATGGCAGATTCGTGACCAACAATTTTTGGCACGCCCGGTGGGACATACAAGTTCTGTCTTTAAGAATTCATGGTCGGTGGGATGAGAATTTTTTCCAATTGATAAACCCACTTGTGCCAATAGTTTTTGGCACGCCCGGTGGGACAGACTTCTTCTGTCTCAACAGATCCATAATCGGTGATTGTTTAACACCCGGAGGTCTCAAGATTTTGATGAGCTATCTTGACCTCATAGCGGAGATTTGTAAGTTCATCTGGCGACTTTGTTGAGTTGAAGATATAAATTTCTTGATCATGGATGCCTGCCTTTTTCACGCTAAATGAAGATACATCATGACGAGGGTAAGTTGTCCTAGATGGGATGATCCTGGCCCTCTGAATCTCAAAATTCGGCACGAGATTCCCAAAAGTGCTTTGAAATCCCTACCAAAATATCATGGCACCCAAGGAATGGCCCGAGAGCATGTGGAAGATATTGCCGCCTTGTCGACTTTACATGATATAATTCACGAAGATATTATGCTCAGACTTCTAGTGTTGTCTTTGTAAGGAAGGGTGTTACAGTGGTACAGACTGCTCAAGCATCAAAGCATTAGCTCATGGGATGATCTAGCGGGAGCGCTAATCAAAAGATTCGATGAGGATATTTTTTACAATTCTCAGGATCCCTTCCAGTTCTTCATGTACATCACGAAAGCACCCCTGGAGAGTATCACTAATTTCAATGTTCGCTTCAGTAGAAGTTGGAGGAGAATTCCAGAGATGATCCATCCCACACCCGCCCAAGCCCACTTCTTCTATGTTCGAGCTTTTCATCTAGATATAAGCCTCCTCTTGTTGCAATCAGGCGAATGAAGATTCCCTCAAATCTTTGAGGAAGCATTGCAAGCAGAACAACTTTTTCTCTTATCTGGGAAGTTGCAGTGGAGAGAAGCTCCATTACCTTATCCGATAGTCACCACCCCTGTCTACCCTATGCAATATGCATCATGTCAGATCCCATATACTGTGCAAAAATCTGAGATGCAGCTGTGTGGAGCTCAAGAGGCAAATTGCATCCAAGGCCAACAATGGGAATATGCAAGCATTGTCCCAGCCATGGATGATATGGTTGCTTGTAATTTATTTCAAAAGAGAGAGCAAGAGGAGCTGAGTGAATAAGAAGAAGAACAGCCTGAGGAGGACATAACTATGCATAACGCACAAGCATTTAGTCAAAAATTGTTGAATATGCCTGATCAAGAGGTAGAGTCTAAGGAGATCCTAGAGAAAGTACGGTTCCTGGACAATTTCTATGACCAGATCCAGGAGTTGGAAGAACCTGTTCTCAGTCCACAACTAGGGAACCCTTCAAGATGGTGGTCTTGGCTTCAGTCATTACTAAAATGGGTATCTACAGGAGCCCATCATGTGGAAAATTTCTTTGCTACATTATTTGTTGATTGTATGGGTACTGGTATGCAGGATAACTTGCCCCGGTCTGCAACGTGGAAGACTTTAGGAAGAGGTCAACCGAATTTCAAAGATCATCTCAAGTATGGTAGGATCTGGTCAGGACACTGTCGATTTACCGGATAACACCCGAAGACTGGGTTTGTGGTGGCGACATGCCAATCATGTCGTAAATTGTTGTAAATAGTAAAAGAGAGAAAAAAAAGAAGTATTGTGTTTGTTTATACACTTCGGCTCTTTTTGCATGCGAGCTGTGAGTGCCTATTTTTTGTTTTTACTTCTCCCTTCCTTGCAGTTGGTGGCTTTCTAGCAATTTCTTCTTTCCCCTTCCCTTTTTCTTCCCTTCCCTTCTTCATTTTCCTTCTTCTTCTTTTTCTTCTGTAGTAAAGAAAAAGCCACTGTTGTTGTTTCTTTTCCCCTTTCCTGTTATTCCCGCTTCTTCTTATCCCATTTCTTCTAAGTTCTTAGTTGTTTCACGCATTTAGTTACAGTTTATTTATAGTTTATTTCCCCAGTTCAGTTCATTTCACTTCCATTCCATTATGTTCATTTACTTTCATTCCACTTCCATTACAGCTGGTAGTACAGCAGCTCTTTGTTACTATCTACCGCATTACTTTTTTCATTCCATTCATTCCATAATTATTACCATTCCATTTGCATTTCACCGCCTATGCATCCGCAGGATCTCATTTCATTCATTTCCATTATGATCAGTTGAGCCAAATGCAGATTCTTGAAGTTTCATTCATTCAGCAAAAGATGTTGCAGTAGTCCATTGAGATGAACCCCAATAACTAGCTTTCTGTGCTAAGTTTTCATGAATATGTTGCCCAATGGATTCAGGCCTGGGATTCTTGCATATAGTAGAACTGTATACCCCATGAGCCGCCAAGAATGTTGGCATTTTTGCCACATTTATTTGATCATTGATTATTCATGCTTAAGTTGTTGAAATTCTAACTTCTCTACAGGTTTTGATGCAAAAAATGACTAAGTCCGAAAGTTGTTGCGAAATCACGACAAAAAATAGCATAGAGAACCAAGTCAAAAAATCATCACGATATCGCGACATGTCGCAAAATTACGGGTCAGACGAGGAGAGAGAAAATCAATGCAAAATTATCACAATTTCGTGACGTGTCGCAGAATCGCGGTCAACGCAGTCAACGGATGCAGGTGGGCAAAACCGTCGCGATATCGTGACGTGTTTGATTTTCACGGCTTGCGACGAGCAGAAGGCATAAGACATAAAATGGTCACGAAATCGTGACAAAACCAAGCAAAGGTGATGAGACTCAATGTCGTAGCGAAATCGCAATGAAAGATGGCACAAAGTGCATAAGTCAAAAGACGTCGCGAAATCGCGACGCATCGCGTTTTCGCGACGCGGGTGGATTAAAAGGCTTAAGTGGTAAAATGGTAGCAATTTTGCTACAGTTAGAAAATGAAGCCAAACAAAGCAAAGAGCGTAGTGAAATCGCTCCGTGTTCCGTTATCGCAGGTCAGTTGAAGAAAAAAAATCTAAGGCACAAAGGCATAGCGATATCGCGCAACTTTTGAGAAAATAGGCAAGCAAGACAAAGACGTCATGAAATCACGACAAAAAGTGAGAACCATACAGAAAGCAAGAAATGGTAGCAGTTTCACGACATATTGTTGAAAAATGACTAAGTGCGGAGAAACGTAGCGAAATCGCGACAGGGTGAAGTTGAAGACATTCTAAGGCAAAAGTGTCGCATTTTCGCAGCTTATGAGCAAGACCGTACAACTTGTAGAAAAGTGGTAGCAAAATCGCGACATGTCAGATTTTCACAATGCAGAAGGGAAGATAGAGCCAAAGAAAAAAGTTATAGCGAAATCGCACAGCGTTGTGTTTTCGCGGTGCAAGGTAGCGAAGGAGAAATGAAAGCCGAATGTGTAGCGATTTCACGACATGGTTGGTTTTTGTGGCTTAGAAGCGGAAAAAGCGTACGGAACATAAAGACGTTGCGATTTCGTGACCTGTCACCTTTTCGCGACCTATTGCAGTTTCGTGCCTAAAAGCAGTTCAAACAGCCCGATGCAGTTTTGTGATTTTTGATGATTCAGAGCACTCCAGAATTGCATATGTTGCTGCTTTTTGATGCGGTCAATGTAGAAGAACGTGCCCAAGCTACCAGAATTGAATATTTCCAGAATTCGAAGCTGTTGTTCACGATTTTTCTAACGGTTTCATGCATATTTCCAAGAACATCATTTAATGAAGACGGCCGACTCTTCCATATGGCATTTAATTTCTGATTGTTCCGAAGCTGTTTAAGGATATCATTTCCTTGTTTTCGTTGCACAAATTATAGATCTCGAGGAGGTCCATTGCAAATTTTTGCCAAGAGGCTAGACCTCTATAAAAACCAATGTAAAACTCATTTGCAGGGGTCGGGAGTTTGAGAGATATTATTGCATGAAAACTTTTAAGTTGTTCTACATGAATGAAAGAAACTTGGCCACTAATTTTAAAACGTCTGTCTGTGTAATTTCCTTCTATTCCGTGTATTTCTAAATTATGCTTGTCTTTCTGATCTGCTGTTAGATTTAAATTTTGCATTTGAATTTAAATACTGCTTGTAAGAAAGTAAGTTCTGGGATGCAATTTTGGAGGTAGTTTGCATAAGGTCGTAGATGAATTATGTTGTTCTTCGTTATTACATGTTGTTCATACACTTGAAGGTCTATCTTGCTGAGTTTCTTTTCCCCGATCTAATAAATTCGGCCTACGACCATATTTCCCATCTCTTTTCGTAATTTCTTGTTTCTTTCTGCGTATTTTACATCTCTTTCCTACAACTTTAATCTAAAATCAAGTTTAGAAGTAGTAAGGGAACCAACCCACTCTGGATATTGGCCTGGGAGACATTTCTTTCTCCCAGCATTTCAATGTTGGCCGGGTCTAGGGTGCATTTTCTAGAAAAATCCTTTCCTATGGCAGATTCGTGACCAACAGGAACATTGATAAAAATCTAGAGCCTTTAAACCTTCTAGAAGTTGATGATAGTGAATTTCAAAAATAGGAGCAAAGTTGCTACCACACCATCAAAACCATTACAAAAAGGGTGACCCATGTCCAAGGTATAAGAACAAATCCCTTGAGATGTATAAAAAGTAAAACTAAAGGTATTATGAACCCTAAACTATCAAAATATACAAGGACATTAATTGAGGAGGCATACCAAAGACACTTGGAAACTAAAGAAGATTCTTTTATAGTAAATTTTTGGATCAAATTTCTAGCCCAATATCTAGTTCTTAAGGTTCACCCCTTTATAAGCTAGTAGAGGAATGTGCATCATGCTATGAATCTCACCTAAAGGTGTTATTGTAGCCCCTAATGATACCTTTTAGGTAATAGTGTCTAGATAATATATACAAAAAATGGTGCTACTAACATAAGGGTTTAAAATAAATCCTAAGGTTGTAAACTATTACAATGTTAAGATCAAATACATGCTAAATTTCTTGAATTAATAGCTTTTATAGCTTGGAGTGGCTATTCTAGAATTTCCTCTAAAATGAGATATGCTCAAGGGGGAATCCAATGATGTGTTGAATATGATAGCGCTCATATTTAGTGTTTATGATGATAAAGTAGTAACATGGGAGGATTTGGTAGTTATTCACATGATAATAGGAAACTCAAAGAGTAAGCCCTTAATCCTTGATTTTAGTGACTTTATAGCACAAAATATCTCTTATATTTTGATACTATAAAATTAAAGTAAATGCAACTACGAGTAGTAAAATAAGCATGAAATGTTATATGCAATATAATAATCAAGTAAATAGCATGGGAAACTTTTGAAATAACTCATGAAATAGCCATTAATGAAAGATCACAAAAATCTTAAATTGTTACAATATGTAGAGATATCAATTCTCCATACTTCATACAAGGTATACATTATATCTCTCTGTCTATCAACTTACTAACTTACTAATCTAACTCTACTCAATTAAAACTCAACTCATCTACCAAAGTCCTATATATAATGAGACATGAATGTTGGCCTTCCATCTTCCTATGAATCATCTTCCTATTCTAAGGACTCATGTACATGTGGACACCATGCATATTTACATAATTGCACATTCTAAAAATACTTGTGCTTTTATTACATAAAGTAAATACTCAAACCTTAATCTAAGACACTCTCCTAATCTAATGATGTGCCCAGGATGGTACATTGCATGTACCATATAATATAATATATTCGAAAACCCCCTGTATTATATTATTTGGTTATTGAAGACTTTAGTCTTCAATATGGTCTTTGTCTTATATTCAATTTACTTTGCATTGTATGCTTCATTTGTTAGGTTCCTATTATTATTACTTATCTTAACTATTAGTCATTCTTTGTGCTTTCATGAGCTATCATGCTATCATCAGATTCCTGCAAAAATATTTTATATTTGCCTTTGTCCTTCTCATCACAATTCTTCTTTAGTACAAAATATTTTGAACAATTACGTAAAGAATCATGATAAGATTTTGAGCTAGAAGAACTTGAAGTATCAATATTGCATGAAGACTGCAATATTTTCTATAATAAATACTCATCTATTTTTTTTTTCTCTTTAAGTGATTCAATCAATCCCTTTTGCTCAATATTTTCTTCTTTATAGTATTTTAATGTAAGCAATGCCATATATGATATGATCCCCATGTTCAAAGGAATTGTAAATATCATATTTTCCATATTTAATTGCTTCAATGATTCTAGATAATATTCCAAAGTTTTATAGTTTTCTTCTAAGGCTTCATTGTAGATCAATTTTCAAGTAAGATCTATGTTTTCTTCAGTCTTTGTAAGTATATTCTTGATTCTAACTTTTATGAAATTTGTTCTTTCCTTTATAATTATGGTTTCCATATCATTATTCATTGTATTCTTTGAATTAGACATCCTTCTTCCTCCTTAGTTTTGATAGACTAATGTCACTTGTAAACCTTATATCTCCCTATTTTTTAACTTCTAAATTCTAAGTTGAATTTGAGTATATGATCAAATTCTAACTTTCAATTCTTTAGATCTTGTAGTATACCTTGTTTTCCAATAGTCAACTCTCTAGGTAGAATTCCTTTTAACTCCCAAGTATTTTAGTAAAAGATCAAGTTTGATAAGATCTTTTCAATTTCTCAAGTTTTGTAAAATACTTTGTATCTACCAAATTATTTTGAGTGCAATATGGTTTTGATAATATGCTTAGCTTTCTTAGTTTTCCTTGAGTTGAATCTCTTTTATCTCCCTAATGTTCAACTTCTATTCTTCACCTTATTTTTCCCTATTAATGAATAAATAGAAAGCTAAAGATAATTTAATATGCACCTTCAAGTTTTGATAAGGTTCTTTATTTTCAATACCTTTAATTTGGATTCCTTTTGTCTCATAAATTAGGGCAAGAGACTAATTCAAAATGTAATTTCCATAATTTTTTCAACTCTATGTTTTTCTCCTTTCAATTCTCAATTCAATAATTTCTAAATTTCAATTATTTAAATTGTTGTAGAACTCCTTATATCTCCCTAATTGGAAATTTATAAACTATGGATATTTGCAAATTTAATGTTTTAATTTCTATGTAGAATTCATTTTTCCTCCAAATGAGTTATTTGCAAATATTTCTTATGCTTGAATAAATTAATTCAAATGTTTTTTATTAAACCTTCCTTGCTTCAAAATGCTTTTAAATATTTTAATAAAGCATATAAGGTTGTACTATATCAAAGAGATTCCTTATACCTCCAATTTTCTAATTAATATAAAGCATTTTTAATGTTCCTTATTCCTCCTTTACTTTATAAAAATGCACTTTGATTTAAATAAATTCAATACCTTTTTTAACTCTGGTGTGCGCTGAATTTGAAGTCTTCCTTTCCATGACTTATCTACAACTTGTTAGAGTATATTATATTATTTAGGTACATGTCAATGTACCACCTTGGGTACATTGTTAGATTAGGAGTTTATCTTAGGTTACTTGAGTAAGAAGTAATAAATGCACAAGTGTCAATGTGCAATGATGTAAATGTACAAGGAGTCCACTTGTACATGAGTCATAGGAAAGGTAGTTAGGAAGAGTAAGGGCCAAGTAACCTATCTTATTATATATATGCCCCATAGTGAATAGAAGAGGGTGTGTAGCAGAAGTGAGACTACTATTGAGTAGTGAGTAGGTACAATGTAGTTTCCATTAGAGTTTTGGAGTGTTCATTTCCTCCATTACATTGCATTGTACTATTTTTGAAACTTTTCATTAATAGCATATTTCAGTCTTATTACAAAATTCCATTATCTTACTTTTATACATATTTTACATCTTGTGATTGCTTTCTCCCATATCCTAGATTATCAAAAGCTAACAATGGTATCAAAGCTATGATAGATTAGATAGTAATAGGGAGATCCACAAGATATATTGAGAGGAGAGAAGCAAATATTGTTGGACATTTTGAGCTCAGTTAGTTTTCATTGATGTCAAGGTGAAAATTCATCATTAATACTGTGGAGCACACCATCAGCAACACCAGGAACAATGCGAAGAGTTGAAGAAAAAGTTGGCAAAATAATATTTTATGAGGGTTTATGGTAAACCCATGGTGGAATATTAAATGATTTTATTAAAATAATTATGAGGATATAAAAGTCTCCTCACACATTGAGATGGTAGTTAAGGTTTTAAAAAGACCCAAGGTGGAAGAATAATTTACAAGTTAAAGGTTTAAGTTTAAGCCCAAGGAAGGCTTTAATATTTTTAAAGCTAAAGTTTATAAAATAATTTATAAAATTAAAATTCCTTAGAATTTAAATAATTTATAAATTATGAAGGTGGGAGCACCGACGTCATAAAATAAGTGGAAGCACCGATCTCTAAGAAACAAAGGGATTTCACGTATATTAATGCTAAGAAGGCATTCAAAACTTACCCCTCAACATTTGTTTTTACATGCGATATAGTGAAATATTTTCGTGCAATTGTTATTCGTTGACGAAGAAGACAAGAATTTTGCTTGTCTTTAGTGGTAGGTGAAAAGATATAAGGAAAAGAGCATATTGGTTGAAACACAAATGACATGGTGGTCCATTGGCAGTGCATATTTTGAGAAGGCATTGGGAGTTGAGAAGCCCGTGATCGATTCACGTGGAGTGGTGTGTGTCTTGAGTGCCAAGGGAAATCTTTTGTGCATGCCTTATTTTGCATGCTAGCCGAGGAAAAAGAGGAGGAAGAGTGTCTAAGCTCTTAACTGTGCATCTAGCGCATGTGGAAATCAAAGTCATGGTTAGAATGCTCATGGAGGTAGAGATTGAGGGTTCGAAACCCACTATTGGCAAAGGTATTTTTTGATGATTAAAATCTGTATTTGCCTAAGTTTTTTTTTGTGGAGTTATAAGGGTTTGTGAAAAGTTGA
Organism: Wollemia nobilis; assembly: GCA_028583015.1. Taxonomy (NCBI): domain Eukaryota; kingdom Viridiplantae; phylum Streptophyta; class Pinopsida; order Araucariales; family Araucariaceae; genus Wollemia; species Wollemia nobilis. The sequence goes on along the minus strand of JAQPPZ010016980.1, from coordinate 196,486 downwards.
TTATTTTGATTTATATTATTTTGGAGTAATAAGGGTTTGTGAATGGTTGTTAATTTGATAATTGATTTTTATTATTGTGGAGTAATAAGGGTTAATGAGAGGTTGTGTTATTGATGAGTTATTTATATCATTGGAATTATAAATAAAGTAGATCTGAATTTTATTAAAGTTTCTCGTGCCATGAACTTAAATAAAAGAGATTTGAGTTAATTTTTGGTGGATGTTAAGTTTATTTTAGTTGGGAGTTTATAAGGTGTTATTGTATAAATATTTTATGTATATTGATGGTTGTTTTTAAAATTTGGAGTGATAAGGTGTAATTGAGTATTTACATTATATTGTGAGAAACATTTATCTTCTATCCTCTTTGAGTTTGGCATAGAAGTGTTTTTGGTTGTGACAGATTTATGAAATCCCTTCATCTTCAATAAAAAGGTATGAGCACATTCTTCCATAAGTTGAGTTGATTGATTGGTTTTTTGGAAAATAAGTTTGGAGTGAAAAGGACTTGATTAGGGTTTCCTTTTGAGTTTGTTGAGTTAATGCTTCAAGGTTTTCTGGAATAAAGAGTTGTTAAAACCTTGTTTGCTAAGCATTGTTGTTGAAGCCATTGATTGTGTGAAGAACTTGAGTTATATTTTTGTAAAGATCATGAGTATCATTGTTATGTGAATATTGTTTTATTAGCATTGTTGTTGAAGTGAGTTGTTGTACAAAGAACTTGAACTAGGGTTTGAAGAGAACATGAGTATCATTGTTATGTGAGATTTGTTATTGAGCATTGTTGGAAATATTTTGAGTTAGTGGTTATATTATTGGACTAGGGTTTGTGAGAAATAAATGTTTCATTGAGTGATTGGTTGAGTAGAGTTGATTGAGCCTAGTCAAGTGGATGTGTGAAGTTATTGTTCAAGTTTCATAAACAAAATATTCTATATTCTGATTTAAGTTGAGAAAGTGATTGAGCATTGAGTGTAGAACATATTGAGTCTCTAACAATTCTCTTTATGTTTCTATGATATTGGACAAGTTCTGTGTGGACTTCTTAAGTAGATTTGAGGCATGTATTTAAGGAGACTTGTGGACTGATTTTGTGTGAACCTTTTGTAGACTATTACAATACAAATTTTATTAAGTTATGTGTGGACTTATTGAGCAGATTTGGATAAGTTCTGTATGGACTTATTGAGCAGATTTGGATAAGTTCTATGTGGAATTATTGAGCAAATTTGGACAAGTTTTGTGTGGACTTGTTGAACATATTTGAGCAATTTCTGAGTGAACTTGTTGAGCATATTTGAGCAAGTTCTAAGTGTACTTGTTGATCAGATTTGAGCAAGTTCTAAGTGAATTTGTTGAGGATATTTGAGAAAGTTCTGAGAGGAATTTTTGATTATATTTGAGCAAGTTCTAAGTGAACTTGTTGAGCAGATTTGAGCAAGTTATGAGTCGACTTGTTGAGCATATTTGAGCAAGTTATGTGTGAACTTGTTGAGCAGAGTTGAGTAAGTTCTTGTTGCGGAATTTTCCACAACTATCCCCACATTTTGGGGACCCACATTTTATTTTTAGTTTTTTGGGATTCCAGATGTCTTTGGGTGATATATTTCCACTAGGTTGCAACAAAGGTGCAAGGGTTTGCAAGATTTGGTCAATGCTTTATTTACTTATTTGTGAAACCATTGAGAAGATTTGATGGTATTCATAATACATGGATTGATTGTAAATTTTTAAATGCAACCATCATACCTTTGGAGCCAATTAATTGAAAGATTAAAAATGAGTTAAATTGGATTTCTTGGTTTAAAATAAAATAAAATATTAAAATATTTATGTATAAATATTTTAATATAAATAAAATAAAAACAAAAACAAAAAAAATTCTTATCTTAGTCATTTTCATTTTTGTTTTCCTTAATATGTAATAAAAAAATAAATAAAATAAAATAAAGTCCCAAGTTTTTTATATTTTGTTTAAGGATCATTTTGTGTGCTTTCTTCGATACAAAAAAAAAAGTTTAAAATATAAAATATAAAACTATATATATATATATATTTTAAACAATTTTTTGGCTTTAGTTTTAGGTGTTAATTATTTTTGTTTTAACTTTAGAATTTCAAATAGTTTAGTGTCGTTGAGTTGTAATATTGTTTTCGTGTGCAGAGAGCTCTTGCACGATGGTGAGCGCGATTTAGATGCATGAGGCTAGCAAGATATTCAGGATCATATTGTACGGTGATGCACAGTGTGGGAAGCACGATGAAGGTCTCCATTAGATGGTAATAAGAACCAGATGCCGAGCAGATGTATGCGAGGAGTTTGATGCAACATCATGTAGATGGAATCAATCGATGCTAGGGTTGTTGAGCAAGGTGTAGCAATAGTATTGTCATTGTTGTCAACACAGTTAGATAGATCTGTTGATGCAGTGGATAAGAAGTTCAAAAGCTATTCAGATATAGAAGACAAGAGTTCAAAGGTTATTCAGAGTATGTACAGTGATTTTCCAAGAAGACCGAAGTGGCCCATATGCAAAATATCAAAGAAAAATACAAGTAAGAAAAGTGTCACGATATCATGACATATACAACAGGCAAGAAAAACTATCGTGATTTTGCGACATGTTGGAAGAGAGAGAAAAAGCAATAAAAATTGTCACGATTTCGCGACATGTTGGAAGAGAGAAAAAAAGTAGGAAAAACTATCATGATTTCATGACATGTTGGAAAAAAGAGAAAGTAAGTTGGAAAAGTGTCGCGATTTCGCGACATGTCGCATTTTCGTGACTAAAATAGGAGAGAGAAAGTAAGTTGGAAAAGTGTCGTGATTTTGCGACATGTCACATTTTCGTGACTAAAATAGGAGAGAGAAAGTAAGTTTGAAAAGTGTTGCGATATCACGACATGTCGCATTTTCGCGACAAAAGAAAGAGAGGAAACGTACGAAAGCAGAACTATCGCGATTTCACAAAAAAAGCAGAAAGCAAGACTTTAGAAGCAGAAGTGTCACGATTTCACGACAAAAGCAAAGAAGTAAAGTACGAAAGTAGAAGTGTCATGATTTCACGACAAAAGTAGAGAAGAAGACTTCGAAGGCAGAAGTGTCATGATTTCGCGACAAAAGCAAAGAAGTTAAGTACAAAAGTAGAAGTGTCATGATTTCACGACAAAAGCTAAGTTAAAGACTACGGAGGCAGAAGTGTCACGATATTGCGACAAAAGCAAATTTGAAGTCTATGGAAGCAGAAGTGTCGTGATATCACGAAAAAAGCAAAGACAAAGTATACAGAGGCGAAAATGTCACGATATCACGACAAAAGAAAAGACGAAGTCTATGGAGGCAAAAATGTCGCGATATCGTGACAAAAGAATAGAGAAAGCATACAAAGGCGAAAGTGTCATGATATCGCGACATGTATTTTCGTGGCAACAACAACAAAAGAAGCTATAGAGGCAGAAATGTCACGATTTCATGATAGGTCGTAAATGTGCAAGTCAAGAAGGAGAACCCGACTGAAATGAGAAGTATGACAATGGACTGAACATCTTCTTGAGTTGAATCCGACGAAGACCAATGACATCCGACTAAAATTAGGGTTTACAGTTGTTATGAAAATCGACTAAAAATAGGATTTACAGCCGACTAAGATTAGGGTTTTCATCATAAAAAATATTGTTATAAAAGGAGGGTTATTTGGAGAATTTAGGTGATTGTGGAATGTGTACGAAATACGGTCGTTGTGCGCAAATAGCAAGTCATGTCGAATCGTGTTAAGTGCAAAATTTGCAAAGAGAGCAGAGTGCACAAAAGGGTGAAGACGATCGTGAAGTTTGACTGTAACAAAGCAGAGTGCGCAAAAGGGAGAAGACGATCGTGAAGTTTGACTGTAACAAAGGAAAGTGTGCAAAGTGATTGCATAGAGAGAGCAGAGTGCACAGAGAATGCAAATGTGAAGAAGACCAGTCAAGGTTTTGCAAAAGCAAAGGTATCTTACTGTCAAACTTATAGATTCAAATTGAAGTCCAGGTTGCAGCTTGGCATCAGGGGTTGATGCTCCTTTATTTTGGTGTAGATAAATAAGAGGTTGGTGCTCCTTCCAGTTGGTGCTAGTAAATCAGGGGTTGGTGCTCCTTTCTATTGGTGCAGATAAATTAGGGGTTGGTGCTCCTTCCAATGGGTGTTGGTAAATTGATTGTAAAGTTGGTTTTTTGCAAAGGCTGGATTTGGATGGTAGTCCAAGCAGTCAATTTTTGAGGAGTAGCCACATTGGTGAACCTCATTAAATCTTGTGTTGTGTGATGCTATTTTGTTATACTTGTTGTATCTAGTAATAAGTTTTAATTGTTGCGGTATTAAGAGCTGTAAATTTAAGTTTATAGAGCTACACTAATTCACCCCTCCCTTCTTAGTGTCATTGTAAGACTAACAATTGGTATCAGAGCCAAGTTCCTATATAAGCTTAACCGGCTAGGGTGATATTGGAAGTAACACAATGGCATTTGAAAAAGTAAAATCAGATAAAGGAGTAAACTCTGAAGTATATGGTGAAAAATCTGAGGCTGAAGTAGATCTAGAAGGTGAGTTGATCTCTGCACTTGAAGAGTGGAAAATAGAGAGGAAAAAGAATAAGAAAATTTCAAAAAATCTTGAGGATACAAACGAAATCATAACCAGTCTAAAAGTACAAACAAAAAAATACAAAAAAATATCTGAAGATCTCGAAGTACAAATTACCATGAAAATAGATTATTGCTACAAACTAGAAGAAGAAAATGTTGGTTTACGGATGTAGATAGAAGATATGAATCACAAATTTAGTTGCTATCACAAATGCGAAGAAAGTTCTATGAAGCTGGATAAGATTATAAATGACCAAAGGCCTGCAGGCATCAAATTTGGTCTGGGTTTCATCGAAGGAGAATCATCAAATGGATCAAAGGCCAAAAATGTAGAATCCATAAAGAATGAAGATAAGAAACAGGTTGATCAAGGAAAAATGTCTCATGCAAAAGAAAGCAATAATACCAGGCACAAAAGGAGAATTGACAATGATGGATTCACCAATGTCACACATCAAAGAAGAAGAAGACCTATGGCTCCTACAACAACATGGCAAAGACCATCACCCAGGTTCAATTATCCCTTTTCTGGTTTCTATTTTAAATGCAATGGCTATGGACATAAAATCTTAGACTGCAAATATAATATAAGACTAAGGAATTTCACTAGTAGAAATGCTTTTTCTCCTCTGATGAATTATAAAGTAGAATGTTATAACTATCATAATTTTGGGCACATTGCAAGAAACTTTAGAAGTACATTTGCATCAAATCAGTTTCAAGGAAGAAAATTTCAACCAAATAGGATGAGGCAAAATAGAAAACTTCCTAAAAAACATGCACAAGCTATTGATAAGGGAAAGGCAAAACAAGAACCCAAAACTACTATCAAAACGGAGTGGAAAGGAAAAGAGCGACTTAAAGAAGAAAAGGAATCCTTAATCGTACAAACAACATTTAAAGCACAGAATAAATATGTACCATGGATACTTGATAGTGGATGCTCCAGTCATATGACAAGTGACAAACAGAAATTTGAGAAGTTACGAGAAATATGAAGGTGGTTCAGTAAAGTTTGGAAATAATGATGGAGCTAAGATAGTTGGCAAAGGTTTAGTTAAAATTAGTAACGAAAAAATTAAGTCAGAAGAAGTCTTGTTTGTGGATGGTTTGAAACATAACTTGTTGAGTGTAAGTCAAATTTGTGATAAAGGTCATGAAGTAGTTTTTATGAAGCAGGGTTGTGAAGTCAGAAAAAAAAATAGTGGAAAATTGATAGCAATTGGATCAAGGACTTCTAGCAACCTTTACATGCTCTCAGAGACTTTAGAAGGAGCTTGTTTTATTGGACAGGAAGAAGAAAATTGTTTGCGGCACAAGAGACTCGGTCATATCAGTTTTGATAATCTAGTAAAAATAAACTCAAAAAGTGCAGTGAGAGATATTCCCGCCATCAGCAAACCTGCATACAACATTTGTGCTTCATGCCAAAAGGGGAAGCAAACTAGAGTCACATTCAAAACAAAAGAGTACTACAAAAGAAAACCTTTTGATGCAGGAGCATCCAGGGCAGCACAACAATCTTGCATCATCGAAAAAAAAATACAAACAAAAGAAACAAGAAAAAAATTCTAAGTTTGAAAGAAAGTTCTAAGTGTTACAACTGGTCGCGATATCGCGACACAAAAGTCATCGCGATATCGCGACGTATTTAGAACTATGGCGAGCGCAAAATAACTGGTCGCGATATCGCGACACAAAAGTCGTCGCGATATCGTGACGTATTTAGAACCGTGGCGAGCGCAAAATAACTGGTCGCGATATCGCGACACCAATAGCAGAACGGCGAGCGCAAAATAAAGTGTCGCGATATCACGACACTTTGGCAGCCAAAGCCAAAATCCAAAGAAGTGTCGCGATATCGCGACACTTTGGCAGCCAAAGCCAAAATCCAAAGAAGTGTCACGATATCGTGACACTTTGGCAAGCAAAGCCAAAAGCCAAAGAAGTGTCACGATATCGCGACACTTTGGCAAGCAAAGCCAAAAGTCGAAGAAGTGTCACGATATCGCGACACTTTGGCAAGCAAAGCCAAAAGTCGAAGAAGTGTCGCGATATCACGACACTTTGGCGAAAGAGAGCCAAAAGCAGAAAAGTGTCGCGATATCGCGACACATTGGTGAGAGAGAGCCAAAAGCATAAAAGTGTCGCGATATCGCGACACATTGGCGAGAGAGAGCCAAAGGCAGAAAAGTGTCACGATATCGCGACACATTGGAGAAAGAGAGCCAAGGGCAGAAAAGTGTCACGAAATCGTGACATGTCGCGTTTTCGCGACCTGGCTAAGAAGGAGAAGACGGGTTTTTCATGGACTGTTGCAGAACGACAGTTGGCGATTCCAGAAGCCGTTAAGGCAGTTCCAAGTGGCAGTTTCAGAAGCCGTTAAGGCCGTTCCATGTGGCAGTTCCAGAAGCCGTTAAGACGGTTACGAACGGTGGTTGCAGCAAGAAGCCGTGATTATAAAAGGGGATTTTTTGAAGGATTCGACAGGCTGGAAAGACGTAGATTGAGACTGCATTGTATTTCCCTTCTGTACTTTGTAATCTTTCCATGTTCTCTGAATAAAATTGAGTTTTCTCTTGTTGTTAATTTTGGCTCCCCATCAAGTGGTATCAGAGCAGCAAGATTCTGAGTGTGTGAGCAGAGCGCCGAACGTGAGGCAGCTTGCACCAGGATCTAGGGTTACGGGTTCTGAGAAACTATGAGACAGAATGCCACCGCGAAGAAATCGTGGTGCTGGAAGGAACGTGGTTCCTGAAGGAGACTTCCGAGCATTGCAGAGGCAAGTGTTGGCCTTGCAGGAAGAATTGCGTAGAGGAGTAGAGCCAAGAGGAGAAGACCACAACGATGATGACGGAGTTGAAGACCCGTCTGAAGAAGAAGAAGAAGCAATGAGTGCCACAGAATCGTGAATGATTAAAGCTATTTCTCAAATTGGGAAAAGGCCGAAGCTAGATGTATCCACATATTCTAGAAATTTAAATCCAGAAGAATTAATCGACTGGATTAATGACATGGAGGAATATTTCGAATATGAGGAAGTTGAAGATCCAAATCGAATTAAATTTGCCAGAACAAAATTGAAAGGCCATGCTGGCATATGGTGGAAAGGAGTGCAACTGGAAAGAAACTGGAGAGGAAAAGAAAAGATCACCAAGTGGGATCGAATGGTGGAAAAACTAAAATGGCAGTTTATTCCGGCAGATTACGAATTAGATCTGCTGAGAAAAATGCAGAGTTTGCGCCAATCCAACGAAATCTGTTAAAGAGTATACAAAAGAATTTTTTAAAATTTCTATTAGAACCGGTCATACGGAAGCAAATAAAGAGAGAGTAGCCCGTTACATTAATGGGTTGAGAACCAGCATGCAAGAAGAATTGAGTCTGGTTCGAATGAACAGCATTGAAGATGCTTACCAGTTTGCTCTGAAAGTGGAAGAGAAACTGAACCGCAGATTTGACAGCAAGCAAAGAGGAAGAGGTCGTGGTGGAAGAACTGGTGGAAGAACCAGTGGAGGTAAATATGATGATCAAAAATAGACTGGTGAAACCAGCAATCACCAGGAATAGAAGGAGGAGAATGCTTACCGACCCCGTAATCAGAACAATGATTATCAAAGGGGACGAGGTAGAGGTGGACGCGGATATGGCAGAGGCAGATTCTGTGGAACCTGTTTTAATTGCGGAGAAGAAGGGCATCGATCATATGAGTGTCCCAAACACCAAGAAGCACCGAACAGAAGGCCTGAAGGTAATGCCAGAGCTGCGGTTGTTGAGGATGGTGTTGAATCTGAGCACTCTGAAGAAGCAGAGCACGGAGAAGTGATGATCACAAGGAGAACCTTGTTGAATGAAGAGAAGGAACCAGATCAACGAAAAAGCCTGTTTCGCACGAGGTGCAAATGTTCAGGTAAAATCTGTAATATTATTATTGATAATGGTAGTACAGATAATTTGGTTTCTGAGGAAATGGTAGCTAAGTTAAAGCTAGAAAGAAGACAACACCCGCATCCATACCGGATTGCGTGGTTGCAGAAGGATCATAGAGCATTGGTCAATGAACAATGCTTGGTCAAGTTTCAAATTGGAAGATACCAGGATGAGGTCCTGTGTGATATTTTGCCGATGGATGCTTGCCATTTGTTGCTTGGAAGACCATGGCAATTTGATAGACGTGCAGCGCATGATGGACATGCAAATACCTATTCCCTGACAAAAGACGGAGTACGCCACAAACTGAAGCCATTGAAGGAGGTTGAGGAAAAGGTATGCAATAATGCTAGAATTTGTTTAGTAGATGGCAAAAAAAATTTGGATGGTTTAAAGAGGGATTCAATGTGTTATGCATTAATTCCTACTGTAAAAAGAGAAGATACTACTGACATTCCAGCAGAAGTTGAACATCTATTAGCAGAATTTCCTGATATTATATCAGACAATGTGCCTGAGGGTTTGCCGCCAATGAGGAAGATTAGTCATCAGATTGACTTAATGCCAGGATCTAGCTTACCCAACAAGGCAGCCCATAGAATGTCTCCTGTAGAGAATGAAGAGTTGAACCGCCAGGTTCAGGAATTGTTGAGGAAGGGTTTGATTCGAGCAAGTTTGAGCCCTTGTGCAGTGCCAGCAGTACTTGCACCAAAGAAGAATGGCGAATGGCGAATGTGCACTGATTCCCGAGCCATTAATAAAATTACCATTAAATATCGCTTTCCATTACCCAGAATGGACGATATAATGGATTGCTTGAGTGGAGCTAAATACTTCACTAAGATTGATTTGAAGAGCGGATATCATCAGATACGTGTTAGAGAGGGTGATGAATGGAAGACAACCTTTAAAACCAGAGAGGGTTTGTATGAGTGGTTAGTTATGCCATTTGGATTGACTAATGCACCCAATACATTTATGAGGCTGATGAATGAGGTATTGCGTGACTTCCTAGAAAAGTTCGTGATAGTTTATCCGGATGATATTCTGATTTTTAGTAAAACATTGGATGAACATTTATTGCATGTTCGGATAGTTTTTGAAAAACTACGTGAGGAGCAGTTATTGATAAATATACGAAGTGCAGTTTTGTACATAAAGAGTTGATATACCTGGGATTTGTCATCTCAGAGGAGGGTCTGAAAATGGATCCTGAGAAAGTGAAGGCTATCCTTGAATGGCCTGCCCCAAGGAATGTAACAGAGGTAAGATCATTTCACGGTCTTGCAAGTTTCTATAGAAAGTTTATTAGAGACTTTAGCAGTATTTGTGCACCCCTAACATAAACTATGAGAGGGGATAAGAGAGAATTTAAGTGGACTGCCAAGGCAGATACCAGCATGAACATATTGAAGAAGAAAGTGACAGAACAGCCCATTCTAGCACTTCCAGATTTTAATAAAGTGTTTCAGGTTGACTGTGATGCCAGTGGCAGTGCCATTGGAGCTGTGTTGAGCCAAGAAGGTAAACCCGTTGCATACTTTAGTGAAAAATTGAATGATGCTAGAAAGAAATACTCTGTTTATGATCAAGAATTCTATGCTATAATTCAGGCTCTTAAGAAATGGAGACATTATTTGCTAACCAAAGAGTTTGTTTTATATACTGACCATCAAGCTTTGAAGTATATAAATAGTCAAGGTAAACTTAACCAACGACATTTGAAGTGGGTTGAATTCTTGCAGAGTTATACCTTTGTACTAAAGCATAGAAGTGGCAAATCTAATAGAGTTGCAGATGCCTTGAGTAGAAGGCATAATTTGTTGATAGAAATGAGAGTGCAGAGTTGTTGGGTTTGATGAACTCAAGAGTTTATACCCAGTAGATCCAGATTTTGCAGAGGCATGGACAGCATGTGTGTCTCCTACTACCGTGGATCGCACTAAGTGGTTGGATTTCATGATCCAAGATGGGATGTTGTTTCGGAAGAATCAGCTTGTGCATTCCACGAAGTTCCATGAGGGAAAATTTGATCAAAGAGAAACATAGCGAAGGACTAGCAGGGCATTTTGGTCGAGATAAGACCATTGCTCTCGTTAGTGAGAATTACCATTGGCCGCAGTTGCAACCGGATGTGACCAGATTTGTGCAGGGTTGCAGAGTGTGCCAGATGGCAAAAGGGGTCAGCCAGAATACAGGAATGTACCAGCCATTGCCTGTACTAGAGAGACCGTGGGAGGACATCAACATGGATTTTGTTCTTGGTCTGCCAAGAACACAACGTGGAAATGACGCCATTTTTGTTGTTGTTGACAGGTTTTCAAAAATGGCCCATTTTATTCCATGTCAGAAGACAAGTGATGCGGTTCACATTGTCGGCTTGTTCTTCAAGGAGGTAGTACGACTTCATGGTCTACCCCAAAGCATTGTCTCGGATAGAGATACCAAATTTGTGGGTTATTTCTAGAGAACCCTGTGGAAGAAGCTGAAAACAGACTTGAAATTCAGTTCTGCGTACCACCCGCAGACTGATGGACAGACCGAAGTAGTCAACAAAAGTTTGGGTAATCTTCTACGATGTCTGGTAGGAGATAAACCCAAGGGATGGGATCTGATTTTACCATAGGCAGAGTTTGCTTACAACAATTCTGTCAATCGTAGTACTGGTAAATCACCATTCCAGATTGTGCATGGGTACAGCCCGAGAAACGCTTCTGAGTTAAGACCAATGGATAAAGCAGACAAGTGCAGTGTTGAAGCTGAAGACTTTGCAGCACACATGAAGACTTTACATGAAGAGGTACAACAAGCATATCAGTCAAATGAATGCTACATACAAAGCCAGAGCAGATCAGAAGCGGCGTTTCAAAGAATTCCAGGTAGGGGATGAAGTCATGGTTCACTTGCGTAAGGAACGTTTTCCTAGAAAAACCTACAATAAGTTGAAGATGAAGAAGTTTGGACCATGCCGGATCATAGGTAAACGAGATTCAGGCAATGCCTATGAAGTTGATCTACCAAGTGAGTTGAATATTTCACCTATCTTCAATATTTCAGACTTGGTTGAATATCATGCAGGAAGTTGTAGTGAACCACCCAGTCCGGATCTGTGGAACATTCCAGCATCCACTCCAGACAAAGAAGAAATTGAAGACATACTCGACACTCGTGAAGGTAGAAGTACCCGAAACAGGCAATATTCGAAGTATTTGGTCAAGTGGAAGAACCGACCTGTCGAAGATGCCACATGGTTGTCCAAATCAGAGGTTGATCGTCTGGGTTTTCCTCTGACCGCCCAGAAGTGAGGATCACTTCTAAAAAAATCTACCCCAGGTGTCTGATGCAGGAGCATCCAGGGCAGCACAACAATCTTGCATCATCAAAAAAAATACAAACAAAAGAAACAAGAAAAAAATTCTAAGTTTGAAAGAAAGTTCTAAGTGTTACAACTGGTCGCGATATCGCGACACAAAAGTCGTCGCGATATCGCGACGTATTTAGAACTGTGGCGAGCGCAAAATAACTGGTCGCGATATCGCGACACAAAAGTCATCGCGATATCACGACGTATTTAGAACCGTGGCGAGCGCAAAATAACTGGTCGCGATATCGCGACACCAATAGCAGAACGACGAGTGCAAAATAAAGTGTCGCGATATCGCGACACTTTGGCAGCCAAAGCCAAAAGCCAAAGAAGTGTCGCGATATCGCGACACTTTGGCAAACAAAGCCAAAAGCCAAAGAAGTGTCGCGATATCGCGACACTTTGGCAAGCAAAGCCAAAAGCCAAAGAAGTGTCGCGATATCGCGACACTTTGGCAAGCAAAGCCAAAAGCCGAAGAAGTGTCACGATATCGCGACACTTTGGCAAACAAAGCCAAAAGTCGAAGAAGTGTCGCGATATCGCGACACTTTGGCGAAAGAGAGCCAAAAGTAGAAAAGTGTCGCGATATCGCGACACATTGGCGAGAGAGAGCCAAAAGCAGAAAAGTGTCGCGATATCGCGACACATTGGCGAAAGAGAGCCAAAGGCAGAAAAGTGTCGCGATATCGCGACACATTGGAGAAAGAGAGCCAAGGGCAGAAAAGTGTCACGAAATCGTGACATGTCACGTTTTCGTGACCTGGCTAAGAAGGAGAAGACGGGTTTTTCGTGGACTGTTGCAGAACGATAGTTGGCGATTCCAGAAGCCGTTAAGGCAGTTCCAAGTGGCAGTTTCAGAAGCCGTTAAGGCCGTTCCATGTGGCAGTTCTAGAAGCCGTTAAGACGGTTACGAACGGCGGTTGCAGCAAGAAGCCGTGATTATAAAAGGGGATTTTTTCAAAGGATTCGACAGGCTGGAAAGACGTAGATTGAGACTGCATTGTATTTTCCTTCTGTACTTTGTAATATTTCCATGTTCTCTGAATAAAATTGAGTTTTCTCTTGTTGTTAATTTTGTCTCCCCATCACCTTTGGAACTAATACACATTGATTTATGTGGACCCATGAGAACCCAAAGCATAAATGGTGACAAATATTTTATGTTGTGCATTGATGACTATTCCAGAATGACATGGATATTTTTCTTGAAGCATAAATCAGAAGCTTTTAAAATGTTCAAGATTTTCAAAAACCATGTTGAGAATGAAACAGGAAAGAGGATCAAATTTTTAAGATCAAATAGAGGAGGAGAATTCATTTCAAAGGAGTTTACTGAGTACTGTGAAAAATACGATATTAGGAGACAGTTTTCAGCAGCCAGGACACCTCAACAGAATGGAGTGGTAGAAAGAAATAACAGGACAGTGCAGGAAATGGCACGGACTATGTTGGATGAAAGTAGAGTAGCAGACAGATTTTGGAAAGAAGTAGTCCATACTGTGGTGTATATCCAAAATAGGTACATGTTGAGAACACATGAAAGCAAAACTCCTTATGAGTTGTGGTTCGGTAAAAGGGCAACAACAAAATACCTCAAAGTTTTTGGTAGCAAGTGCTACATCAAAAGAATTGAAGATAATCTTGGTAAGTTTGAAGATAGAGCTGATGAAGGTATTTTTGTTGGTTATTCATCAAAAATAAAAGCTTACAAATGCTACAACAAGAGGCTAAAGAAAATTATGGACAGTGCCGATGTTAAATTTGATGAAGGTAGAGAAAGAGTAATTAGCTATGAACAAAACTACCCAATTTATGAAGAGGTTATTAAAGGAGATGAGGAAAACAAAACGAAAAAGATACAAAAAATTGACTCAGATGATTTAAGTTGTGATTCAGAAGTGTAAGAAAATAAAAAATTCAAAACAGGCAGCTGGTAGAAAAATCATCCTAGAGAGAAAATAATTGGAGACCCCAAAGTTGGTGTTCAGACAAGAAGAAGAGTAGTAACTAACTACTCTCTATTATCCAACATTGAGCTCAAAAATGTTGCTGACACAAGCAAAGATGAAATTTGTATGAAGGCAATAAATGAAGAATTAGATCAGATCGAGAAAAACGAAACTTGGGAGTTAGTACCTAGACCTGCAAATAAAAATATAATCGAGACTAAATGGATTTTTCGAAAAAAATTGAATGAAGACGGACAGGTAGTCAGAAATAAAGCAATATTGGTATGTAAGGGTTATGCACAAGTTGAAGGCATTTACTTTGAGGAAAATTTTGCACCAGTAGCTAGACTAGATGCAATTAGAATGTTTATGGCTTTAGCAGTCTACAAGAATTTCAAAGTTTATCAAATGGATGTGAAATCAACATTTTTGAATGGGAAACTTGAAGAAGAGGTTTATATTGAGCAACTAGATGGTTTTCAACTTGGTGATGATCCCAACTTGGTTTGCAAGTTGAAGAAAGAATTATATGGCTTAAAACAGGCACCCCGAGCATGGTATGCAAGGCTAGACAACTATCTCACTCAATAAAGGTTCAAGAAAGGTATGGTGGATAGTAATTTGTATGTCAAAATAGAAAATGGCTATCTTATTGTTCTTGTTGTATACGTAGATGATATCATATTTGGCAACAAAAAAGATGAGTCGTGTAAAGATTTAGCAAATAAGATGCAGAAATAATTTGAAATGTCAATGATTGGTGAACTTTCGTATTTCCTTGGGTTGCAAGTTAATCAAAATAAGAAGAGCATATTTATTTCTCAAGTTAAATATGTGAAAGAGATGTTAAAAAAGTTCACAATGGAGGATTGTAAGCTAGTTAGCACTCACATGACGACATGTTGCAAGTTGAGCAAGGATGAAAAATCTCCACCTATTGATCAAACCATGTACAGATCTATGATTGGGAGCTTATTGTACCTAACAGCTACCAGACCAGATATTTTGCAAGCAGTATGCATGGTAGCACGATTTCAGGCTAATCCCAAGGAAACTCATGTGACAGTAGTGAAGAGGATTCTTCGATACCTCAAGGGTACTATGGAGTATGGGTTATGGTATCCGAAAGGTAAAGACTTCACCCTTATTTCATATTCAAATGTAGATTGGGCAGGATGTGTAGATGACAAAAAAAGTACCAGTGGAGGTGCATTCTATCTTGGAGACAGATTGGTCATGTGGCACAGTAAGAAATAAGAGTCAATTTCTTTATTGATAGTAGAGGCAAAATATATTGCAACGACAACATGTTGTACGCAGGTATTGTGGATGAAACAAACCCTGAAATATCTTGGTATTAGCTTCAATGAGCCAATATCAGTTAAGTGTGATAACACCAGTGCCATTAACATCTCCAAGAATCCGGTTATGCATTCATGCACAAAAAAAATTGCTATCAGGTATCACTTTTTGAAGGAGAAAGTTATGGAAGGTGAGGTTAAGTTGGATTTTGTTCCAACTATAGAGAAAATAGCAGATATCTTCACAAAACCATTGCCCAAGGAAGTTTTTGAGTACCTTTGCAATAAATTGGGAGTGGTCACACTTCCCAAAAATTGACTAGCTACAGGGATCACATTCTCAGGGGGAGCATTTAAGTATTTGATTATATTTTTGCTCATGTTCATGATTTTTAATAAGTGTAATAAATTTTGCCTGAGAATGTTGTGCATGGACTCAGGGGGAGTCTGCAGTAGCCCTTTGGTATTATTTTCAAAGGGGGAGAAGAGTTACAAGAAATTGCACATGTGTTGCCGACAATTCCAAAGGGGGAGATTGTTGAGTAAGGTGCAGTAACAGTATTGTCATTGTTATCAACACAGTCAGATAGATCTATTGATGTAGTGGAAAGGAAGTTCAAAAGCTATTCAGATGCAGAAGACAGGAGTTCAAAGGTTATTCAGAGTATGTACAGTGATTTTCCAAGAAGACCGAAGTGGCCCATATGCAAAATATCAAAGAAAAAGACAAGTAAGAAAAGTGTCGCGATATCGTGACATATACAGTAGGCAAGAAAAATTGTCATGATTTCACGACATGTTGGAAGAGAGAGAAAAAGCAAGAAAAACTATCGTGATTTTGCGACATGTTGGAAGAGAGAGAAAAAGTAGGAAAAACTGTCACGATTTTGCGACATGTTGGAGGAGAGAGAAAGTAAGTTGGAAAAGTGTCGCGATTTCGCAACATGTCGCATTTTTGTGACTAAAACAGGAGAGAAAGTAAGTTGGAAAAGTGTCACGATTTTGCGACATGTCGCATTTTCGTGACTAAAATAGGAGAGAGAATGTAAGTTTTAAAAGTGTCGTGATATCACGACATGTCGCATTTTCACAACTAAAATAGGAGAGAGAAAGTAAGTTTTAAAAGTGTCTCAATATCATGACATGTCGGATTTTTGTGACAAAAGAAAGAGAGGAAGCGTACGGAAGTAGAACTGTCACGATTTCACGACAAAAGCAGAAAGCAAAACTTCGAAAGTAGAAGTGTCACAATTTTGTGACAAAAGTAAAGAAGTAAAGTACGAAAGCAGAAGTGTCGTGATTTCATGATAAAAGCAGAGAAGAAGAATTTGAAGGTAGAAGTGTCACGATTTCACGACAAA
Source organism: Wollemia nobilis (assembly GCA_028583015.1). NCBI lineage: Eukaryota > Viridiplantae > Streptophyta > Pinopsida > Araucariales > Araucariaceae > Wollemia > Wollemia nobilis. The sequence continues at coordinate 179,961 of JAQPPZ010016980.1, read as the reverse complement.
AGCAAAGAAGCTAAGTACGAAAGCAGAAGTGTCGTGATTTAGCGAAAAAAGCTAAGTTGAAGACTACGGAGGTGGAAGTGTCACGATATCGTGACAAAAGCAAAGTCGAAGTCTATGGAAGTAGAAGTGTCGTGATATCGCGACAAAAGCAAAGACGAAGTATACGAAGGCGAAAATGTCGTGATATCGTGACAAAATAAAAGATGAAGTCTACAGAGATAGAAATGTCGCGATATCACGACAAAATAATAGAGAAAGCGTATGGAGGCGAAAGTGTCGCGATATCATGACATGTATTTTCATGGCAACAACAACAAAAGAAGCTATAGAGGTAGAAATGTCACGATTTCGTGATAGGTCATAAATGTGCAAGTCAAGAAGGAGAACCCGACTGAAATGAGAAGTATGACAGTGGAACGAACATCTTCTTGAGTTGAAGCCGACAAAGACCGATGACAACCGACTAAAATTAGGGTTTACAGTTGTTATGAAAGTCGACTAAGATTAGGGTTTTCATCATAAAAAATATTGTTATAAAAGGAGGGTTGTTTGGAGAATTGAGGTGATTGTGGAATGTGTGTGAAATACGGTTGTTGTGCATAGAGAGAAAGTCATGTCGAATCATGCTAAGTGTGAAATTTGCAAAGAGAGCAGAGGGCGCAAAAGGGAGAATACGATCATGAAGTTCGATTGTAACGGAGCAGAGTACGCAAAAGGGAGAATACAATTATGAAGTTCGAATGTAACGAAGAAAAGTGTATGAAGTGATTGCGCAGAGAGAGCAGAGTGCGTAGAGAGCCCAAAGGTGAAGAAGATCAGTCAGGGTCTTGCAAAAGCAAAGGTATCTTACTGTCAAACTTATAGATTCAAATTGAAGTCCAGGTTGTAGCTTGGCATCAGGGGTTGGTGCTCCTTTCTATTGGTGCAGATAAATAAGGGGTTGGTGCTCCTTCCAGTTGGTGCTGGTAAATCAAGGGTTGGTGCTCCTTTCTGTTGGTGCAGATAAATCAGGGGTTGGTGCTCCTTCCAATGGGTTCTAGTAAATTGATTGTAAAGTTGGTGCTTTGCAAAGGTTGGATTTGGATGGTAGTCCAAGCAATCAATTTTTGAGAAGTAGCCACATTGGTGAACCTCATTAAATCTTGTGTTGTGTGATGCTCTTTTGTTATACTTGTTGTATCTAGTAATAAGTTTTAATTGCTACGATATTAAGAGCTGTAAATTTAAGTTTATAGAGCTACACTGATTCACCCCGCCTCTGTGTCATTGTAATACTAACAAGGGTGACGAGTTGTGCCTTGCACACAACATTTGATGTTAAAGTCCCATGTGCATGTTTGGAAACATATGTAAAAGGGTTCATGATGGTGGATAAAGTGAGTGACTCAAACAGCAGTGAGAGCGGTAATATCCATGGCAAACGTATGAAGATACGCACAACGAGGATGCTAGATGAGTGGACGTGACAACATAGTTGGTATGGATGATTGGACTAGCTACGATCCATGGATGATAAATTTTGAAGGATGTCACATTGGATGGTGTTATTGATGATACAAGAGGTAACACGTTGGCGCAATGGGTGAGATAGCTGAGGATAGATGTGATGATGTTGAAGCCTAGGGTACACAATAAGGCAATATCAATGTATGGGGATCATATGATGCGATATATCGATACATCAATGGATGATTTGGCGAGTAACCGCGATGAGGAACACTGTAGAAGATGAAGGACATAGATTCTAATTCCATCACTGAAGGCTCCAGGTAGACTATAAATTAGACGACGACAGTGTGAGAGTTTAGACAGCTCATTTATGTATCCTACCAAACATACCGCAGTATTAGGAAGGAGTGCAAGATCGATTGAGATAACATGCAACTAGATGATTCCTAAAGAGAAAGAAATCCCATCTGATGTGAATTTAACATTGTTAGAAACTTCCAAGAGAAGTGAAGCGAACGTAGGAAATCAAATTATATAAGGCATAATGACATAAGATACACCGGATAATTTGACATGGCGTAATGTCATCAAAGAAAGAGCGTTCAAAGCAAAATTCTACGAAACAACTCACTGTCGCTACGCAGGAAAAAGTTTAGCAGTGACAATGTCTAATTCGATGATTACCGCAAATGTAGGCATGGAGGATAAGATTAATCAGCCACCCATTTCATCATATGATCAAGGTTCTCATCATTATAGCGAGAGTTTAAAGCAGTCAATGGTAGCAACACGCAGTGGGGGAGCACACCAACAGATAGTTACAGTATGGTGCCACATACCCAAACCTCGAGGAAGGAGCTTATCATACAGTGAGGAGTTAGATGGCGTTCATCACAGGGATGATAAGGTAGTACAATATTTTGTTTCACAGGTGAGTTTCCATAGTAGGTGTTTGATGATAAAGGTCAGAAGCAGTAACAAAATTAGACGATCATGATTCACGTTGTGAACATGAAGTGGCAGTCTTGTGGAGAGAATCCCATGGTATATCGTAGTGTTAGCATCAAACAACTTGTATTATTTCTCTGCAGTGCCCTAAGAAATCTGAAAATATGAACTAAAGGCCATCTGGTAGCCAACGAATACGTGCACAGTGCACACTGACGTAGGAGTTTAGGAAGTAATGTCCAATGCCAGTCATGCTAGATTACAAAGAGATGCATATGGGCAGAGAGCGTTACAATTGGGGATGGTCTCAAATTGGGCCCCACGGTGTATACAGAGGATGAATGACCTTTATGCCTTGTTTTACTTGGGAGATGCATCCCATATTCATCGAATATTGACCAATCAACGCAGAAGGGTGAATGGAGCATAGAGGGTCAATTGTTTTACCTGCAGGGGGTCCTCTTGTTATAAGGAGAAGAATTCATGCACGTTAACAAAAGAACAAAATATTGTTTGGTAGGTCATTTTTTCACGAGGGAAATACATGGCCGCCAGGTGTAAAGAATTATCCGAAGAAGATATAACATGATGAAAGGGAAAATACATTATATCTTCAGGTAAAAGATAAATAATGGCATCAGATAGTACAGGTGAATGTAGTTCTTATTCGAAGAAAATATCGAAGGGAACCATAGTTGTGCGTGGTGGGAAGTCGTTACTGCGTCCATGTAATACGTTTCAAATGAGCTGCAAAGTGAAGCATTTTGAAAGAACGTTATAAGAAGAGATGTTACCTATGAAATAAAATGTTACCAGGCCAATGGGGGAGTTACGAAGAGAAGATTTTTCTTTAAATACTATAGCGAAATATAGAAACAGGGTTGGAAAATTGATGAAGAAGAGGGAGGACTTTGAAGAAAGATGGAGATTTCACCTACTATTGAATGAGGGTTTGCTCTATGTTTTTTCTTTTGTATTAAAAATAAGAACTATAATGCATATTGGCAGAATATAAAATGACTGTTTCTTGTTATATCTGGTATCATTTTTTGTCAACATATTGGGTTTTAGTGGATGTTTATGCATGCAAATGGTTACACTAGTATTTAAAATGCCAATGTATTTGAAAGAAAACCTTTGAATCTTGCCATAACCATTGTTGTGATTGTGCTTCTGTAGGTCTATCCTAGCTATGTTTGTTTCTTTTATTAATCTAATTTGAGTGTTACAACGATTCTCAGTTATATTTATAGGCTTATCTCTTTTATTCATGGATACTTTATCATCTGGTCCATCTTCTAGAGGATATGATTTTTGGTCCTTGTCCAGAAAGCTAACTTCTGGTCCTGTTTCAAATTGACTAACTCCTTATATTTTCATTAATCATTTCAAACATCTGGTCTGTGTCTATATTTTTGCTTTTTAGTTTGCTGTTTCAAGTATTTTAGTGTGTTTTTGGTCCTTCTCTAGAACTTGTAAAATTCTGGCCCTTCTCCAGAACTATCAATTTTTGGTCATATTCCAGATGTTTTCAAGCATCTGGTCCCTTTTCCAGATTTTATTTCATTTTTACCTAACCTTACATTTTGCATTTATTTTCATTTAAGTAAGTTCTAATTTCAAACATTTCCTTTTGTCACCTAACTCCAAGATAAAATGAATCTGCTAAATAGAAAAGGAGTTATCTATACGTGTGTATCATATTAAAACACGGATAAGAATGAAGTGGGTTCCCACAACACTGGCTAACACTGCATATAAATTTGAAGTAAAAGGAACCAACTAACTCCAAATGCTAACGTAGATCTCATTTCTAAACAAAGATAAAAGGAAGTGGTTATTCCATAGTACTAGTTAGCAAAATGTTTTTTTTTTTCAGTAAAGGATAAAAGGAACATTAGAAGCATAAAGTCAAATTAACCAGCAGACCCCTTATGAACGGTTATTTGCAGACTTTACTGGATTATTCTCAGTTTTGTCTCACAGACCATATCTAAGAACCTTGGGGAAGTATCTTACTTCTTTACAAGAGAGGGTTTTATCTGACGTGAAATCCTAGTTGTGAGTGTGGTTTTGTAACAGGGAGAAATTACCACTCAACATTTTGACGCTTAGAATGAGGGCCTGAAATGATTTTTATGCTAACTTGTTTGTGACAGGTGGTTTTGATCATATGATTTTGGACTAATGTGTTTCATTACAGGGTGTGATTTTTGATTGATATGTTCATTCTATTATGTATTGGGACTCAAGATTTGTTTCAAAATGTTTATCCATGTTATGTTTGATGCATCACTAATAGAACTGTTCAATAACTAAGGTTAAACTGGATTCAAAGCATATCATTAATCAATCCAAATCTACAAAGAATACCATTTTTCAAAGCTTATCGCCCACTTATAGACCAAAGAAAACCCAAACTCAAGTAGTGGTCATCCCATATAGTGGGGTCTCGGTTGGTTTCCCTAGCATTCCCATTTTATGCATTGTTCCTCTGGTTACCCCTCAGCCTAACCCTATGGCAAATGTAGTAGCTAATGGACACAACAATCCTTTACTCTTGGCAGGAGCTGCCCATGATATACCTAAGGGTATAGACAAAAGTTTTCCAAGGTATAAACACGATGGTATTAGATTGGCTGGAGAGCACATTCATGCTTATAAAGATACATTGATCAGATTGTAGGTTGAGCACGAAGATGTAGATTGTAGGTTATATCCTTTGACCTTAGATGAGCTAGCATATTATTGGTACATCAGCTTACCTATAGGATCTATCACATCATGGGCCCAACTAGAAACAACTTTAGTTTATCAATTTAGGTTACATGTAGATCATTTGGTGATTTATAATCAATTTGTGACCTGTAAGAGAGGACCTAATGAACCCATAAGAATTTTTAACACCATATTTAAAAATATTTACACCAGGTTAATAGGTCATTTTGTTGTGACAATAGATGTGGCTCTCCAAATTTATTTTGGAGCCTTAGATCATTTGATGGCCATGTTTGCTAGAAGAAATCCTTTGGTTACTTTTTTGGCCTTATCTTACACAGAAGCCATGACCATCGATGAACAATTAATTCCTGAGGGCTATGGGATAGGACAACTACCTACAATAGGACAACTTGGAGCATACAATCAGATTCCCATGATAAATCAAGCCTTGTTGAATCAGACTCCCATGTTGAATGCCATACCTGACAATTAGGGCTACCCAAATATGCTTACTAATCTCACCTCGGTTGCTTATCCTAATACACCCCTTCAAGCAACAACCCCTCTTCTATTAGAGAACCATCTTTCTTCTCAAAGGACCACAATGACAAATCCTTAGGTTTTTCCTGCACCAAATCAAAACATTCCAAAATTTTGGAATGCAAGCAAGCCCAATGCAACAAATAGCCAACCAACAGAGCTCAGAAGTTAAAGATCTAAAGAGATTGATTCAAAATCTAAGCAGTGACATGGTTCAGTCTCAAAAGTAGACATCCCAAAATAGGAGTTTCAGTTTCAAAAGGAAACAATGGAATACCAAGCCCAAAAATGGAGGAGTGCCTAGTCCTATCGCTAATCCAAGTGGTACTAGCCAATCTCAAACAATTGTAAATATTTTAGATTTTTCTAGGAGCAATTGGTGTAGAGTACACTCCACAAGTGAGCATAACGAGAATGAGTGTTTGGTACTCCAATAGGCTAGGGGTATTTTATAGCAAGATATCGATGAATTGGAAATTATACCTATTAATGATTTTTCTCATGAAGCTAGTTCAAGTAAAGGCAAAAGACATGCATTGGTGGTTGAAATAAGTACTCACAAAAGTGATGAAATAGACGAGTAAGATGAGCTATTAGAAGAGGAAGTTAAAGTGTTTGAACATGCCTAAAAAGAGAATCACAATTATCATTTGAGGAGTAGGAATAAGTCCCTGAATACATCATCTACTCCATCTACTAACTCCATCATTCCACCAGATGCTAGGGCAAATAATAATCCTGCACCTCCCACTAGGACAAATTCATTTAAACCACCTCAAAAGGAGCAAAGGGGAGATAAAGTGGCTTATGACATTGTTGAGGATTTAAAAAAGATGAAAGATAATATCACTTTGTTTGAGGTGGCACAAATGACAAACCAACAAGATTTGTTGATTAAAGAATTGGGAAATTTGGGTAGAAGTGATGCAAAGAAGCCCACAAAAGTACATTTTGCCTTGCAAAAGGATAAAGGAGAAGTTCCTCCTTTTCTATTGATAGTTCGAATCGCATGAAAGAATTTGCATAATTTTTTGGTAGATTCAGGTGCTTCAAGAAATGTCATGCCATATGTTATTTTCTAGAGACTAGGCTTGAATCCTAACACCTTGAATAGAACAATCATCCAATTGGAAAAAACTAAAGTGAATGTAGTTGGGATGCTTCACAATTTTTTTATGCAAGTATCATCTGAATCGAGGATTCAATAGTATATAGATATTCACGTGATCGATATTTCAGACAAATATAGTATGTTGTTGGCTAGGGACTAGAGCAAGAATCTAAATGGTTATCTTGCCATAGATTGCTCACACATGTGGTTACCCTGGAAAGGGGTAGCTAACCAAATCCGGGTGGAAAGGGAACCTAGATTAAAATATATGATCATAGACTACAATAAACCTAATGAGATCTTGTACAATGAGCCAGAGGTAGGTATTTTCATGTTGGATACTAGTTCGGTCACAAAAGAGTTAGATGTGGAAACCTTACCTTGTGACTCTTATATTGATGATAATACATATGGACTCTAAAATTTGATGGTTCTAGATCTAAACAAGGTAGTGGAGCTGGAGTAGAGCTCATAAGTCCTAAAGGGAAGTCTTGTCTTGAAGTGTATAGATTACAGTTTCCATGCACTTGCAATGTGGCAGAGTATGGAGCTTTGATTTATGGTTTACGATTGGCATTGAACAAGAACATAAAGTGCTTAAAGGTATTGAGAGATTCTACTTTGATCGTTAAACAGGTAAAAGGAGAATATACATGTCATGATGAAAGATTATCCTATTATAAAACTAGAGTTAGATATTCGATTGATGAGTTTGATTCTTTCAATATTTCTCTAATATCTAGAAAAGACAATCGCGTGGTGGATTCGTTGGCAGTTGCGACAGGCACCTTAAAACCCATTGACAAAAGAAAAATGAAGAATTTTTCAATAGAATTGGTTCCATGTCCATCCATACCTGACAATGTAAAAAATCTACGAGTTTTTGAAAGTGATAGATATATTTTATATTTTATGATGAATTTATGTGTCTTTGAAAACCAAGTCTTTGATGAAGATGAAATATTGCATGAGGAGGATGAAGAAGAAGAGAAAATATCGAAGAGAGCTAACTCCATACCAAAAGGTATTGTATCTTTTGAAAGGTATTGTTTGATATTGACTATCAAGGTAAGAAATCGATCTAAATCTCACCAAAGGATGATGCCTATGAGAACATCGATATTGGAGGTAAGGGTGAATCACATAATGTCCTTGTTGGGAAGGTTTGTATGCCTCAAGAAAGAGAGGGAATATTATAGTTGCCTAAAGAATATGTGGATTGTATCGCTTGGATGTATGAAGATTTGAAAACCTACACTCAAAATGTGATTATGCACACTATCTCGTTAAATCCTGATTCTAAACCTTTTAGGCAGAAACAACGTACGGTCAACCCTTTGTTGGAACCCCTGATTGAAAAGGATTTAAAGAAATTATTGGATGCAAGAATTATATTTCCTTTTCATCATTCCACTTAGGTTGCTAATATAGTGCCTGTTAGGAAGAAAAATGGTGAAATCAGGTTATGCATCGATTTCAAAAATATTAACAAATCTTCACAAAAAGACAATTATCCCCTTCCTTCTATTGACAACATCTTACAAATGGTCAACGAGTCTGAAATGATGTCATTTTTGGATGGGTATTCTGGATACAATCAGATCCTTATTGACCCTAAGGATAGAACGAAAACCTCTTTTACCACAAAATAGGGTATGTTTGTGTATAGAAGAATACCTTTTGGTTTGCTCAATGCAGGTGCAATGTTTCAGAGAGCCATGGACTATGCATTTAGAGATCTTATTGGTAAGTGCATATTTTTTTACATAGATGACACACCCATGTTTTCAAAGGAAAAGAAAGAATCATATTGAGGATTTAAGAAAAGTCCTTCAAAAATGTAGAGAACATGGAATATTACTTAACCCAAAAAAATGCATTTTTGGAGTGACAAAAGGCAAGTTGTTAGGACACGTAATATCGAAAGAGGGAATTTCTATAGATCTTAAATGAATAGAGGCCATCCAAAAGATACCTTTCCTAGGTAGCAAAATAGAACTAAAGTCCTTTGGAAAAATCAACTTTGTCTGAAAATTTATTCCTGGATTTTCTGAAATAGTCAAACCGCTAAACGATTCTAAAAAAATATGTGAATATCAAATGGACATAGGAGGCTAGGATTGCTTTTCATAGTTTAAAATATGTTATCTCTAATGCACCCATGTTAGTAATTCCGGATTATACAAAGCCTTTATATATTTATACTTTTGTGTCTGACCATTCGTATGCTAGCATGCTAACACAAAAAAGCAAAGGTAACATCAAAAATCCAGTTTCATTTTTGAGTTCACCACTAAAATATGCTCAAAAAAGGCATACCATTCTGGACAAGCAAGCATATTCTCTATTTAAGACTATTAATAAAGTTAGATATTACATCTTGCATAGTAGAGAATTTGCTATTGTTCCTGACCCGGTTGTGAAAAGTATGTTAATGTAGAATGAGTTGGGAGAAAGTAGAGGGAAATGGATGTCTACTCTTCAAGAATTCAATCTCGAAATTCATTCGATGAAGCTTGTTCGAGGTCAAGGATTGACCAAAGCCTTGGAAGAAATAGATCCTCAAATTTCCTGTCAGCATTACAATGTAGGAGACATTACTCAAGATGAATGGTATATAGATATTTTCTACTTATTTCTGAATGGTATGTGTCCTACAAACTTTAACTCGACACAAAGAAGAGCTTTACGTTTGAAATATTTGAATTTTATGATTAATGCAGGTGTTTTATATAAAAAAAATCATGAAGGAATATTTTTGCATTGTATAAATAAAGAGGAGTTTGCACAAGTTTTGCAAGAATTCCATGGTAAATGCGGGAAAGGATATGGTTTGGCCAATGCTACCACCCATCAGATTCTGAGATCCGGTTACTATTGGCCCCACATATTCAAAGATACCCATTCCCATGTGATAAATTGCCATACTTGTCAAGTGGCCGCCAATAGGGAGAGACAAGCATCAATGCCATTACAACCCATAATAGAAATGAGACCCTTTACTCAATGGGTTTTAGATTTTGTAGGGGTTATAAGTCCTAATTCATCATATCTTCATAAGTATATCCTTACTGCTTTTGATTATTGCACTAGATGGACAAAATCCATCCCTACCAAAATCTGTACCACCGAGGTCGTCATTCAATTCTTAGAAAATTATATTGTGACCATATTTGGAATTCCTCATTCTATTATTTGTGATAATGGATATGCATTTATTTCATTGTGTTTCATAGAATGGGCATTTTGTAGAATGGGCATATGATATCAAGGTAAGCATTAAGCACTCGTCCAATTACTACCCTCAAGGCAACAAATTAGTTGAATCCTCAAATAAAAGCTTGTTCACTATTATTAAAAATTTGCTTGAACATAACCCTAAGGATTGGCATAATAAACTAAAGTTTACATTGTGGGCCGATAGGATAAGAATTAAGGAATCCATTGGAACTTCACCATACCATTTGGTTTATGGTGAGGATCCGATTTTCCCCACTAATATTGAATTGCAAACCTTACAATTTTTTTTTTATTTGTGGAAAACATCCCAAAAGGGATGCCACTTTTGGGTAAGACCCAAGGAGGCAGGGGTATCCATTCCGCCAAAAATTCCCAGGACTCGAACTTGGCCTACCACCTTTGACATACTCAAGGAGCAAACAAACACACAAAACCAATTTAAAAATAAGTAAATAACAACAAAAATAATAAAATAAAATAAAAAACATGCTCCTTGAGTGTGTCAAAAACAAAAGCACAACCAAACACACACAATAAGATAAAATAAAACACAACACAAACCACATAGAAAAACACAAGAACCACATAACAAAACACAAACAAGACAAAAAAAATAGAACACTACAAAGACAACAAAAAAAAAACATGAAAAATAAACACAACCAAAACCTTAAAAATTAAAAAAAATAAAATAAAAGTAAAAATAAAAAACATAGAAAACACTCACACATAAAAACACGAAATAACACAAACAAAGATAAACCCAAGAACAAGAATGAAAAAACACAAGAACAATAACAAAAAACATAAAAAAAAAACAAAACAAAACAAAACCCAAATATTCCAAAGAAGAATGGTAGAACCCATCCAAACTATCTGCCTAATAAAATGATAAGCACCCTCTTGATTAGGCCAATCCCTCCAAAATCTATTCAAAAGTAAAAAAATTGGACCATTGTAAGCCAAGTAAAGTGGCCATTCTCCTCCATAGCTCAGAGGCTAAAGTACACTCAATAAAAAGATGGTTGATATTTTCTGCATTCTCTTCACACATTTCACATATAAAAGGGCCATGAAAACCATGCTTCATAAGTTGCTCACTAGTAAGCACCCAACGATGCAATAAAATCCAATTAAAGAACCTCACCTTAGGCCAGAGCTTTTGAGCCCACAATCAAGAAAATATTTCAGAAGAATGGTTGGGATTATTATGGCATAAGGTCAAATAACCTTGAGCGACTGAATACTCACTCTTAGTAGTGTTGTTCCATCCAAAACAATCTTTTTCATGGGACCAAGAGAGGGATATCATATGAAGGATGCCTTGGATATCTTGTCTTTGCCTTTCTAGGGTTTGAATAGGCTAGTACTCAATAGGGATCCAATATCTACTAACCTTTGAATTACCAGTATGGTACCGACAGTAATTAGCCACTTTTATCCAATTAGCTTGGTGAAGCTCCTCCATCCAAGGCCTCCAATCGAGAAACTGAGTTATCAAATGCTTATGACCATCCCAAGAATCTGTCCAAAAATTTGCATGTTGACCATTATGAATGATCCAAAATAATTTTTTCTGTATGAAATCCTCATCAGTCTTAAGAACTGCTAAAATGGGAGAACCTTTGGTAGGAATTTGATAGCGAACAAGGTCTTCAAGACTTTTGTTCTCAGCATATTTAGCATAGAGATTATTGGCCCAAAGAGCATTGGGGTTATGCAACATCCTCAAATATAATTTAGCAACTAAATTTTTGTTGTTATTAATTGAAGACCAGAATTCTAATGCCCCTTCATTCTTAGGAATACATAAAGTATCCCATTTCACCAAGGTCAATTTTATTTTCTCCTTAGTACCACTCCAAAGGAAATGATGACTGATTTGATCCAATTATTGAAGAACAGCCTTTGGGATATTCAAAATGGAAGAAACATAAATAGGACTAGCTTGAAGGACTGAATTTACCAAGGTGATTCTACCCCTAGAAGAAAGCCACTTGTTGGTCCACTTTCCAATTTTCTTCTTGACTTTGTCCAACAACCAATTCCAATCTTTATTTTTCTGCCTTTGAATATTTATGGGAATACCTAAATAAATTATTGGAAGAGAGGTATTATTATATCTTAATTTATCCAAGACCATGGATTCCTGTATAGCAAAGCAGTGAAAGAAAATAACTTTAGATTTGTCTTCATTTATCAACTGCCTAGTAGCCTTAGAAAAACAACTAATGATTTGCTTAATATTAGAAGATTCCTTAACTGTAGCTTTACCTAAAATAGTAGAGTTATCCACAAATTGAAGATGAGATATAGGTCTAGCTCCTTGAGCAATGGTAACTCCCTCAAGGGTTTTTTTTTCTCTCTTTTTGGTTATAGTCCTACCCAAATATTCAGCAAGAATGATGAATAAATAAGGGGATAGCGGGTCACCTTGCCTAATACCTCTGGAAGCTGGGAATGATTGAAAATGCCTGCCATTGATAAGAACTAAGTAGGAAACTGAAGAGATACATCCCATAATCCAATCCATCCAATCCTTAGAGAAACCAAATTGCCTCAAAACTTTGATAAGGAAGTGCCAATCCACTCTGTCATAAGCTTTGGATAAGTCTAACTGAATGAACATGGAAGGAGAATTTTGCATATCCATGGAATGAATGGCTTCTTGAGAAAGAACTATCTCATCTACTATTTGACGTCCTTCCACATAACCCCCTTGCTCCGGGGAAATAATCTTATGCACAAGAGGCTTCAACCTTTCTGCAATGATTTTAGTAATTATTTTGAGAAGAACATTACATAAAACAATAGGTCTAAAAGTTGAGATATGATCAACCTCTTGAGCTTTTGGAACAAGAGTAATATAAGTTTTATTAATATAAGGTAAACCTTACATTTTATGAGGGACTATCTAGGTACTAATGATAAAATTGAAGCATGTCTCACACAGCTAATACATTTGGATGAAAAAAGAGAAGAGGCATTACTCCACTTTAGTAAACATCAAGATGTAGTCAAAATATGGTTTGAAAAAAGGGGAAAAATTAAATATTTCAGAATTTATGACTTGGTTTTACTTTGGGATAAGGTACATGAAAAGAAAGGTAATCATGAAAAATATGACTGTCTTTGATTAGCTCCTTACCAAATTGTTGAGATCCTTGGTGAAAATACTTTTCGTTTGAAAACTTTAAGTGGAGAAGATGTTCATATGGTCCATATCTTGGGATATTTTATACAATAGTGTATATGGTTGTTTGGTTGTGTGTTTTGGTTTTGATTGTGTGTTTTAGGAGTTATCTCAAGTTTTGGTGTGCTAAGCTTGGTGTGGGTTTCTGGTCAAGTTTGTTTCTATGGAATGTGTTTCCAAGTTTTGGTTTACAGGTCTAAGTTTTGAGTTGGTTCCTCTATTGGTGGTTGTATTCTAAGGTAGTTTTCAAATGTTTGAGCTCTCAAAATATGGATTATCTATCATGTAGAGCAAATAAAAGGGATAAAATTATTTAGCAATTATTCCTAGATTGTGGGGACTAAGATAGTGAGTGTTGAAATTGATGAATCATTTTCGCTAAATCTACACATGAACACATCATACTAAGGTACATTTTTTGAAAACTTGAAAGAGGAAGTTACTTATTTTGCATATCAAGGATAAAATTTTATGTACTCAATATTTAACCTTTTTTGAGCTCTAACCCAGGTGGCAGGGGAAGTTTGCCAAGAAACATGTTTAATTTCAATAAAAAAAGAGCTAAAATTAATACAAAGGCTTAGGGTATCTCCATTGGGGCTATAAACACCTAGTTGGCTGTGGAGAAATGCCAATAAACAGTCAAGTGCAAATATGATCCAACACTTGGGTAAGAGAGGCACCTCCACCGAGGCTATAAATGCCTGACTGGCTATGGAGCAATGCAAAGGTACATATTTAATGAGTAATATTTATAGCCTAATGCAAAATAGGTGATGGATTCTGAATGGGGTCAAGAATGATCAAATGAAAACACTTTCACACACTTAGCTAAAGTAGTGGTTCATGTGTTTTCAATTAAAATTGTCCATCCCCATAATTTTTGGATGTTGCTGAATAATTTTATTTTTAACCTGTTGGTTTGTCGAGTTTCAGAACTAGATATTCTGGGTTTTCGTCCAGAATGCTCAGAAGCATACCCCCATCAGAGTCGCCATTTGTTGTGGCCTTTTCCACAACTACCCCCAAGTTTTGGGGACCCACCTTTTATTTTTATTTTTTTAGGATTCCAGTTGTCTTTGGGTGATATATTTCCACTAGGTTGCAACAAAGGTGCAAGGGTTTGCAAGATTTGGTCAATGCTTTATTTACTTATTTATGAAACCATTGAGAAGGTTTGATGATATTCGTAATACATGGATTGATTGTAAATTTTTAAATGTAACTATCATACCTTTGGAGCTAATTAATTCAAAGATAGAGAATGAGTTAAATTGGATTTCTTGTTTTAAAAAAATAAAAAATAAAATAAAATTTTAAAATATTTATGTATAAATATTTTAATATAAAAATAAAAATAAAATAAAAAACAAAAAAACATTTTCTTATCGTAGTCATTTTCATTTTTGTTTTCCTTAATATGTAATAAATAAATAAATAAAATAAAATAAAGTTCCAAGATTTTTTTTTTTGTTTAAGGATCATTTTGTGTGCTTTCTTCGATTAAAAAAAAAAAAATTAAAATATAAAAATATGAAACTATATATATATATATATATATATATATATATATATAGTTTTAACCATTTTTTGGCTTTATTTTTAGGTGTTAATTATTTTTGTTTTAACTTTATAATTTCAAATAGTTTAGTTTCGTTGAGTTGTAATAGTGTTTTCGATTTAGATGCGTGAGGTCAGCAAGACATTCGAGCTCGGATTGGATGGTGACGCACGATGAAGGTCTCCATTAGATGGTAATAAGAACCAGATGTCGAGCGGATGTATGCGAGGAGTTTGATGCAACATCATGTAGATGGACTCGATCGATGCCAGGGTGACGAGTTGTGCCTTGCACACAACATTTGGTGGAAAAGCCCCATGTGCATGTTTGGGAACAAATGTAAAAGGGGTCATGATGGTGGATAAACATGGCAAACGTATGGAGATATGCACAGCAAGGACGTCGGATGAGCGGACATGACAACAACGTTGGTATGGATGATTGGACCAGCTGTGATCCACGGATGACAGCTGTTGAAGGATACCATGTCGGATGGTATTATTGACGATACAGCAGGTAACACACTGGCGCAATGGGTGAGATAGCTAAGGACAGTTGTGACGACATCGAAGCCTGGAGTATGCGACAAGGCAATATTGATGTATGGGGATCATCTGATGCGATATATCGATAAACCAGTGGATGAGTTGGCGAGTAACCGCAACGAGGAACACCGCAGAAGATGAAGGACGTAGATTCTAATTCCATCACCGAAGGCTCCGGGTAGACTATAAATCAGACGATGATAGTGTGACAGTTTAGACAACCCGTTGACGTGGCCTATTAAACATACCGCAGTATTAGGATGGAGTGCCAGATCGATTGAGATAACATGCAACTAGACGATGCCTAAAGAGAAAGAAATCCCATCGGATGTGAATTTGACACTGTTAGAAACCTCCAAGAGAACAGTGAAGCAAACGCAGGCAATCAAATTATATAAGACATAATGGCAGAAGATACAACGGATAATTTGGCATGGCGTAATGGCATCAAAGAAAGAGCGTTCGAAGCAAAATTCTATGAAACAACTCACTACCACTATGCAGGCTAAAATTTAGCAATGACAGTGTTTGATTCGATGATTACCGTGAATGTAGGTATGGAGGATAAGATTAAGCAGCCACCTATTTCATCATATGATCAGGGTTCTCATCATTATATGGTAGCAACACGCAGTGGGGAAGCACACCAGCGGATAGTTATAGTATGGTGCCACATACCTGAACCCCAAGGAAGTATCTTATAATACAGTGAGGAGTTAGATGACGTTCATCGTAGGGATGATAAGGTAGTCCAACATTTTGTTTTGTGGGCGAGTTTCCATAGCAGGTGTTTGATGATGAAGGTCAGAAGCAGTAACAGAATTAGACGATCGTGATTCGCGTTGTGAAGCTAACATGAAGTGGCAGTCTTATGGAGAGAATATCGTGGTATATCACAGTGTTAGCATCAAACAACTTGTATTATTTCTCTGCAGAGCTCTAAGAAAGCCAAAAATAGGAACTGAAGGTCATTTGGTAGCCAACGGATATACGCACAGTGCAAACTGACGTAGGATTTTGGGAAGTAACGTGCGTATGGGTGGAGAGCGTTACAATTGGGAATGGTCTCATATTGGGTCCCATGGTATATGCAGAGGATGAATGACCTTTATGCCTTGTTTTACTTGGGATATGCCTCCCATATTCCTCGAATATTGACCAATCGACGCAGAAGGGTGAATGGAGAATAGAAGGCCAATTGTTTTGCCTGCAGGGGGTCCTCTCATTATGAGGAGAAGAATTCATGCACATTAACAAAAGGACAAAATATTGTTTGGTAGGTCATTTTGTCACGAGAGAAATACATGGCCGCCAGGTGTAAAGAATTATCCGAAGAAGATATAACATGATGAAAGGGAAAATACATTATGTCTTCAGATAAAAGACAAATAATAGCATCAGATAGTGCAGGCAAATGTAGCACTTATTCGAAGAAGATATTGGAGGGCACCATAGTTGTGCGTGGGAGGAAGCCGTTACTGCGTCCACGTAATACATTTCAAACGAGCCTCAAAGTGAAGTGTTTTGGAAGAACGTTACAAGAAGAGATGTTACCTATGAAAGAAAACGTTATCAAGCCAATGGGGGAGTTACGAAGAGAATATTTTTCTTTAAATACTATAGTGAAATATAGAAACAAGGTTGGAAAATTGATGAATAAAAGGGAGGAATTTGAAGGAAAAATGAGATGCATACTGTTGAATGAGGGTTTGCTCTCTATTTTGCTTTTGTATTAAAATTAGAACTATAATACAGATTGGAAAAATATAAAATGATTGTTTCTTGTTATATTTGGTGTTATTTTTTTGTCAACATATTGGGTTTTAGTGGATGTTTATGCATGCAAATGGTTACACCAGTATTTAAAATGTCAATGTGTTTGAAAGAAAACCTTTGAATCTCACCATAACCATTCTTGTGATTGTGCTTCTGCAGGTCTAATGTGACTGTATTTGTTTCTTTTGCTAATATGATTTGAGTGTTACACCGATTCTCAGTGATCTTTGTTGGATTATCTCTGTTATTCCTGGATATTTTATCATCTGGTCCACCTTCCAGAGGATATGATTTCTAGTCCTTGTCCAAAAAGCTAACTTCTGGTCTTGTTCCAGATTGACTAACTCCTTATGTTTTCATTAATCATTTCAAACATATGGTCCGTGTCTAGATTTTTGCTTTTTAGTTTGTTATTTAAAGTATTTCAATGTGTTTCTGGTCCTTCTCCAAAACTTGTAAAATTATGGTCCTTCTCCAAAACTATCAAATTCTGGTCATATTCCAGATGTTTTCAAGCATCTGGTCCCTTTTCCAAATTTTGTTTCATTTTTCCCTAATCTTACCTTTTGTATTTATTTTCAGTTAAGTAAGTTCTAATTTCAAACATTTCCTTTTATCACCTAACTCCAAGATAAAATGAATATCCTAAATATAAAAGGAGTTATCTATGCACACGTATCATATTAAAACATAGATAATAATGAAGTGGGTTCCCACAACACTGGCTGATATTGCATATAAATTTGAAGTAAAAGAAACCAACTAACTCCAAATGCTAATGAAGATCTCATTTCTAAAAAAAGATAAAAGGAAGTGGTTATTCCACAACACTAGTTAGCAGGATGTTTTTTTTTTTTAAAGAAATATTAGAAGCATAAAGTCAAATTAACTAGCAGACCCCTTGTGAATGGTCATTTGCAGACTTTATTGGATTATTCTTAGTTTTGTCTCAGAGACCATATATAAGAACCTTGGAGAAGTATCTTACTTCTTTGCAAGAGAGGTTTCTATCTGATGTGAAATCCTAGTTGTGAGTGTGGTTTTGTAACTGAGAAAAATTACCACTCAATAGTTTTGAGTGGATGACTTGAGTAAATTTGAGACAGAGCTTTGGATGTGACAGAGTAGAGAGGATAGTAGTCTCCAGTGAATAGAGATCCATCAGCCAGGGCAGTGAGGATAGGTCTTCTATGTGGGGACAAGAGTCTTTTGTTTAGAGAGATCCACAAGCCAGTGTAGTGGAGGCAGTTGTCTTCTAGAGGATTACTAGCCAGAGCAAAGGAGAAGGAGTTCTCCTATGTATAGAGATCCACCAACTTGATTTAGGGTATTAGCATCTCCTTTGGATAGAGGTCCATAAACATTGTAGGGAAAGGATTCCCAAGAGAATTTATTTGAGAAAATTTATAAGAAATATTTTCTTTGTGGAGGTAGCCATCTTTGGGTGAACCACATTAAATTGGTGTCTCTATTGTGTGTGGTGATTTGTGCATTGCTTTGATTACTATTGTTGATATTGCTATCTATACATTGCATAATATTGATTTGGAAAGAAAAATAAAAGTGGTCTTATAAGCTTGTGTTCTTCAAATATCAGTTCCAAAATTTTTAATATTGCATTTGGCTAGTCTTTCCAGAGAGTTACAGAAAAACTTGTGAAGACTAGGACTCAACATTCATTTCACTAGATTGACAAAAACTAGTGAAGATTCACTTTTTTAGAATTTATTCCATTACAATCATAATACTTTGTTGTAGGAAAAAAGAGATTCAAATAAATTTGGGAAGCTTCCTACAGAGAGCTAGGAAAAATATCATCTTCAGAATCAATCCAACACCAAAGGCAACATTCAAAAGAAAAGGAGATTCCAAGAACCTGAGGGAAGTCCTGTTGTAGACCTGCACATTGTAGAATAAGAAAAGACCATAGTGGCCTCATTACTCATTTAAGAGACTCCAAATAAGTTTCCAAATAAATATAGAATATTGGTTATCTCCATCGAATATTGCATACAATATATTGAATAAATTAACCTAAAGAAGCTAAAGAGACTCATAAAAGGTCCCATTTAAGAACTCTTGATTTTGGAATATTGGAGGTTGGTGATCTCCATTGAAGCCAACAAATTGTAGAAGTGAAGAAGGACTAGCAAGTTCCTATTACAAATTCCATAAACAACAAATTCTAGATATCTCATTGCCAATACTTCCATAATATAAGGTTGAAGGAAAGGTCTCATTGAGAAGACCAGAGAAGCTATGATATTGAATACCTTGGAGAGGTTTCAAGGAGAAACAAGGAGAAATTATAGAGACCCTTATTATAGAGTTTGAATAAGCCATTAAAGGATTTCATAGAAGAACTCATTGGAGAAATTCACTACCAAGGAAAAGCTCCTAATAGTGAAGAAATTGGGACAATTATCGCCATCCGACAACAAGCCCAAGAGAGAAGGATTTGGAAAGCAGTTTGCCAAATTTTGAAGGAGACTAATAAAGACCTAAAGACTTACAAATTATTGAGAAGAAGATCCATATTGAAACAAAAATATATTAAGAAGTTTTAAGAAGAACACAAATAGAAGAAGCCTACCAAATCAAAGAGATTTGGAGATTGTATTTCATATCTAAGAAGGCACATTTTAGATACAGGGGTTTGTTGAATCTACAAAAAAATACTGAAGGGCTTTTGGAGGAGAATCCCAACTACAACACTTTAAATTTCCAAGCTACATCCTGAAGGAGAAGTTGAAGTCATCTACTATCATTCTATACAAAAACTTGGTGAATCAAAACACCAAGATCTACATCATATTTAGAGATCATTACTTAGGTGCAATGGTTTCATTATTTGAACACTTATATTTAGTTCATTACTTTGCTTCATTAAGCACCTTATTAGAATCTAGAAGTTGCATGAAGAAGGTTGCATTTTAAATTCTTTAAGGGAAGTGCAAAAGATAGTTTTTGTTAAGGATTATTACCTGCATATTAAAATAGGAGTTGAATATATTTTGACAAAAATAAAAATATCATCTACCTATTGTCTATTTAAAATCTAAAGAAGACTACATCCTAAAAAATTTAGTGTAGTGCAAGTTTTAAATTGCTTAAAAAAAGTTCTTTATAAAGAGGACATTATTCTTAGTTGAAAGTTACAGAGATTATTAGTGCATTCTTTAAGAGTTATTATTAGTGAATTGAAAGAGTAATAAATTGAAACTACTATTGCACTATTCTAGATTGTTTAACTTATTACTCTTAAATATCATTATGTGCACTGGTTGTTAACTTAAGGTGAAAACCAATGGGTATAAAATCTACATATATAAAAGTGTCTAAAGACACTATTCAGTGCTTAAAACTTACAATTTATTGTGGCCTAAATAAGCCACCAAGTAGATCAAAATACCTCCAAGGAGTGGAGAAGAAGAAGGAAACCATTCAAATCAAATAAAAGAGCTACAAAATGATACTTGGAGTGTCTCGAATTTAAATGTACAAATAGAGGTTATTACAGGTTGATATTTGAGCACCAAACTCACCTCCTACTATTACATAAAAATGAGATATTAAGTGTCATAAGTATACTTTACATAGCTCTTGATCGTATCCACAAGAAAAAAACTAGAAGCACTAGTAGGAGCCATTTGAAAGGGGATCAACATCGACCATTCGTGAAGAGCAAGCACTAGGTTAAGAGTGTGTAAGAGATGAGACAATGAAGGGTTTGATATCCACCATTGGTGCTAGATACAAAATCCATCATAAGGCTCAAAATCTAGCTCGTATTTAGGTGTCCAAAGACACCTTATAATCCACAACATTGAGCATCTACAACAATGAATGTCTACAAGAATCAAATCCAGCGTAAGAACAACATATTAGGGAAGTTATTATATGTTATTTTACAACTCATTACAACAAAGAGAATGGAGCCTTAGCTAATACAAAAGGTGCATTACTGTAGGAGAGCTTCCAGCCAAGAGTAGCACCATAGAACCATATTCATAGAACCAGAGCCAATTCCTTGTGAAGGAGAGCACATTCCTTTGCTTGAAGGAAGCATTGAGAGCAAGAAAATAACTATGTATTCACTGGAAAAGGAGTTTATAAGGTTCGATATATTTTGGAAGAGAATATACATGCAATTATGAAGGCTATCATTTGTCATAATCAATACAGCACCCTATATTCCATAACATCCATAAAATAAAATCTTAAGGATAATGTCTAAGTCCCAGATGTTGATAGGCATAATTCAAAGCATATTTATCATAGCTCATTGGTTGAAGAAGGAAGGATTGTTACTTAATACTAAAGCATTATTCATCATAGTAATGTCTCTTAAGTTCGTAGTGACATGTGGGTGCAACTCCAAGGAAAACGAAAGCTACATAAGCACCCAAACTACCAAGGACAAACAAAGCGACATCCAAGGAAAACACAGTGAAGTCCAAGCAAAGTGTAAGTGAAATCCAAGGGGAATGTAAGTGAAATTGTAGCCAACATTAAAGCAAAGAAACATTTAGTAGAGAACGTATTCAAAGCCTAAATTGAAGGATTAAAAGCTACAATTAAGGACGTCCATTAAATCATGTCATAAAATAGCAAAATGATACATATTTCAAGCTATTCCACTACCCATAAACCATTTGGACTTCAAAGTGTTGAATTCTCATCATCATACAATAAACACAATGCCCAAAGAGCCATTAAGGAGAGTGAAGTATTAAGCAATATGATGTACTACATTACTAAGATAATTTTGATACTAAATTTACTTTCTTTAATTAAAGTAACATTGGAATTATAAGGTGCTAGATATATGGTCGAATTTACTATTATGTTGGAATAACTAGGTATTAGTAAGTTATAAAGCAAGTCCATTTCGAAGCATTATAATTGAAGTACATTATAATATTATAATATTTGCAAATAACCAAGTAGGAGATATAAGGCTATCAACTTTGGTAAACTCAATATCAATTTGCAAATATTATTATTTTCTAACATTTCCAAAAGTAGGGAGTTATAAGGCATACTACACCAAACTATAGATACTTGGAAATTAGAAAATTAAATTATTGAATAGAGAAGCAAATCTATTGCTTACATATAGAGTTGGAACTTATTAGTAACACTTGTCTCATACTCATATTAAGGAGACAAATCCAACTATAAGAGCTTCATTAGGAGAGATAAGTTAAAATTGAAAGTTGATTATTATTCTCAAAACATTACAAAATAAACTCAAAATGTGAACTAATATTTTTTAATCTTTTTATCAAAGTCTATAGCATATTCTAAATTACTTGGAGATATAAGAAATACTACATAACCTACATCCAGGATTTTTTTTATCAAATTAGTTCATATACCCTTATCTAGGGAGCTATAAGGATATCTACTAACACTAATGCAATTAGAAAAGGAGTAATAAAAGTACCAATATGGATTAAAATCATGATTGATAATTCAATAGATAAATATATAGACAGGAAAAAAGAATCGATAAGGATTTTTGAAATCGATAGTAATGGAAATAGATTCTTCTAAAACATTCTCTAATGAACTAGAAAAAGGAATTGGTGACAACTATACTAATGAAGATACAAAATATCATATTCAAAAATAAGAAAAGAATATTGATAAAAAATATATCATACAGATGTATGAAATAAGTAAAGATGGAATAGCCTCAATTGTTCACATATGGTTTAAGTATCTCATCAAGGAGATAGATAAACATGATATTCCTAAAATAGACAACAAAGCAACTTGTATACCTTTACTATGCACTTATTGCAACCAATTTGGTCATGAGAAAGTCAATTGTTGGAGTTTCTATCCATGTAAATATTGTGGAGGAGAAAACATTTATCTTTCTTCTACTACTATAAATATAAGTACTATAACAGTTATGAAGAAAGATTACTATACATAATAGTTATTTCTTTCAGGATATTATTTTAGAAACATCCATTAACAATAAGTTCAAGCTTGACATTTGTAAAGATCAAATAAATAGGTCATACAGAGAATCAAAGGAGATAAAATGGATCAATTCTAATCCACTTATGATGTGCAAAAATTTGATATCACTAGCTCATCCAATATGCTTGACAACAAAAAATAATGGTCTGGAAAAGACAAGAAGATATAACATGAAGATAGAAGTAGAAGAAGAAAAAGGACTTGATCGAGCTGAAGACTATTCAAAAGTGGAAGATCCATATTGAAGACTATTTTCTTCAATACCCAAATAATGTAATACAGGGGGTGTTAGAGTATATTAAATTATTTAGGTACATGTCAATGTACCATCTTGGTTACATTGTTAGATTAGGATTTTATCTTAGGTTACTTGAGGAATAAGTAATAAATATGCAAGTGTCAATGTGCAATGATGTAAATGTACACGGAGTCCACTTGTACATGAATCATAGGAAATGTAGTTAGGAAGATTAAGGGCCAAGTAACCTATCTTCTTATATATAGACCCCATAGTGAATAGAAGAGGGTGTGTAGCAAAAGTGAGACTACTATTGAGTAGTGAGTAGGTATAATGTATTTTCCATTAGAGTTTTGGAGTGTTCATTTCCTCCATTACATTGCATTGTACTATATTTACAAATTTCCATTAATAGTATATTTTAGTCTTATTGCATAATTCCATTATCTTACTTTTTGCACATTTTACATCTTGTTATTACTTTCGCCCATATCCTACATTATCAAAAGCTAACACAACTTGTACTTGTATTGTGGTGCTATTCACTTCTCCCTCTTCAATGCTTATGACACTTTATTACAAAATTAATTGCAATTTATTTTGGCATCATAAAAGTTTCAACATGATACTAATTACGTTCTCTTTTATTGTGCTCTTAGTATTTACTCCACTTTAATCCTCTACATACTCTGAGAATGCCTTCTTATTGCATGAATAAGTGTAAGACTTTTTACTCATGCAAGAAAAATTTTTCCTCTTCCCCTGGAGTTTTTTTTAGCACTGTGACACTTGGCATAAATTAATATTCACCTCCTTTTCCTTCCAAGTAGTTGCACTCCTTTTTGTAATGTTATTTCTCTACCTTGCGCGTTGTACTTTTTCCAAGTGATGTTAACATCCTTGTATTTTTTAGGGAACTAGATCATCTCCATGTGGTATTGTTATTTCTATGTAACATTCTTTATAGGTGGTGCTATCACTTATGACACTTCTTCCATGTGGCACTTATGATTTTTAACTCCCTTTCATGTTCTATCTTGTATGTAAAATTCTCTTTGCCCTGCAAGCTCTCTATAGACACTGTAACTTCTCAATGTGGTTTCTTCAATAATGAGATCTTATTTATAATGTTATTTAGCTCATTCAACACTTAGTAAATCTTGTTGCTACAACTAAATGTATCCTATAATGTTGATTATCATTGTTGGCTGGTGTTTTGAAAATAATGCAATATTTTTCAAACCTTCAATGCAAAATATACTTGGCTCCTGCACTACTTTACTCACTAAAGGTGCTATGGGGATCAGACCCTACTATTTTGTGGCTCTTTAAATATTTTTGGATACTGTATGTATCTTCAAAATACATTAGCTTGTGCATTTCAAATACTTGCACCCTATGCTTTCAATATTCACCTTTGCTTTCATAAAATGGTGGGTTCTCCTCTTGATCATGGTGGTGGTGCTTCTACATTTTCCAAGTCGTGGTTTGAGTTACCTTTTCCTATTTTGAAACTCTTCTACTACATCTCCTTTTTGGCTCAATGCTTGGTGACCTTTCCTGTGGTGACTCCAAGCTTCTAAATCATGCTAATACTTTACCTTTTGGATAGCTTAGTATGTTCAATATTTGCTTTACTATATTGTCTTATTTAATTTCAATAGATAGCAAGAAGTTGATATTTTCTTTCCTTGTAATATATCTAACTTCTATTTCTTTTGTGCAGGTTTTAATTCCTTGTAAATGATATCTTATTCACCCTTGAAGACATAAAATTGAAACCTTTTCTCGTGCAACTTTAAACCTCAAATCTAGTACTTTTAAAAACTTAATGATAAGCTAAATATGAATGTTCAAATAATGAAAATTTTGCACCAATGTTGCATACCTTTTGGTATTTGCTTGTAGGTTGACTTCTTGGTGATTAACTCACCTATTTGTTCACTCTTTTATAAAATAAATTCTTTCCATATTTATGCCCATTTGTTATTAATATTGGGTGCTTTCAAACTACTCTTAAATGTGACAAAATCAATATAAAAATAAAACCCATAATTATTTTTAAAGATTTTTCTCATTAAAGTGAAACTAGGTGTTTAAAAACAATGATGAAAACAACACCCATAATAATTTTAGAAACTCTATGGTAGAAACTAGAAATGTGGCTTTAGATCAATATAGGAAAATAAGCCTTAGCAAAAAAAAGGCGTGCTATGTCTTAAATTCAAGGTTATGGGTTCCAAATAAAAACAAATTTAGTAGAATTAATAAAAGACTATATGGGTCACAAATATCAAACATGTGAAAGGGAATACCTTAAGGATGACAAGCATATTGGAAATAACTTATTGATATTCTAAACAAATTCCCCAACTGCTTAGTGGTTAGTGCTCTGGTTAGTGCATTAATTCACTAACAAGACTAATTTATTATCCAACACTCTCCAAAAATTAATTTTATGTAATACTTAAAGAACCACCTACAACCCCCATAAATACTATAGATAAATATAGGTCCTATGGCTAATTAGGTAACCATTTATAATAAGGGTTTACTACAACCTTAATCATGTAGTGTACATAGACATCACTAAGGGTTTTGAAGTGGCTAATCCAAATAAATATCAAAAAAGGGTTTCTCTTATGGTTTGTCCCCAACCACCTCACAAAAGGATTTCCATATGGATAACCACTAACCATCACTATGGTTTATCTGAACCACCATAGGTATCTCCTTTCACAAAATTAGTGTCAACACTTTCTATTGACGAACATAACCAAGACCTACATTATTTAGCCTTATGCTTGGATTAATG
Organism: Wollemia nobilis; assembly: GCA_028583015.1. Classification (NCBI taxonomy): domain Eukaryota; kingdom Viridiplantae; phylum Streptophyta; class Pinopsida; order Araucariales; family Araucariaceae; genus Wollemia; species Wollemia nobilis. The sequence continues at coordinate 153,827 of JAQPPZ010016980.1, read as the reverse complement.
GACTTTCTACTTGGTCTTTAACCTATAAGCTAGTATATGGTAAGGAGGTTATATTATATATCAATATGCAACTCCATATATTTTAAATGTCATAGCAATTATAGCTTGAGGACAATGACATTGAGCCAATATAATCCCTAGAGGAAAAGAGATAGCATTTAGGAGAACAATGCTACATTAGAAGGCCATTGAAATATGGTTCAACAAGAGAGTCACGAAGATGGACTATAATGAAGGAGGCCTTGTATTTAAGTAGGATGAATATTGGGAAAAACTAGGACAACACAAAAAGTTCAACTCCCTTTTAAATGGGCCTTATTATATTCTAAAGAGCATAGGTCCAAACACCTACAAAATTGCCACTATGGATGGAATAATTCTACCAATTTCTATGAATGGGCAACACTTCTATCCAATCTAACAAAAATTTCAGCAAAAAACATATGTAAATATTTTACATAATTTCCTTTCTAGCGGCTTATTTTTTTGGTAATTTCTTCCCCTCATATTTTGATTCTCACTTCTTCCTTACAAATTTCCTACCTTCTCATCATCTTATTATTTTTTCTCTTCCTACCCTATTACAGATGCAATTGCTCTACCATTTTGTATTAATGTTAAAAAACAAGGTTTCAAGCAATTGAGTCACTCAAGAAAATGAGTGACTCACTCACTAGAGTGTCCCACCATAGACCAATTACACAAGTGGGAAATATGACCCTCTTTTCTCCTACCACCCTACTCAAATGAGCCCACACTAGGTATAGGTAAGCATAGGCTATGGACCACATGGTGTGGGGGCTATAAAATCTCACATGTCATAAGGGCCACCCCTATTCTAACATATGGAAAACACTCTACCACACACGCAAATAGCTTAGCATATGAACTATGCCCTTACAAGATGACATAAGACCTATTCTAAGTTGTTTTCTCTTATAAGAAAGGATCAACATATATATGTAGAACAATATAAGGGATATCCACCATACCTAGAACACTCACTCCAGGGTAGAGTGTAAATGGAACACACCTCCAACATTTACCACCATAGAACATAAATATCCATGAATCCTTGCATCCAACCTACATAAAGAGTCAATATAGTCTATTATCGAGTCACTCTAACATCAAGTGAAAGCAATTTATCAAGTACCTCAATAAGTGATTCAATCACCTTCTTTAATAGAATTACCTTGTTTGATGATAAAATTGTTATGCCAAAGCTTCAAAATAAATTTTCAAGGTCCAGTACCATGATTGAGTCACTCAAAACTAGCCAATTGATTGTCTATTTAGGCAAACAAATTAGTCCTCCAAGGAAGTCACATGAAGCACAAAATCTTCCTAAGTCCCCTTAAACTGATCAAATTGCCCACTTATACAAGAGAATAACTTGCATTTTTAGGCTAATCACTTCATAATTAAAAGTTATCAAGTTCCCTTTAATTGAGTGAATCACTCAATATTTTGAGACAATTGTTCTAAGAAGCAAATAAATTGCTTCCTTTTTTGGGATTTGGGTAAATGTGTTTTCCAAAAACCTGATTTCATATTCTACATATTGTGATCATCATGGACACCTCCTACAATTCTAATAGTCCATCCATGCTAGAATCCAACCTTACTTTTCCACTCTTCTCTACCACTGCTACACTCATATTTTCTCACCCTTCACAAGTATAAATAACCCTAGAAGAGAAAAAAGGAAAGAGAAAGATGTAGGTCTCCCATTATCTAAAAATACTTAAGGATATTTATGAAGATCTATACTAAAGGATTCACGAAGTGAGGTATAAACACTCCATTGGAAAAGTAAGAAGAGAAGTTTTGAGATGATTTAATTTGGGACCTCAGACTGATTCATATATCAATAGTTGCATATGAGCTTTAGGGGTAGCGATGAATCTAGTTTCATGGGTATGGAGCTACCCTACGTTATTGAATAATATGTAGAGAGGTACAACCCTTCAAGAAGAAGCTTTAGTCCGCCTTAATAAAGCAAAGAATATTTGTATATTAGGGAGGAGAAAATCTAAAATATGTTGAAAGTAGGTGATGATTTTGCTATATGGGTTTCTTACAACCCCAAAATGTAAAAAATATTTATACTACTAGTGTATAATCACCTACTAGAAGGATTTCCTAGTCTAGTACTTGGAGAATCCAAACTGACCAATTGATTTTAGCATCTTGCTAGAGTTAGAGGTGTTCAATGAAGATGTCAAAATGGTGTTGCTAGGGATTGCTATAGTCTTAAGATAAATATATTATATGAAGATATATTAATGTTGTATTACCTTACTCCATACCATACAAACCTACCCTAGATATTACAAATGATTTACTATGCTAGGTATATCATATACCAAAGGGACAACCAACTAAAAGCATTTAAAGAGGAGAAAAAATTGTGTATACCTCATACCTAGTCTAGATCATCATATACTAGAAACATATTAATTTTTAATATTATAACTAGATTAGGTGGGGTAAATAGTGAGCCTCTTTAAGAGTTGGACCACAAGGACACACCCTACCAAGAAGTGAATAAGGCCTTCTAACACTTCTATGACAAGGTGTATGATGTTACTATGAAGAAATTCAATAACAAGACACCATGACTATCAGATGATGTATAATAGATAAAGAGGTCAATAAAATGACCAAACAATAACTTCTATATAGGTAAGACTTGATTATTCATTTGTCTCTATGGATTTCTAGCCATATCATTTGAGTTGCCTATATATGTACCAAACTATGTGTTCAATCTTGAATATGTGCAATAAATTGATTAAGTAGACCTAAATTATTTTAGGGAGTGGAATAAAAGCACTTTCTACCCACTCAAGTAACAAATCATGATGACTACACCAAATTTGAATGGGTTCATCTAAGTGATAAAGGTAGGATTAAGAGACATTAGGGTGGAGCAAATGAGCGATAAATGGTCTTATGATCCAATTGCAATTTTAAATGACACCATGAGAGACAAGAAACTACAAATATTTTTCATATATGGGAAGAGATACAATAATTAGAAGAAACTAAGTCCCAATGAAGAAATAACCCTCTCCACTCTAAGAAGCAATCATGGTTATAAGACAAAATCTATAGATGGTATAACAACCTAACTAAGTGGCACACAAATTATGTCATGGAAAAAGATGACTTTGACCTAGATATCAATATTAACCACTAGAAGTTGGGTGCATTGAAAATTTTGGGCTATATAGATAGTAAAATCTTGGCATGGCAAAGAATGAGGTATAAAATGGATGCATTGATAACACTAACTATAGATGGCTTGTTTGATGATCAATTATTTTATTAGAGAATATTACATTATTTGGTACTATGTGAAAGTACCCCCATGGTACCATTGTATATTTGTAAATATTAGATTAGGGTGTGTGATTTATATTTCCTCTAAAGTATGTGTCAATGTGTAGGATGAGTCCAAGTTTCATGTAGTAAAGTGTGCAAGTGTATAGAGTGTAAGAGTGTGCAAAGTGTCATGTAATAAAGAGTGCAAGTGTGTAATATGTAAGAGTGTGTAATGTGTCATATAGGTAAGAATGTGTATGTGTCAAGTATACAAGTGAAGATGTAAAGTCAAGAGACATGAGAGGTTTGTCATATGTGAGGAATATGAAATGATGCATCTCTCGGATATGTGAGGAGAGAAATACTTAAAGTATTGAAGAGTCATCTTCTAAGATAATATTATAGAGACAAATATCCATGTATTGAATCAATTATTATCATAAAAAACGTATTATGCAAATATCAAGTTGTATATTTGATTCATAACTTAATTTTGAGTATTTTTTGATTGATATTGTTATTTCAAGAATGTTATATTCATTGATATTGATCTGAGATATTGAATGCTCTATTATTAAGTTTGATTAATATCTTATGAAAGTGGAACTGTGAAATAATTTTGCTAAAAATCCAACATGTTTTCCATATGTGATAGGAAGCACCTTAAGAGGGCTAATAGATCTAATATAATCCATAAATCAATGACAAAAGCATTAATACCTCAAATCCCAAAGTGCTTGTATAACCATTTCTACTACACCAATGATATTAGTGATGGTTAGATCAATAGTGTGATGAACATCCATTGAAGGAAAAAGGGGATTCAAAAGATATGAGTCAATGACTGGAAAGGGGACATTTTTAGGAGTTGGAATTTTTTTTATCCCTTTACATTGGACCTTTTGGTTTCGTAGAATATTGGAATTTATTTTTTTTGTTATGGCCTTGAAAATTTTCATTTTTTCTTTCATTTGAAACTTTTAAAAGTTTTGACAATCTTTGGCCTTTTCACCTTTTATTGTTCTTTGGAATTTTTTATCCACTTAAGATTTGAAGACCAAAGGATCTATCAAAACTTTGATCTCTTCTCTCCCTTTGAACTTTTTCAAATGTACCGATCCTTATATATTTCATTTTTAGTGATTTCAAAACTTTTTGCCACTTTTTACCTTTTAGCCCCTCAATTGTTTTAGCCATTGAATCTTTCCTATTCTACTTTCTAGTGGGACCTTTTGTAAAGTAGTGTCATTCTTGGGCTCTTGCTTGCATGCCAACTAAATCATTCATATTTACCCCTCTGCATTCTTCATCTTCTTTCATAGTTGCTAGGTTATATTCCTTTAAGTTTCTTGTTGGTGAAATTCTTGTAACCATATTAAGGAATAGCAACCAGCTAGGTATTCAATACAAACCTAATCAAATATGGAATATAACTAACCTCACAAGCTTTTTATCTAGGGAGAAGAATTTACCACCATTATTTGGGTGGAAGCCTAACCATAAATGAAGTCCTTTTAGCTATTACCAATAAGGATCTAGGACTCTTTTCAATGGTAGGGGCTAACTTAGATTCCACCAGAAAGGTTGTAATTCATCACTTGCTAGGTACGATAGGTCAACATGCCCTTGTGGTTTAGGGAGCTTGAGGTTTTCTATCGACCTATGGTAAGGAATGTTTTGAATGACCTTCTATTAATGGATGCCTGATAGACTAAAGGGGCTTTTGATCCTTTCATTTTGCTTTTAGTTCCCAATTTTCTTCTTTTTATATAATTTGACTAGTGTAGTGAATTTTCACTACACAACCATCTAATATTACCATGTAGTTATTATATTTTGCACCATATTTATTTATTTTTACTTTGAAGTAATTAGTACTTTAGAATTCCCGTTTTTCCATCATTTTCCTCTTTTATAGGTCATGGTATAGGTGGCACTAAAAATCCTATAGCCCTAGTTGTCTTCCTCTGTCAACACCACTATCTCAATAATGATGACATTAGTTGAGTAGCTTGTCTCCTTAGCCTTACAACTTTCATTCATTTAAATATTAAAATGTTGCCACATATGGTGACACTCATAGGTCTAAACTCATCACACTATATAATGTATCAGTCTCTACATCTAACATCATCAACCACAATATTATAAACTAGAGGATCACTGATATTTACCTCTAGATATGTATTTATGTATAGTAAACCATTAAACCACACCTTGATCACTACATGCTTATAGGCAACAATTGGTGATATATCCTATTATAAATCAAGATAGCTCATGAATATTTCATACAAAAATATCAACGAATCCCATGATGGATGGCATACCATCATCTTCTCCTAATTAGTGCTAGCCTATATGAATCATCATCCCAACCAGGATGGAGTCTTCTATAAGGGTACCGGTTGATGTCTTATCATTTTAGCTCATCAATATATCTCAGGGACGATTCTAAATCCTCTTTTGTAAGAATGTTTATATCTAGCCTATAAATCATAATCCACTTATGGACTAATAGAAGCTCTTTATCATAAACACCTCTAAAAACTCTAGTGATTAGAGTACTACATTATTCTTTCATATCCATATCTATAGTAATATATAATAATTAAAGATCTCTCCTTTCCTATAGGTGACTAATGGAGCTCATGATATATCTTGGTCCCGAGGAGAAAATTTTTTGATGCTTTATCAAGTCTACAACCACTCCTATTGCCCATGGAATGACCCTCTTTTTTATGTTTGGTAATACCATATCAGATATAAGTGATAGAGAGAGGATCTCCTATTTATGAATATTCCATCCTACATGTGTGATATTTATATCAATATCAAACCTCATAAAAATAAAATCTATATTTTCTATCAACCTCTCAATGTATATCCTCTATGGCTAATTTTATCTCAATAAGACAACACATGTTGGCACTTGCAGTATGTGTCATACATCCTCCAGTATCAATATCATCTCTCTTGTCAATAGTTTGAAGGTATTTTATTATAAATACCATATCTCTATTAATGCTATGACGAATGCTCTATCAAAATCTACCTCAGACATGGTCACCACATAGTAGAGTCCTAATACCTCTAGTAAGCCATAGTCATCCTTGTCCATCATCAAGAAGAATCAATCTAGTGTATAAGGTTATTTGTCCCACATCTCCAATGTCTTCAATATCATCTACATTCAACCAATCAATATCAACAATTTCATCATCATGCCTAATCAAATCATACGCTCTTTCAAGAAAAACTAAAATCCAGAATCTAGTATTCAACTAACCAATCTAAAATCAATCTATCTTCATCGTCAAGTCTAAATTTTATCTAATCAACCTTCATATTTAATGTATCATCTTTAAACCTTCAGAATTGATCTTGGTAGTAAATCACTAACTTTATAAAAGCATAAAAACTTTTATTAATAGGTCATCTTTTCATTTAAAAAGGTGGCTAAAAATTTTAAATGTTGTCTAATAGTGTTGAGAGTGCACAAAAGCATCAATATTTTAAGTTTTCATTAAAAATCCATTTAAAAATAAAAAGTTTCAATTTTTCAAGCCACATACATGTCCATCTCTAGCTCCTTCTAGTATTGGTGTTAGAGTCAATACATGTACATCTCTAGCTCCTTCTAGTATTGGTGGTAGAGTCAACTCATTCTAATGCCTTAGGAATTAGTTATGAACCATCATAAATCATAGAAAATAAATGATTGTAGAGCTTTATTTTCTCATCTTTTACGGTAAAGAGTCAACTCACTCTAATGCCTTAGGAATTAGTTATGAACCATCATAAATCACTGAAAATAAATTATTTTAGAGCTTTATTTTTTCCTCTTTTACGGTAAAATTTTTTTCTGTTCCCTATAATCATTTTTACTCATCCATAATAATAAAATAATTTTATTATTGTTTCCTAGAGAACCTTTATACCTCACCCTCCAAGGAATTAACCCGAGACTCTCGAGACCAATCCCTTTTGGGTTAAAAAAATTATTATAAATATAGCATTCATACTTGCTCTTCTTCACAATATTACATTGATTTGATTTATGAATATCCTTGTACTCAATGTGATTCTATTCTATATTTATTCATTAGTAAATTTTTTTTTGGATAGTTATATATTATAATGTTATATAATTTAGTTGAAGCTAAAAGAATTTTTATTCTACTTTTGAAATGCATAGTGTCAATTTTACTAACTTAAATAATCTCAATAAAATTAGTTTTTATAAATCCAATAAATCTATATGTTTAAATATTTTTAGTTTTTTTAAAACAAAACAATATAATATACCAAACATAAAATAAATAAAAAATAAAAAAATTAATTTAAATTCTATAACTTATTAGTTTCTTACATATACTACCCTCCAACTGTTTGGGCAAGCTTCGATCATGATCTGCTCCAGATAATTTGTGAAACGTATTAAAGCCTTCAATAAATCTATCTATCTATTAATCTTTCCGCGTGCTTAAGAGAGTTATGCGTTACTACTTTCCGTGGTTTTCAAAGTATTAACTAGAGCGACACGCCACGCCATGTATTGGATTAGGGTATACATGTTCACTGAAGCGTTTAACGCATACGACGAGTCGAATCCTTGTTAACACACTTCGTAAAGACGCAGCGAAAAATAATAAATAAATAAATTATTAATTAATCATATTTTAATCATAATCTCCGACATTCTTTCCACTGATGCAAAGTAGAGAAATATCTAGCTTCATCTTCAGTCTTGAGATAATTAATCATCACCATCTTTTCGCCATCACCATCTTCAAATCATCGTCTTTAGTATTTGAATGAAAACAAAGTGAAACAAACTTACATATGAATAATTCACTGCTTCATGGATTACATTGTTTTTTCATGAGACTTTTCATATGGTTAAAATTCTTGACCTTTACATTTACATAAGCTTTTTTAACTGTTTATGATTCTCATCAGAAAAATATTACATAATAAATTAGCCTTCACATATCTACATAAGACAAAGACTCACGATGATTAGTAAGATGGATTTTTAAAAGACTTTTTAAAATTTAAACTTTTAACCTGTCATTCAAAATTATCGTATTTATCGTATTCATTTTCTTTGTTTAGGATAATTAAATTTAAAACATTTTTTACTAATAATATTAGAAATAAGATTTTAAAGAACTCTACATATATATTTTTCTTTATATAAGCATATCAGTAACCTTTTTTTTTTTTTTTTTGTAGAATATGTGATTGAGTTTATAGATGTTGTTATTATAATTCTAGTTTATTTAATAAAACAAAGTTAATGGAACCCGATCCTCCAAGACATCTAGTCAAGTGACAAACACTTGACAATTACCATTCAACATATTCCTTTAAATATATCATAGTTTAAACTTTAAACCTTCTAAAAACAAAACCATAAATTAAAAATATACAACCTTTTTAAATAAGTCCCTAACCATGTTAAATATTTTGTTATAAAGAGCCTTGCAAACTTAAGTTTGAAAGTTACATCATATATAATTATCTATAAATTAAAAATATCAATATCAGTACAACTCTTTTAAATAAATATTTTGTTATAAAGAGCCTTCCAAACCTGGAAGTTACATCATATATAATTACCTAGTAATATTCAAATCTAATTAGAAAGCTCTCTAATACGAAACACTGGAGAAGTTACATCATACATACTTGGCCAATAATATTGAAAGCTCCCTCTAAATTATCTAGCATATTACGACTATATCGATTGCCACTACTCCAAGCATAAAGCCACATCATTCAAGTCTTTTGAAATACTTTACGTCAGAGTTGATATGTGGTATTTTCTGATATCCTTCAACCCTCGGGCGAACCGTCACTGGCAGACCAGGTTTCATGAAGAGTGCTATTCTATATTTGGGAACCACAGGACATTTGTCGACAGTCTTTACCTGGTAACGAATGATAACGGAGGCCGCAACCAATTTCATCTGCCAGTAGGCAAACTCCCTTCCCGTACACCGCCGAGGTCCTCCGTTGAATACCGGATACTTAAAATCGGACTCCTTCACAAACCTCCCCTCCTTGAGCCATCGTTCCGGCTTGAATTCTAGGCAGTCCTCGCCCCATACCTTCTCCATTCTGCCCAACGAATATATGGAATAAATCACCTGCGAACCCTTCTCCACCCTCGTGCCGTTGGGCAGAACGTCGTCTTCCGCGGCCTCCGTGATATTCAGGGGAACAGGCGGGTACAGACGGAGCGACTCCGTCAATGCTGCGTGCAGATAATGCATCTTCTTCAATTCTTCCGGCTTCAAAGGAGAAGGATCGTACTCGTCACGACTGTCTGGATCAGGCCTCTCCTTAACCATGCGTCGGATCTCTGCTAAAATCTTGGCTTCAACATCCGGACGCTGAGCTACAAACCAGAAGAACCATGTAAGCGCCGAAGCTACTGTATCCATCCCGTCCGTAATGAGATTTACGGCAATCGGAGGCAGCGCTTGTTGGGAAGGAAGGCCGACGTGATGTCCCATGTCCCGCCATCGGCACCGACATCGGCAACGGCAACGGCATCGGCATCGGCATCGCCGTCGGCGTCGTCGGGGAGAGGTGGAGAGTAGACCTTGTTGATAAAGCCGTGCATACAGTCCAGTGCATGTGAGAGGCGAGACTCGAGGCCTATGTTGAAATACCTCATGGTTTTCCAACACAAGGTTGGCATAAGCATTCGAAACATGGTGACCTTCACCGCCTGATCATGCTGCTCCAGGTATGGAACGCGGGGCAGAGGAAGATCGGAGCTCAGCGACGTGGAATGCGTCCCCAAGCCTACCTCACACACGACGTCGAACGCAAGCCGTATGAATACGTCTTGGAGGTCAATGACAGCGCCCTTCTCACAGGCTTGGCGGAGAAGGGGAAGAAGCTTGCTGTGCACCGCCGCGGGCAGGGCCACCGCAGCCGTGTTGCGGAAGCCGGCGGACGCGAATGCCTTGCCTAGCGACCTATTAATTTGTGTGAAATGCTCCCCGTCCTGCAGGAGAGGGGAATCGCCAAAGATATCACGAAAGGTCTCCTTGAAGGACTCCCCTTTCCCGAAATTACTGTACTTTGTTTTCAAAACATACTCTATGTTGGCGGGATCGGCGGTTAGTATTCTGCTCTTCCATGGGCCATGCAGCCTGACTGTCCCCCCATTTGAAATAAGGAGATGAGCAACCCACTCATAGAGCTGGTCGAAATGCAAAATCAGGGAAGGAAGATATCCCACGACAGGCCAAGCCGTAGATCCTCTCGACCATCTTCCTATCCGACGGTGCCAAATGACTACAACTAATAAAGCAATCACAACAACAGAGAAATATTGAAGGGGAGACATGGTGTGTTCAGACGAGTGTGTCTCCTTCTGGTAGCTCTTATTTGAGTTATATAATGCACTGAACTTATTACTCTCGCACATAATACGACTGAAACCACGTTTTTGGAGGATTCGTTAGTTTAAAAAAATTAATACAAATCAGACGGCGCATCGAATACCCTAAATTATTGCTGTCATATTTTTTTTTTTTTCAACGACATTGTACGAGTTAGTTTAAGTAATAAAATTAGTTGTTGCCGTATCGACCAACTCCTTTTAATTCAGAGGTAGATTGCTCTTATGGATTTTCTGGGAAATCTATTAAGATCACTTTAATGAATCACTACTATGTTTTGTAGTTATATATATATATATATATATATATATATATATATATATATATATATATATATATATATATATATATAGACATCTAGGTATTTAAATTTAGACATATAATTCCTACACATTATTCATTCATATTGAATATTTCAATTTTGCATAGTAAAATAATATGTCTAAGTTTAAAATTAGGTATATTTTCCTGCACATTAATTTATATTTTCAGATTTATTAAATTTGAAAATCTGTATAAGATACCTTGTCTCCCCACGTAACACATATCCTAGCCACCACTATCTCTCACCTTGCCACATCTCACATACATCACTCCACTTGCACCTACCCACTTGCCATATATCACACCTCACTCCACACTTCACTCCAATTGCACCTACCCGCATGCCACATCTCCCTAGTTAAGTGAGACACTTCTAGTGACTCCCTGTAACTACATAGGATAGGTGGTTGCCTAGTCCCTACCACTTGGAAGTCCTGGCTTGCCACCTATCCTTCCCTCCAAAACCCTCAATGGTCTATAAAGGCACCATCACTTCACCAAGAAAAGGGAGAAAGGGAAAGCTATCGTTACGCTACTCAAATCGTGACTCCTGTATTAAATACTTATTTTCTATTTCTATTTTACAGTAGTCATTTTATCATATTCATTTTGACAAGTGCTATTAAACACTTTTTCTAGGGTTCTAGATTCAACAAGTTCAAATCTAGCATGGTGGTCACAACAAACCCACTCTAACATGGATTGTAACATGAAGAATAATCAGATACCATTTTTATTGTTAAAGGGTTATCACCCTCTTTGAGCATTTGTATTGTGAAAACACCCTACAAAGGGGCTTATTGTATTCAAAAACTCATTTTACGAAATATAATGCAATGCTTCACTTTTAGTGTAATGGTGTTTCTTTTTTATGCATACAATATATATATATATATATATATATATATATATATATATATATATATATATATATATATATATATATATATAAAATATAGTAGTGATTCATTAAAGTTATCCTAATAGATTTAACAAAAAATCCATAAGCATATATATATATATATATATATATATATATATATATATATATATATATATATATATATATATATATATATATATGTTAAAATTTGTTTTCCCTAAAGTTTTCGATAAAATAGTTAGAAATAAATAGGGATTTTTCCTTCTCAAAGGTTTAAGGTTGACTCAAAACATGTATTTTGCAAGTAATTCCATCTATAACAAATTTTAAATTCTAAATGAAGTAGGCACAACACATAAGTAGTTGTTTTCCTCCAAAATCCCCTAGAATGCTATTAGTTGGTAAAGATGTATATTCATTGATTTTTATTTACCATATTCCTCCTAGTAGACTTCTTTCAAATTAGTGTTCAAAATCATATGAAGAGGAAATAACTCTTAGTTATCCTAAAGTAGTCCCCTCCTATAAGGATTACTCACCTCAATGCCAAGGTAAGGTTCTTATCATTCAAGAAATGTCTCAAGCCTCCTTAGGTAGTCTCCATCAAGGGAGAAATCAAGGAGCACCACAACCATTCAAGTATCCAAGTATTAATGGAAAATCATCCAAAGTAAGTATCTTAATCAAAGGATATTCAAATTCAAAGTTACTATCATCTAAATTTAGTACAATATCTCTATATCTCTCTTTCTTTTATTTATCTTATAACACTCTTGCATTTGTTATATTGTATTCAAGTACTTAGTTTACATTACCTTTTCACTAGTTATATTAGGTGTGTTTTGTCTGTAAACCTATAATCCACTTATATTATCCCCTTTGGGATACCAATATCTAAGAATCCAACCTAACCTTTCCCATATTAATATCTATATTTGAAACTAAAGAAAAATGTGCTACATTTCATTGATTTTTGTAAAAGGTATTACATAGGATGTTTGATACAATCCTTTTACAATCTATCCTGAGGTCTACAAAAGAGGGACTCCATGAGGACGTACCCTAAAATCAAACATATTTGTAACACCACATAAGTCTTCCATTATATCCTAAAAATAAGAGTGGGCTTCTGATGTGTGCCACCGCTAGCTATATCGATCCTCGAAATCTATGTAACCCTATAAAACATGTTAGATTATTTGGAGGCCTCTCTCAATCAGGCCTCTCATGATAACATACTGATAGAATAAAAAACCAAATATAAATACATGAAAGGAATGCTTAATCTAACTAATATTAAAATAAAATAAAGGGATTACCTTACCAATTGATTTTTTGTTTGGCATTGGAAATCCTAGATATGAACCTACAAGCATAAAAATGCATAATAGAAGCTACAAGGAAGAGGAATTAGATGCTTGTAAGGCTTTGGAGAATAGTCTATGATGATTCTGAGAGCATAAAAGTGCTTCAAAGTATCTTCCATCCCTCCTACTAAGTTGAAGAAAAAGACCAAATTTTATAGACTTTAGGCAAGGTAGGACGGGCTGAGGTGGCTACCACATGGTAAAAGAGAGATTGCATGCTTTAAGGGATGTGGGTGAGGATAAGGCATTCCTAACCATGCAAATTAAATGGGCATGGATCTTCAATGCCCTCTTAATACCTAGGGAAGAGGGAATGTACCTTTTTCCCTTAAATCTTCTTTTTAAGTGATTTGCAGGGATTTTAGGAATCTTTTTAGAAATAGGGTGGGTAGATGTTTAGAGAAGTGTGTAAAGGGAATGTAAGTGGGGTGTGGGTAGATAGTTAGGCCCTCCTATCATATGTGGGTGGAGGCTTATTTTATTAGGTGGATGTATACACTCCAAAAGTGGGCCATGTACCTTTTCCAAGGGGAATATTAAATATTTTGTATTTTGTTTTATTTGTGAGTGGGATGTAAGAGGGGTGAGGTTGACCCAGGGTTAGACTAACCTAGGGTAAGTAAAAATGGATGATCACATGATGACAAATATTTGGGTGTGAAAGGGTATTTGAGTGTGATGAAAGATGATTTTAGGGAATTACACCAATTTTATGGGTTTCATAAATTGATAGTTCATTGACACTACACAAGGGTCAATGTGTCATTTTTAGGTGTTTACATTTACCCCTTTTTGTACTGCATTGTGTGAAGATACAGTGTAGTGTAAAAACATATGACATCAAAGTGGTGGTTTGATTTAGAAGTAGATGATGAGTTGATTATGGGTGATTGTGATAGTGATTGAACATGGCTTATTTACCCCCAAAAAATGAGATCTTGTGATAGTCTCCGATAAAGGTTCTTAGAAGAATATAATTCCTAAGATTGAGTGTTTGAGTATTGATCATGTGCAATATACCTTTTGTATAAGATATCTACCTCCTCAAGTGATGAGTTTGTGGGTGAAGGATGTGAAAATGATGGTGAATCACTTGACAAAATGTTATTGTGAGATTACATAATGCTTGGGAAATATGGGTACAATTTTTATAGAAATCATACATGTTTGTATGATTTAAATTATGTGATCCTTGTGAAGTTTTTCTATAGTTTGGAGGACCAAACAATTTTAGAATTGGATAAAAATTATATCATTGGAAATCTCTTTTTGAGTTTGATCTAGTGGTGGTGTTCTTGGAAAATTTGGAGAAGATTTGATAAGGAAAATTTTAGGTCAAATATGACCCTAATTTTTGAATCGATGAATGCTCAATTTTAGGTTTTTTAAGTGGAATATATACATATATATATTGCCTGGTTGTTTAGAGTGCCAATGTTTGAAGGTGAATTAATGATGGTTGATGCATAGTGATTCAACTTGAAGTGTCTACAAAGATGGTGGATAGAAAGGGAATGGATAGATTCCAATGGATTAGCAATGGTGCATGATGTATGTATTGTAGAAATATTTTTGGTGTGGCAAATGTGCCATGATTTTTGTAGTATTATTTTGATGAGATGAGGATGATGTATACATGATGATTTGTTGTGTTGTGTACCTTTGATTGTGGTAGTGATTTGATGTATGTTATTTAATATGAATGTGATATGATATCTACCATTCATTTTTATTGTTAATGTTATGAATGAAATTATATGATTGTGTAAAATACATTTTAAAACTTCTAATGTACATGTGTAATCAAATATTTTTAGATGTATGTATTTAATTTATGCAATCATATATGGTACAAGTAATCAATGAAAAATTGACAGTCATATTTAACATATGAAAGTAAACAATGAGACAGGAAAACATGTAATGTGTGTGATGAATGTAAATCTAGGATAACCATATGTAGGTGCTTACAATGATCTTTGAATGATTGAACTAGGGAGAATGCATGTTGATCCTAATAACTTGCTAGTTGTACAACTAAGCATGATGTGTGTTTGTTTCTTCTGATAAGGTGTTTCAGATGGTAGAAGGAATTTCTAGAGAGTCAAACATATGAGTGTAATCATCAAACCCATCTATTAGTCAAGTGATATTCTATTAAACCTAAACAATTATGACTGAGGTTGAGCCTCTCATGGATTTGTGTGTGTATAGAGTGATCAATTCATTCATCCATTTTGAGTGAGGTTATATTAACCAATTGTAAACTTAGCTAGGTAAGCTAACTCATCCATAAGCACACATTGATCTGTACAAAATTTCACTAATATGATAGATATATCACCAATTATAAGATATGTCTATTACCAGTTATCCATATATAGCCACGATGGATGTTAGCCTTGTGATATATGAACTTAAAGAGCTTAGGGATTCAAGCTTTTTTATGGTGCTCTTTTCTTTTTTCTCTTTATTTTTTTTTAACTTATCCTTTTGTTGAATATTAGGGTTTCAATCATGCAAATTATAGGATAAGTAGGGGAAATCTTTTGCTTGATGGCTAGTGTACGTAAGGAATTATCTTCCCTATACTAAAATTTTTATTTAATTTGCACATGTGTTTGATCCATGAAAGGACTCTAGTCAACCAAGGAAAGTCTAAAATTACATTAGAATCCAATGATATTTGACAAAGTTTGATGAGATCAACTAAAATGGTTTATTAATAGAAAATAATTCCAGTACTAAGAAACCTATGCATAATATTGAACATGACATCACAACAATTGCGATAACTAGTATATGATGGTGTATGTAGAGAAATATGCCTATGTGCAAGTGAATGAACTTATTGATGTGAGAATGTAGACATTGGTAAAATGCATGACAATGTAATACCTATTTACAAGAACATTTGTGATGAAATTTATCATTGTTTAAGATAACCAAGCATGATTGGTTAATGCATATTTACATATCCAAAAAGAGAGACAATAATATCATAGAAGTCTCATGAAATGGTATATGCATGGATGTGATGAATGATATAATTACCAATGTCTAGCAGTATCAACATGATTGACTAAAGGTTATTTGTATGTAGCTCCACTTCATGAATTTTATGTGATCCTATGATGGATTGGTTACATGCCCATTAAGCCTTGATCAATTTCCAAGATAGATGGATTGAGTATTCAGAGAAAGGCAAGAAAGGACTGAGAATTCATAGTGAGTAGGGGGTATTCAAATACAAATGTTGTCATATATGCAAATAAATAAGGCCCTTATGAAAGGAGAGATGGTGTATGTTGTAAAAATCAATGAAGTAGAAGATGATCAGAAGAGAGAGGTGCTAGAGAAGCACCCAATTTTATGAGATTTTAAGGATGTGTTTTCAGAGGATTTACCTGGACTCCCTCCTGTGTGAGAATTTGATTTAACAATTGATCTTATGTAAGGAGTAGAACATATTTATATATATCCATATAGGATGAATCCTATCAATATGCAAGAACTAAATATTCAACTACAAGGACTATTAGAAAAGGGATTGATAAAACCAAGTGTGTCACCTTGGGGTGCACCAGTTTTATTTGTGAAAAAGAGAGATGATTCAATAAGATTATGTATTGATTACAAGATTCTAAATAAGGATTCAATCAAGAACCGATATCCCATACCTAGGATTAAATATTTATTCAATCATATGAGAGATGCCACAGTATTAAACAAGATTGATAAAAAATCAAGGTATCATCAATTAAAAATATGTGAGGAGGATACTCATAAAATAATATTTAAAACTAGGTACAAACATTATGAGTTTATAGTTCTACCCTTTGGACTAACTAATGCCCCAAATGCATTCATGAATCTAATGAACGGTGTGTTCAGGAGGTATTTGGACCAAATTATCCTTGTATTTTTGGATGATATCTTAATATACTCCTAGAACAAATAAGAGCATGATAAACATCTTAGGATCATGTTATATTTTCTAAGAGAACCAACTCTATGGAAATATAGCCAAGAGTGATTCATACATTTTGGAGGTATGGTATCTTGCACGTATCATATAAACATAAGGAATTCTTGTGGATCTAGAGAAAATTGAGGCCATCATAAATTTACCATCCCTACTAATATGACTGAAGTATGAAGCTTCATGGGTTTAACGGGCTACTATAGACATTACATTAAGGACTACTCCAAGATTACTATGGCAATAACTAACCTTTAGAAGAAGGGAAAGTTATTCAAGTAGTTAAAAAAATGTGAACTTGCCTTTGCATTACCAAAATATAAACTCACCACCACACCAATACTAAATATTCTTGATCCTCAAGGGGATTTTTAGTTTGTAAAAATGCATCATTAGAAGGGTTAGGAGGAGAACTCTCTCAAGAAGAATCAGTAGTAGCATATACTTCAAGGAAGCTCAATAAGCATGAAGTTAATTATGCTACACATAATTTAGATCTAGCTACAGTGGTGCATGCTCTAAAGTCCTAGCACCACTACTTAGTGGGAAAGCCCTTTGAACTAAAATCTAACCATCAAAGTCTAATTTACATATTTGTCCAATTGATACTCAATGCGAGATAGAGAAGATGGGTCGACTTTCTCCCTGAGTATGACTTTAAAATCGAGTACACAAAATGGAAAGGGAACAAGGTTGTTAATTCCTTGAGTATAAGGAGAGAGATAAAAACCATAACCAAAAATCACATGAATCTCATGGATCAAGTGAGATAGGAGCATTTCAGGATGAGTACTACCAGGAAATTTTAGTTAGAATGGACAAAGACCCTGAGAGTAATAAGGAATTTGACATAATAGATGACCTTTTGTGCTACAAAGGTAGGTAGGACCATCATACCAAAAATGGGTGATTTAAGGAAGATAATAATGCAAGAAGCCCATAGATCTCCTTATTATGCTCATCTGTGAGAAATATCTAGATTCATATTCAACTTTGTATATGTCCGCTTTAGCAATCCCTTGGTCAAGAAATTAACAACTTAATCTCCAGTCTTGAGATAATTAGTCATCACCATATTCTCGCATAATGATGCTTCAAATCCTTATATTTAATATTTGAATGAAAACAAAGTGAAATAAACTCATATTTAACTGCTTTATATATTATATTGTTTTTTTCAATATATACATGTATGAGACTTTTATGTTTAAAATTTTTTATCTTTATATTTACATAAACCTTTTATCGTCACATAAAATCTAACTCTTCATAATTCTCATAATAAAAATATTACATAATAAATCTCGTATTACCTCTACATAGCCTCCACAGACAAAGACTTTCACGATAACTAGTAAGATGGATTTTTTAAAGGCTCGTTTAAAATTTAAAATTAAATTTAAACTTTTAATTTTGTGAGTTAAAATTATCATATTCATTTTTTATTTAAGATAATTAAACTTAAAACATTTTTTAATAATAATATTAGAAATAGGATTTTAAAAAACTCTACACAAATATTTTTTTTCCTGAGTAACATTTTTTGTTTGTAGAATATATGTTTGGGTTCAGAGGTTGCTACTATAATTCTAGCATATTGAGTGAAACGAGGTTAACCGAACTCAACCCTCCAAAACATCCAGCCAACCCATAAAACTTATTATTTTTTAAGTATGTCATGATTTAAATCTTAAACCTTCTCAAAAACCAAAACTATAAATTAAAACATATCAATAACAATACAAAATCCCTAAGAATATTAAATATTTTATTATAAAAAACCTTACAAACTTAAGTTTGGTAGTTACATCATATATAATTCCCCAGTAATATTCAAATCTAATTACGAAGCTCTCTAATACGAAACACTGGAGAAGTTACACCACACATACTTGGCCAATGATATTCAAAGCTAATAGTAAACCTCCCTCTAAATTAGCTAGCATACTACGACTATATCGATTGCCACTACTCCATATTAGGCTATATATCTTAGGCCATTGAGGAGGTTTACAATCATAAAGCCACATCATTCAAGTCTTTTGAAATCCTTTACGTCAGAGTTGATACGTGGTATTTTCTGATATCATTCAACCCTCGGGCGAACCGTCACTGGCAGACCAGGTTTCATGAAGAGTGCTATTCTATATTTGGGAACCACAGGACGTTTGTCGACAGTCTTTACCTGGCAACGAATGATAACGGAGGCCGCAACCAATTTCATCTGCCAGTAAGCAAGTTCTCTTCCGGTACAGCTCCGAGGTCCTGCGTTGAATACCGGATACTTGAAATCCGACTGCTTCACAAACCTCCCCTCCTTGAGCCACCGTTCCGGCTTGAATTCCAGGCAGTCATTGCCCCATACCTTCTCCATTCTTCCCGACGCATACATGGAAAAAATCACCTGCGAACCCTTCTCCACCTTGGTGCCGTTGGGCAGAACGTCGTCTTCCGCAGCCTCCATGATATTCAGGGGAGCGGGCGGGTAGAGACGGAGCGACTCCGTCAATGCAGCATGCAGATAATGCATCTGCTTCAATTCTTCCGGCTCCAAAGGAGCAGGATCGTAGTCGTCACGACCTTCTGGATCAGACCTCTCCTTAACTATGCGTCGGATCTCTGCTAAAATCTTGGCTTCAACATCCGGACGCTGAGCTACAAGCCAGAAGAACCATGTAAGCGCCGAAGCAACTGTATCCATCCCGGCCGTAATGAGATTTACGGCAAGCGGAGGCAGCGCTTGTTGGGAATATTCCCGGCCGCTTTCCCGTTCGCAGCGAAGGAAAGCCGACATGATGTCCCATGTCCCGCCATCGGCATCGGCATCGACAACGGCATCGGCATCGGCATCGGTGTCGGCGTCGTCGGGGAGAGGTGGAGAGTAGACCTTATTGATAAAGCCGTGCATACAGTCCAGTGCATGTGAGAGGCGAGACTCGAGGCCTATGTTGAAATACCTCATGGTTTTCCAACACAAGGTTGGCATAAGCATTCGAAACATGGTGACCTTCACCGCCTGATCGTGCTCCTCCAGGTATGGAACGCGGAGCAGAGCAAGATGGGAGCCCAGCGACGTGGAATGCGTCCCCAAGCCTACCTCACACACGACGTCGAACGCAAGCCGTATGAATACGTCTTGGAGGTCAATGACAGCGCCCTTCTCACAGGCTTGGCGGAGAAGGGGAAGAAGCTTGCTGTGCACCGCCGCGGGCAGGGCCACCGCAGCCGTGTTGCGGAAGCCGGCGGACGCGAATGCCTTGCCTAGCGACCTATTAATTTGTGTGAAATGCTCCCCGTCCTGCAGGAGAGGGGAACCGCCAAAGATATCACGAAAGGTGTCCTTGAAGGACTCCCCTTTCACGAAATTGGTGTAGTTTGTTTTCAATCTGGTATAGACCTTTGCCTTGGCCTTGGATATCTCAATATGTTCTTCGGAGAAGGTCTATGCTTGTAGCATCAATTAACAATCTATGATTTTATTGTTGCAAAATTTGCAGGACAAATTTATCTTGAGAAGATTAATTTGGAGAAGCTTTTGGAAGATGTATCAATTCACATATTGGAAATCAATAGAATTTGTAAGGTCACGTGGCATAAAGCAACTTTAACAAATAATTTGTATCAATTCACATATAGGAAATCCATAGAATTTTTTTTATCCCAATACAGCTGGCTGTGTTGGCAACATTCATTTTATTCACCAAACTTCCTTCACAAGAAAAATGCAACTGCTTGTTTTGTTTTGTTTCATAGAGGTATTTATAAACGCAGCAACTCAGAAATGAAAAGTTGGTTTCGTTGACGAATCTGCACTTCTGTCTGTATATGAACTCTTTTTTTAATTGAGTGAAGGATCCATCCTTAATGCAAGGAAACATGAGTAGTTACCAGTGCTTCCCAGCGCCAACAATAACGCTATTGTTCATAAAATTAGAATTTTTTTTTAAATTAATTACTTTATTTACTGGATTTGACGCTATAAAGGGTATCGACTTCCATATATTTACCGTCCTCACTATTTCGTGAAGACCTGCTGAGACTTTGTCCAATCCGCTGAGTTGAAGGCTTAAGTTTTAAATTGGTTTTTTTATACATACACATTACACTTATATACTTATACACATGGTTAAAATTTGTTATTAAATATTTAATTGATTTTTGATTGATTGAAAGGTTTTGAAAGAATTTTTAAACCTTTACAAAAATTATAAAAAAAACCACAAAAAATTATCCACTAAGCAGCTGCTAATCAAAACAGAAAAAAAAACAAACCAGAAGATCTAGCAAGAAACCCAATCAAAAGCAAAAAAAAAAAAAAAAAAAAAAAAAAAAACCAAACCGATTACTGGGGAGATAATTCTTCCATCATTTTCTTCTCGCTATCTTCTTCGGATCATTTTACAACCTCTTAGTAACCCTGTTTACAGCGTCTGTCAGAATGATTACCTGGGGTCCACATGCCGACCAAAAAATGGATGTGTGGGGAGATAATTCTTCCATCATTTTCTTCTCGTTATCTTCTTCGGATCATTTTACAACCTCTTAGTAACCCTGTTTACAGCGTCTGTCAGAATGATTACCTGGGGTCCACATGCCAACCAAAAAATGGATGTGTGGGTTGAGGGTGCGGGTGAAAAGCTGAGTGTGATTAAGATGGATAAATAAATAGATATTAACGTGAACAAAATTCCAATCATGAAATATGATCACATTAATCAATTAAAAAGTAAGAGGACCAACCCCACACAAACCAGCATCAACGAACTATTATATGATACAAAAATCATCACTGGGTTGGCTGTTTTGAGATCGAATGGAAAGGAGTCGTTCCAAACCTAGAGGAAATCTTCCCTAACACCCCTGTTAGCCAGCCAAACACCCCTGTCAGGCAGCCAATCAGCGGCTTTGTTCCATTAAAAAACAATTGCAGTACTGTCGTCTAAAAGAATTATATCGTGATGCGTTTGCTTTTGGACCGTAGTGAAAGCCATAAAAGCCGTAAGTATTGAAGGGTTTTGTGAACAAGTAGTAGGGGAGCAAGAAATCCGGGGACCTAAGTCTGTTCCATTCACGAAGAATTTGTTTTGAAAGTAAAACGTAAAGATTCATTTATAGATAGTTGAAACCAATAGAATTTAAATACTTTAATTATTATTTTTTAATTTTTTTATTAGGTTAGTGTATGAAGTGATGAACAATTAAGGATTAACATACAATTATATTATCATTGTATTTAATGGAAAATGTTTTAAATTTTTAATTAAATAATGTGTAACTGTGCGAGCATGTAAATTATTATTATTTTTTTAATATTATTCATTTATAGTTTGGGTATGATTTTTTTTTTAATGAAAGGCCATTTTAATTGTAAAAATAAAAGTAAAGGAAAAAAAAATGGGTGGAGAAAAAATCACACCTGGAACCCACTAACTTATCCTAATAGCGTAAAGAAAAACAAATTGCATTAGGTACCGTGACCATCAACATCAAACTAAAAATATTCTGCAGCATTTTTTAAAAAGTTTACATATTGTTTCATGTAACATATATTTTTTTATATTAATATTTAGAAAAATAAAGTAAAATTGTTTTGTTTTTTTAATTGGTTGTATAGAATTGAAAAAATCTCACTCATATAACTTAGTCACCTTATAATAATATTATAACTTAAAGGTTATGGATATATTGTGTTTAACAAGATTAAGGTGGGTCTCTTCCTTAAAAGTGGAGGAATTTAATGGTACGATGTCTTATTACATATAACATAATATTTGTAATTTGATATTTATTATATTTCATGATATAATTTTATAATATTTTAATTGTTGGACATTTTTTAAACTCATTATTTTTTAGTTGTTATGTTGTATCTTAGAGGAATTTAATCAAATGCACACATATAATTGATTATACATAACATTTGTAGTATAAAATTTGATTATATCTTATAATAATAAAAATATATAAGTTCTCTTGATGAAGTGAAATTATTTTGGAAAAATCCCTACCCAAAGGATCATAAACATATAACATCAATTAAATAATTTGCAATTGATCAAGAAACATATTAAATGACCAATGATTGAGGGTAATTATGTAAATTTTTGGTCTGATGCTTGGTTGAGGGCTTATCATCTTATCTCTAACTCAAAACTGCAACCATTGGCTCACACATGTCTAGCTTATAATGGTGTATAGATTTAATACTATATTAATATGAGTAGCAACTCTATATCATGGATTTCTATTAGTAACTTGGTTGAAGGAGAGAAATTCAAATAAATTAAAGATAATCTTCAAAAGATGCTACAAGAGTTTTATTTTATTACTTTAAAATGAAATAATGAGTTGGTTTGAAATCTATAGAAAGATTATGGATACTCAATCAAGTTGGGATATGAGTATTTAGAGCAATCAAAATTTAATACTCCCAAATATTTTTCTTGTATAAATGTTTGATCACTAAAGGTTCTCCCCATATCAAAATTTATTTATTTAGAAATTAAAGGAGAAATCCTACAAAGAAGAGGACATCATGGGCCTTTTAAATATACCTTATGTGAGAAGGATTTAGAAACATTAGACCATTTACGTATTCACTATCCTTTTCTCACACCATTTGGGATTACTTTTAAAAATTGTGAAAATATAATGGGTAGCTCCATCAACATTCAATGTGTTGACAAATTCTTGGATTAATTATATTAAAGCTAAAACATTATTTGTCTTATGAAGGATTGATCCTTTCAATATTTGTTGGAATTAATGGATTGAAAAGAATAATAGAATTTTTGAAATTAATATCAAAA
Source organism: Wollemia nobilis (assembly GCA_028583015.1). NCBI lineage: Eukaryota > Viridiplantae > Streptophyta > Pinopsida > Araucariales > Araucariaceae > Wollemia > Wollemia nobilis. The sequence continues at coordinate 129,708 of JAQPPZ010016980.1, read as the reverse complement.
TCATTCCCATGTCTAAAATTGTATTGTTGCCTCTCTTGCATAATGTTTGCAAGTATGGTTCTCATCATGGAAAGACTCAACTGTAGAAAAAGAGATGGTAGAAATTTGGTTATAGGATATAAATATTTATAGAGGAGTCATTTGGGGTAATTGTATTAAAACAAAGGATATGCTTCAATCTAGGGAAAAACAGAAATGATCAAAAAGTGGACTTATCAAAATTAAATTTGAAAATGCTTCTAAAGAAAATTCAGAAAAAACAATTGGAAATGGTGTTATTCAAAAAAAGAAGGCAAAACTTTAACTAACAACTATGCAAAGGCTAGGGCTCTTATTAATGGTTTAAAATTGTAATAGAAAAGGATGGAAATATATTTCAATTGACAGGGACTCACAAATTATAATTAATCCTATCAACAAAAATGGAAAGATTAGATAAAAATAATATTATTTATGATGTTCATAGTGTATTATTGGATGCAATCTCATAGAAATGTGAGCATGTCTATAGAGAAGGAAATTGGGTAACAAATATTTTAGCCAATCATGGTGTTAGTCTTCATCTTAGTCAAATTCAAATTTTAGAGGGTAACTTGCCAAGTGAGATTTAACTCTTGATGAAAATGATGTCAAGGAGCTGATTGTGGAAAAATAACTCTTTGAGGAAGATGAAGAGTAGATTTGATAAAAACAAAAATTATTTTTTTGTGTGATAAAAATACATGCTAGATATGGTTTAATTTACCTAAAAGCTAATGTAATATATTGATGTTTTTATAGAATTGGCCCCCAATATATGCCACATGTAACTTACTAAAAAAAATAAAAATTTAAATTAATTTAGGGCAAGTAGTGCTAGATATGGTTTAATTTACCTAAAAGCTAATGTAATATATTGATGTTTTTATAGAATTGGCCCCCAATATATGCCACATGTAACTTACTAAAAAAAAAAAAAATTAAATTAATTTAGGGCAACTAGTGGGGAGTCATAAGTTTCACATCTTAGACCAATGTTCAAATCTCATGGGTGAGCCTTAAAATTTAATAAAATTTAATGAGCTTAATTAGTTATATTGGTTGAGCTTCAAGGATGAGACCTAGTTTATAATCTTTGCAAGGGATACATGCATGATTACAAAGCTATTGTAATACTAGTATTGGCCATGATGTAATATAGGTGGAGCCATTTCAAACCCATATAACCAATTTAAAAAAATAATTGAAATCAAGCGTGTATGTTAAAGTTTATAAACACAATTGATATTATCATTTTTTTTGCAAATTACTAGATTATCATTAAGAATATTAAATTGTGTATAGAATTTATCTACAAACATAAATATTAAAGCATATCTTTAATAAATAGATAATTGTGATAAGATATGATACTATAAAGGAAAAATAATTCTTGAAAGAAGCAATCACAATAAAATAAATGTGCATGAAGAGAGTTCAACATGCCTAGTATATAAATTAAATTCAATCTCATATATTAAACAAAAAATATAGATGAATAAACATAAATGTCAAATTGAATATTAAATTCAATAAATTTATATGTGAACCTAAACATAAATAAATGCAACATGAACTTGTAGGAAATTAAATATTGAATAAATAAAAAATTAGATTTCAATGAAAATAAACTTCATATTGATAATGATCCTTCTTAACAAGTTATATATTGCTTATGTTGGTGCTAGGGATAAAAACTACAATATTCATAGCCCTTCAAATGCTATTTTGTCCTTCATAGAAGAATAAGATAATGAATACCCTTAAACCCTTCAAACATGATGTGTAGAGAGTAGTTCAAGATTAAAATTAAATGATAAGTTAAAATTTTACCCATAAAAAACTAGAACATATACTGATTTTCCTTATTGGGTATCACTTCATAATGGGTATCGCTTCATCCTCATTCATTTATGAGCACAAATTCTTATTGGGTATCACTCCATATTTAATCTTTGGTCACTCATATTTTTCTTGGGGTTATGTTTGTTGCATCACTGACATGACTCTCCCTAGTAGACATTTTTGTACAAAGAAATAATGTATTAATATATGATGATTTAATACCTAATTTGAACCATTTGACCAAATATATGATGTTTAGTTGGTTTGGAATAGCATGGTACTATAGACATATTGCCAAATATTTAAGATTAGGTACACTCGTAGGTGGAAGAAGTATAATCCTCCACCAGAAGTGAGGGTAGTTGAGTTTGGGGAAATGATGATTAAGGCAGATCAAGGGTAACATGGATAGATACATTCATATAGGTATGTATTATTGGTTTAGGGATAATCATCAACAAGCTAACCACCTTGAGCCTCAGTTGATAGCCTAGTAGCTATCATAAATCCTTAGGTTGAGACAGGTGATTAGGTTGATGGAAATATTCCCTCTTTATCTAATGCATATTATGGGTTGTCTTTTACTTCATCACTTGTTGCACCAATGGTTTGTAAAGCATCCATAATATGGTTGTTCTTGAAAATCCTTGTGTAGCTTAAATCCATTTGGCATGATGATAGTGTTCAAAAGAAGAACCCCTACTTATGTTTGAATATATATATATATATATATATATATATATATGTTTTATTTTTAATTGATAAAAGAATTTCATTTGAAAATAAATAGATGTTTTATTTTTTTAATTGATAAAAGAATTTCATTCAAAAATAAATAGAAGTTATATTTTTAATAGACAAAATAATTTCATTTGAAAATAAATAGACGTATTGTTTTTAATTGATAAAATAATTTATTTTAAAATTAATAAATATTATATTTTAAATGGTGATAAAAAATCATTTAAAACATTTGTTTAAACGATATTAGAATTTCTTTAAACAATAGAAATATTTTTAAAATATTGAGATCAGAAGCTCTAACCGACCTCAAAAAGAGAGGGCAAAAGACTTCATTTATGATGAAGTCTTGAACTCATGTAAGAATGGTTATTTTAATAAAAATTCGTGCATGCCCGGTTGGGGGATAAGGGTGAATTGATGGCGAGCAGGTAAGGAATACAAGAAAACTAAAGGAGCACAAAAAAATAGATACTCTCCTTCCTACGAGGGGGAATTGGGAGAAGGGAGATGGTATTGTTGTGTGGAAAAATGATCAAGTTGAGAGAAGGGGATTTGAGAGCTACCTGAATGTTGGAAAAGATGATCCAGAGAACACAGTTGGAGGAAGAATCAAGATCTACCTCAATGTTTAAGAAACCATCATGAGGAGATAGCAATTTGGTTTATGAATTCACCACCTTTATTTAACTCCTTATGAGCAAGTGTGATTTTATGTCCATAGTCTTGTGTTCCTTGCTAGTTTCCTTTGTAGTTTAGACTCTGGGTGTGGTTGTGTGAGATACTAGTCCCTTGCATTTTATTGTAGATTTACTACCAACCAACGATCAAAGCATCATCCAACTCTATGTGTAACAACCCCATTTATTACCCCACATATATATATATATATATATATATATATATATATATATATATATATATATATATATATATATTCATCTTTCATGAGGCAAAGGTCATAATCATGAACTAAGATAGAATCATTCCATTTGGATTGTAAGCTATCAAGGCAAATAACATCAAAATATATTAAGACTTGATCAGAGTCATTCTTGAGTAGAAGTGATCAGCTTCTACAAAACCCTCATACCACTCGGATACGAGAACGCTGGCCAAGCGTTATATTTTATTCCTCTTAAAAGGGAAATCACTCTTACCCATACTATCCACTAGGACCAGTATATAGGTGAATACCTTGAAGATGGAAACCCATCATAATGAAATAACCTCAACATTGGTTATTCATAGATCTTAGATCCAACCCACATCTTCTCGATGGGATCACTAAGATAACAAAATCACTATACGTGATCAATTCATAGAATCCTTGGAATGTCATGATTATATTACCTTATACCTCTTAAGGCTTATTTGTCCACCTTTTTTTTTTATTTTAGGCAACCCTTTTGTTATGAATCAATTAAGTTCATTATAAAAGGACATTATTTTTCCATCATGGGAGTGCCCACTCCAAGTTTCCACTCGGATTAATCCACAATTTGTTATCATTATGTTTTAGGTGGTACCAATCATGTATGTTTATGAAGTGATTATATCCCAATTAATCCTTAAGGAGTAGAATCTATTACTTTATGATTCTTGAGATGGTAGCACACATGAGACATCCAATTGAGCAAGTTTTACATTCCATTGCATTCTATTTTTTTTCACATCCATACAACCATTGAATACATCAAGTACTAGTTGTTGAAAGGTAAAGCTAGCTAACTACATCATTCACAATTACCCAATACATTTCAAAAAATAATTGACATAATCGTATATCATTAAATCATCAACATATTAAAGTTAAGCATACATTCCTTGCATCATAGTACACATTGACATAATCTAAGAATTGCATAATTGTTTCATCAAGCATTTAACCATCTCATCCACTTAAATCATTTTCATTTTGAAGTAAAAACAACATGCACAAGAATTAACACAACAAACCACAAATAGAGTGACACATTATTTATCTTGGGAACCCTCATGGGGAATAAACTCAACCTCCAAAATATGTACTTTTCTCATATTCATAAACTTAGGATGTCAAATATTATAAATATAGAAGGGCCACTATGGGTCCCTTTCAATTAATTATACATTTCAAAGAATACAATTGTTCCTTATCAAATTCATGATGCAATTAGGGAATTTTCCTAATTCCCTTCTCTAAGTCATCATTGTATCATTAAGGTATTTACCATACCAATAAGGAGTCCAACTGCCCCTTTAAACTCATGATGCAATTAAAGAATTTTCCTAATTCCTTTCTCTAAGCCATCCTAAGAATTTTCATATGTTTATGATAATCATCGGAATCTTATTTTGGAGAAGTCGTATCGATGTTAGAGAGAACCATATAAGTTCCCTCAAGAATGAATTCCAAATTCATTCTATATAATTGACACAAAGTCAATCCATGAATTAAAGTCCCATACCTTTAATTCATTGATAAACCATTCTTCCTAAAATAATAAATTAAGCTAATAATTTAAATTATCTATCATTCCATAATTACATCCTGTTGTAACAATCCCATGTCAGCCACCTTTCTCCTTATCATTAGGTTAATACAAGTAAACCCTTAGAGGTTTAGCATGGGTAAAATAAAGCTCATTATACTAAAGTTATTTCCTTTGATTATATACAAACCAATAGGAGTCTAATTTCCCCATTGAGTACAATATATTGATCTATTCAATTGATTCTCAATTGCTATCAAATTTGCTTCCTAAATTTGATCCAAAATCCATTTCATTACTTTCCAAATCCTATAAATTATTTTTCCAATTGTGAGCTAAAGATGCATCAAATATCATATACAATTTTTATATTTCAATCCAAGGTTAGCTCTCAAATCAATTCATTTCCATAACTAGATCCCAATATGCATTCAGTTATTTCATCCTCTATCATAAAGTTTTTAGGAATGCATTTGTAAACTGTTATCAATTTTTTTTTAAAAATTGATCCAACATAATCTCTAATTATCTTTCTAATTTGGTTATCAAATTCAATCCAAATATTATTTATCTTATCTCCAAATGATACCAAATTTACCTCCAAGATTTGCTTTAATACTATTCAATTAATCTCTCAAAAGAGGGAATCCCCATAAATTCCCATAAATCATCTAGCATCAAGGTCCATCTCTAAATAATTTACTTTTCTAATCCCAATCATAAATACCATTTCTTTGATTGTTAGGGATGTTTGGAAGAGTCCCATACCTCTTCCTGTATGGACACCAAGATCATCCATTCTTCTAATGGATTCCATTCATTAAAAATTTCATAATAAATCATAGTATGTATTTTACATACAAAATCTAAAATTCCACTAAAATCATTACTTCCATTTACTTCTCATATTTAACATAGAAAATCACCAAGCATGAATAAACAATTCATTCAACATAACAAGGATTAATTCTTAATCCCATTCATCATTTATATGCAAACATGCATCACATATTTGTATATCACATACAAAGAAATCACCAATCATGAATAGATGATTCATCCATCCTTAATATTTTTATAAATAAGGATTGATTCATAATTCCAACCATCATTTGTTTGGAATATCACCAAACTTAGGGAAGAGTCCCATACCTCTTCCCAAGGAATGGACACCAATCCATACCTTACAAAAACTAGAATATATTCTTCCATACTCCTAGTTGATTTTATTCATTTACAATTTTCATTATAACACATATAATGGAATATAAATGCCAAATATATGATTTCACATTGTTCATAAAATTTAACATTCAAAATGGATATAAAATCTCTAGCCAAAAGATCCAATACCATTGGCTTCTATATTATACCAACTCATTCAATAATGCCAATGGAAAGCTAATATTTACCTAAGAAGGAACTTAGACAAAATATATTATATCTAACATACATTATTTAGAGCTCTTCAATTACTAGAACATATGCAACATAAAAGAAACTCTTTTTAATTATATTCCTTGAACATATTCATTTTAAGCAAGTGAGAAGTTTCGTAGTGTTCCTTTAAACTACAATCCATAACATTCTCAGAATCTAAACATGGGTATAAAATATTATCCCTCCAAACCAAAATTTGGCATAAATCATTATGAAGCATATCACTATCATAGACTATGGAAAATCCTCACAAGATCACATAGGGTGAACCATACCGACATTTTCTATATGGTAAAATATCTAAGCTACGAAAGCTCCATAAACTCCAGAATGATAAGGATTTGTATAATAGTAATCAAGGAAGGTCCCTAACCCTAAAAGGAGATCTTTTATAGTGTAAAGCCTATCGAGGTTAATCATAAGACCATTATATGATGAAATCGACGTCGCTCCGGGATTGATAGACATCACAAGTTAAAACCTGCTATGTAAAGGCTTTGTGCTCGCTACGGGCTTCAGTGAGTATCTGATTATCTTGCGATTGGCCCTCAATGAAGATAATATTATCATGATATAGATGGCCTATGATGATGACGATCATCAAAAAGCACTTTATCATCGAAACAAGACACAACCGAAAGAAGAAGATGTGCTAAAGTGGAACGAAAATCCAACATAATATTATACCATTGAAATATGCTAATATTGGCAATATGTCATAGGCTATGTGTCTAAGGTTCTACAAAATTAGTAATTAATTCTTCCATGGAAACATAGCGACTTGATAGTTTTAAAAGGCATTTGACTAACCGAAGGTCTATGTTCTTAATCTCAATGTTGTTACGTGCCATCCAAATTTGCTCGATTTGATTAGCATCCCAACTTGAGAAGGGAGTATTTACGATCTGAATGTATAGACATTTACAGCATCAACTATACAAATACCCAAATTTTAGAATGGGCAGATAGGAGTTGGTTGGTACAGACCTTTGGAGGATGCCGATGAATCTCGAGTGCAATGCCATAGATAGCGATTGTCTATACAAGTAAGACTTAAATGTAGACCTTCCAATCTGATCCATTCTTTGAGGATGAAGAATAGACTTTGCTATAACACCACAATGTTATTTCTACATGCAATACATGATCAAACAACCCATTGTCTCCTATGTCTCATATCGAATCAATGAATTTGAGCACAACTATCAGTTTGGTTGGACAGAGAGGATTGGATTCTTGTAGATCTAGGAGTGCAGTACCAAAACAAGCTAACACCGATAGATTAGTGCTTGGATAATCCAGGGGTTCAACATTCTATGGTTCGATTGATTTAATCTAAATAGTCTCAAACCCCCACTTGTGAAAGAAATGGCTGAGTAATCTGAGTTTAGCATAGAGTTATTTCTGCATTCAATATAGTCCAACTACTACTAATATTACAGAGATTTAACACTCGAATTATGCTCGATCTAACCAACTTATCATGTCATCCTCTTGTTGGAGATTAATACAGTCAAAGTGAGGACAGTAAATAGTATTGGAAGAACATACTTCATTACCCATACCGCCTACTCATAGTGGTGCAATGGCATCGATATCACAATTTACGGTAGTCTACTAAAGTCATAGTCAAGAAAGGAAATGTAAACTAAGCCATCTTAGATATTGACATGCACAAGAAACACAAGTGTCCAGAATTTGTAGGTCCATTTATTTTCGTATATAAAAGCAAGAACAAGGCTAATCAGTATTCAACATATCTTGCCCAGAACATGCATTGAAAGAGAGTCAACCAAGGAGATATAAAATAAACTATGCAAATACGCATGATTTCATTTCGCTTCACATTTGACAAGCACTAAGATAAATTATAATGTATAGACCCAACCTGGAGTTTTCCAGCAGTTGAATGCTACCCTTGTGCTTCCTTAAGCTCTTCTTCTTTTCCAGCCTTCTCCTTCCAACATCACATAGCATAACTTCCTTCTCAATATTAATGATAATTTATAGCTTTCTTTCTTTTTGACAAGAAATATGCTTCTAAATATAAATTTTATCTATTATTTTTGCTTTCTTTCTTTCATAAAAGATGCTTCTAATTATATATATATATATATATATATATATATATATATATATATATATATATATATATATATATATATATATATATATATATATATCTTTCTTTTTCTCACCCCAAGATAAAGCTTCCTTTTTAATATATATATATTAATGAAAAGGTAATCCATAGAGATAAGAGCATAATCTTATCCACTATTTCAACCTTCCCAAAGTAGCCATATGAAGGAAAGATTTATTATTTAAATCTACAAGGTAGTTTTTTTTTTCCTTTTCATGTTTTAATCCAATTTAAAATTGAACAAGCTCATAAAAACAAACTACCTAATTTCCTTCTAAAATAGGATCAACTAGATCCAATAAGCATGCTCAACAAAGCAAATCCTTTACTTTAGAAATTGCTCAAATTAAGATTTCACTAAATCATGATAAATTGCATGATATTTATTTTTAATATATATGGGGGGGGGGGGGGGGGAACACATATATATATATATATATATATATATATATATATATATATATATATATATATATATATATATATATATATATATATATATATTAATGTAATTTGTAAAATGCAAAATATTATTAATGTGCATTTTCAAAGTAAAATTCAATTAAACCAAACTCATGCAAATTAATCATGAAATTAAATATAAATCACACACAAATGGCATATAAGCACTCGATGCATGTGCCCAGTATCCCCCATCACCATTTTTCCTTTGATTGGGTGGGATTTTTTAGAGTAATACTCAAGTAACACCGCCATTAAGGAGGTAAATAGTGATGATAGGAATATGAGCTTTACTTGTTGAGTTGTCATAATCATCATTTTCCTTTGGTGGTCAGTCTTCCACCTATGAAAATAAATGTTCCTACCATCAAGCAATGCAACATCATTTTCTTTTGACAAATACAATGCAACTATATTAAGCATTAAAACCAGCTACCATTCCACAAATAGCAACTTAAAAACAGTCCTCCAAGGTGGGATGTGACACTTTGGCTAGCACCATGTAGGTGTTGTCGTACTTTAAGACTTACCTATTTCCTCCTACGTGGCTAGCGCTATGATTGGTGTGCCTTATTATTTATTTCTTACTCCAAACCTTTTGGAGCCTCTCACATCCGATTTGGTTGAATCCCTTGCCTTCATCTTTACCTGTGATGACTAGTAGTTTAAACCCTTTGTTCTAGTCCCTTGTTTGCTAACCGTTGCTGGTTTGTACATTCTCTTTATCACCCTCTAGTCATCTGAGCACCCCATTCATAGAGGTTCTCTCAGCAATATCTTTTAAATATTGTTAGGTTAGGGTTGATAGACCCTTAGGTTATCTTTTATCTCTCTTGTTACATCTTGCCATGGTGATGTTTTGTGGGGATTTCGTAGCTGGTAGCATCGAGCGAACCCAATACACTTGTACCCATCTCTTGGTCAAATATTCCTCCCTTTGGTCTGTCATTTGGATAGATTTGAGTGGGGGTTTTTTGACTTTGTGGTGGTACAATCGGGTTTATAAAGGCCTTCGTGGGTATTCTAGTTTAGTAGGATAGCCAAAACATGATTGTTTCCTTAAATAATTATTGTGGTTTATGAAAAGAGAACCAATGGATATTAAATTAATGAAGGTTGTGAAATGATAGTTACTTTAATATAAATATGGAAGAATATTTAATCATTTAAAGTATAAAACCCTTGGTTAACTTGATTAGAGCAATTGATTATTTATTTGGAAAAAGGATTATGAATTATTTTTGTTAATAAAAGATATGGGCTTTAATTAGTGAAAGTAAAAGGATTAGGATTTATTTTTGTTAATTAAAGATATGGGGCTTTAATTAGTGAAAGCAAAAGGTTTATGATTTAATTTTGTTAATTAAAGAGATGAGGCTTTAATTAGTGAAAGTAAAAGGATTATGATTTATTTTTGTTAATTAAAGAGATGAGGCTTTAATTAGTGAAATTAAAAAGGATTATGACTTATTTTTATTAATTAAATATATGGGGCTTTAATTAATGAAAGTAGAAGGATTACGATTTATTTTTTTAATTAAAGAGGTGAGGCTTTAATTAGTGAAAATAAAAGGATTATGATTTATTTTTGTTAATTAAATATATGGGGCTTTAATTAGTGAAAGTAAAAGGATTATGATTTATTTTTGCTAATTAAATAGATGAAGCTTTAATTAGTGAAAGTAAAAGGATTATGTTTTTTTTTTGTTAATTAAAGATATGGGGTTTTAATTAGTGAAAGTAGAAGTATTATGAGTTATTTTTGTTAATTAAACATATGTGAATTTAATTAGAAAATGTAAAGGATTATGATTTATTTTTGTTAGTTAAAGACATGGGATTTAATTAGTGAAAATAAAGGAACCTAACTATTTGAGGATTAAAGGTATGGGACTTTAATTTATTGAATAAAGGTTGAAAGGAATCAATTAAAGTAGAACCTAGAATCTAGGTGTATTTGTTGAAAGACTTTCCATGGGTAATGGGAGGTGAAAATAAAAATGGGGATATTTTATGAAATCAACTATGTATTAGATGGTTAAATAATTTGATTTCATTTGTATAGTTGCAATTTTTCAAAGTAAATAGTAGATGAATTAGAGGAATGCCTATCATGAACCATGAGTTCCCTAATCCCCTACTATCCTCAAATGATCGATGGAAGAGAAGGAGGACCGAAGAGGTAGTTATAACCATTGTACCAGGTTTTTCTCTACTTGCTATTATTTACTTATTATCAATTAGATTATTTGTGGGGAGATTTCCTTAATGAAATTAACATAATATATTTTTTAAGAATATGGAGGATTTACCATACTTGCTTACATGTAAATATTTATTTACTTGGTTGATGTACATTTAAATTACTATTTTAGATTATCTATGCTTTGTATTTAGACTCCTTTCATTTAATGTTAATCTTCTTTAAATGTTGCTTCTTTTTTTTAGTATCCTTTGCATGCTTTGTGAATTATGTTTTTGTTAGTTTTAGTATCTAGAATTATTCTTATTTTCTTGTTAAACAATACAACTTAAGTAATGAGCTCTAGGGTGAACTTAGAGGGTGACCTAATAGATTGAGACCCTCTTAGGGTGAACACAGTGGACCCAAGGGATTAATACCCCTTAGGGATAATGATAACTAAGTTTGGGGAAATACTACATATGAGTTAGGATAGCTCGTCATGGAGATGATATGGATAGCTTAACTTGTAATATGCATAGTATACCTACACATATTGACTTATGTATATTATGGTGATGGGCGTATACCTTTGATGGATTAAAGGTGATAAGTTTAGCTCATCAAGAGTGATGAGAAAGATAAAATTATTTGCGGTAACACATAATACACCTACACATATGGACTTGTGTTAGGGTATCTAGTGAGATGTAGCCCTTTGGAAAAATTAGGGGATTTAAGCAATAGTCTATCTAAAATATGATTAGGGGTTTATGAATCCCTCACCTTAGTAAAAAAATAAAAAAAAATATGTCTACGTGTTTTCTTGTAGTTGAATTTTAGAGTCATTACATTTGGTATCAAAGCTCTAGGTATGAGGGTATAATTCTTCTAGAGTCCTAAAGAAATTTGGATACCTCCAATGAAGGCTTAATTAAAGTATAAGCTAAAGCTAGGATGACCTAGAATGCCTTTCTTACTAGAATCTAATGAAAACTAACACCAAGGGTGAATGAATGTTATGATACCTTAGTATGGGCTTTGGTATTAATGTTACATCATAACCTTGGAATATCATCCTAATTAGATTATTAATGCTTTTAGCAAAAGAACTTTGTATTGTGGCTTGGATTAAGTGATACAATTAAAGGTGAAGTTGTAGCTTGATCTTCTTCTTGGTTGTAACCAGGTCAAAATACCACCTAAGGCCAAAAAATAGAGACTACACCTAGACAAACTCGACAAAATAATGTTGAAGGAATTTAGGGTGAGGATCCAACAAATTCCAATAGAGAGGTAGAATATCTCACTGCTATTATTGTTGTCATGCAGGATTAGATGAGATGAGTGTTGGAAACAATTACAAATTAGAACTCATAAGCTATATATTTAGAAGTTGGCCAAGATGATGGGTTGATTGAAGGACAATTGCAATCTAGAGCCCTTATAGAAAAGGAAATAACTAGGGATCTAAAAAATATTTGTATCTCCAAGTTTGATGGAGAACATGAAGGGGATGCAACTGAAGCCTGGTTGAGAGATTAGAAGTTTACTTTACATTAAAATGCTTTTTCCTAGGAACCTGAATAGCTTGGACCACGATCAACTTAGAAGGGGCTGATTTATATTGGTTGGGAACCTACTATGAGAAAAATAAGATCGAACCTATTGATATTAAATGTATTTTTTTTTTGAAATCTTCAAAAAGAGGTTTCTCATAGAACACTTCTATGCCTTAAAATTTGAATAATTTTCCAGCCTATAGTATGGAACTAAAATAATCAAGACATACTATAAGAAGTTGATTTAATTACCTAAGTATGTGCCTACTTATAATGATAAGATGAGAGTTCACAATTTTATTCATAGGTTAGAATCTAGAGTGAAGCATGATGTGAACATGTGTGAGCCTAAATCGCTATAAAAAGCATATGACCTGGCAAAGAAAGCAGATTCTCACCTACAATTAAACTATGTTGCCCTACCTGAGCAAGATCGATAAGCATCGAGGAAAAGGAATAGTCAAGGATTATTAAAATGGGTAGAGGAAGAGGATCAAAAGACCAAGAATCTCTAGAATTTTGAGAAGAGAAATAGCGATAAATAGAGAAATTTTAAGAAAAAACATCCAAAATAAAACCAAAAATAATCCCAACAACACAAAACCTCACCCTTTGAAATAGTAAACTTCAACTCTAGTAATTAAAGTGAAGAAGAAAAAAATAAAAAATAAGCAAGGACCCAAGGATGGGTGTTACCATTGTAAAGGCCTTCATTATTCTAATCAATATCTGCACCAACCAGGGCTAATTTCATCCAATGCCAAAGGAATTGAACCTGAGCATTGGATCTACACCACAACCATGAAACAAAAATTATAAGGGCAAGCTACCCCATTGCTTTTAAAAGGTAAGATATTTAATAAGTGAATATCCTAATAGACAATGGGGCCACTACTAGTTTTATTTATTCTAGTTTAGCAAGGAATATGTTGAAAATACTAGGATATTTTGTCCATGGATTGAAGGTAGAGTATGGTTCTGGGTAAACCTACTTAGTAAACCAGTGTTATCCAATGGTAGAAATTAATTTAGCTAGTGGTACCACTAAATGTTATTTGTATGTAGCTCCACTTCATGACTTTTATGTGATCCTAGGATGGATTGGTTAAATGCCCATAAAGCCTTGATCAATTTCCAAGATAGATGGATTGAGTATTCGGAGAAAGGCAAGAAAGGACTGAGAATTCATAGTGAGTATGGGGTATTCAAACCCAAATGTTGTCATATATGCAAATAAATAAGGCCCTTATGAAAGGAGAGATAGTGTATGTTGTAAAACTCAATGAAGTAGAAGATGATCAGAAGAGAGAGGTGCTAGAGAAGCACCCAATTTTATGAGATTTTAAGGATGTATTTTCAGAGGATTTACCTAGACTCACTCCTATGCAAGAATTTGATTTAACAATTGATCTTATGTAAGGAGTAGAACATATTCATAGATCTCCATATAGGATGAATCCCATCGATATGTACGAACTAAAGAGTCAACTGCAAGGGCTATTAGAAAAGGGACTGATAAAACCAAGTGTGTCACCTTGGGGTGCACCGGTTTTATTTGTAAAAAATATAGATGATTCAATAAGATTGTCTATTGATTACAAGATTCTAAATAAGGATACAATCAAGAACCGATATCCCCTACCTAGGATTAAATATTTATTCAATCATCTGAGAGATGCCATAGTATTAACCAATATTGATAAAAAATCAGGGTATCATCAATTAAAAATATGTGAGGAGGATACTCATAAAATAATATTTAAAACTAGGTACAGACATTATGAGTTTATAGTTCTACCCTTTGGACTAACTAATGCCCCAAATGCATTCATGAATCTAATGAATGGTGTGTTCATGAGGTATTTGGATCAAATTATCCTTGTATTTTTGGATGATATCTTAATATACTCCTAGAACAAAGAAGAGCATGATAAACATATTAGGATCATGTTATATTTGCTGAGAGAACCAACTCTATGGAAATCTAGCCAAGAGTGATTCGTACATTTTGTAGGTATGGTATCTTGCACGTATCATATCAACATAAGGAATTATTGTGGATCTAGAGAAAATTGAGGCCATCATAAATTGATCGTTCCTACTAATATGACTGAAGTATGGAGCTTCATGGGTTTAACGGGCTACTATAGACATTACATTAAGGACTACTCCAAGATTACTATGGCAATAACTAACCTTTAGAAGAAGGGAAAGTTATTCAAGTAGTTAAAAAAATGTGAAGTTGCCTTTGCATTACTAAAAGATAAACTCACCACCACACCAATACTAAATATTCTTGATCCTCAAGGGGATTTTTTAGTGTGCACAAATGCATCATTATAAGGGTTAGGAGGAGAAATCTCTCAAGAAGAATCAGTAGTAGCATATACTTCAAGGAATATCAAGAAGCATGAAGTTAATTATGATACACATGATTTATATCTAGCTACAGTGGTGCATGCTCTAAAGGCCTATCACCACTACTTGGTGGGAAGGCCCTTTGAACTAAAATCTAACCATCAAATTCTGATTTATATATTTGTCCAATTGATACTCAATGCGAGATAGAGAAGATGGGTCAACTTTCTCCCTGAGTATGACTTTGAAATCGAGTACACAAAAGGGAAAGAGAACAGGGTTGTTGATTCCTTGAGTATAAGGAGAGAGATAAAAACCATAACCAAAAGTCACATGAATCTCATGGATCAAGTGAGATAGGAGCAATTTCAGGATGAGTACTACCAGGAAATTTGAGTTAGAATGGACAGAGACCTTGAGAGTAATAAGGAATTTAACATAATAGATGACCTTTTGTGCTACAAAGGTAGGACCATCATACAAAAAATGGGTGATTTAAGGAATATAATAATGCAAGAAGCCCATAGATCTCCTTATTATGCTCATCCATGAGAAATATCTAGATTCATCTTCATATTTGTATATGTTCGCTTTAGAAATCCCTTGGTCAAGAAATCAACAACTTGATCTCCAGTATTGAGATAATTAGTCATCACCATATTCTCACATAATGATGCTTCAAATCCTCATGTTTTCAAATCCTCATGTTTAATATTTGAATGAAAACAAAGTGAAATAAACTCATATTTAACTGCTTTATATATTATATTGTTTTTTCAATATATACATGTATGAGACTTTTTGTATGTTTAAAATTTTTTATCTTTATATTTACATAAACCTTTTATCGTCACATAAAATCTAACTCTTCATAATTCTCATAATAAAAATATTACATAATAAATCTTGTATTACCTCTACATAGCCTCCATAGACAAAGACTTTCACGATAACTAGTAAGATGGATTTTTTAAAGACTCATTTAAAATTTATTTTTTTATTTAAGATAATTAAACTTAAAACATTTTTTACTAATAATATTGGAAATAATATTTTAAAGAACTCTACACATATATTTTTTTTCAGTGAGTAGCATTATTTTTTATTTTTATTTTTTAATAATATGTGTTTGGGTTCATAGGTTGCTACTATAATTCTAGTGTAATGAATGAAACAAAGTTAAGGGAACTCAACCCTCCAAAACATCCATCCAACCCATAAAAGATAAATTAAAACATATCAGTAACAATACAACACTTTTAAATAAGTCCCTAAGAATATTAAATATTTTATTATAAAAAACCTTACAAACTTAAATTTGGTAGTTACATCATATATAATTCCCTAGTAATATTCAAATCTAATTACGAAGCTCTCTAATATGGAAGCTCCCTCTAAATTAGCTAGCATACTACGACTATATCGATTGCAACTACTCCATATTAGGCTATATATCTTAGGCCATTGAGGAGGTTTACAAGCATAAAGCCACATCATTCAAGTCTTTTGAAATCCTTTATGTCAGAGTTGATATGTGGTATTTTCTGATATCATTCAACCCTCGGGTGAATCATCACTGGCATACCAGGTTTCATGAAGAGTACTATTCTATATTTGGGAACCACAGGACGTATGTCAACAGTATTTACTTGGTAACGAATGATAACGAAAACCGCAACCAATTTCATCTGCCAGTATTAGATTAGGGTGTGTGATTTATATTTCCTCTAAATTATGTGTCAATGTGTAGGATGAGTCCAAGTTTCATGTAATAAAGAGTGCAAGTGTGTAATATGTAAGAATGTGTAATATGTAATATAGGTAAGAATGTGTATGTGTCAAGCATACAAGTGAAGATGTAAAGTCAAGAGACATGAGTGGTTTGTCATATGTGAGTAATATGAAATGATGCATCTCTCGAACATGTGAGGAGAGCAATACTTAAATTATTGAAGAGTCATATTCTAAGATAATATTATAGAGACAAATATCCATGTATTGAATCAATTATTATCATAAAAACGTATTACGCAAATATCAAGTTGTATATTTGATTCATAAATTAATTTTGAGTATTTGTTGATCGATATTGTTATTTCATGAATATTATATTCATTGATATTGATTTGAGATATTGAATGCTCTATTATTAAGTTTGATTAATATCCTATGAAAGTGGAACTGTGAAATAATTTGGCTAAAAATCCAACATATTTTCCATATGTGATAGGAAGCACCTTAAGAGCGCTAATAGATCTAATATAATCCATAAATCAATGACAAAACCATCAATACCTTAAAGCCAAAAGTGGTTGGATAACCATTTCTACTACACCAATGATATTATTGATGGTTAGATCAATAGTGCGATGAACATCCATTGAAGGAAAAATGGGATTCAAAAGATATGAGTCAATGACTGGAAAGGGGACCTTTTTAGGAGACAAATGTTTTTTATCCCTTTACATTGGACCTTTTGGTTTCCTAGAATATTGGAAGTTATTTTTTTTGTTATGACCTTGAAACTTTTCATTTTTTCTTTCATTTGAAACTTTTAAAAGTTTTGATGACCTTTGGCCTTTTCACCTTTTATTGTTCATTGGAATTTTTTATCCACTTAAGATTTGAAGACTAAAGGATCTATAAAAACTTGATCTTTTTCTCCCTTTGAACTTTTTCAAATGTACCGATCCTCATATATTTCATTTTTAGTGATTTCAAAACTTTTTGCCACTTTTTACCTTTTAGCCCCTCAATTGTTTTAGCCATTGAAGCTTTCTTATTCTACTTTCTAGTGGGACCTTTTGTAAAGTAGTGCCATTCTTGGCCTCTTGCTTGCATGCCAACTAAATCATTCATATTTACCCCTCTGCATTCTTCCTCTTCTTTCATAGTTTCTAGGTTATATTCCTTTAATTTTCTTGTTGGTGAAATTCTTGTAACTATATTAAGGAATAGCAACCAGCTAGGTATTCAATACAAAACTAATCAAATATGGAATATAACTAACCTCACAAGCTTTTTATCTAGGGAGAATAATTTACCACCATTATTTGGGTGGAAGCCTGACCATAAATGAAGTCCTTTCAGCTATTACCAATAAGGATCTAGGACTCTTTCCAATGGTAGGGGATAACTTAGATTCCACCAGAAAGGTTGTAATTCATCACTTGCTAGGTACGATAGGTCAACATGCCCTTGTGGTGTAGGTATCTTGAGGTTTCATATTAACCTATGGTAAGGAATTTTTTGAATGGCCTTCTATTAATGGATGCCTGATAGACTAAAGGGTCTTTTGATCCTTTCATTTTGCTTTCAGTTCCCAATTTTCTTCTTTTTATAGAATTTTATTGGTGTAGTGATTTTTCACTACACAACCATCTAATATTACCATGTAGTTATTATATTTTGCACCATAGCTATTTATTTTTACTTTGAAGTAATTAGTACTTTAGAATTCCTATATTTCCATCACTTTCCTCTTTTATAGGTCATAGTATAGGTGGCACTACAAATCCTATAGCCCTAGTTGTCTTCCTCTGTTAACACCACTATCTCAATAATGATGACACTAGTGGAGTAGCTTGTCTCCTTAGCCTTACAACTTTTGTTCATTTAAATATCGAAATGTTGCCTCATATGGTGACACTCATAGGTCTAAACTCATAACACTATATAATGTATCAGTAGCTACATCTATCATCATCAACCACAAGATTATAAACTAGAGGA
The DNA here is from genome assembly GCA_028583015.1 of Wollemia nobilis. NCBI lineage: Eukaryota > Viridiplantae > Streptophyta > Pinopsida > Araucariales > Araucariaceae > Wollemia > Wollemia nobilis. Next base: position 110,751 of record JAQPPZ010016980.1, on the reverse strand, counting down.
TCACTAATATTTACCTCTAGATATGTATTTATGTATAGTAAACCATTAAACCACACCTTGATCACTACATGCTTATAGGAAACAATTGGTGATATATCCTATTATAAATCAAACTAGCTTATGAATCTTTCATACAAAAATATCAAGTAATCCCATGATGGATGGCATACCATAATCTTCTCATAATTAGTGCTAACCTATATGAATCATCATCCCAACCAAGATGGAGTCTTCTATAAGGGTACCAATTGATAACTTATCATTGTAGCTCATCAATATATCTCGAGGACCATTCTAAATCCTCTTTTGTAAGAATGTTTATACCTAGCCTATAACTCATAATCCACTTATGGACTAATATAAGCTCTTTATCATAAACACCCCTAAAAATCCTAGTGATTAGAGTACTACATTATTCTTTCATATCCATATCTATAGTAATATATAATAATTAAAGCTCTCTCCTTTCCTATAGGTGACTAATGGAGCTCATGATATATCTTGGTCCCGAGGAGAAACTTTTTTGATGTTTTATCAAGTCTACAACCACTCCTAGTGCCCATGGAGTGATCCTCTCTTTTATGTTTGGTAATACCATATCAGATATAAGTGATAGAGAGAGGATATCCTATCTATGAATATTCCATCCTAAATGTCTGATATTTATATCATATCAAACCTCATAAAAATAAAATCTATATTTTCTATCAACCTCTCAATGTATATCCTCTATGACTAATTTTATCTCAATAAGACACCAGATGTTGGCACTTGCAAGATGTGTCATACATCCTCCAATATCAATATCATCTCTCTTGTCAATAGTTTGAAGGTATTTTATTATAAATATCATATCTCTATTAATGCTATGATGAGTTCTCTATCAAAATCTACCTTAGACATGGTCACCACATAGTAGAGTCCTAATACCTCTAGTAAGCCATAGTCATCCTTGTCCATCACAAGAAGAATGAATCTAGTGTATAAGGTTGTTTGTCCCACATCTCCAATGTCTTCAATATCATCTACATTCAACCAATCAATATCAACAATTTCATCATCATGCCTAATCAAATCATACGCTCTTTCAAGAAAAACTAAAATCCGGAATCTAGTATTCAACTAACCAAGCTAAAATCAATCTATCTTCATCGTCAAGTCTAAATTTTATCTAATCAACCTTCATCTTTAATGTATCATCTTTAAACCTTCAAAATTGATCTTGGTGGTAAATCACTAACTTTACGAAAGCATACAAACTTTTATTAATAGGTCATATTTTCATTTAAAAAGGTGGCTAAAAATTTTAAATGTTGTCTAATAGTGTTGAGAGTGCACAAAAGCATCAATATTTTAAGTTTTCATTAAAAATCCATTTAAAAATAAAAAGTTCCAATTTTTCAAGCCACATACATGTCCATCTCTAGATCCTTCTAGTATTGGTGGTAGATTCAATACATGTCCATCTCTAGCTCCTTCTAGTACTGATGGTAGAGTCAACTCACTCTAATGCCTTAGGAATTAGTTATGAACCATCATAAATCACATAAAATAAATGATTTTAGAGCTTTATTTTCTCCTCTTTTACGGTAAAGAGCCAACTCACTCTAATGCCTTAGGAATTAGTTATGAACCATCATAAATCACAGAAAATAAATGATTTTAGAGCTTTATTTTCTCCTCTTTTACGGTAAAAAAAATTATTTGTTCCCTATAATCATTTTTACTCATCCATAATAATAAAATAATTTTATTATTTTTGGTTAGAGAACCTTTAGACCTCACCCTCCAAGGAATTAACCCGAGACAACCCATCGAGACCAATTCTTTTGGGCTAAAAATAATTTTATTATAAATATAGCATTCATAAAAATAATTTTATTATAAATATAGCATTCATACTTGCTCTTCTTCATAATATTACATTGATTTGATTTATGAATATCTTTGAACTAAATGTGATTTTATTCTATATTTATTCATTAGTAAATTTTCTTTTGGATAGGTATATGTTATAATGTTATATAATTTAGTTGAAGCTAGAAGAATTTTTATTCTACTTTTGAAATGTGCAGTGTCAATTTTACTAACTTAAATTATCTTAATAAAATTAGTTTTTATAAATCCAATAAATCTATATGTTTAAATATTTTTAGCTTTTTTAAAAAAAAACAATATAATATACTAGACATAAAATAAATAAATTTAAATTCTATAACTTATTAGTTTCTTACATATACCTACCCTCCAACTGTTTGGGCAAGCTTCGATCATGATCTACTCCAAATAATTTGTGAAACGTAGCAAAGCTTTCAATAAATCTATCTATCTATTAATATTTCCGCGTGCTTAAGAGAGTTATGCGTTACTACTTTCCGTGGTTTTCAAAGTATTAACTGGAGCGACACGCCACGCCATGTATTGGATTAGGGTATACATGTTCACTGAAGCGTTTAACGCATACGACGAGTCGAATCCTTGTTAACACACTTCGTAAAGACGCAGCGAAAAATAATAAATTAATTAATTATTAATTAATCATATTTAAATCATAATCTCCAACATTCTTTCCACTGATGCAAAGTAGAGAAATATCTAGCTTCATCTTCAGCTTTGTTTATGTCCGCTTCAGCAATCCCTTGTTCAAGACATCAACAACTTGATCTTCAGTCTTGAGATAATTAATCATCACCATCTTTTCGCCATCACCATCTTCAAATCATCGTGTTTAGTATTTGAATCAAAACAAAGTGAAACAAACTTACATATGAATATTTCACTGCTTCATGGATTACATTGTTTTTTCTTGAGACTTTTCATATGCTTAAAATTCTTCACCTTTACATTTACATAAGCGTTTTAACTCTCTCTGATTCTCATAAGAAAAATATTACATAATAAATTAGCCTCCACATATCTATATTAGGGTAAAATGAGGTAGTATATTGCATTATACTACATTAGTTAGATTATTACATCTACTTTGACTATTTACCATGTAGATATTTATTGTTTAAAATATCTAATGGTTAACCTAGGTAAATTCCTAAATATCCTAGGTTAGTTGTTAGTTGTTGGCGCTTATTCATCTAAGCGCGTAGGTTAGTGATATTTAGGTTAGATATTAATTTAATATCTATTCTAAAGTTTTGTAACCTATATAAACCTAGCGCATTTCTAAGCTAAGGTTAATTTGATTAAGGAAATATATTTGGTTAATAATCTTTTGTTAACACTTACCTTTCTCTCATCATTGGCATCAGAGCCAGTCCGCTGAATTTGCCCGCAGTCTGGAATCGGCACGGTTCCCGAGGTGGCCCGTAGTCTGGATCCGGCACGCTTTTCGAGGCGGCCCGTAGGCTGACCGACACGGTTCCCGAGGTGGCCCGTAGTCTGGATCCGACACGTTTTTCGAGGCGGCCCGTAGGCTGATCGACACGGTTCCCGAGGTGATCTGCTGGCGTGGCGGCACGTGGCCCGAGGCGGTTCGATCTGGTGAGGTGGCGGTCCGCTCTTGCATGGTGGCACGCGGCCCGAGGCAACCTGCGCGTGGCTGGAACGATCGGCAAAATATTTCTGAAGCTTGCCGATTGCCCGCAAGCAATCAAAAAAAACACAACCTTTTTTTTTTAAAAAAAGAGAGAGCGCCGCCGGGGCGGGGGGGGGAAGACCCCCGAGAAAAAAAATATATATATTTTTTTTAAAGGGCCCCTTCCTCACGTTGGCTGACGGATCAGCCAACGGAGCAGGACTGGCAAAAACTGCCAGCCCAGGGAGCTCCCCAACGCGGACGAGCCGCGTTCGATTCCCAGCGGGGAAACCCAATTTTTTTTGGGTTTCTCGCCGCCGACGGAATCCAAAAGGGAAGTTTATTACTTCCCTTCCCGTCGGGCGGCATAGCCCGACTGGCCGAAACGCCAGTCGGACACCCGCGGGATCGATAATTTAAATTTTTTTTAATTACCGCCGCGAGAAGGTAGAAAGGGAAGGAGTTCCCTTCCCTTCTCGTCGGGCGGTGTAGACCGACTGGCAGGAGCGCCAGTCGGCCGCTTGACAGCCGCGGGGTCGGGAGTTCGACTCCCGGCGGCGCCATCAACAAACTTTTTGCAAGGCGCGGTGGCTGAACAGGTAAATTTTTTTTTATTATTTTTTTTGCATTTTTTTTTATTTTTTTTTAGTTTTTTTAATTAATAATTAATAATTTCTGTTAATTAAATCATTTTCTTTAAAACCTTAAGTGATTTTTTTTCAGAATTTTTTTTATTAATTAAATTATACTAAATTAAGTTAGAATTTTTTGCATTGAAATAATAAATTTAAAAAAAAGAGAAGAGGCAAAAGTTTAGAGTTGTTTTCTCCTAATCAAACAGAGGGAGACAAGAGACAATCAGTAAAACAAATTTCTTTTGCAGCTTTGAGACTTCTAAATAAATTTTTTTAATTTCTCCAAAATTTTCTAATCAATTGTTTTGAGAGAACAAAATTTTTGTCTCATGAAGAAAAAGATTTGGATCACAAAAGCCCTTCGTCGTCTAAGAGTTATTCGAAAGAGGAACGAACTTAGACGTCAGACGACAAGATCTCATTTTCGTCGTATGCTTAGAGAGCATAGAAGGAGCTTACCCCGTTTCAATACTTACACTGATCCTTGGAAGGGTTTGGATCGTAGTTATGGTCCCATGAGGATTAGAGAACCCTTTAATCCTGATGCACCTCCTATTTTTGAGTATTGAATAATTACGGGAGATAGAAAACCAAGTTGTGTGTCAACTGGTTCGGAAGGTCTTTCAAATGCTTGTCGTGTGTCGACTTGTCTTGAAAGATATGCTCTAAATTCTACATTTTGTAAACATTAAGGGGGGATAGAATTTTTTTTAGAATTCTATAGTTTTCAAAATTGTAAAGATAAAGGGGGGGCTATTTCAGTTTTAAAGAAAGGTGCATTCTCGATTTTACTCGACACCTACTTTTCAAAATTGCTTGTACTAGGTGCATTTTCGGTGGAATCCGACACCTAGAGTGATATAAATTTGGGTGCTCTTATATTTTTTTTTATTATTGCACTAAAAACATTTTTTTTGCAATTACAAGGTCAAAAATAAAACATTATAAGGAGCTTTTCACAAACACCCAAACTTCACTCAAAAACCATGCTAAACTTTGCATAGGTTCAAACAAGTAATTTCTCCCCATCAAAAGGTCAAAAATTTCAATCACCTTGATAAGACTCTCTTTTGTTTGGCTTAAATAAACCTCAAATTTTTTCATCTTTTTTTCAAAGGTGTTAAAAGCAGGTGCCATTAAATATCTTAGAGAGCAAATATCAAAAGTTTGACAAAACACTCCCTTGTTTCATTTGCTCTATTTTGTTTGGCTCAATATTCCTCAAACTTTTCATCTCTTGCAAAGAGTGTTAAGGCAGGTGCCATTAAATATCTTATAGAAAGCAAATTGAACCAACTTCTCTATACCTTTTCTTAGGGTATAGTGCAAGATAGCATCATATTAGTCCTCTCCACAAATTTGAAACCTAAACAATGGCCATGATACACAAGTATCTCACTGAGAGCCAACTGCTCAAAGGTTCAAATTACTCAGCATGGAAGACTAAGATGAAGGCTATCTTAACTGTAGAGGACTTGTGGTCAATAGTAGATGGAACTGTCACTAGACCTCAATCTTCTGGACAAGATCAAATAGACTTTGATAAAAAGGATAAGAAACTTTCCTTAATGATCTTGCTTGCTATTACTGATGATATCCAACCTCATATCAGTGAAGCTACAACTGGTAAGGCAGCTTGGGATGCCTTAAGTACCATTTTTGAGGGCAAGAATCAATCAACGATTCTTAACCTTCAAACACAGCTTCATACATTACATATGAAATCGGGAGAAACAGTAGAGCTATTCCTCTGCAGAGTCGCAGAATTAAAAACAAAGCTGCAATCCTTAGGAGAAAAGTTGGAAGACCAAGTCTTAAACTCAATCATTTTGAGAGCTCTTCCTGACTCCTACAGAATGTTGATCACCTCCTTACAAGTTTTTGGTAGGACAGTAACTTTTGTCGAGTTGGTAAATATGCTTCAAACAGAAGAGGCTACCCAACTCCAGAGAGATGAGGCATCAAACAATGCCCTTTTTTCACAACGACAAGGGGGTAAGAAAAAGTGGAATCAACAGAAGGGTTCTTCTTCTAGACAAGACAAGGGTAAAGCCAAAGAGGTTCCGAAGAAGAAACAACATTGTAAAATTTGTGACACTGACACTCATGAAACCAAACGATGTTGGTTTAAGAACAAACCGCCCAATGAACAAAGAAATAAGAAGGGCAAAGGCAAACCTAAGAACCAGAACAATCAGCAACAAGGTCACATAGCAGCTGAAGATTCTAGTTTCGATTCTGAACGAGCACACAAGGTGCTCATGACCCATATAGATTCCTCCCACAAGGATTCTTTGTGGTACATAGATTCGGGCGCTAGTAAACATATGACTGGCGATAAATCATGGTTTGCTACTTTTGAAGCTCGAGTAGGTAGACCGGTCACCATTGCTGATGATCAGACCTATAGAGTTCAGGGCGAAGGCAGTGTTTCAGTCTCCCTTCCAGATGGAGAATGTAATATTGAAAAAGTTCTTTATGTTCCGAGGATTAAAAAATAATCTCTTGTCAGTTCCACAAATCCTGGACAATAACATGAATGTCAATTTTACTGTGGACAAAGACAAGAAACGTTGCTTCATCACCAAAAAGGGAAAACCGATAGCAACAGGCTCATACAAACATGGTTTGTTTGTCTTAGATGCACTTACCTCCACTCATACTGCACTTGCAGTGACCACAAAGGAGGCCACTTCTCTTTGGCATAAGAGATTTGGGCATTTGAGTTCAGGATATTTACTAGAGCTGAGTAAATATCAAATGGTGAAAGGACTTCCTCCCCTTTCGTCTATTTTGCCAGTGTGCTCTGATTGCTTGTCAGGCAAGCAACATAGAGTACCTTTTGAACCTAGCTCTTTTCGAGCTAAAGAACCTTTGGAGTTGGTACACACAGATTTGTGTGGTCCTATGTCTACAAGTTGTGGAGGAAAATGGTATTTTCAATTGTTTGTTGACGATCATTCACGCAAAATGTGGGTCTTCTTCTTGCAGTTGAAGTCTGAAGCATTTTCCTATTTTCAGCAGTTTAAAACTCTTGTTGAGAAGGAATCAGGATGCTTTATTAAGACCCTCCATTCAGATCGAGGGGGGGAATACACATCAAAAGAATTTTCCTCATTCTTACGGACACATGGGATAAAAAGACCAGTTAACAACAGCCTACACTCCTCAATCCAATGGGGTTGCTGAGAGAAGAAATCGGTCCATAATGGAAATGGTTCGATGTATGCTTAAGGGGGCCAACCTTGAGCAAACTTACTGGGCTGAAGCTGTTCAAACTGCGGTATATCTTCTGAATAGGGCTCCCACAAGGGCACTTAAAGGTATGACTCCTCAGGAATCATGGAGTGGTAGGAAACCCTCCATAACTCATCTAAGGGTATTTGGGTGTAAGGCATTTATGCATATACCTAAGGAGAAAAGAAAGAAATTAGATGAGAAATCTCTACCTTGTATATTTCTTGGTTATGATGAAAATTCAAAAGGCTATCGTTTGATAGACCCATTTACCAAGAAGATATATATAAGTAGAGATGTAGTGTTTGATGAAGCTTTCACATCCAACACTACATCAGTATACCTAGATGATGAGGAGGAACAACAACCTCCTCCTCCTCCTCCTTCTTCTTCACAACAGAAGAAACCACCCAAATGGTATACAAGCACATTGAAGGACTCTAAACTCACTTCCCCACCAGATCTTACTCTCAATCGTCCAAAGACAAGAAGCATGTCACAAAAAGACAAGGGTAAAGCATCCACTTCAGTTGATGATCTTTGTGCAGATTTTCAAGACCTTTCTGTAGATAGAGAGTTACCAAGGGAAGATGAGATGGAGATAGATGAGGAGAGGGTTTACTTATCAGCATGTGATGAGAATGAACCTTCTACGGTTGATGAAGCACTTAGTCCGCCTCGGTGGAAGACAACTATGGATGCAGAATATAACTCCCTCATTAAAAATAAAACATGGAAGCTAGTGAATTTGCCTAAAGGTAAGAAACCCATAGGTTGCAAATGGGTCTACAAAATAAAATATAAGGCAGATGGCACTATAGATAAGCATAAGGCCCGACTTGTGGCAAAGGGCTATGCTCAAAAGGAAGGACTGGACTATGAGGAAACCTTTGCTCCTACAGCAAGGATGACCACCATTCGAGTACTTTGTGCTATGGCAGCACAATTCGGATGGAAGTTACATCAGATGGATGTAAAAAGTGCCTTTCTTAATGGTGACTTAAAGGAAGAAGTATACATGACTCAACCTCCTGGATTTGCGAGAGGAAGGCCATGAGCAACATGTTTGCAAATTGGTAAAATCATTATACGGGCTAAAACAAGCCCCAAGAGCATGGTACATAAAGATGGATAGTCACCTATTGCAACACGGATTTAAGAGAAGTCCATCAGACGCAAATCTCTATATCAAGACCACGGGTTCTGAGATAGTGATTCTTGTGTTATATGTAGATGATCTGATCATCACTGGCAATTCAGAGAATGTGATTAAAGCCGTGAAGGATGACTTGAAAAAGTCATTTGATATGACAGACCTAGGACTTCTCCACTACTGTCTTGGCCTTGAAATAGAACAGAAAAAGAATCATCTAAGGGTGACCCAGAAAAAGTATGCTAAGACTTTAGTAGAAAAATATCGTATGACTGATTGCAAACCCAAAGCAACACCGATGGAATCAGGGTTACGGTTATCACGATATGAAGACTCACCACAGGTATATGGAACACTTTATAGACAAATGATTGGAAGCCTCATCTATCTGACTAATACTAGACCGGATATTACTTTTGCTGTAAACTATCTTTCTCGGTTCATGCAAGAACCAAAGGTCTCCCATTGGAAAGCAGCTAAAAGAGTCATACACTACATTCAGGGTAGTGCAGATTATGGTCTAGAGTATAAGAAGAATAACTCATTCTTCTTACAGAGTTACATCGACTACGACTATGTTGGCTCCATAGATGACGAGAAAATCAACTTCGAGGCTATGTTTTTCATCTTGGATCCGGTCTGTCTCATGGCATAGTAAAAAGCAACGAGGTTGTTGCTTTATCTTCAACTGAGGCAGAATATCGCGCTGCACGTGGAGCTGTGTGTGAAGCGATATGGTTAAGTCGCATTTTGGCTACCATGGGCCTACCAAAGAATCTTCCTATTCACATGTTTTGCGACAACTCAGGTGTTTTGAACTTGGTCAAGAATCCAATACATCATGAACGAACTAAACATATTGATACAGATTGTCATTTCATTCGTGATGAAGTTCCTAAACACAGAATTCAGCTCCAACACATTCCCACCGACGAACAGGTTGCAGACATTTTTACAAAGGCACTTGGACGTGTCAAATTTCAACTGTTTCGGAGTAAACTTTGTATATCAAAGTAATGTAATAAAGGGGGGATGTTAGGGTAAAATGAGGTAGTATATTGCATTATACTACATTAGTTAGATTATTACATCTACTTTGACTATTTACCATGTAGATATTTATTGTTTAAAATATCTAATGGTTAACCTAGGTAAATTCCTAAATATCCTAGGTTAGTTAGTTGTTGGCGCTTATTCATCTAAGCGCGTAGGTTAGCGATATTTAGGTTAGATATTAATTTAATATCTATTCTAAAGTTTTGTAACCTATATAAACCTAGCGCATTTCTAAGCTAAGGTTAATTTGATTAAGGAAATATATTTGGTTAATAATATTTTGTTAACACTTATCTTTCTCTCATCAGACTCACGATGATTAGTAAGATGGATTTTTAAAAGACTTGTTTAAAATTTAAACTTTTAACCTTTTCATTCAAAATTATCATATTCATTTTCTTTATTTAAAATAATTAAACTTAAAACATTTTTTACTAATAATATTAGAAATAAGATTTTAAAGAACTCTACATATATTTTTTTTCTGAGTAACATTTTTTTGTTTGTAGAATATGTGTTTGGGTTCATAGGTTGCTATTATAATTCTAGCGTATTAAATGAAACAAGGTTAACGGAACTCAACCCTCCAGTCAACCCATAAAACCTATTACTTTCTTAAGTATGTCATGATTTAAACCTTAAACCTACTTAAAAAATCAAAACTATAAATTAAAACTTATCAGTAACAATACAACACTTTTAAATAAGTCCCTAAAAATATTTTATGAAAATTTAATTTGAAGTTTTATCTTTTATAATTTTTTAAATTAAAAATATCAATATCAGTACACCACTTTTAAATAAATATTTTATTATAAAAAACCTTACAAACTTAAGTTTGGTAGTTACATCATATATAATTTCCTAGTAATATTCAAATCTAATTACGAAGCTCTCTAATACGAAACACTGGAGAAGTTACACCATACATACTTGGCCAATAGTATTCAAAGCTAATAGTAAAGCTCCTTCTAAATTAGCTAGCATACTACGACTATATCGATTGCCACTACTTCATATTAGGCTATATATCTTAGGCCATTGAGGAGGTTTACAAGCATAAAGCCACATCATTCAAGTCTTTTGAAATACTTTACGTCAGAGTTAATATGTGGTATTTTCTGATATCATTCAACCCTCGGGCGAACCGTCACTGGCAGACCAGGTTTCATGAAGAGTGCTATTCTATATTTGGGAACCACAGGACGTTTGTCGACAGTCTTTACCTGGTAACGAATGATAACGGAAGCCGCAACCAATTTCATCTGCCAGTAAGCAAGTTCTCTTCCGGTACAGCTCCGAGGTCCTGCGTTAAATACCGGATACTTGAAATCGGACTGTTTCACGAACCTCCCCTCCTTGAGCCACCGTTCCGGCTTGAATTCCAGGCAGTCCTCGCCCCATACCTTCTCCATTCTGCCCGACGCATACATGGAAAAAATCACCTGCGAACCCTTCTCCACCTTGGTGCCGTTGGGCAGAACGTCGTCTTCCGCAGCCTCCATGATATTCAGGGGAACAGGCGGGTAGAGACGGAGCGACTCCGTCAATGCAGCATGCAGATAATGCATCTGCTTCAATTCTTCCGGCTCCAAAGGAGCAGGATCGTAGTCGTCACGACCTTCTGGATCAGACCTCTCCTTAACTATGCGTCGGATCTCTGCTAAAATCTTGGCTTCAACATCCGGACGCTGAGCTACAAGCCAGAAGAACCATGTAAGCGCCGAAGCAACTGTATCCATCCCGGCCGTAATGAGATTTACGGCAAGCGGAGGCAGCGTTTGTTGGGAATATTCCCGGCCGCTTTCCCTTTCGCAGCGAAGGAAGGCCGACGTGATGTCCCAGGTCCCACCATCGGCATCGGCATCGGCATCGGCATCGGCGTCGGCGTCGTCGGGGAGAGGTGGAGAGTAGACCTTGTTGATAAAGCCGTGCATACAGTCCAGTGCATGTGAGAGGCAAGACTCGAAGCCTATGTTGAAATACCTCATGGTTTTCCAACACAAGGTTGGCATAAGCATTCGAAACATGGTGACCTTCACCGCCTGATCGTGCTCCTCCAGGTATGGAACGCGGAGCAGAGGAAGATGGGAGCCCAGCGACGTGGAATCCGTCCCCAAGCCTACCTCACACATGACGTCGAACGCAAGGCGTATAAATACGTCTTGGAGGTCAATGACAGCACCATTACGGCTGGCTTGGCGGATAAGGGGAAGAAGCTTACGATGAACCGCCGAGGGCAAGGCCACCGGAACGGTATTGCGGAAGCCGGCGGAGGCGAATGCCTTGCCTAGCGACCTATTAATTTGTGTGAAATGCTCCCCGTCCTGCAGGAGAGGGGAACCGCCAAAGATATCACGAAAGGTGTCCTTGAAGGACTCCCCTTTCACGAAATTACTGTACTTTGTTCTCAAAACATACTCTATGTTGGCGGGATCGGCGGTTAGTATTCTGCTCTTCCATGGGCCATGCAGCCTGACTGTCCCCCCATTTGAAATAAGGAGATGAGCAACCCACTCATAGAGCTGGTCGAAATGCAAAATCAGGGAAGGAAGATATCCCACGACAGGCCAAGCCGTAGGTCCTCTCGACCATCTTCCTATCCGATGGTGCCAAATGACTACAACTAATAAAGCAATCACAACAACAGAGAAATATTGAAGGGGAGACATGGTGTGTTCAGACGAGTGTGTCTCCTTCTGGTAGCTCTTATTTGAGTTATATAATACACTGAACTTATTACTCTCGCACATAATACGACTGAAATCACGTGTTTGGAGCATTCGTTATTTGGAAAAAATTAATACAATCAGACGGCGCATCGAATACCCTAAATTATTGCTGTCGTTTTTTTTTTAATTTTCAACGACATTCTTCGAGTTAGTTGAAGTAATAAAAGCAATTGTTGCCGTATCGACCAACTCTAATTAAAGCAGCGCCCTCCAACTCCAATGTAGGTTGATCATATATATATATATATATATATATATATATATATATATATTAAATAAAAATTATTTATTATAATATGTTTTATATCTTTAGTTTAATTGTGGCAAATGAATAAAAGCCGCTTCCACCGTATATAAATGGAAAGATAATATAATATTTTGATGAAAGGCAATTGAATTTTCATTTCATTTGTATTGTTAATGTGATGATGTAAGTTTAGTGGCTTATTTTATGATTGGAATTTCTTCCACATTAATACATATATATGTCTCCTATCTAATTTTGGGTTTAGTATAGAATGTTTATACTATCAAATTTTAATAGATTAATGAGTAGGGATAACAACTTTTCATATTAAGCTATTGATCTAACACATGTTGTATGTTGTGGTCAAGCTCAAGCTAAGTTTTTATAAGGGACATGGAATTTATTCAATGTGATATGAATTATGTGATGTTTGTGAATATGTGGTCATTCACTATCAAATCTAGTAGAGCTTATAACTTTTGTTTTATAGCTTCATTTTTTTATGTGTGATACACTATTGTAAATATCTTGTGTAGAATTCACTTCTAAAATTTCATCAATTTTTAAGTACTTTTTGTACCTCAAATTTAGACTATTGTGCGTTACTACAATTTTTGCTATGTTTTTTTTGCTACGAGTTTTTTGGTGCACTTTGGTGCTCTTTGCTTTTGGGTCATTTACTTCATTTGGTATTAGAGCAAGATTAGTTTTTGGTTTTAAATGAAATTGAATCCATGGTCAGTCTAACAATTAATCAATTTCTTGGACACGGTCGTTGAAGAAAAACTCCATTTGTTGTTGCTTCAGTCTAATGACCAACTCCAACAATGGGTATGCATTACCCATTCCAAAATATAACGAGCAATATTATGATTATTTGAGCATAAATATGAGAACATTGTTAATTGGAAAATATATTTGAGAGGTGGTTGAGAGTGGCTATGAAGAACCACCTTATTGGAACACATTACAAGAAAATGATTGAACAACAAAAAGGGAAACAAAGAAAAAAAATTCATTACCTCTCTACCATATTCAATATGTTCTTGACAAGAGTGTATTTCCATGTATTGTTGTTTCAACATAAGAAAAGGAGGCTTGGAAGTCTATTCAAGAGGCTTGCCAAGGAAATGACCAAGTGAGACTAGTTACGTTGCAAACCAGGAAGATAGAGTTTGAGAATCTACAAATCAAAGAGGCTAAGAGTGTGGGTGATTATTTTGTTAGAGTGAAGGATGTGTTAAACGTCATGGCCACCCTTGGAGATACCTTGAAGAAAGAGGTAGTTGTGAAGAAGGTATTGATATCTCTTACCCCTAAATGGAATCATGCTGCAATTATTTTTTATAATATTAAAGATTTATCTACACTTGAATTTGATTGTCTAGTTAGTTTTCTTATGTCACATGAGGAAAGACTAAGAGAAACTAGTAAAGGAAATGAGGAGAACGATTTTAATTCTAAATTGTTTTTGTTTTAGAATCATAAATCTGGTCCAAGCACATGGAAGAGAAAGAAATCATAATTACTCAAGAGTTAGAGGAGGAAGAGGAAGATGAGCTATTGCTGCTAGAAGAGGACATGGAAGGACTGATAAAAAAAAGAGTTGAATGCTAAAATTATCATAAATGGGCCACATTGTATGATATTGTAGAGTGAAGACAAAAAATGGAGATAAAAGATTCTACTAAGTATACGAGGATGGATTTGCACAAGGTAATTTGTTTTTGACTAGTGATATAGCTAGAAAAAACTAGTCAAGAAGTTTGATATCTAGATTTCGGTTGTTCTAACCACATGATTAGAAAGAAAGATTTCTTTAATGATGTGAATGAGAATTTCAATATCAAGATCATTCTTAGGAATAATAATGCTTTAGATGTGGTTGAAAAATGCACCACGTAGGTTGGCACTAAAGTAGGTGTAAATAAAATTTATGATATCTACTATGATCCCAATTTGAAGAATAATTTGTTGAGAGTTGGATAACTTGTAGTGTTTGGTGATAGTGAATGTATCATTTATGATAAGAATAATAGGAACTGTATGGTCACTATTGTTTCTATGACAAATTTCTAGATGTTTATTTTTAAGTTTAGAGGAAAAGGAATTATAAACATGACACACATGACACTTGAAGATAAGAATTGGATTTGGCATCTCAAAATTGAACACTTGAATTTTAAAAGTCTAGAATTTTTTTCTTCACAAGACATGGTAAATGGACTACCTAAGGTTGGGGAGAACAAGGGTGTGTATGAAGAATGTGTAATTGGAAAGCATGCAAGAGAGGAGTTTCTAAAAGGAAAATCATGGTAGGACTCATACCCATTCCAACTTGTACATTTTGATGTTTGTGGACCTATGCAAACACAAAGTTTGGTTTAGTATTCATATTTTCTCACATTCCATTATGACTTTTCAAGGAAGTGTTAGGTGTATTTTTTGAAACATAAGGATTAAGATTTTGGTATGTTCAATATTTTTAAAGCATTGGTTAGTTGAGAATGAAAGTGGATATAAAATAAAGTGTTTGAGAACTGATCATTGAGGAAAATTTTGTTCAAATGAGTTCAATAATTTTTGCAAACAATACGACATCAAGAGGCAACTCAGTACCACCTATACACCACAAAAATGGGGTAGTTGAAATAAAAAATAGAACCATTTTAGAAATGACAAGAAGCATGTTGAAAACAAAAGGTTTGAGCAATTGTGATTGGTCTTATGTAATTGATACAATAGTGTACATTCTCAATAGATGCTCCACAAGAGAACTACATAAGAAGACTCCACATGAAGCATGGTATGGAATAAAACCCATTGTATGTCATTTGAGAGTTTTTTGTTGTCTTGCATATGCACATGTAAATTATGAAGTGAGAAATAAGTTGGACCCCAAGAGTGAGCCATGCATTCTTGTGGGATATTATAAAACAAGTAATGCATATAGACTGTATAATCCAAAAACTCACAACTTTGTAGTCTCTAGAGATGTAATTTTTTATGAAGTGGGAGTGTACAATAATAAAAAATATGTATAATAAATATTTTATGTTGAAAAGATAATACAGTTGGGGAACAACCTTCAAATGTTCCCTCTACCCCTCAAAGCCCACCTAGCATCCCCTCAACAAGTTCAAATAAGACTACATCAAGTTCAAGTACAAGAAACTCATCTATAAGTCCCACCAAGAATACAAATTAAGCAAAGAGAATACTCAAAGTACATCCATCCAACCAAATTATGGACAAGAAATTTCAAAGGAGGTTAATAAGAAGATAATTACAAGAGTTGGACCTGGTTGTTTCAATATTGGAAAATCTCAAATGTATAGTGATGATGAAGAAGAACCAACATGTGAGTTGGTGAATTATGCTCTATTTTATGAAGCTGATTTGGAACCTTCATGTTATGAAGATGCTTGCACTAATGATGTTTGGGTGTAATCAATGAAAGAATAAATTGAGTCCTTTGAAAAAAGGACACATAGAAACTTGTGGAATTGCCCAAGGACAAGAAGACTGTTGGATCCAAGTGGGTCTACAAAATAAAGTTTAAAAGTGATGGAAACATAGAATGATACAAAGTAAGGTTGGTTGCAAAATAATTCACTCAAATATATGGTGTGGATTATGAAGAAACATTTACCCTTTTTACAAGACAAGAGACAATTTGGGTGACTCTTTCATTGGCAACCAATAAACAACAGAAATTTTATTACATGGACATGAAAAGTGCATTCTAGAATGGTTATCTAAGTGAGGAGGTTTATGTTCAAAAACCTCAATAATTTAAAGTGGAAGGAAATAAAAACCATGTTTACAAATTGAAGAAAATGTTGTATGGACTGAAGAAAACATCTAGATTATGGTACTCAATAATTGATGGATACTTCCAAGATTGTGGTTTCAATAAAAATAAGAATGACCCCACACTCTATTTCAATAATGAAGGTGATGATATTCTTCTTGTGTGCCTATATGTTGATGATTTAATCTACATGGGAAGTAGTTCAAAGATGATGAATTATTTTAAGCATACTATGATGAAGGAATTTGATATGAAATATTTAGGATTGATGCAATACTTTCTTGGTGTGGAAGTACATCAAGGTGATGGAATTTGTTTTATTTGTCAATAAAAATATGCATAATATATGTAGAGGAAATATGACATGGAAAATTGTAAACCTATGACACATGGAGAAGTGTTGTGTAGATATTATGGAGAAGAGAAAGTTGATGAATAATTGTTTAGAAGCACTGTTGGGAGCTTAATTTTCCTTAATACAACAAGATCCAATATTGCATTTGCAGTATTACTTGTATCAAGGTACATGAATGAAACTTCACAAAACCACATGAGAGTAGCCAAGAGAATCTTGAGGTATGTCAAATAAACCTTGAATTTTGACATACATTATGATACTAACAACAAAATGGAGCTTGTTGGATACAATAATGACTCAAATTGGGAAAGTTTATTGGATGATAGAAAATCAACTTCTGGAAAAAAATTTCACTTGGTTTAGGAGTGATAACATGAATCTCAAAGAAGCAAAGTACTTTTCCTTTATCTTCTACAAATGTATAATATATTCCATCTATTATAGCAAGTACACAAGCACTATGGTTGAGAAAGGTACTTGAAGAGATTTGTGAAGTTCAAAATAGTCCAACAATAGTTTTTTGTGACAACACAAGTGCAATCAAGATTGCAAAAATATCTAGTCCATCATAGTAAAACTAAAAATATTGATTTAAAGGTTCATTTTATAAGAGACATGATGGAAAATAAGGTTTTAGATTTGAAATATTGTAGCACCAAACAACATCCTACAAACCTGCTTACCAAGGGGGATTATGTTGTATATTAATGCCAACTAAGAAAGAGAATACCAAAAGTTCACCCATGAATTTGAAGAAGCCCAAAAGTTTCTACAGGCCTCGAAGAGTCAACATGACTGTTGGACTTCCTAGAATTTGAAATGAAGTTTTGTAACAACATTTTATCTCTTGTATATATAAAATAGAGTAATATAGCTATAGGATGTTGTGGAGAAATATTTGTAATACTTTTGAGTTCATTTGGAATGAAAAACAACATTCTATTCCATTCATTTTATGAAAATATGCTTCTTGTCCCTATTTTCTAAAACCTACAGTCAAATTTTAAAACTCGTAACTTATGTTTTATACATTTTTTTCATGTGTGATACACTATTGGAAAGGTATTCTTGTTTAAAATTCACTCCTAAAATTTCATCAATTTTTAAGAAATTTTGGTCCCTCAAATTTAGACTATCGTGTGCTGCTACAATTTTTACTGCTGCAATTTTTTTTGCTACTGTGATTTTGTTGTACTTTGGTGCTATTTCTTTTTAGGTCATTTACTTCAGTTCATATTTTTATATTAGAGGCCATGATTAACAAATATCTATCTCATTTCCTTTATATATAAATTTTTGCTTAACATGCTAAGAGGAGGAAGTGTTCATCTTCGAGTTGTCAATGCATTACACTCATGGATGCCATGCAGAGAAATATTATTATCATCTTAGTGCATCACCCCCTATTAGAATAGGGTAGCTTAGGGTTTCTCCTTTTTGCTTTATTTATTTTATGTTATCTCTTTTCCTTTTCCCCTTGAAGCTAGTTAGAGTAGAAAGTGTATTGAAGATCACATTTTAAAAGAAGTTGATCTTGTAAAAACCCTCGGAGGCATCCTATTGAGTTGAACCCTATGCTACCAGAGTAGTCCTATTGTATCGCTCCATGCAAGGTGCAATAGTCTTTACCATCTAACCCATATGTTTGATGATCAAGATAAGCAGAGAGGACATGTTGAAGAATGAGTTTTTCTTCCATAAAATGTCCAAGTTAGTGGAACGACTAAGTATTATTGATAGTGCCCCCAAGATTTACATGGCCTTGACATTCTACAACCTTCTTCCTTTCCCCTGAATACAAAAACTATATCTACCCACCTACCCGTGTGGTGTTTGTTGAAAATATCACCTCACTTTGACAATTTTATTTTCTTAATAATAATGTTTGTGAGATCTTATATTTGAAGAGTCATTGTCGAATATTTTTTTATTGCTTACACAGGAGAGTTGGTTACAACTTTAGTAATTGGTCAGCGCAAGGTTCAAACTATAGGGACTGCTCCCAACAAACCTATTCGTCTCATTCTTGTTGACCCAACGTGAGATGGGGACCACAAGTCACTTGGGGTTCGTATCTTTATCATTAGTCTGGTGCGCACTTAGAGGATTTGGAGCAGACTACTACCTTTACAAAAGGTTGGCTTCCCCATGTTTGAACCTAGGTCTCTTCTTGGTAAGTGCCCAGCCACACATATAGTTACCAATCCACCTAACCCTTGAAGATATTATTGTCGAATATTAAAAAGAATTAAAATCCTTGACGGCTGGTTAGTAACGTGGCGGTGGCTGTGTGAACTTTTGGAAGGAAGAGGCAACCTTAGGATTGTTAAATTTCTCCATTTAAAATACTATACACGATTTTAAAAGCTATCAAACTTTAATTTTGAAAAAAAATTATAATTGTAAAAATAAAATCAATTAAACCTCACCTGGAAAGAAATCAAACTAAAAACAAACACTAACTACCTTATAGACCTACTAGCTTACAAATGTAACCTCCAAAAAATCGAATTAAAGACGAACACTCGAGATTGGCCTATCCTTTAGTGCAACAGTTCCAATAATTTAATAAAACATATCACGTACCAAATCTGGTCGACTCCTTCGCAAGTCAGAATTCGTCAACCATTAAACAAGCACCCCTAGTTGGACTTAGTCAACAATCAACGGACGTGTCTGCCCTAGCCACGTCACGACAAACGTGAGGAATATCCACCCCGTTTCTCTAGTTTTAGATTGCCCTTCGCTTCGCATAGACCGTCTGAATCTCTGAAAATTTTAGAATTTCAATGGAGAAGATTACCGTTGTTGGCAGTTCGAAGTCGGAGGGCACGAACGAGATGAAACGCCAAAAAAACGGAGGTACCTACCCTAAAGTTGTTCGGTCCTTGGTTAAATTTTACAAGAGAAGAACCAGAAACAAAAACAATATATTAAATAGATCTCTTATATTGAAGCTTGTGGCCCAATTAAGACGCATATGGAAGGAGAACCAGAAGCTTACGTCCATGATCAAGCTGATGTGTTCTAACTACGATTGCTTGCAAACAGAGCTCATTAAGCAGCAGGTACCTGGTTTTAAAGATCGTTAGTGGTATTGACCCGACTCTTTAAATTAGTCTATATTAGATTTAGAAATAACATTATGAGAAGAGATGGGAGGAAGATTGACATTCAACTTACACTCATCCTTATAGCATGTTTTTGCATCAATCATATTATATGCATGGATAAAATATTTTTAGAACATAATCTAGTGACCTAAACTCTATAAATCTTATAAAAAATTCCATCTTGAAAGTATGGCCTTTTTTTTTTTCAATATTTTAAAGCTATCAAAACTACTAAAACAAACTATTTTTCTATAATTTTGAGAGACACAATTGATAAATCTATAAAACCTATTTCTATAGAAAAGAGATAACTAAATATAGTTTAAGAACTAATTGGAATCATCAAATATTGATACATGTTTGTCCTAAATATTAAAAGAAAAATGCTAAACCAACTATTTTTTAGCAAATACATAGTGAATGTATGAATTTTTAAAACTTATTTCTATAAGATATAGCTTTCTAAATCTAGTTTCAAATCCAACTAGAATCATCCAATTTTGATACTTAGGAAAAGAGTTATGCCTTTATCATAGGTCTAGCCTCAAAATTGAAAGAAAAGATGGTAAATCAACCTATTTATTAGTGTATTTAACATATAAAATAAAACTATAGTGAATATATTCCTTTAAATCCAGTTTCTAATTTTTTTAAACCATCCAATTTTGATATCGTATGAAGAATATATGGCCAAAATACTGCCCATTAATCTAATTTATCTAAAATATATTTTTAGATATACCCGGTTGTTCTTTTATAGATTTGAGGGGGAAAATGAGTTAAAATTTTCTATTTATGACCCTTGTATCCCCATAAATATTATTTTGTTTTTTCTTTAGAATAATCCTAATATGATGTCAGATAAGAGAGATATGGATAACATACCTCTTGTTGGTCTAGGGTATACCACTATGAACATCATGTATGGTAGAATGTCTAATCAAAAATTTAAATGACTAAATTGGTGACTTCAAATTTTCCATTCATACATCAGTTTATTAAATAATATTATTTTGATATAATATAAAAAACTTATGGTAAAATATCTATCTAATGCTTCAATTTGTTTTCAATTAAAAAAAAGTAGTTTATTCACTAGCCTATCAAATGAAAGGGTTCAAAGTGTTTCATATGATAATAGATTTTAGAACCTAAGCTTATGTTATATTTAGTATTCACTCTACTATTTTCATCTAATAACAATCAAAATATAATATATCGTTATCATAGAATCGTTTTGTAGTTCTATAGAAAATTTTTTACAATATTGTTGGGACTGTTAATGGGACTTGCCAATGTTATAAAAATAATCATATGATACTTTTATGATGTATCATTTTTATTTTTTTGATTAGGGTAAGAAGGGGTTTTAGGGTTCCCAACCTATAGATCAAGCTCTGTAAGATAATACAATATGCTACAACATCCTAAATAGAATACTATCATCCATCTACTACTACGGTTGAACCTTAGAATATCATATATTGATAAAATAGCTTCCAAAACATGTTAGATTACTAGACCACTACCAAAATAGAAACTTAAAACAATTGTAGTTACAAATTGGGATTATTACAGAATTGTTACAGAGTTCATAGACATTGGGTTTTTTTATTGTTTTTATTCTAGAGTAGAAATTATTCCTTCTTCAGAGTGGCACGATCTAAGAAGACATTTTTGCACTTTAATCTCTTGAGGTAATATCTAGTTGTAACACATTTTTTAGGATCTTCATTTTCAAAAATATTAATATCATCGATTGTTTCATAATTAGCTTCAAGAATACCATATGAGGTGCTAATATTTTCCATGGAATTGACTAGATGGTCTTTAATAATAATTCAAATTTGATCAATGATCTAACTTGAATTCTACTTTCAAGGTTGAGTCGTTTGTTGCTCACTTTATTCTTGTTAGATAATTGGTACATACGGAGGATGAGCTTCTTCCATTTGAACTAGGATGTTTGAAGGTTCAAGATAATTCACGTGAAAGGCCTTATCCTCCACCAAGGAGTAATAAGAGCATGATCAGATGATATCATCTCTTCTTCAGGTGGCTATATTGCTGATAGCCATAACATCTTAGGGAGAAGTTTTTAAATTCAATATTTTGGATTTAGTCCCCTTTGCTTGAGGAGATAGTAATGGATTAAGGACAAGGAACCAAAACATCCATCCAAATATCCAATATTGCTTTACTCATATTAATTTTACTGGAATTTTTTTTCCTTTTTTTGGGCATCCATATACCAGAATACACCAATGACATTACTGATTTTGGTAAATATCTTCTCTCCCTAAAAATCTATAGGGAGATCATATAGATTTACCTAGATTGGGTAACCATAAACTTCTTCTATAAAGGGGTTAAAATTTTGATTCTAAGATCTTATATAGACACCCCTTTGTCCAAAAAACAAATCGTATCTATAAATCATAGCCCTATCTCTATGCGCTAAATAAATAAAGGAAACAAAAAAGAAATTTTTGAGTAGCAAAGTTGGAATTCTTTACTGGTCCACCAATTTTTAATGTATCCTTTGAGATCTCTTGAGTTTGTAGATAATTATTTTGTATTCATGATCACTCAGATGAAACCCAAATTCATCCTCTAAAATATTGATAGAGGGTAGAGGTTCATCAAAAAGCTCTACCTGCAAATCTAAACATCCTTGAGAGATATTTCTTTAGACCAAAGAGTCTTTCTCACAAATTGGAGAGTGACTAATGCCCTCCTAAGTACAACGAATAGGCTACAAACAACCCTCTTCCTATAATGCTTGACTACACCTAGGGTTTTAATCCCTTTCATGAAGATTGTCGCTTTGATCCATCACATCCAAAACTACACCTAGGGTTTGATCTAGTGGAAGATTATGTGATGTATCATTACTGATAACTATTTTTATTTTTTTTAGGATAATTTTGTAGTATTGGTTGCAATAGTTTGACTTTTCAATATTATAGAAGGTTCCTTCTATAGGTTGCAATTACTTATAATATATTGCATGTTTTTCAAGATTGAATAATTGAGGATCTTTGCATATGCTTATTAAGTTCATTAAACATCTCATATAAGTTATTATTGATGCACATATCTACCCATTGTTGATCATGACTTATACATAAATTTGTTCTAATATAGATTAGATTCAATACATTATTTAAGGAATATCTACATGGAAGCATGATCACTTTGTAGCATTGGTACACATCATAACTTATAGGAGTGATACAAAAAATCTAGTCTTTCTAATGCATTGAGGGTTTTCATTAAAAAAATGGCTTTCTTAGAATCCATGACATGTGGTAAGGTTTTTGCCCCCCTCACCCCCCATCACAAAAAAATAGAGGAAAAAAATAAATAAAATTAGATGATTTCCTAACAACCATAAGATGTCCTCCTTAATTTTGTATTTAACATTCTTTTAGATTAGATAACCTTGTTTGTATGTATTTTTCTTAATAATTATCATTTGTATTCAACATCCCTTGTCTTCACACATTCATGTTCCTTTCATTTATACTTTTTTCCCTCATCACTCCATATATTTCCACTTAATTCATTCTACTTCATTCCATATCTTCTTCTACACATCTACTAAAATTTTTATCTCACCTATACTATTTTTAAGGTAAACCTATAACCATATCCTATATCGCATGGTTTATATATCACTTAAGGATATAAAAAAATTAAGGGAATAATTTTACTGATATTGTATAGGACTCACATTGTGGACTTTAATTGGCCTCACAAGAAGTTATTGAAAATCAAGATAATAAGATATTCTATTTAGAGTTAGAATATATTATCATAGTCCAACTTAGTATAATATGGATATTTTTTAGAATTTTGTTACTTGTGTTCTCTCCATCCAATATACTTGAATGCTTAAATATACTAACTAGTTGTTATATAGTTTTTTTGTGGCTTATTATTTCTATTTGTTACAGGAATCTATCCTAATGGAAATATACTTGAGATATATGATCAATAGTTTGTGGAGATACAATTTTATAAAAATATAAGTATATAGTTGCTAATAACACTTTTTGAAACTTACGCACAACATTTCCTCATCTTAAAAGAAAGGGATATTACCAATTCTATGTTTTGTATCATATTCATATGGGTTTGGTTCAAGTATAGATTGATAGCTATTTAAATATAATTAATATCCTTTGTATCACTTTATGAGTGTTATTGATAGCAAGTTGGATGGTCATTATCTAGCACACCATCCATTTTCTACACTTACATTCCATTATCATTGTTTACCTTTTTCATGAAAGTTTCATGCCCATACCCATTATGTGTGCTTCCTACATCTACCTACATCCTTGTGATATTCATGATGTATCACCTTTTAAGGAATTTTTATTTCCTATTTTATAGATTATCAAGCACTTGTATACCTCATACATGATTTTTTCATATCCAAAATAATAAAAAAAAGAGAAAAAGAGAAAAAATAAGAGAGAAAAAAGGAAAAATAAAAGAAAAAAAATCAATGATAAAAAACCTAATGGTGTCATAGCTATAAGATTACTACAGTGGTAAGGACTTTGGCCTCTCTTTGTGAGGTCCAAGGTTCAAACCCCATTCAGTATGAGAGGACAAAGATCCCTCGTAAAAACCTCTGTAAACTCATTGAGTAGATGTAACCTTACTGCAATGGAAAGGGATTTTAAAATCCCACTCAATATGAGGGGATCTGTACCCCTCATAAAAAATAATATAAAATCATTAAATAATATACTAATGGTATCATTGAATAAAATATTGTTTGAAAACTAGGTTTCTAGTAGGTAAAGTCAAAAAAAAATCATGGTTGTTCCATATAGGTCCTCTCTCAATTTTTTCTATGCAATGTCATTAGGGGACCAATGGGATTTTGGTTAGGGTAAGAAGACTACGTGTACATAATTTGTGTTTTGCTGACACTATGCAAAAAAAAATTATTTTCAATTCTCATTTTCATTGAAATATTTTTTGAAGATCTCATTTTATATTGAGGGATTTAACTTTTCCCTACGCTAGAAGATTTTTTCATTGTTGCAATAGTTCATAGTTTCATTTTTGGATGACTATGAAAAGCATTGTTGTTGATAATAGGATGAATAGATCTTGATTTATCGTATTTCAAAAAATATTCTCAAATTGATCTAAATACAGTGTACATGAAGATGATAATTTTATAGTTATAGAATTGGTGTTGAAATGAATACATAATGGAGAAAAAAATTATTCTTGAAATGAGAAAGAAAAAAAAAAGTAAAAATGAAGGTATTAAAGAGAGGAAAAAAATCCATTAGATTGAAAACCAAAAATGGTAGTCTAATGAAGCACCAAGTTCAAAACCTATAATGGATAACTTAGTCATGTAGGTACAAATAATTTAGACATTCAAGGTCATTGATTTTTTTATCAATAAATTCATTACAAGGTATACTTACAATATTGTTTCCATTCTAAAGTTCTACAACATATGATGAAGTAAATTTTATGCATTAAAAGATAGTGCAAGAGATATTGTGTTGTTGTGAGACTAGAGATATATTTAAAAGGGGGAAAAATAATGAGCCCAAAAACTATCACATTTTGGAACCATCTTTGGCATGATATTCCATGATTAAAAATGTCATTATTTATTGTAATTATGATGTAATTTATAGATGTTTTAGAACTTAGGAAGTAGATTATATTTTGTGTCAATAAACTAGAATAACAAAGGAATTTATTTTTTTGGTTAAAAAAATACTTATGGAAAAATTTAGTAGTGCTACGGATGTTATCCATAGCTACAAATATGCCTATGAAAATATACCTATATAAGTTGCCTATAAAAACAACCTACATAAACTATGGATGGACTGCAAAACTATAGAACTAGATTGCAAAAAAGGTTCTAAATTTATAACAAAAAATTTCAAAAATAAGATCTAAGCCTTTCTAGCTCCCAAATAATTTTGGATATAAAAATTAAAGTTGTGGAAATTAATTTTTAACTAATTTGATTTATTCAAATTGGTTATATGTAAATGAAATTTGTTGGAATTAATTTTTGACTAATTTGTGTAAACACTAAAATCATGTCAATTCGATTAGAATGTAATGACGTACACTCATAAACACCATATGGCCCCCTTGGGAAACCCGCAGGGGTTAAATAGTGGTCCTAACCACTTTTGGGAAATTCTACCCCACTTTTGGGAAGTTTTAGGCCATGTAGCCATGGTCGTCCCACCCCAAGACAAGCACAGTTCATGGCCCCCCGAACCCCGGATGATCATGGCCTGGGACCCTTAAAAGTCAAGGATGGGATAAATGGCAATCAAATTTTGCCATTTATCCCACCCACTAATTTATGATATATTTTAGGGCATGTCAATTCAATCAAAACCTATAAATAGGAGGCCCAATTTGGAGGTTTCTCACACCCAATGCATGGCAGGGTTTTGACAAATAGCGACACCTACCTTGCATGCCCTAACTTGTTCGTTTGACACCGTGGCTCTCTTGATATATAAAATGGATTCAGTCCACCCAATCTTAGAGAAATATCTTTGCAATATTTTGCAACAAAGTGCTACCGAGATTCACTCTCCCTTTCACTATATTTTTTTATTTGGAATCTTCATCAATCGAAGGAGGTTTCCAATTCACCCAAAAGTATGCAAATATGTTCCAAAACCCATCCATTTTTGTGAATTAGATCACCAAATGTGACGAAAACACCCCTAGGAGTATTTTTAACTAGATCCCATATGAATTGGTGGTAAAAACCTCCAAGTTTAGTGGTCATCCCCACATAGGATGGTTAATAGTCACAATTGGAACACCTAGGTATGTCCATGAATCTGCATACAATATCAATTAAATTTTAGAATAGATCATTTCTAGAGTAGATTATATGCATCATATTAATATTTGGTGTAATTTGGAGTAGTTTTGGATCTTCTATTAGGTTTTTCATTCTAATAGTCCCAATTGGAACACCCAGGGATGGCCATGGATTTTGCATATAATTTCACCTATGTTTTAGCATAGATCATATCTAAAGTATATTATAAGAATTATACTAAGTTTTGGTGCATTTTGGAGTAGTTTTGCACCATCTATTTTGCTCTTCATATTCACTATTGCATGTATCTCTTTGATTTCATCTCAAAATGCATATGCTATTAACCAATTTAAGTTCTTTGTGTGTAGATCTAGGTATTTCAATGCACAAGGAAGGAGCTAAAAGTATTAATACAGATAGATCATCACAACGACACCAAAAACCTGCCCTTCAATTCATGATTGCGAGGAAGACATTAAAGCACACCTTGAGTTTCTGAAAGGATTAGATCCTTTTAGACACCTTGTAATGAATTGTATCAATTAAGAGCTCTCAAGGGGATATTTTGTAACCATGGATTTGACAAATGGATTAATGTAAAGAGGACCCCCATTTCTTTCATTTATTTGTTATCATGCTTACATTAATGTCTCTTTTTAGTTCTTAGGTCATTAGATACATTTCATTTCTCTTTGCTTGGTGCACCATTTTTTCCACTCTATAGTGGTGATCACGATGTGACCCCTATCCCATTTTATTTAGATAAGTTTTAACTCTATTTTTGTCTCTTAAAGTTTGTAGTTTTTGGTTGTTCTAGCCTGAAACGATCCCTAATTTCCTAATTAGAACACCTAAGGATGGCCACAACAGCCATCCCACCCAGGGACAACCCCCAAATTAGCAACCATCCCACCATGGGACGACTGCTAAACAGGGGGATTGCAACTCAAATTGATAGAAAAAACAACATCTTAGGCTTTCAATATGAGGATCTAGACCTTTACTTTACTTTCTTACTATTTAGAGAAAGTTAATTTCAACTTTTATTTCTTCTTCTTGTTTGCTTGAAAAGTAAATTTCGCTTTTCTTAAGTCTAAAAAAAAGAACAAAAAGAAAAAAAACATGAAAATAACCAAGTAGGAATGCTTTTTTTTGGTTTGATTGGTTGCAACCTACATAATGGTTAGGTTGACATATAGGAAATGCATTTCGTAGGTTACACCATTTAATAAATACTTCTAAAAGTGAAACTTTATTTTGCATTTAGTGAAGTATCATCTAGTGCTCTTTTATTTTACTTTTTTTAGTATAAAAGGAACCACTCACACCACATCACATTTTAACATTAGTGAGTTGGAACTTCATACCAAACCACTAATAAAGACCGACGATGGTGGGCTTCATCTCCACTCATTGGCTTGCATGATACAAACCCTATTTTTTGGCCAAATCCAGATCCAAAAACTATCTTAGCCATAGAAAATAGTACATATTCCTCTTTTAAGGGTGTATCACTACCCACGGTCAATATGAGTGAGGAATGGTAGGACCTGTACTCCCTGACTAGATATGGGCTTCATTTTCATACTTTAGTGGGTTTACATGATCGAACTTCATCACTGGTTGTTGATCTATGAGTATACAGGTGAAATACTTTAAACAAATTGAGAGTTACATCAACCTTATTCAAACATGTGAAAAGAGATCTCTTTGCAAATAATAAATCAAAACACACTAAATAATTTTAGGGAACACGTCTAAAATATTTAAAATAGGTAAAAACTTGTATTATTGTGTGTTTCCATTCTTGTGTGTTGCATCATTAAAATTTGTAAAAGAGATAATCACGTAGGATTTAGAACAAAGTAGCTATGGTATGTAACCATAGCCAAGCCCATTCAAGGGTTGACGTTGCGGAGAATAGGTAAGGAGATATAGATCATCTCCAATTTGACCCTAAGGATATGATTATACCTCTTTGGTATCCTCCTACTCATCCAAGACCTAGAATTTCAAATGAGGAATCTAACCTACAAGGGACCCCTATGCAGGACACCCCTACAAGTCTTGGTTCTAATTAGGGAACATACTTTCTAGATATAGATACTTCACATGCTTTCTTTCAAGAATGGAAACTGTATGTTGAAGCACAAACAAATAGAGCAATACCACACATCCGTGTGCATGCTCGATCTACCTCGCACACCTATGTGCAAGATCAAGACTATTCACTATGGATAGGGTCAAATGATCACACTATGCCATTAAATCACACTAATAGGTCTCAAAAATATAAGTACTAAGATTAGTATGATGCTCATTGCCCTCAATGAGAAAATTCAACCCTTCCTTTCCTAATTTATGAAGAAAGACCCAAGGAGAATCCTGATTATCCTTTGTCTCATTGTTCCACGTAAGAATAATGTGCTTTTGCACCAATTGAGTATAAAGAATGCCTATTTAAGACTAAGCCTCAAGTGAATGTGACCTATCTCAATCGATGGAAGCTCGTAGTTGACCTTT
Organism: Wollemia nobilis; assembly: GCA_028583015.1. NCBI lineage: Eukaryota > Viridiplantae > Streptophyta > Pinopsida > Araucariales > Araucariaceae > Wollemia > Wollemia nobilis. The sequence goes on along the minus strand of JAQPPZ010016980.1, from coordinate 81,504 downwards.
TAGATCCTCTTTAACAAGATAGACATCATGGCAATAGTGCTAGGGCTAATAGACCTCGCATGGCTGATCAGATAAACCAAGTTGTTAAAAGATATGTTGACCTCCAATCTCAATGCAATCAGCTTTGACTAGATAAATAACACTTGGACTTCCATCATCAGTTAGAAAAACAAAGTATTGAACAACAAACCCATGAGTTATTATAAGAGATCTTATGCAACGGGGTCCCTACCCCAAGTACTCATAGATAGGGGGTTCATTGGAAGCAACCTAATTTTAATCAAATAGGCTTCCTAGACCGAATAAAATGTTGCCTCCTCGACCTCCTAGGCCTAATTGGGATTTGCCTCCTAGGCCAAACATAGATCACTTTCACATGCATTTTTTCCTCCTTGTAAGCCAATTCAAGAAACACCTTATAGATCCTATGATGATCTTGAACTAGAAGAGGAATATTTGGAAGCATCTTATGAAGGTACGATTGATGATAATCAACCACCACACCATATGCTTGAAATTCCTTTCCCTCCCCCGTGGGGCCATAGCAAAGAAGAGGAGATCAAATCCTCTTACGTGTATAAAGCATTGCTTGAACGCATGGAAATAATAAAAAAACAAGACCTCTAGATCTGGGCTTCAAAATCCCACTTTGCCCTAGCTTTGCAGTCAACTGCTTCACCCATCAATACTTTACCCTCCATACCTAGAGTATTTCAAAATACCCAAGTTGGATAGATTTAAAGGAGAGGAATATGCACAGGAGTATGTTACTAGGTTCATGAACCAATGCTTCAATATCCAGGATAATGATACCTTACTTCTAAGAACATTTTTTATTACCCTCTTTAGCCTAGTTGTAGAGTGTTACAATCAACTCCCAAGGCACAACATCCATAGATTTGTATAATTTGAAATACCTCATGGGGTTGAAGCAGTATGACAACAAGTCAATCACGAATTATGGTAATAGGTGGTGAATGCTTCTCGCTAAGCTACCATATCTACTATCAGTGTCTGAGTTGACTCGCATATTTTCCAAGAGTTATTTAAATCCAATTTCATTATTGGTACAACTACAACAATACCAAACTCTTGAAGATGCTCTAGCGTAGGCTAGAAAAATCAAAGAAATTAAAATTCAAGAGGGGGAGATCATAAAGCCTCGTAAAAAGGAGTGGAATAAGAACATAAAAGGCAATCTAGCACAACCAAAGCTGATAATAGTTAATCAAGTTGCAATTAGCATTCTAGGGCCTGTGCAACCAACATCACCTCAAAAAGTAAACTATCAGGCCCAACCTCCTCCTACAAATTATAATAACAACACTTAGGTGAATCAAGGGCAAAACTAGCAACGTTGCCCTAAGCAATAATTTATGTGTTTCATTGAGTATATGGATTCCCTATTTGATCATCTATGTGTAGCCAAAGCAATTACTCTATCAAAGATCTAGCCTATAGATTCAAATAATCTAATGTCCATGGGATGTCATGAAGATCTATATTTTAAGTACCATAGTCAGAATGAGCATGATGTGTAAATATACTATGGGTTCAAACACCTAGTACAAGACATGATTGAGAGGAATCATCTTCAATTTGATAACCCTCTTAAAAATAATAATAAACAAATGGGTGTATTTAAATACCCATTTCCCACTTATGAGGTGTAGGTAAATTAAGAAAAATAGGTAAATGAGGTCCATACGACACCCCCTCAACAAGATTTCATGAGGATGGTTAGCATCGTGACAAGGAATAGGTGTTATCCAAATAAAGTTGCACCACTTGCAGCTTCAAACAACATTCCCTCCACATCACAGCCTCTACCACCTCTAGTGCAAAGACTTCTACCTCATCTAGTGGTCACCATAAAAAGTAAGCTTTCTAAAAACTTACGAACAACATCGTTTTGAGTCTCTATCTATGAGCTTATCCAAAAGTCTCCACCTCATCGAGAAGCTCTTATGGAGATCCTTAATTCAATTAAAATGCAGTCCTAGGAGTCTAATTCCTTTATCAATTTTGTGGGGCACGTTCAATAGTGTAAAAATTTAGTAATCACATTTCATAAACATGAACTCAAACCAATATCAAATGACGAGGTTTATCCTCCCTTACACATCATTGCATGTGTAAATGGAACACCTTACAAAATATTTCTAATTGACACTAGTTCTTCAATAAATAGCATCACCACAAATGCTCTTCAACATCTAGGTCTTCCAACATCCCACATTGTTGCATCAACATATACTCTCAGAGCATTCAAAGATACTTTGTGCTCAATTGTTGACACTATAGTCTTACCTATTCATGTGGGATGCAAAACCATATCAATGTTGTGTTGCATCCTAGAGGGCACAATTGCTTATAATATATTTCTAGGTAGACCCTAGTTTAGGGACATGAAGTGTGCACCATCCACATCTCACCAATTTTTGAAGTACACTCGTGAAGGGCAAGTACATGTCTTCACAAACCTTGAGCCCTTTAAATACTATAACTTGGTGCAGCACATCCCTGAATCGACCTTACCATCAACTCATTTGGACTTCAAACCAAATACATCCATTCAAGGTTTGAATCCTTCATTATCACCTTCCATTGATCCATTATTATCTTCTTCTATACCACCATCATCAATTGCATATTCATATATACCTTTGTCATCATCAAATTCTCCATAGAGGAACATGTTGAAGAGATATATTGATGATATCCCTCCAATCATCTCTACCATTTCCATGAAAGAGATTCCTAGTCTAGAATACAAGGAACCACCTCATGAGGTAAGCATTGATTCATCTCAAGCCTCACTTCTATCTCCTCCATCCTCACCATCACAAGTCACAATCCATTTGGCTACTACGGGTTTAGGAGAATACTTAGTAAGGAATATTAGAATAGTTCTAGCCATTGATACAATACAAAATATGGGATGACCTCATCTTCCCATAGGTACCATCATACCTCTAGGAATACCTCCCAATCAAATGAACTTCATATATGGGGGTATTGAATATGGCACAGAACCATCTCCTTAGCAAGAAGAGGATTAAGAACCCTTTTTTGAGGATATCAATTATATGTCCAATCCTGACTATGTCATGTGATATCTCCATTGCTACCATTGGTGTGGCTATAGTTTGGGGTTGTACAAACAAGGTACTCATGTTCCTTGTCGGCTATAATATCAAATGTCATATGATAAATATATCTTAGGACACAACAAGCTTGGCCTCTTGATTTCCTCACAAAAAGTTTATAGCACCTAGGTCTAAACTATAGGGATGAGCTTGCACATGATCCTTATGCTAATCTTAATCATTTCCACTCTTTGGGATATTATTTTCTTGAGAATATGATAGATCAAGGGATATCTCATGATTTCACCTAATCCTATGAAGAAGGTGAAGGTTCACATACTCCTCCATATGAAAATGAGGAAGAGGATCAATTTCCCCCTTATGAATGTACAAATGATAATGAATCAAATTATAATGTAGCACCTATTAACTCCCCTAGTTTAGATGAATAGTATGAGCATATCATCCCATTGTATGATGAAGAAGAGTTCTATCTACGTATTTTCCCATTGCAACATCCCATATTATGATAATTTTTACCACTTGAGGAGTAAGTTTGCCCCCTTCCACATTGAACACCTCCGGTTAATGCCACAGATAGCGGTTGTCTATACAAGTAAGACTTAAATGTAGACCTTCCAATCTGATCCATTCTTTGAGGATGAAGAACATACTTTGCTATAACACCACAATGTTATTTCTACATGCAATACACGATCAAACAAATCGTTGTCTCCCATGTCTCATATAAAATCAATGAATTTAAGCATAGCTATCGGTTTGTTTGGATAGAGAGGATTGGATTCTTGCAGATCTAGGAGTATAGTACTAAAACAAGCTCACACCAATAGATTAGTGCTTGGATAATCCATGGGTTCAGTATTCTATGGTTTGATTGATTTAATCTAATAGTATCAAACCCCCACTTGAGAAATAAATGGCTGAGTAATCTGAGTTTAGCATAGAGTCATTTCTACCTTCAATATAGTCCAACTACTACTAATCTTACAAAGATTTAACACTCGAATTATGCTCAATCTAACCAACTTATCATTTCATCCTCTTACTGAAGATTAATATAGTCAAAGTGAGGACAAAAAATAGTATTGTAAGAATATACTTTATTACCCATACCACCTACTCATAGCGATGCAATGACATCGATATCACAATTTACATAAGTCTACTAAAGTTGTAGTCAAGGAAGGAAATGTAAACTAAGCCATCTCAGATATCGATATGTACGAGAAACACAAGTGTCCAAAATTTACAGTTCCATTTAATTTCATATGTAAAAGCAATAACAAGGCTAATCAGTATTCAACATATCTTGCCTAGAACATGCATTGAAAGAGAGTCAACCAAGGAGATATAAAATAAACTATCCAAAATATGCATGATTTTATTTCGCTTCACATTTGACAAGCACTAAGATAAATTATAATGTATAGACCCAACCTAGAGTTTTCCAATAGTTGAATGCTACCCTTGTGCTTCTTTAAGCTCTTCCTCTTTTCCAGCCTTCTCCTTCCAGCATCACATAGCATAACTTCTTCTCAATATTAATGATAATTTATAGTTTTCTTTCTTTTTGACAAGAAATATGCTTCTAAATATAAATTTTATCTATTATTTTTTATTTCTTTCTTTCAGAAAAGATGCTTCTAATTATATATATATATATATATCTTCTTTTTCTTGCCCCAAGATAAAGCTTCCTTAATGTGTGTGTGTGTGTGTGTGTGTGTGTATATATATATATATATATATATATATGTATGTATGTATGTATATATTAATGAAAAGGTAATCCATAGAGATTATACACTATTTCAACCTTCCCAAAGTAGCCACATGAAGGAAATATTTATTATTTAAATCTACAAGGTAGTTTTTTTCTTTTCATGTTTTAATCCAATTTAAAATTGAACAAGCTCATAAAAACAAACTACCTAATTTCCTTCTAAAATAGGATCAACTAGATCCAATAAGCATGCTCAACAAAGCAAATCCTTTACTTTAGAAATTGCTCAAATTAAGATTTCACTACATCATGATAAATTGCATGATATTTATTTTTAATATATATATGTAATTTGTTAAATGCAAAATATTATTAATGTGCATTTTCAAAGTAAAATTCAGTTAAACCAAACTCATGCAAATTAGTCATGAAATTAAATATAAATCACACACAAATGACATATAAGCACTTGATTTTGTGGGACATTTTAGAGTAATACTCAATTAAAACCACCATAAGGTAGGTAAATAGTGATGATAGGAATATGAGCTTTACCTATTGAGTTTTCATAATCATCATTTTCCTTTTGGTGGTCAGTCTTCCACCTATGAAAATAAAATTTCCTACCATTAAGCAATGTAGCATCATTTTCTTTTGACAAATACAATGCAACTATATTAAGTATTAAAACCAGCTACCATTCCACAAATAGCAACTTAAAAACAATCCTCCAAGATGGGATGTGACACTTTGGCTAGTCACCATGTAGGTGTTGTCATACTTTAAGGCTTACCTATTTCCTCCTACGTGGCTAGCGCTATGATTGGTGTGCCTTATTATTTATTTCTTGCTCCAAACCTTTTGGAGCCTCTCACATCTGATTTGGTTGAATCCCTTGCCTTCATCTTTACCTGTGATGACTAGTAGTTTAAACCCTTTGTGCTAGTCCCTTGTTTGCTAACCGTTGTTGGTTTGTAAATTCTCTTTATCACCCTCTAGTCATCTGAGAACCCAATTCATAAAGGTTCTCTCAGCAATATCTTTTAAATATTGTTAGGTTAGGGTTGATAGACCCTTAGGTTATCTTTTATCTCTCTTGTTACATCTTGCAATGGTGATGTTTTGTGGGGATTCCATAGCTGGTAGCATCGAGAGAACCCAATACACTTGTACCCCTCTCTTGGTCAAATATTCCTCCCTTTGGTCTGTCATTTGGATAGCTTTGAGTGGGGGTTTTTTGACTTTGTGGTGGTACAACCGGGTTTATAAGGGCCTTCGTGGGTATTCTAGCTTAGTAGGATAGCCAAAACATGATTGTTTCCTTAAATAATTCTTGTGGTTTATGAAAAGAGAACCAATGGATATTAAATTAATGAAGGTTGTGAAATGATATTTACTTTAATATAAATATGGAAAAATATTTAATCATTTAAAGTATAAAACCCTTGGTTAACTTGATTAGAGCAATTGATTATTTATTTGGAAAAAGAATTATGAATTATTTTTGTTAATAAAAGATATGGGCTTTAATTAGTGAAAGTAAAAGGATTAGGATTTATTTTTGTTAATTAAAGATATGGGGCTTTAATTAGTGAAAGTAAAAGGATTATGATTTATTTTTGTTAATTAAAAATATGAGGCTTTAATTAGTGAAAGTAAAAGGATTATGATTTATTTTTGTTAATTATAGAGATAGGCTTTGTAGACACCAAAATCCAGCCACTCGCAAGTCATCTATACCTTCCTGTCAGCCACGTGTCAGTCATCCACCTTCCCGCCATTATTTGGCCCAAATCCACACCTTCCCGCCATTATTTGGCCCAATTTCACCTTTTCCCGCCATTATTTGGCCCAATTTCACCTTTCTTGCCATTTTTTCATTCCCAAATTTATTTAAATTAATATTTATATATATTTTTTAATATTTTAATATATTTTAATATATATATATAAAGATACTTTAAGTGATTTAATCTGAGCCGTCCATACTTCATTTAATCTCATCCGTCCATCCATCTTAATCCGTTTCACAACCTAGATTTATTCTCTACCCTTGGATCCACTTTAATCTTAGCCACACGTTCAAAGTGTCGTTAAAACCCTAAAGTGTGCCCTAAGAGTAGATTATAAATTGAGTCACCTTGATGGCTCAAACCCTATGTCTTTTGCTATCTCTTTTACTATCTCTCTTTTGCTATCTATCGCTATCTATCTCTTCTTCAGCTAAACCTACCCATCCATCACCGCCCATTTTCGTCGCATCCATCATCGCATCCATCACCAACTTCGCCGCCATCTCTTCTGCAGAATTCCCCATTCTTGTCGCAAGTGCCCGCGGGCATTTACCTATAGTCTCAGACGTAAAACAACATCTGCAACCCCAATCCAAAAGCATGCGGGCATTCAGCGAGTGCACCAAGGCGCCTTCTACAGCTGATTTGACAGTCCCAACTCTTCCAGGTGCCGCCTGGTCTCGCCGCGTTAACAGGAAATAGGTATAAATTAGTTTAAAGCAAGTAACTTCTTTTATTTTATTAATCTGTTGTTGAACTCCTGCATTCTATTTTTCTAGGGTTTTAAATTATTTCTAAGGGCTCACACAGTGGAGCCCTCTTATTAATTTCTAACTCCTTGATAGTGTTAATGTGTGCAGGATTTTAATGGCAGATCCGGTGTGTTGATAGCAGTTGTTTAAGCTGGAGTGGTCCGAGATACAGGATACAATGAAGCCCACTCACTCTGTTGGGATTAAGGATACGTCTTCGAAAAATGCCACCACTTTGTGCCAGCTAGGGTTTCGGAGAACCCTAGCACGAATTGTAATTTTTGTATCACAAAAAGGGTTACAGGCCCTGTTGTACTCAAAAGGAGTTTCTAAACTCCATTGATAAATAAAAATCGTTTATTTTGTACAACTGTGTTCTGCATTACTTTTTATCGTGATTTCTTTATCTTTTGTTTGGCGTTGTATTTTTAATCTACAAACTTTAATGTCTTCTATGATACTTGCTTGGGCCAAAGCCTCTTCAAAAGTCCTGTATTGTTGTAATTGGAGTAACCAAGAGATAGGTTTTAGACAACTCTGGGTGAACATTTTGGTTAACTCCTCCAATGGTAGGGAGAATGGCAACAAAAGGGCCAACAACGAAATAATAATTATGGCCAAAACAAACAAGCACAGGCTAGTACAGCCTCAAATGTTAACCAAGTTAATCAAGTGGTGGCGAGCCAGCCCGTAATGGATCAACAACAACAAGTAATGCAAAGTCAACCGCAACCAATTGCTTATCATGCGGTACCCGCCCCTTCTCAACCAGCTCACAATACTGATCCAACCATGGAAACTCGACCTTGGCAAAATAATCGTCCCAAGCAACAATTCACACCTTTAGATGAACCATATGCGGTCATATTCAATAAGTTATATAGCACAAATCAGTTAACTTTACCTGAATTCAAACCTTTAGAACCATCTAGAAGGGGGAAGTATTACAAGGAGTACCTATTTTGTCCTTATCATAGGAAAAATGGGCACGATATCAATAATTGTACAGCTTTCAAACATGTGATCCAAGATCTTATTGAGATTGGAGCCATTAAATTGGATAACCCCTTAGCCCAACAAAATCAAAATCTTGGTATATTTCAAACACCCCTTCCACATCGGGAGGAAGCTCTAACAACTTCAGGGGGAGTAACTCAGGTAACTCCTCCTAATCAAGTCAACCATGTACAAAAATACCAAGGTTTTGTGGGTACTATTAACGTAGTAACCCGGGGTCAAAGGGCGAACCAACCAAATCAAGGCTGAACCACGACCACACTGTACAAACCCCCGGTCCACCTCAGGTAACAGTGACCCAACGACGTGCTAGTACTTCTCAACAACTGCTAAATCATGCTACTCAATAGCCAACGACCCATCATGTCATTGAGTAGCCGATTAACTACCAGTTTAAAAATGGCTTCTACCAAGTTATCGATCTATGACCTCATTCAAAAATCTCCCTCGCATAGAGAGGCATTAATGGAAATATTAAAGTCAATCGAGCTTCAAACTCAAGATACTAATGCCTTCAACAACTTTGTGGGGAGTATTCAAACATGCATGGAGCCCTCCATCACTTTCTATGATTTTGAAATCAAACCTATGTCAACAAAAAGTATAGATCCTGCATATCATGGCCAAGATCGATCACAAGCCATTCAAGAGAGTCTTAATTGACACCGGTTCCTCAATCAATAGCATTACAACATCGGCGTTGAGTCATCTAAAGTCGTCGCCATCCCTTATCACAAAGTCGACTTTTACTCTTAAAGCATTCAATGATGCTTTATCTTCCACGGTTGGCACGGTTATCTTGCCCATTGAGGTAGGGGCCCGAACTTTGCATACCTTGTTTCACATCTTGGAAGGGACCATGGCATACAATGTATTGCTTGGACGGCCTTGGATTAGGGAGATGAGATGTGTCCCTTCTATATTTGCATCAATGTCTGAAGTATGTACATGAAGGACAGGTTCATTGTGTACCTGCTGACATTGAACCCTTCAAACATTGCAACTATGTCTCAAATCCTTATGAGATTGTATTGCCATCCACTCATATTTTCTTAACCCCATCTACTTCTTCTATACCATCTTCTTCTAAAGCTCCCATTCCTGAGGAGCTACCCATCATATCGCAACCATCTTCATCTTTCGTTATTCCATCTCATTCACCACTTTCTTCATCTCCTAATCTTCCTTCTTCTTCATCAGTGACCACATGCACATGTGGCCATGACCAATCATCTCTTTCCACGTCATTACCCCATTCTTCTACACCTTCTTAAACATCACCTATTATTCCTCCATCTTCCCAACCATCACCAGGTGATGTTTCACAAGTTAGTGAAGCATCAACCCAACCAAATCCTTCCAATTCTTCTATCCCACATTCTTCTATTCCATCATCTAGTCCATCTCCCTCCCAAGTCAAGGTCCATCTCACTGATGCGGGTATTGGTGAGTATGCCATTCAAGATGTCCACATCACACCGTTCAATGTGCAAACAGTTAAAGATTTTGGTCGTCCACATGACCAACATTTATCCATTGGATCGGTTTATAACATGGGTTCTATGCCAAATTCCATTAATTTTGTATATGGGGGAATAGAGTCATCTTCTAGTCCTACCACCATACTAGAACCTAAGCATCCAGTCCCTGACAATATCGAAAGGATGGAGGGTTTTCCCTCTCGCTATTTCCACGAGACATAATTGGCGACAATTTGGCCTAGGTCGATACGAGCAAGGGGTAACCGAACGCATCGATATGCCATATCAGAGAGCCACTGAGCATTTTGGTCCGGGCTACCAACCACTTCCATCCCTTTCTTCTTTTGAACGAGCTTTTCAAAGCATTAATCTTAATTCGGAAGAAGAAATCCTCCACCCCGACGAATCCGAAGATGAAGCCTATGAAGAATTTGACGTCATGTCAAATGGTGATGAATCTGAAGAAGAGTCGGTGCCCATTGTTCCCCTCACTGAACAAGACGAGTTTTATCTCCAATTTTTCCCTCTCCAAGAGGCCATATTTCACTTGCTTATTCCACAAGAACGAGGTGAACCACCCCCTCCACCACATCCATAAGCCATAATCCAAACCTATATTATATGTATATACTAAAATAGTGGTTTTCACCACTACCAAAAAAAAAAAAAATCAGAAAATTTCCAAAAAAAAAAAAATCAAAATATATAAAAATACTTTATTGCTTTATGTATGTGTGTAATAGTGGTTTTCACCACTACAAAAAAAAAAAAAACTCAAACTACAAAAAAAAAAAAAACTGAAAAACTATGTTGTTTTGCATCTCAGGTCTTACGAGGTCTTCACCGGTTTTCCCTTCCATTCTGCCCATCCTTTCTTCCATAAGTCGACAATGAATTTTGAAGACTTATTCACCCCGCTCCATAATCCATATGATCCGGATAAGCCAATCCCGATCAACCCAAGCCTGATTGACATGGATCGGATTTCATCCCCTCCATCTATTTTAGAGTTCATCCTTTCTGAGGAATTGTTAAGGGCTTCCGTCAACTACATTCCTCCTTCACCTCCACATTCACCTTCATCTTCTAAGCTAGAGGTCTTCCAGGCAGACATAGATGAGAGCAAGGCACGGGAGCTTGATGACATTTTAGATGACATAAATCTGATCCCTACTCCCCATCGGCTTGAGGAAGGTTCCCACATGTCTATTGAAGAAACTATCGATGTAGACCTTAGTCCAGGACCAAGATGGCACCCAAATTGTGAAGCTAGCTAAAAGTCTATCATCGGGAGGAACAAGAGCAAATGATTGCTCTACTCAAGCGGAAGAAGGAGATATTTGCATGGTCTTACAAAGACATGCCAGGCCTAGACCCTAATTTGGTTGTCCATAACCTCACCTTACAAAAAGATGCTAAACCTGTCAAACAAAAACTTAGGAAAATGCATCCTACCGTGGCCCTCATAGTTAAATCGGAGATTCAAAAACTTACGGATGTTAAATTTGTCATCCCGATTGATTATCCTGAGTGGCTTTCTAACATGGTACCCGTTCGCAAGCCTAACGGGGGGATACGTGTTTGCACCGATTTTTGAGATCTAAATAAAGCGTGTCCTAAGGATGACTTTCCTCTTCCAAACATTGATACTCTTGTCGACACTTGCGCTGGTCATGAAATGCTTTCGTTCATGGATGGATTTTCGGGATACAACCGATTCGAATAAACCATGAAGATCAACACAAAACAACATTTACCACACCTTGGGGAACTTTTTGTTACAGGGTGATGCCCTTTGGCCTTAAGAATGCAGGTGCAACCTATCAACGAGCCATGACTTATATTTTCCATGATTATATGCATAAGATTATCGAAGATTATGTGGATGATTTATTGGCAAAATCTAAAACTCGACAAGAGCATTTTGATGTATTGGAAAAAGTTTTTGATAGACTTCTAGAGCATAAAGTAAGGTTGAACCCTAAGAAATGTGTCTTTGGTGTTACCTCAGGCAAACTCCTAGGTTTTATTATCTCTAAACGAGGTATTGAGGTGGACCCAAACAAGGTCAAAGCCATTATGGAAATGTGTCCCCCAACTAATTTGAAGGAGTTGCGTAGTTTACAAGGAAAGATTAATTCAATCCGTCGCTTTATTGCACAACTTTCGATAAATGTAGGCCATTTTGCCACCTACTACAAAAGGGGGTACAATTTTCATGGACGAGATGAGTGTCGAGAAAGCCTTTGATGACATCAAGCGGTACTTAGCATCTCCGCCGGTCTTAGCTCCGCCTCGTCCGGGGGTCCCTTTCAATATTTATATCTCAGCAATGGACTTTGCCTTAGGGACAATGCTTTCACAAAAGAATGAACAAAATCGTGAGCAATCTGTCTATTATATTAGTCGAACATTGGTAAGCTATGAAACCCGATATGCTTATGTGGAAAAGTTGTGCTTAGCGGTGGTTTTTGCCACTAAGAAACTTCGTCATTATATGCTTAGCCATACAACATATGTCATAGCTAGAGAAAACCCTCTGCGTTATATGATGTATCGCACTTATAATAACACTCGTATTGCTAAATGGATAATGTTGCTTACCGAATTCGATCTTGAATTCATTAGCCAAAAATCCGTTAAAGGTCAAGTTATAGCCGATCAACTTGCGGAAGCTCCACTACCTAGTGATCATCCTTTGATTATTGAGCTCCGAGATGATTCGGTATTTGCTATCACTTGAACAAGAAGAGGACATCATTCCGGAGGAAGATGTTGACATCACGCTATTCTTTGATGGCTCTAAGTGCACGAAAGGTCAGGGCATTGGAGTTGTGTTTCATACACCTCAAGGGATTCCCATCCCTTTATCATTCAAACTAGACTTCCAATGCACCAATAATACAACGAGTATGAAGCCTTAATTTTAGGTCTTCAATCAGCCATAGCTATGAGCATTAAGCGTATTCGGATATTTGGGGATTCTCAACTCGTGGTTAAACAAATTACGGGAGAATACCAAGCCAAAGAACCTACCATTAAGCTTTATCATGATGTAGCAATGAAGTTGCTCTCTAAGTTTGATTGGTATGAGATCACTAGTTTGCCTCGTTCGACTAATAGATTTGCGGATGCCATGGCCTCTCTTGGATCATTGATTCCAAAGGACTCCCTTGGAGAGATTACGACCCCTAATCATTTCCACAATCTCTAAGTCTGCAATTGTCCGTGCTTGAGTCTAAGGATGAAAAAGATGTTTGCTTTATCCATTCGGATCCATATGAGCCTTGGTCTAGTGAGATAGTAGCCTTCCTCAAGTTTGGAACACTCCCATCCGATTTGTCTCGAAGCGCTGCCGTCATCTGTTTTAAGCAAAAGGCAGCTCATTTTGTTCTTTTGGGGGATGTGTTGTATAAACGTGGATATGATGGAGTACTCCTCCGCTGTCTAGAAGCGAGGTGAAACACATAGAGCTATTGTTGAAGCCCATGATGGTACTTGTGGTGGTCATTTTAGTGGAATGGCCATTGCGAAGCGTATTTTACGTATGGGGTATTATTGGCCCACTATGGAACAAGATTGTTGCAAATATGTTAAACAATGTAAAAAGTGTCAAGAACACGCTAATTTAATCCATATACCATCACAAGCTTTACAGACCCATCCAAAGCCTTTGGCCCTTCTCACAATGGGGTCTCGATTTAATTGGCAAGATTTCACCGCCTCTTCGGGACAACATACTTTCATCATTACGACCATTTGAATACTTCACAAAGTGGGTTGAAGCTATTCCTCTAACCGGTACGACGAGGTCCTAGAATTGTGGAGTTTATACTTCACCATATCATTTGTCGTTTTGGTATTCCCTCTAAAATCATTTATGATAACGACAAGTCTTTTAAGAATAAGGATGTTCGAGCTCTTTGCGAAAAGTATAATATCCAACATAGTTTCTCAACTCCTTACTACCCACAAGCCAATGGACAAGATGAAGCTTCCAATAAGACCATAATTGCTATTCTTAAGAAACTTGTTAAAGAAAATCATAAAGATTGGCATACACAAATCCCCTTGGCATTATGGGCTTACAGAACAAGCATCGAGAACTCCCATTGGGGCAACGCCATTTTCTTTGGTCTATGGAGCTGAAGCAATCATGCCTCTTGAGCTCGAGATCCCTTCCTTGCGAATTTCTTTGCAGGAATTTATCGATGATGATACTTGCTAGACAAGCACGTCTTGATCAACTCACACTCATAGATGAAAAACGAATCAATGCTTTAGAGCATTTGCGAGTTTATCAAGACCGATTGAAACGTGCTTACAATGCCAAAGTTCATCTAAGAGAATTTCAAGTAGGAGATCTTGTCCTTAAAGAGAATCAACAAAACACCAATGCATTGCCGCATCTTCGAGATAAATTCACGGCTAATTGGTTAGGTCCATATATGGTCCTTTGAAAGAGTGGGTAATGGAACTTATAGACTTGCCGGTTTAGAGGGAAAGGAAGAACCCGAACCACTTAATGTTATACACTTGAGGGCATTCTACGCATAGTTTGAATTTTATATGTACATATATACATGGCTTGTACAAAAAGAAAAAAAAAAAAAAACAAATAAAATAAAAAGAATTTGCATTTCATTGTTAGTTGCATACATCTCATTCAAAAACATTGCATTTCATGTGCATACATCTCATTGAAAACCATAACATTTCATTTTCAGCCATAGTTGCATATCATGTTAGAGACCATTCTATCTTTTGGATATAAAATTTGGTCAAGCAAAAGTCATGTTGCCTTAATCGGGGGCACCTTCATAAAATCCATCAAACCGAATTGTCATTCGTACACCCATTTTCCATTTGCACATATTTACATTGCCAAAATGTTTTCGAGTCACTCGGCCATTCCTAGTGTTTTAAGCAAACTTTGAAATGCATGTCAAAGTTCTCTAGGGCCATATCACAAATTACACTAAATAAAATCTTGAGTATTGGGAAATGATTTCAAAAGCGGTCTTGAACCTATCACATTTTCACATCTTAAAAACATCTTGTGTCAAAGAGATATAACACCATCCTTGGGTTGTGCCTTGAAGTGAAAAGGGGTAATCCTCGTTTGTCCTATCATGCAAACATAGTCCATAAAACAGTGGTTCTTACCACTATCACAAGCAATCACAAAATATAAATATAAACAAAGTAGTAAGGATAGGGTAAAATTCTCATCATACTTCGGTTGAGAATCCGATTCCCCAAAGCTCTAAGGAAATGAACATTTTTCACACACCACTGATCCCAAATAAGTTGTAAGGATCGTACTACTTGTCCGATCGGACGGATAGGTAGTCATCCCCAAGGCTTACAAAGGTCAAAAACAACATGGACTATGGAGTTAACCTTCACTGGGGCTATAGACGCTTGGTGGCGGTGGAGTATACTCATTGCGTGGCGACATGTCTCTCCTCAAAAAGAGACCTCCGAATGCTCATACGGACAAACTAGCTTCGGGGTCTTCTCCATAACAGGGTTACCTAATTTATGCAAGATGAGGTTAATGAACACACTTGCACACACACAGGTTTTTGATTGCCTAGAGTCACTACCATGCTTCTAATTTGGTTAATGAACTCGCATGCACACACATTTGGTCCTAGTTGAATTAGGCAGTATTAGTAAGTTTGTTTGATACCACTAGCATGTTTGAGTCTTTGTAAAACAGTCTTCTTCCATATCTTCTTCCATATCGTCCTCCATATCTTCTTCCATATTCATGTCATTCCATACGTCATCCATTCACAAGCCACCAAGTTCGGTGCCCCTGATTAAACAATTATGATAACAGTTGGCTAAATCTAACTATCTAAAAGTATGAGTGCTTCTTAGTGCATATTTCATTTACTTAGTCTTGCATTAATCATCCATAGATTTGCATGTTATATACTTAGTCTCGCATTAATCATCTATAAGTTTGCATTCCATTCCATCACATATGCATCAAAAACATTAAAACATATCAAAACATGCATCACAAAAACATAGGCATTCACACAAAAAAGAGTAAAACACCAAATAAATAAAAGCCATGTATATATATATATATAGTATAAAGGACAAAGCTGTACGAGGAATGCCAAAAGGCTACAATATACAATAGAGCACCAAGGCTCATAAAGAGTGCATCTAAGCACTAAGCTAACCATCAAAAGAGGACCCTTGAGACCTAGTAGGAGCCCTAGACCTAGTGGTGTGCCTAGACTCACTACGCCTAGAGATAGAAGAGGATGGAGGATCGGGCAACACAATGTGATGCCTAAACAATGTGTCCTCCAGAGCCTCAATGTAACGAGTCCTCGACCTAAGCCTAGCTATGTCTATCCCGTGTCGTCGCTCCCGCTCTGCTAGCTCTGCCTGGAGTCTCGTCACCCTGTCATCCTGGGGCACCCTGGTCGCTCTATCCAAGTCTGCCTGTAGCTGGGCCATCCTCTCCTCTTGAGCAGCTAACAGGGCATCCCGCTCTGCTGCCTGCTGCTCCAGCCGAGCTATCCTCTCATCTCGGACAGCTAGCATAGCATCACGCTCTGCTATCTGTTGCTACAGCTGTGCCACCTCGTCCTCGTGCCCGCTAGGGGGTACTTCCCTAGCCTCTCCTGTGGCCTCTCCTAGGCCCTCTCCGTCATCCTCCCCGTCATCTCCGCTCTCCGGAGCCTACCGTGCCATCTTCCCCTTTCGCCTTCGACTGTCGGATCGAAGGCGGGGGACCCTCCCTGCGCTTGGGAACCTCCGCGGTTCCCTCGCCCTCTCCAACCCCAGCCTCAGGCTCTCCGGCTCCACCAGCCACCAATGGTGGCTCCCACCTCGGCTCTGCGGCCATCCATGCTGCATACTCGGTGTCACCCCGACGTCGTCCATGTCGGGGATCTCCATGTCCTCATCGTCCTCTGTCGCCTCCCTCCATGACTCGGCACATGACAAATCACCCTCTGATCTATGCCTCCGGTAGCGCACTGGCTCACCGGGGACATCTTGCCTCAATCCGACCTGGCGGAGTACTCGAGACATTTGTATGTACTCCGCCTCGCTATGGCCCCGCCCCACTACCCATCTGGCCTGTCGCACTCGTCTCAGGTGCTCTCCATCCCCGATCCACCTCGCCTCCCGCCAGGGCCTCCAAATGACTTGGGCATCTGTCAAGTCTGCCCATAATCTCCTATACCATTGCCCCGATCTCACGGGGCGGCTTGGCTGTCTCTCCTCCGCCACCTTGGCCATCTCCTACCATAAGCCTGGCTCATGTCCCCGGTGAGCCCATGGCAACCCCTCCGGTCGAGCCACTACGAAGTGCTCCCGGCCCCGACGCTGGAGAACCACACTGCCAACCTAGGCCCTTTCGGCCCCGTCTTCGAACCTCATACAACTCCCGGTACACCTACGCCAATAAAGCGGGCGCCCAAGCATACACTACCCTATTAGTGAGCATCTCGCTCACTACACCCATCAGGTTCCATGGGAACCTGCACTCGGTGTTGTTCGGGGCCACAATGTTGGTCAACACGAACATCATCAAAGCCTCCACCGCTACCAACTCCTTGGCCGTATACATGGCCAAGTATGGGATCCCCCCGCTCTCCGTCCGGATCTCTCTCCAGTCATCCCCAAACATCTTGGCCATCTCCGTGGCCCTATCTCATCCAACCTCCACCCGTGCCCCCTCCACGGGCACCTTGAGGATACGGTATACATCCTCAAGCGTCACCGTCATCTCTCCAGTCGGGAGCTGGAACGTCCCCCGATCTGGATCCCACCTCTCGGCCAAAGCCGAGAGGTACCCCTCATCCGCCCGAACTACCTCCAACCGGGCTGCCTCCGCCAGCCCCACTGCCTCCAATATCTCCCAGTCTGCCTAGGACAATGACCTCCTCATCCCCGGAATGATAGGGGAGAACCGGTGTCGTGCCTCTAACACCCTAAGCTGCAAAACAACAAAACAAAAATTTGTTACAAATTTTTCCCAAAAAAAAAAAAAAAAACACATAATAAGTACTTGCTTAAATGAACAAATACCTCAACTGGCTGCACTGGCGCGTCCGCTCCCATCTCCGCCATAGCTCCCGCGTGCTTCAATCTCCCACACAAACCTTTCACTCCACTCCCTCAGACGCACTTCTCTCAAGCTCGAACGCACAAATGAGCGAAATTCTCGCTGAAACTGTTTAAATAGCTGGTTTTGGTGCCCTGAAACGTAGTGGGGCATTTCATGGCGCATTCAGATGCGGTGCTACGTGCTGCGAGGCGCCTAAACATCGACGGGCGTCTCTGCCACCTCCAAATGCAGACCAGCGTTTGGTGGCGGTATTGAATAAAGGAACAAAACTTGCAAAATTGAAGCTTACCTCCTCCAAATTTCATCAAATTGCATTCATCCATTCTTCTTATCATAATAAAACATTTTGTGAAGGTTACAACGAGTTTTGGATACAAATTTTGTCATTTCGCTCAAAAAGCGCATCATTCATCATTGTTTTACAAATTGGGTTAAAAATATTCAAAACCTTCACAAAATTAACCACATTCATCAATTCTTCCGATCTATCGTCAATTTCATTCATTCTTCTTTCATCATGCATATTTTTGCCAAATCAAATTAAAGTAAACCTCGTATCTAGTGGTATATTCTATCACCTTGGCGATTGCAGCGATTTGCATCCATGCAATTCGGTAAGAGGATTAAACCACCATAAGGGCACTTACCATTTATCATCATCAATTATTTCATTGTTTGAAAATTGGAAATCAATTTTGGGTATTCTACTTTTCAAGTGACCTCATACCAAGATTAATTTTCTCAACAGTTGTCATTGATGGCCTAGTTCATGGGGCCTTAAACATGGACAATCTTTAATATCATCATTATTTTGAGTCTTGCTAGAGATTGAGGCTACCTAGGTTGATTGGTTCCGACCCGAGGAATTATCCATACGGTCACTAGGAGCATCTCACGAGTTACGGACTCTTTTCATGCATCTTTCATCTCTGCATATCAATGGCGCCAACAAGGCAATTTCATTAACGAGTATGGACTCACACACGGGAGTTGGGGCATCCGTTATCAATTTCTAATTTTCCTATAGTGGAATTCATCTTACATGATCATGGAACTTACAATTTGGCAAAAATCCCTTTATAACCGTTGGGGGAGAAAACGGTCCATCTTTCACATCACTCATATCGTCTTCAATCATATTCTTTTCTGGTTTGTACACCAACCCCTTTCTGTTGGGACATAAACGGATGGTTCATACACCAACCCCTTTTTTTCACCGTTGGGGCAAAAACGGTTCATTTTCTTCCAAATTTCTTCCAATTGGCTTGTGAGAACCATTCTCGCTCGCCAATTGAGGGGATAGGCTGATAAAATTTTAAATATTCTTTTATTCTTTGGTCTTCAAAGTTGTGCTTTAGTCTTGAGAGAGGGTTGCGTCGATCCGGCTTTTCGGGTGTCTTAAGTTTTTGTCCTTGCATTGTGTCTTCACACAAAGCGGCTCAAAAGGGGCATCTATAGACACCAAAATCTAGCCACTTGTAAGTCATCTATACCTTCCTGTTAGCCACGTGTCGGTCATCCACCTTCCCGCCATTATTTGGCCCAAATCCACACCTTCCCGCCATTATTTGGCCCAATTTCACCTTTTCCCGCCATTATTTGGCCCAATTTCACCTTTCCCGCCATTTTTTCATTCCCAAATTTATTTAAATTAATATTTATATATATATTTTAATATTTTAATATATTTTAATATATATATAAAGATACTTTAAGTGATTTAATCCGAGCCGTCCATCCTTCATTTAATCTCATCCGTCCATCCATCTTAATCCGTTTCACAACCTAGATTTATTCTCTACCCTTGGATCCACTTTAATCTTAGCCACACGTTCAAAGTGTCGTTAAAACCCTAAAGTGTGCCCTAAGAGTAGATTATAAATTGAGTCACCTTGATGGCTCAAACCCTATGTCTTTTGCTATCTCTTTTACTATCTCTCTTTTGCTATCTATCGCTATCTATCTCTTCTTTAGCTAAACCTACCCATCCATCGCCGTCCCTTTTCGCCGCATCCATCGCCGCATCCATCGCCAACTTCATCGCCATCCCTTCTACAGCACTCTGCAGAATCCCCCATTCTTGTCGCAAGTGCCCGCGGGCGTTTACCCGCGGTCTCAGACGCAGACCGGCGTCTGCAACCCCAATCCAGAAGCACGCGGGCGTTCAGCGAGTGCACCAGGGCGCCTTCTGCAGCCGATTTGACAGTCCCAACTCTTCCAGGTGCCGCCTGGTCTCGCCGCGTTAACAGGAAACAGGTATAAATTAGTTTAAAGCAAGTAACTTCTTTTCTTTTATTAATCTGTTGTTGAACTCCTGCATTCTATTTTTCTAGGGTTTTAAATTGTTTCTGAGGGCTCACACAGTGGAGCCCTCTTATTAATTTCTAACTCCTTGATAGTGTTAATGTGTGCAGGATTTTAATGGCAGATCCGGTGTGTTGATAGCAGCTGTTTAAGCTAGAGTGGTCCGAGCTACAGGATACAACAAAGCCCACTCACTCTGTTGGGATTAAGGATACGTCTTCGAAAAATGCCACCACTTTGTGCCAGCTAGGGTTTCGGAGAACCCTAGCACGAATTGTAATTTTTGTATCACAAAAAGGGTTACAGGCCCTGTTGTACTCAAAAGGAGTTTCTAAACTCCATTGATAAATAAAAATCGTTTATTTTGTACAACTGTGTTCTGCATTACTTTTTATCGTGATTTCTTTATCTTTTGTTTGGCGTTGTATTTTTAATCTACAGGCTTTAATTAGTGAAATTAAAAAGGATTATGAGTTATTTTTATTAATTAAATAAATGGGGATTTAATAATGAAAGTAGAAGGATTACGATTTATTTTTTTAATTAAAGAGGCGAGGCTTTAATTAGTGAAAATAAAAGGATTATGATTTATTTTTGTTAATTAAATATATGGGGCTTTAATTAGTGAAAGTAAAAGGATTATGATTTATTTTTGTTAATTAAATATATGGGGCTTTAATTAGTGAAAGTAAAAGGATTATGTTTTTTTTTGTTAATTAAAGATATGGGGTTTTAATTAGTGAAAGTAGAAGTATTATGAGTTATTTTTGTTAATTAAACATATGCGAATTTAATTAGAAAATGTAAAGGATTATGATTTATTTTTGTTAGTTAAAGACATGGGCTTTAATTAGTGAAAATAAAGGAACCTAACTATTTGAGGATTAAAGATATGGGACATTAATTTACTGAATAAATATTGAAAGGAATAAATTAAAGTAGAACCTAAAATCTAGGTGTATTTGTTGAAAGACTTTCGATGGGTAATGGGAGGTGAAAATAAAAATGGGGATATTTTATGAAATCAACTATGTATTAGATGGTTAAATAATTTGATTTCATTTGTATAGTTGCAATTTTTCAAAGTAAATAGTTGATGCATTAGAGGAATGCCTATCCTGAACCATGAGTTCCCTAATCCCCTACTATCCTCAAATGATCGATGGAAGAGGAGGACCGAAGAGGCAGTTATAACCATTGCACTAGGTTTTTCTCTACTTGCTATTATTTACTTATGCTCAATTAGATTATTTGTGGGGAGATTTCCTTAATGAAATTAACATAATATATTTTTTAAGAATATGGAGGATTTACCATACTTGCTTACATGTAAATATTTATTTACTTGGTTGATGTACATTTAAATTACTATTTTAGATTATCTATGCTTTGTATTTAGACTCCTTTCATTTAATGTTAATATTATTTAAATGTTTCTTCCTTTTTTAGTATCCTTTGCATGCTTTGTGAATTATTTTTTTGTTAGTTTTAGTATCTAGAATTATTCTTATTTTCTTGTTAAAAAATACAACTTAAGTAATAAGCTCTAGGGTGAACTTAGAGTGTGACCTAACAGATTGAGACCCTCTTAGGATGAACACAGTGGACCTAAGGGATTAAGACCCCTTAGGGATAATGATAACTAAGTTTGGGGAAAGACTACATATGATTCAGGATAGCTCGTCATGGAGATGATATGGATATCTTAACTTGTAGTATGCATAGTATACCTACACATATTGACTTATGTATATTACGGTGATGGGCGTATACCTTTGATGGATTAAAGGTGATAAGTTTAGCTCATCAAGAGTGATGAGAAAGATAAAATTATTTGCGGTAACACATAATACACCTACACATATGGACTTGTGTTAGGGTATCTAGTGATATGTAGCCCTTTGGAAAAATTATGGGATTTAAGCAATAGTCTATCTAAAATATGATTAGGGGTTTATGAATTCCTCGCCTTAGTAAAAAAATAAAAATAAATATTTCTACATGTTTTATTGTAGTTGAATTTTAGAGTCATTACATTTGGTATCAAAGCTCTAGGTATGAGGGTATAATTCTTCTAGAGTCTTAAAGAAATTTGGATACCTCCAATGAAGGCTTACTTAAAGTATAAGCTAAAGCTAGGATGACCTAGAATGCCTTTCTTACTAGAATCTAATAAAAACTAACACCAAGGGTGGATGAATGTTATGATACCTTAGTATGGGCTTTGGTATTAATGTTACATCATAAACTTGGAATATCATCCTAATTAGATTATTGATGCTTTTAGCAAAAGAACTTTGTATTGTGGCTTGGATTAAGTGATACAGTTAAAGGTGAAGTTGTAGCTTGATCTTCTTCTTGGTTGGAACCAGGTCAAAATACCACCTAAGGCCAAAAAATAGAGACTACACATAGAAAAAATTGACAAAATAATGTTGAAGGAATTTAGGGTGAGGATCCAATAAATTCCAAAAGAGAGGTAGAATATCTCACTGCTATGAGTGTTGTCATGCAGGATCAGATGAGACAAGTGTTGGAAACAATTAAAAATTAGAACTCATAAGATAGAGATTTAGAAGTTGGCCAAGATGATTGGTTGATTGAAGGACAATTGCAATCTAGAGCCCTTATAGAAAAGGAAATAACTAGGGATCTAAAAAATATTTGTATCTCCAAGTTTGATGGAGAACATGAAGGGGATGCAACTGAAGCCTGGTTGAGAGAATTAGAAGTTTACTTTACAGTAAAAGGATTTTTCCTAGGAACCCGAATAGTTTGGACCATGATCAACTTAGAAGGAGCTGATTTATATTGGTTGGGAACCTACTATGAGAAAAATAAGGTCAAACCTATTCATATTAAATGTATTTTTTTTTTTAATCTTCAAAAAGAGGTTTCTCATAGAACACTTCTATGCCTTAAAATTTGAATAATTTTCCAGCCTACAATATAGAACTAAAATAATCAAGAAATACTATAAGAAGTTGATTTAATTACCTAAGTATGTGCCTGCTTATAATGATAATATGAGAGTTCACAATTTTATTCATAGGTTAGAATCTAGAGTGAAGCATGATGTGAACATGTGTGAGCCTAAATTGCTATAAAAAGCATATTACCTGGCAAAGAAAGCAGAGTCTCACCTACAATTAAACTATGTTGCCCTACCTGAGCAAGATAGATAAGCATCGAGGAAAAGGAATAGTCAAGTATTATTAAAATGGGTAGAGGAAGAGGATCAAAAAACCAAGAATCT
The DNA here is from genome assembly GCA_028583015.1 of Wollemia nobilis. Taxonomy (NCBI): domain Eukaryota; kingdom Viridiplantae; phylum Streptophyta; class Pinopsida; order Araucariales; family Araucariaceae; genus Wollemia; species Wollemia nobilis. Next base: position 57,961 of record JAQPPZ010016980.1, on the reverse strand, counting down.
CTAGAATTTTGAGAAGAGAAATAGCATGAAATAGAGAAATTTTAAGAAAAACATCCAAAATAAAACCAAAAATAATCCCAACAACACAAAACCTCACCCTTTGAAACAGTAAACTTCAACTCCAGTAATTAAAGTGAAGAAGAAAAAAATAAAAAATAAGCAAGGACCCAAGGATGGGTGTTACCATTGTAAAGGCCTTCATTATTCTAATCAATATCTGCACCAACTAGGGCTGATTTCATCCAATGCTAAAGGAATTGAACCTGAGCATTGGATCTACACCACAACCATGAAATGAAAATTATAAGGGTAAGCTACCCCATTGCTTTTAAAAGGTAAGATATTTAATAAGTTAGTATCCTAATAGATAGTGGGGCCACTACTAGTTTTATTTATTCTAGTTTAGCAAGGAATATGTTGAAAATACTAGGATATTTGGTCCATGGATGGAAGGTAGAGTATGGTTCTAGGTAAACCTACTTAGTAAACCAGTGTTATCCAATGGTAGAAATTAATTTAGCTAGTGGTACCACTAAATGTTATTTGTATGTAGCTCCACTTCATGACTTTTATGTGATCCTAGGATGGATTGGTTACATGCACATAAAGCCTTGATCAATTTCCAAGATAGATGGATTGAGTATTCGGAGAAAGGCAAGAAAGGACTGAGAATTCATAGTGAGTAGGGGGTATTCAAACCCAAATGTTGTCATATATGCAAATAAATAAGGCCCTTATGAAAGGAGAGATAGTGTATGTTGTAAAACTCAATGAAGTAGAAGATGATCAGAAGAGAGAGCTGCTAGAGAAGCACCCAATTTTATGAGATTTTAAGGATATATTTTCAGAGGATTTACCTGGACTCCCTCCGTTGCAAGAATTTGATTTAACAATTGATCTTATGTAAGGAGTAGAACATATCCATAGATCTCCATATAGGATGAATCCTATCGATATGCAGGAACTAAAGATTCAACTACAAGGGCTATTAGAAAAAGGACTGTTAAAACCAAGTGTGTCACCTTGGGGTGCACCAATTTTATTTGTAAAAAATATAGATGATTCAATAAGATTGTGTATTGATTACAAGATTCTAAATAAGGATACAATCAAGAACCGATATCCCCTACCTAGGATTAAAGATTTATTCAATCATCTGAGAGATGCCATAGTATTAACCAAGATTGATAAAAAATTAGGGTATCATCAATTAAAAAAATGTGAGGAGGATACTCATAAAATAATATTTAAAACTAGGTACAAACATTATGAGTTTATAGTTCTACCCTTTGGACTAACTAATGCCCCAAATGCATTCATGAATCTAATGAACGGTGTGTTCAAGAGGTATTTGGATCAAATTATCCTTGTATTTTTGGATGATATCTTAATATACTCCTAGAACAAAGAAGATCATGATAAACATATTAGGATCATGTTATATTTGCTAAGAGAACCAACTCTATGGAAATCTAGCCAAGAGTGATTCGTACATTTTGTAGGTATGGTATCTTGCACGTATCATATCAACATAAGGAATTATTGTGGATCTAGATAAAATTGAGGCCATCATAAATTGACCATTCCTACTAATATGACTGAAGTATGGAGCTTCATGGGTTTAATGGGCTACTATAGACATTACATTAAGGACTACTCCAAGATTACTATGGCGATAAATAACCTTTAGAAGAAGGGAAAGTTATTCAAATAGTTAAAAAATGTGAAGTTGCCTTTGCATTACTAAAATATAAACTCACCACCACACCAATACTAAATATTCTTGATCCTCAATGGGATTTTTCAGTGTGCACAAATGCATCATTATAAGGGTTAGGAGGAGAAATCTCTCAAGAAGAATCAGTAGTAGCATATACTTCATGGAAGCTCAAGAAGCATGAAGTTAATTATGCTACACGTGATTTAGATCTAGCTATAGTGTTGCATGCTCTAAAGGCCTAGCACCACTACTTCATGGGAAGGCCCTTTGAACTAAAATCTAACCATCAAAGTCTGATTTATATATTTTTCCAATTGATACTCAATGCGAGATAGAGAAGATGGGTCAACTTTCTCCCTGAGTATGACTTTGAAATCGAGTACACAAAAGGGAAAGAGAACAAGGTTGTTGATTCCTTAGTATAAGAAGAGAGATAAAAAACATAACCAAAAGTCACATGAATCTCATGGATCAAGTGAGACAGGAGCAATTTCAGGATGAGTACTGCCAAGAAATTTGAGTTAGAATAGACAGGGACATTGAGAGTAATAAGGAATTTGACATAATAGATGACCTTTTGTGCTACAAAGGTAGGACCATCATACCAAAAATGGGTGATTTAAGGAAGATAATAATGCAAGAAGCCCATAGATCTCATTATTATGCTCATCCATGAGAAATATCTAGATTCATCTTTAGCTTTGTATATGTCCACTTTAGCAATCCCTTGGTCAAGAAATCAACAACTTGATCTCCAGTATTGAGATAATTAGTCATCACCATCTTCTCACATAATGATGCTTCAAATCCTCATGTTTAATATTTGAATGAAAACAAAGTGAAATAAACTCATTTTAACTGCTTTATATATTATATTGTTTTTTTCAATATATACATGTATGAGACTTTCCGTACGTTTAAAATTTTTTATCTTTATATTTACATAAATCTTTTATCGTCACATAAAATCTAACTCTTCATAATTCTCATAATAAAAATATTACATAATAAATCTTGTATTATCTCTACATAGCCTCCATAGACAGAGACTTTCACGACAACTAGTAAGATGGATTTTTTAAAGACTCGTTTAAAATTTATTTTTTTATTTAGGATAATTAAACTTAAAACATTTTTTACTAATAATATCAGAAAAATTATTTTAAAGAACTTTACACATATTTTTTTTCCTGTGAGTAACATTATTTTTTATTTTTATTTTTAATAATATGTGTTTGAGTTCAGAGGTTGCTACTATAATTCTAGTGTATTGAATGAAACAAGATTAAAGGAACTCAACCCTCCAAAACATCCAGCCAACCCATAAAAGCTAAATTAAAACATATCAGTAACAATACAACACTTTTAAATAAGTCCCTACGAATATTAAATATTTTATTATAATATTAAATATTTTATTATAAAAAACATTACAAACTTAAGTTTGGTAGTTACATCATATATAATTCCCTAGTAATATTCAAATCTAATTACGAAGCTCTCTAATACGGAAGCTCCCTCTAAATTAGCTAGCATACTACGACTATATCGATTGCCACTACTCCATATTAGGCTATATATCTTAGGCCATTGAGGAGGTTTACAAGCATAAAGCCACATCATTCAAGTCTTTTGAAATCCTTTACGTCAGAGTTGATACGTGGTATTTTCTGATATCCTTCAACTCTCGGGCGAATCGTCACTGGCAGACCATTTTTCATCGAGAGTGACATTCTATATTTGAGAACCACAGGACGTTTATCAACTTTTTGTACGTGGTAACGAATGATAACGGAAGCCGCAACCAACTTCATCTGCCAGTAAGCAAGTTCTCTTCCAGTACAACTTCGGGGTCCTGCGTTGAACACTGGATACTTAAAATCGGACTCCTTCACAAACCTCTCGTCCTTTAGCCACCGTTCTGGCTTGAATTCCCGGCAGTCTTCGCCCCACACCTTCTCCATTCTGCCCAACGAATATATGGAATAAATCACCTGCGAACCCTTCTCCACCTTGGTGCCGTTGGGCAGAACGTCGTCTTCCGCGGCCTCCGTGATATTCAGGGGAGCGGGCGGGTAGAGACGGAGCGACTCCGTCAATGCGGCATGCAGATAATGCATCTGCTTAAATACTTCCGGCTCCAAAGGAGCAGGATCGTAGACGTCACGACGTTCTGGATCAGACCTCTCCTTAACTATGCGTCAGATCTCTGCTAAAATCTTGGCTTCAACATCCGGACGCTGAGCTACACGCCAGAAGAACCATGTAAGCGCCGAAGCAACCGTATCCGTGGCGGCCATAATGAGATTTCCGGCGAGTGGGGCCTGCTCTTTTTGGGAGTATTCCCGACCGCTTTCCCGTTCGAACCGGAGGAAGGCCGAGAAGATGTCCCATGTCCCGCCATCGGCATCGGCATCGGCAACGGCATCGGCATCGGCATCGGTGTCGGCGTCGTCGGGGAGAGGTGGAGAGTAGACCTTGTTGATAAAGCCGTGCATACAGTCCAGTGCATGTGAGAGGCGAGACTCGAAGCCTATGTTGAAATACCTCATGGTTTTCCAACACAAGGTTGGCATAAGCATTCGAAACATGGTGACCTTCACCGCCTGATCGTGCTCCTCCAGGTATGGAACGCGGAGCAGAGCAAGATGGGAGCCCAGCGACGTGGAATCCGTCCCCAAGCCTACCTCACACATGACGTCGAACGCAAGGCGTATAAATACGTCTTGGAGGTCAATGACAGCACCATTACGGCTGGCTTGGCGGATAAGGGGAAGAAGCTTACGATGCACCGCCGAGGGCAAGGCCACCGCAGCGGTGTTGCGGAAGCCGGCGGACGCGAATGCCTTGCTGATAGACTTATTAATTTGTGTGAAACGATCCCCGTCCTGCAGAAGCTGGGAATCGCCAAAGATATCACGAAAGGTCTCCTTGAAGGACTCCCCTTTCCCGAAATTGGTGTAGTTTGTTTTCAATCTGGTATAGACCTTTGCCTTGGCCTTGGTTATCTCAAAATGTTCTTCGGAGAAGGTCTATGCTTGTAGCATCAATTAACAATCTATGATTTTATTGTTGTAAAATTTGCAGGACAAATTTATCTTGAGAAGATTAATTTGGAGAAGCTTTTGGAAGATGTATCAATTCACATTTTGGAAATCAATAGAATTTGTAAGGTCACGTGGCATAAAGCAACTTTAACAAATAATTTGTATCAATTCACATATCAAATAATTTGTATCAATTCACATATAGGAAATCAATAGAATTTTTTTTATCCCAATACAGCTGGCTGTGTTGGCAACATTCATTTTATTCACCAAACTTCCTTCACAAGAAAAATGCAACTTTTTGTTTCATAGAGGTAATTTATAAACGCAGCAAACTCAGAAATGAAAAGTTGGTTTCGTTGACGAATCTGCACTTCTGTCTGTATATGAACTCTTTTTTTAATTGAGTGAAGGATCCATCCTTACTGCAAACATGAGTAGTTACCAGTGCTTCCCAGGCCAACAATAACGCTATTGTTCATAAAATTAATTTTTTTTTTTAAATTAATTACTTTATTTACTGGATTTGACGCTATAAAGGGTATTGACTTCCATATATTTACCGTCCTCACTATTTCGTGAAGACCTGCTGAGACTTTGTCCAATACGCTGAGTTGAAGGCTTAAGTTTTAAATTGGTTTTTTTATACATACACATCACACTTACACACATCACACTTTCTAATGATTAAAATTTGTTATTAAATGTTTATACACATCACACTTATATACTTATACACATTACACTTTGTAATGATTAAAATTTGTTATTAAATGTTTAATTGATTTTTTGATTGATTGAAAAGGTTTTAAATTGTTATTAAATGTTTAATTGATTTTTTTGATTGATTGAAAAGGTTTTAAAAGAATTCCTAATCCTTTACACAAAAAACTATGAGAAAAACCAAAAAAAATTATCCACGATCAGCAGAAAAAACAAACCAAAAAATTCTAGCAAAAAAACCCAATCAAAAGCAAAGAAAGGAAAAAAAAAAAAAAAACACCAAACCGATTACTGGGGAGATAATTCTTCCATCATTTTCTTCTCGCTATCTTCTTCGGATCATTTTACAACCTCTTAGTAACCCTGTTTACAGCATCAGTCAGAATGATTACCTGGGGTCCAACCAAAAAATGGATGTCTGGGTGGATGGTGTCAAAGAAAAGTTGAGTGTGATTAAAATAGATAGATAAATATATATTAAAGTGAAAAGAATTTTAATCATAAATTATGTTATTAGATTTGTATTATTAAATTAAAAAATAAAAGGTCAACCCCACACAAACTATTATATGAAACAAAAATGATCACTGGGGTTGCCTGTTTTGAGATCGAACGGAAAGGAGTCGTTCCAAACCTGGAGGAAATCTTCCCAAACACCCTGTTAGCCAGCCAAACACCCCTGTTAGCCAGCCAATCAGCCGCTTTGTTCCATTAAAAACAATTGCAGTACTATCGTCTAAAAGACATATCTTGATGCGTTTGCTTTTGGGCCGTAGTGAAAGCCATATAAGCCATAAGTATTGAAGGGTTTTGTGAACAAGTAGTAGGGGAGCAAGAAATCCGGGGACCTAAGTGTGTTCCATTCACGAAGAATTTGTTTTGAAAGTAAAACGTAAAGATTCATTTATAGATAGTTGAAACCAATAGAATTTAAATACTTTAATTATTATTTTTTAATTTTTTTATTAGGTTAGTGTAGGAAGCAATGAACAATTAAGGATTAACACACAATTATATTATCATTGTATTTAATGGAAAATGTTTTAAATTTTTAATTAAATAATGTGTAACTGTACGATCATGCAAATTAATTAATTTTTTTTTAATACTGATTCATTTATAGTTTGAGTATGATTTTTTTTAATGAAAGGTGATTTTAATTATAAAAATAAGAAAAAAAAAATGGTTGCAGAAAAAATCACACCTGGGAACCCACTAACAAAGAAAAACAAACTGCATTAGGTACCATGACCATCAACATCAAACTAAAAATATTCTGCAGCATTTTTTAAAAAGTTTACATATTGTTTCATGTAACATATATTTTTTTATATTAATATTTAGAAAAAAAAAAAAAATTGTTTTGCTTTTTTAACTGGTTGTATAGAATTGAAAAAATCTCACTCATATAACTTAGTCACCTTATAATAATATTATAACTTTAAGTTTATGGATATATTGTGTTTAACAAGATTAAGGTGGGTCTCTTCCTTAAAAGTGGAGGAATTTAATGGTACGAGGTCTTATTACACATAACATAATATTTGTAATTTGATATTTATTATATTTCATGATATAATTTTATAATATTTTAATTGTTTGAACATTTTTTAAACTTATAATTTTTTGGTTGTTGTGTTGTATCTCTTCCCTTATAAGTAGAGGAATTTAATCAAATGTACACATATAATTGATTATACGTAACATTTGTAGTATAGAATTTAATTATATCTTATAATAAGAAAAATATATAAGTTCTCTTGATGAAGTGAAATTATTTTGGAAAAAAACCCTATCCAAAGGATCATAAACATATAACATCAATTAAATATTTTGCAATTGATCAAGAAACATATTAAATGGCCAATGATTGAGGGTAATTATGTAAATTTTTGGTCTGATGCTTGGTTGAGGGCTTATCATCTTATGTCTAACTCAAAAGGGTAACCATTGGCTCACACATGCCTAGCTTATAATGGTGTACAGGTTGAATACTATATTAATATGAATAGCAACTCTAGATCATGGATTTCTATTAGTAACTTGGTTGAAGGAGAGGAATTCAAATAAATTGTAGATAAGCTTCAAAAGATGCTAAAGAGTTTTATTTTCTTACTTCAAAATGAAATAATGAGTTGGTTTGAAATCTATATAAATATGATGGATACTCAGTCAAGTTGGGATATGAGTATTTAGAGCAATCAAAATTTGCTACTCCCAAAGATTTTTCTTGGATAAATGTTTGATCACTAAAGGTTCTCCCCATATCAAAATTTCTTTATTTAGAAATTGAAGGAGAAATCCTACAAAGAAGAGGACATCATGGGCATTTTAAATATGCCTTATGTGAGAAGGATTTAGAAACATTAGACCATTTACGTATTCACTATCCCTTTTATCACACCATTTGGGATTACTTTTAAAAATTGTGAAAATATAATGGGTAGCTCCATCAACATTCAATGAGTTGACAATTTCTTGGATTAATCATATTAAAGCTAAAACATTATTTGTTTTATGAAGGATTGGTCCTTTCAATATTTGTTGGAATTAATGGATTGAAAAGAATAATAGAATTTTTGAAATTAATATCAAAATCATACCCAAGTCTAAAATTGTATTGTTGCCTCTCTTGCATAATGTTTGCAAGTATGGTTCTCATCATGGAAAGACTCAAGTGTAGAAAAATAGATGGTAGAAATTTGGTTATAGGATCTAAAAATTTATAGAGGAGTCATTTGGGGTAATGGTATTAAAACAAAGGATATGCTTCAATCTAGGGCAAAACAAAAATGATCAAAAAGTGGACTTATCAAAATTAAATTTGAAAATGCTTCTAAAGAAAATTCAAAAAAATCAATTCGAAATGGTGTTATTCAAAAAAAGAAGGCAAATATTTTCTCAGTTAGAATCATATAAAACTTCAACTAACAACTATGCAAAGGTTAGGGCTCTTATTACTAGTTTAAAATTGAAATATAAAAGGATGTAAATATATTTCAATTGACAGGGACTCACAAATTATAATTAATCCTATCAACAAAAATGGAAATATTAGATAAAAAATAATATTATTTATGATGTTCATCATGTATTATTGGATGCAATCTCATAGAAATGTGAAAGAAGTAAATTGGGTAGCAAATAATTTAGCCAATCATGGTGTTAGTCTTCATCTTAGTCAAATTTAAATTTTAGAGGGTAACTTGCCAAGTGATATTTAACTCTTGATGAAAATGATGTCAAGGAGCTGATTGTGGAAACATAACTCTTTGAGGAAGATGAAAGAGTATATTTGATAAAAACAAAAAATATTTTTTTGTGTGATAAAAATACATGCTAGATATGGTTTAATTTACCTAAAATCTAATGTAATATATTGGTATTTTGATGGAATTGGCCCCCAATATATGCCACATGTAACTTATTAAAAAAATAAAAATTTAAATTAATTTAGGGCAACTAGTGGGGAGTCATAAGTTTCACACCTTAGACCGATGTCCAAATCTCATGGGTGAGCCTTAAAATTTAATAAAATTCAATGAGCTCAATTAGTTATATTGGTTGAGCTTCAAGGAGGAGACCTAGTTTATAATCTTTGCAAGGGATACATGCATGATTACAAAGCTATTGTAATACTAGTATTGGCCATGATGTAATATAGGTGGAGCCATTTCAAACCCATATAACCAATTTGAAAGAATAATTGAAATCAAGCGTGTATGTTAAAGTTTTATAAACATTGTGTATAGAATTTATCTACAAACATAAATCTTAACGCATATCTTTAATAAATAGATAATTGTGATAAGATATGATACTATAAAGGAAAAATAATTCTTGAAAGAAGCAATCACAATAAAATAAATGTACATGAAGAGAGCTCGACATGCCTCGTATATAAATTAAAGTCAATCTCATATATTAAACAAAAAATATAGATGAATAAACATAAATTTCAACTTGAATATTAAATTCAATAAATTTATATGTGAACCAAAACATAAATAAATGCAACATGAACTTGTAGGACATTAAATATTGAATAAATAAAAAATTAGATTTCAATGAAAATAAACTTCATACTGATAATGATCCTTCTTAACAAGTTATATATTGCTTATGTTGGTGCTAGGGATAAAAAATACAATATTCATAGCCCTTCAAATGTTATTTTGTCCTTCATAGAATAATAAGATAATAATTACCCTTAAACCCTTCAACCATGATGTGTAGAGAGTAGTTCAAGATTAAAATTAAATGATAACTTAAAATTTTACCCATAACAAACTAGAACATATACTGATTATCCTTATTGGGTATCACTTCATAATGGGTATCGCTCCATCCTCGTTCATTTATGAGCACAAATTCTTATCGGGTATCACTCCATATTTAATCTTTGGTCACTCATATTTTTCTTGGGGTTATGTTTGTTGCATCACTGACATGACCCTCCCTAGTAGACTTTTTGGTACAAATAAATAATGTATTAATCTATGATGCTTTCATACCTAATTTGAACAATTTAACCAACTATATGATGTTTAGTTGGTTTGGAAGAGCATGGTACTGTAGACATATTGCCAAATATTTAAGATTAGGTACACTCATAGGTGGAAGAAGTAGAATCCTCCACCAGAAGCAAGGGTAGTTGAGTTTGAGGAAATGATGATTAAGGCAGATCATGGGTAACATGGATAGATACATTCATATAGGTATGGATTATTGGTTTACAAATAATCATCAACAAGCTAACCACCTTGAGCCTCAGTTTATAGCGTAGTAGGTGATTAGGTTGATGGAAATATTCCCTCTTTATCTATTGAATATTATTGGTTGTCTTTTACTTCATCACTTGTTGCATCAATGGTTTGTAAAGCATCCATAATATGGTTGTTCTTGAAACTCCTTGTGTAGCTTAAATCCATTTGGCATGATGATAGTGTTCAAAAGAAGAACCCCTACTTATGTTTGAATATATATATATATATATATGTTTTATTTTTAATTTATTAAAGAATATCATTTGAAAATAAATAGAAGTTTTATTTTAAATTGATAAAAAAATTTCATTTGAAAATAAATAGATGTTTTATTTTTTAAATTGATAAAAGAATTTCATTCAAAAATAAATAGAAGTTATATTTTTAATTGACAAAATAATTTCATTTGAAAATAAATATATGTATTATTTTTAATTGATAAAATAATTTTTTTTAAATTAATAAATATTATATTTTAAATGGTGATAAAATATCACTTAAAACCTTTGTTTAAATGATAATAGAATTTATTTAAACAACAAAAATATTTTTAAAATATTGAGATCAGAAGCTCTAACCGACCTCAAAAAAAGAGGGCAAAATACTTCATTTATGATGAAGTCTTGAACTCATGTAATAATGGTTATTTTAATAAAAATCCTTGCATGCCCAATTGGGGGATAAGGGTGAATTGATGGCGAGCAGGTAAGGAAGACAAGAAAACTAAAGGAGCACAAAAAAATAGATACTCTCCTTCCTACGAGGGGCAATTGGGAGAAGGGAGAAGGTGTTGTTGTGTGGACAAATGAGCAAGTTGAGAGAAGGGGATTTGAGAGCTACTTGAATGCTTGGAAAAAGATTATCCGAGAGAACACAGTTAGAGGAAGAATCAAGATCTACCTCTATGTTTGTGAAACCATCATGAGGAGATATTAGGTTGGTTTATGAATTCACCACCTTTCTTTAACTCCTTATGAGCAAGTGTTATTTTATGTCCATAGTATTTTGTTCCTTGCTAGTTTCCTTTGTAGTTTAGACTCTGGGTGTGGTTGTGTGAGATACTAGTCCCTTGCATTTTATTGTAGATTTACTACCAACCAACGATGAAAGCATCATCCAACTCTTTGTGTAACAACCCCATTTGTTACCACACACACACACACACACACACACACACACACACATATTATATATATATATATATATATATATATATATATATATTCATCTTTCATGAGGAAAAGGTCACAATCATGAACTAAGATAGAATAATTCCATTTGGATTATAAGAAATCAAGAAAATAAGTATCAAAATATATTAAGACTTGATCAGAGTCATTCTTGAGTGGAAGTGATTACCATCTACAAAACCCTCATACCACTCGGATACGAGAATGCTGGCCAAGAGTTATATTTTATTCCTCTTAAAAGGAAAATCACTCTTACCCATACTATCCACTAGGACCAGTATATAGGTGAATACCTTGAATATGGAAACCTAGCATAGTGAAATAACATCAACATTGGTTATTCATAGATCTTAGATCCAACCCACATCTTCTCGATGGGGTCACTAAGATAAAAAAAATCACTATACGTGTTCAATTCATAGAATATTTGGAATATCATTATTATATTACCTTATACCTCTTAAGGCCTATTTTTCCACCTTTTATTTTTTAGTTTAGGCAACCCTTTTGTTATGAATCAATTAAGTTCATTATAAAAGGACGTTATTTTTCCATCATGGGAGTGCCCACTCCAAGTTTCCACTCAGATTAATCCACAATTTGTTACCATTATGTTTTAGGTGGTACCAATCATGTATGTTTATGAAGTGATTATATCCCAATTAATACTTAAGGAGTAGTATATATTACTTTATGATTCTTGAGATGGTAGCACACATGAGACATCCCATTGAGCAAGTTTTACATTCCATTGCATTCTTTTTTTTTTTGACATCCATACAACCATTGAATACATCAAGTGCTAGTTGTTGAAAGGTATATCTAGCTAACTACATAATTCACAATTACCAAATTTATTCCAAAAAATAATTGACATAATCGTATATCGTTAAATCATCAACATATTAAAGTTAAGCATACATTCCTTGCATTATAGTACACATTGACATAATATATGAATTGCATAATTGTTTCATGAAGCATTTAACCATCTCATCCACTTAAATTATTTTCATTTTGAAGTAAAAATAGCATGCACAAGAATTAACACATCAAACCACAAAAAGAGTGACACATTATTTATCTTGGGAACCCTCATGGAGAATAAACCCAGCCTCCAAAATATGTACTTTCCTAGTATTCATAAACTTAGGATATCAAATATTATAAATATATAAGGGCCACTATGGGTCCCTTTCAATCAATTATACATAGCCAAGAATACAATCGTTCCTTATCAAATTCATGATGCAATTAGGAGATTTTCTCAATTCCCTTCTCTAAGTCATCATTATATCATCAAGGTATTTACCATACCAAAAAGGAATCCATCTGTCTTTTTAAACTCATGATGCAATTAAGAAATTTTCCTAATTCCTTTCATTAAGCCATCCTAATAATTTTTATATGTTTATAATAATCATCAAAATTTTATTATGGATAAGTCGTATCGTTGTTAGAGAGAACCATATAAGTACCCTCAAGAATGAATTCAAAATTCATTCTATATAATTTACTCAAATTCAATCCATTAATTAAAGTCCCATACCTTTAATTCATTGATAAACCATTCTTCCTAAAATAATAAATTAAGTTTATAACTTAAATTATCTATCATTCCATAATTACATCCTAATGTAACAATCCCATGTTAGCCAACTTTCTCCTTATCATTATATTAATACAAGTAGACCCTTAGAGGTTAGCATGGGTAAAATAAAGCTCATTAAACTAAATCTATTTTATTTTATTATATACAAACCAATAGGAGTCTAATTTCCCCATTGAGTACAATATTTTGATCTATTCACTTGATTCTCAATTGCTATCAAATTTACTTCCTAAATTTGATCAAAAATCCATTTCATTACTTTCCAAATCCTATAAATTCTTTTTCCAATTATGAGCTAAAGTTACATAAAATATCATATACAATTTTTATATTTCAATCCAAGGTTAGCTCTTAAATCAATTCATTTTTGTAACTGGATCCCAATATGCATTCAATTATTTCATCCTCTATCATAAAGTTTTTAGGAATGCATTTGTAAACTATTATCAAATTCAATCCAAATATTATTTATCTTATCTCAAAATGATACTAAATTTACCTCCATGATTTGCTTTAATACTATTCAATTAATCTCTCAAAAGAGGGAATCCCCATAAATTCCCATAAATCATCTAGCATAAAGGTCCATCTCTAAATAATTTAATTTTCTAGTCCCAATAATAAATACCATTTCTTTGATTGTTGGGGACATTTGGAAGAGTCTCATACCTCTTCTTGGATGGACACCAAGATCATTCATTCTTCTAATGGATTCCATTAATTAAAAATTTCATAATAAATCATAGTATGTATTTTACACACAAAATCTAATATTCCACTAAAATCGTTGCTTCCATTTACTTCTCATATTTAACATAGAAAGTCACCAAGCATGAATAAATAATTCATTCAACATAACAAGGATTAATTCTTAATCCCATTCATTATTTATATGTAAACATGCATCACATATTTATATATCACATACAAAGAAATTACCAATAATGAATAGATGATTCATCCATACTTAATATTTTTATAAATAACGATTGATTCATAATTCCAACCATCATTTGTTTGGAATATCACCAAACTTAGGGAAGATTCACATACCTCTTCCCAAGGAATGGACACCAATCCATACCTTAAAAAAACTAGAATATATTCTTCCATACTCCTAGTTGATTTTATTCATTTAAAATTTTTATTATAACGCATATAATGGAATATAAATGCCAAATATATGATTTCACATTGTTCATAAAATTTAACCATCAAAATGGATTTAAAATATCTAATCAAAAGATCCAATACCCTTGGCTTCAAATCATTCAGTTGCCAATGGAAAGCTAATATTTACCTAAGAAGGAACTTAGACAAAATCTATTATATCTAACATACATTATTTAGAGCTCTTCAATTACTATAACATATAATACATAAAAGAAAATATTTTTAATTATATTCCATGAACATATTAATTTTAAGCAAGTGAGAAGTTTTGTAGTGTTCCTTCAAACTACAATCCATAACATTCTCATAATCTAAACATGGGTATAAATATTATCCCTCCAAACCAAAATTTGGCATAAATTATTATGAAGCATATCACTATCATAGACTATGGAAAATCCTCACAAGATCACATAGGGTGAACCATACCAATATTTTCTATATGGTAAAATATCTAAGCTACGAAAGCTCCATAAACTCCAAAATGATAAGGATTTGTATAATAGTAATCAAGGAAGGTCCCTAACCCTAAAAGGAGATCTTTTATAGTGTAAAGCATATCGAGGTTAAATATAAGACCATTATTAAATGGAATAGATGTCGCTCCGAGAATTAATAGACATCACAAGTTAAAACCTGCTATGTAAAGGCTTTGTGCTTGTTATGGGATTTAGTGAGTATTCGATTCTCTTGCGACTGGCCCTCAATGAAGATAATGTTATAATAATATAGATGGCCTATGATGGTGGTGATCATAAAAAACACTTTATCATCGAAACAAGACACATTCGAAAGAATATGTGCTAAAATTGAACGAAAATCCAACTTAAGATTATACCATTGAAATTTGCTAATATTGGCAATATGTCACAAGTCGTGTGTCTAAGGTTCTATAGAATTTGTAATTAATTCTTCCCTGGAAACATAGCGACTTGATCTTTTTAAAAGGCATTTAACTAACCGAAGGTCTATGTTCTTAATCTCGATGTTATTACACGCCATCTAAATTTTCTTGATTTGATTAGCATCCCAACTTGAGAAAGGAGTGTTTACAATCTGAATGTACAGACATTTACATCATCAACTATAAAATTACCCAATGTTTAGAATGGGAGGATAGGAGTTGGTTGGTATAGCCCTTCGAAGGATGCCGATGAATCTCAAGCGTAATGCCATAGATAGCAGTTGTCTATACAAGTAAGACTTAAATGTAGACCTTCCAATCTGATCCATTCTTTGAGGATGAAGAATAGACTTTGCTTTAAAACCACAATGTTATTTCTACATGCTATACACAATCAAACAAACCATTGTCTCCCATATCTCATATCAAATCAATAAATTTAAGCATAGCTATCGATTTGGTTGGACATAGAGGATTGGATTCTTACAGATCTAGGAGTGCAGTACTAAAACAAGCTCACACCAATAGATTAGTGCTTGGATAATCCAAGGGTTCGATATTCTATGGTTCGATTGATTTAATCTAACAGTCTCAAACCCCCACTTGAGAAAGAAATGGCTGAGTAATCTGAGTTTAGCATAGAGTCATTTCTACCTTCAATATAGTCCAACTACTACTAATCTTATAGATATTTAACACTCGAATTATGCTTGATCTAACCAGCTTATCATGTCATCCTCTTGCTGGATATTAATACAGTCAAAGTGAGGAAAAAAATATTATTGGAAGAACATACTTTATTGGAAATGTAAACTAAGCCATCTTATATATCGGCATGCATGAGAAACACAAGTGTACAAAATTTACAGGTCCATTTACTTTCATATATAAAAGCAAGAACAAGGCTAATCAGTATTCAACATATCTTGCCTAGAACATGCATTGAAAGAGAGTAAACCAAGGAGATATAAAATAAACTATGCAAAATACACACGATTTTATTTTTCTTCACATTTGACAAGTACTAAGATAAATTATAATGTATAGACCCAACTTGGAGTTTTCCACCAATTGAATGCTACCCTTGTGCTTCCTTAAGCTCTTCCTCTTTTCCAGCCTTCTCCTTCTAGCATCACATAGCATAAATTCTTCTCAATATTAATGATAATTTATAGCTTTCTTTATTTTTGACAAGAAATATGCTTCTAAATATAAATTTTATCTATTATTTTTTATTTCTTTCTTTCAGAAAAGATGCTTCTAATTATATATATTTTATTTTATTTTTTTTATCTTCTTTTTATCACCCCAAGACAAAGCTTCTTTAATGTGTGTGTGTATATATATATGTATATATTAATGAAAAGGTAATCCATAGAGATAAGAGCATAATCTTATCCACTGTTTCAACCTTCCCAAAGTAGCCACATGAAGGAAAGATTTATTATTTAAATCTACAAGGTAGTTTTTTTTTTCCTTTCCATGTTTTAATCCAATTTAAAATTGAACAAGCTCATAAAATCAAACTACCTAATTTCCTTCTAAAATAGGATCAACTAGATCCAATAACCATGCTCAACAAAGCAAATCCTTTACTTTAGAAATTGCTCAAATTAAGATTTCACTACATCATGATAAATAGCATGATATTTATTTTTAATATATTTTTTATATATATATATATATATATATATATATATAATTTGTTAAATGCAAAATATTCTTAATGTGCATTTTCAAAGTAAAATTCAATTAAACCAAACTCATGTAAATTAGTCATGAAATTAAATATAAATCACACACAAATGACATATAAGCACTTGATGCATGTGCCCGGTATCCCCATCACCATTTTTCCTTTGATTTGGCAGGACGTTTTAGAGTAATACTCAAGTAACACCGCCATCAGGGAGGTAAATAGTGATGATAGGAATATGAGCTTTACCTGTTGAGTTTTCATAATCATCATTTTCCTTTGGTGGTCAGTCTTCCACCTATGAAAATAAATGTTCATGCCATTAAGCAATGTAGCATCATTTTCTTTTGACAAATACAATGCAACTATATTAAGTATTAAAACCAACTACCATTCCAAAAATAGCAACTTAAAAACAATCCTCCAAGGTGGGATGTGACACTTTGGCTAGTCACCATGTAAGTGTTGTCGTAATTTAAGGCTTACCTATTTCCTCCTGCGTGGCTAGCACTATGATTGGTGTGCCTTATTTTTTATTTCTTACTCCAAACCTTTTGGAGCCTCTCACATCCGATTTGGTTGAATCCCTTGCCTTCATATTTACCTATGATGACTAGTAGTTTAAGCCCTTTGTGCTAGTCCCTTGTTTTCTAATCGTTGTTGATTTGTACATTCTCTTTATCACCCTCTAGTCATCTGAGCACCCCTTTCATAGAGGTTCTCTTAGCAATATCTCTTACAAATTTTTAGGTTAAGGTTGATAGACCCTTGGATTATCTTTTATCTCTCTTGTTACATCTTGTCGTGTTGATGTCTTGTGGGGCCTTCATAGCTGGTAGCATCGAGCGAACCCAATACACTTGTATCCCTCTCTTGGTCAAATATTCCTCCCTTTGGTATACCATTTGGAGAACTTTGAGTGGGGGTTTTTTGACTGTGTGGTGGTACAATCGGGTTTATAAGGGCCTTCGTGGGTATTCTAGTTTAGTAGGATAGCCAAAACATGATTGTTTCCTTAAATAATTCTTGTGGTTTATGAAAAGAGAACCAATGCATATTAAATTAATGAAGGTTGTGAAATGATAGTTACTTTAATATAAATATGGAAGAATATTTAATCATTTAAATTATAAAAACCTTGGTTAACTTGATTAGAGCAATTGATTATTTATTTGGAAAAAGGATTATGATTTATTTTTGTTAATAAAAGATATGGGCTTTAATTAGTGAAAGTAAAAGGATTAGGATTTATTTTTGTTAATTAAAGATATGGGGCTTTAATTAGTGAAAGTAAAAGGATTATGATTTAATTTTGTTAATTAAAGAGATGAGGATTTAACTAGTGAAAGTAAAAGGATTATGAGTTATTTTTATTAATTAAAGATATGAGGATTTAATTAATGAAAGTAAAAGGATTATGACTTATTTTTTTAATTAAAGAGATGAGGCTTTAATTAATGAAAATAAAAGTATTATGACTTATTTTTGTTAATTAAATATATGTGGCTTTAATTAGTGAAAGTATAATGATTATGATTTATTTTTGTTAATTAAATAGATGAGGTTTTAATTAGTGAAAGTAAAAGGATTATGTTTTTTTTTGTTAATTAAATATATGGGGTTTTAATTAGTGAAATTAGAAGTATTATGAGTTATTTTTGTTAATTAAACATATGCAAATTTAATTAGAAAATGTAAAGGATTATGATTTATTTTTGTTAGTTAAAGACATGGGCTTTAATTAGTGAAAATAAAGGAGCCTAACTATTTGAGGATTAAATATATGGGACATTAATTTATTGAATAAAGGTTGAAAGGAATCAATTAAAGTAGAACCTAGAATCTAGTTGTATTTGTTGAAAGACTTTCCATGGGTAATGGGAGGTGAAAATAAAAATGGGGATTTTTATGATATCAACTATGTAGTAGATGGTTAGATACTTTGATTGCATTTGTATAGTTGCAATTTTTCAAAGTAAAAAGTAGATGCATTAGAGGAATGCCTATCCTGAACCATGAGTTCCCTAATCCCCTACTATCCTCAAATGATTGATGGAAGAGAAGGAGGACCGAAGAGGTAGTTAGAACCATTACACCAATTTGTTCTCTACTTGCTATTATTTACTTATGCTCAATTAGATTATTTTTGGGATATTTCCTTAATG
This sequence comes from Wollemia nobilis, assembly GCA_028583015.1. Classification (NCBI taxonomy): domain Eukaryota; kingdom Viridiplantae; phylum Streptophyta; class Pinopsida; order Araucariales; family Araucariaceae; genus Wollemia; species Wollemia nobilis. Next base: position 38,965 of record JAQPPZ010016980.1, on the reverse strand, counting down.
AAATTAACATAATATATTTTTTAAGAATTTGGAGGATTTACCATACTTGCTTACATGTAAATATTTATTTACTTGGTTGATGTACATTTAAATTAGTATTTTAGATTATCTATGCTTTGTATTTAGACTCCATTTAATGTTTATCTTCTTTAAATTTTTCTTCCTTTTTTAGTATCCTTTGCATGCTTTGTGAATTATGTTTTTGTTAGTTTTAGTATCTAGAATTATTCTTATTTTCTTGTTAAACAATACAACTTAAGTAATGAGCTCTAGGGTGAACTTAGAGGGTGACCTAACTGATTGAGACCCTCTTAGGGTGAACACAGTGGACCTAAGGGATTAAGACCCCTTAAGGATAATGATAACTAAGTTTTGTGAAAGACTACATATGAGTTAAGATAACTTGTTAAAGAGATGATATGGATAGCTTAACTTGTAATATGCATAGTATACCTACACATATTGACTTATGTATATTATGGTGATGGGCGTATACCTTTGATGGATTAAATGTGATAAGTTTAGCTCATCAAGAGTGATGAGGAAGATAAAATTATTTGCGGTAACACATAATACACCTACACATATGGACTTGTGTTAGGGTATCTAGTTAGATGTAGCCCTTTGGGAAAATTAGGGGATTTAAGAAATAGTCTATCTAAAAGATGATTAGGGGTTTATGAATCCCTTGCCTTAGTAAAAAAAATAAAAAAATTGTGTCTACATTTTTTCTTGCAGTTGAATTTTAGGTTCATTACATTTGGTATCAAAGCTCTAGGTATGAGGGTATAATGCTTCTAGAGTGCTAAAGAAATTTAGATACCTCCAATGAAGGATTACTTAAAGTATAAGCTAAAGCTAGGATGACCTAGAATGCCTTTCTTACTAGAATCTAATGAAAACTAACACCAAAGGTGGATAAATGTTATGATACCTTAGTATGGGCTTTGGTATTAATGTTACATCATAACCTTGGAATATCATCCTTAATTATATTATTGATACTTTTAGCAAAATAACTTTGTATTGTGGCTTGGATTAAGTGATACAGTTAAAGGTAAAGTTGTATCTTGATCTTCTTATTGGTTGTAAGCAGGTCAAAATACCACCTAAGGTTAGAAAAGAGAGACTACACCTAGACAAACTCGACAAAATAATGTTGAAGGAATTTAGGGTGAGGATCCAAGAAATTCTAATAGAGAGGTAGAAGATCTCACTACTATGATTGTTGTCATGCAGGATTAGATGAGAAAAGTGTTGGAAACAATTATAAATTAGAACTCGTAAGCTAGAGACTTAGAAGTTGGCCAAGATGATTGGTTGATTGAAGGACAATTGCAATCTAGAGCCCTTCTAGAAAATGAAATAACTAGGGATCTGAAAAATATTTGTATCTTCAAGTTTGATGGAAAACATGAAGGGGATGCAACTGAAGCCTGGTTGAGAGAATTAGAAGTTTAATTTACAGTAAAAGTCTTTTTCCTAGGAACATGAATAATTTGGACCACAATCAACTTAGAAGGGGCTGATTTATATTGGTTGGGAACCTACTATGAGAAAAATAAGGTCGAGCCTATTGATATTAAATGTATTTTTTTTAGAAATCTTCAAAAATGGATTTCTAATAGAACACTTCTATACCTTAAAATTTGAATAATTTTCCAGCCTACAGTAAGGAACTAAAACAATCAAGACATACTATAAGAAGTTGGCTTAATTACCTAAGTATGTGCCTGCTTATAATGATAATATGAGAGTTCACAATTTTATTCATAGGTTAAAATCTAGAGTGAAGCATGACATGAACATGTGTGAGCCTAAATCGCTATAAAAAGCATATGACCTAGCAAAGAAAGCAGAGCCTCACCTACAATTCAACTATGTTGCCCTACCTGAGCAAGATCGATAAGCATAGAGGAAGAGTAATAGAAAAGGATTATTAATATGGGTAGAGGAAGAGGATCAAAAGACCAAGAATATCTAGAATTTTGAGAAGAGAAATAGCAGGAAATAGGGAAAGTTTAAGAAAAACATCCAAAATAAAACCAACAATAATCCCAACAACACAAAAACTCACCCTTTGAAATAGTAAACTTCAACTCCAGTAATTAAAGTGAAGAAGAAAAAAGTAAAAAATAAGCAAGGAACCAAGGATGGGTGTTACCATTGTAAAGGCCTTCATTATTCTAATCAATATCTGCACCAACCAGGGCTGAATTCATCCAATGCTAAAGGAATTGAACCTGGGCATTGGATCTACACCACAACCGTAAAACAAAAATTATAAGGGCAAACTACCCCATTGCTTTTAAAAGGTAATATATTTAATAAGTGAATATCCTAATAGATAGTGGGGCCACTAATAGTTTTATTTATTCTATTTTAGAAAGGAATATGTTGAAAATACTAGGATATTTGGTCCATGGATTGAAGGTAGAGTATGGTTCTAGGTAAACCTACTTAGTAAACTAGTGTTATCCAATGGCAAAAATTACTTTAGCTAGTGGTACCACTAAGGGTTATTTGTATGTAGCTCCACTTCATGACTTTTATGTGATCCTAGAATGGATTGGTTATATGCCCATAAAGCCTTGATCAATTTCCAAGATAGATGGATTGAGTATTCAAAGAAAGGCAAGAAAGGACTGAGAATTCATAGTGAGTAGGGGGTATTCAAACCCAAATGTTGTCATATATGCAAATAAATAAGGCCCTTTATGAAAGGAGAGATAGTGTATGTTGTAAAACTCAATGAAGTAGAATATGATCAGAAGAGAGAGGTGCTAGAGAAGCACCCAATTTTATGAGATTTTAAGGATGTGTTTTTATAGGATTTACCTGTACTCCCTCTTGTGCAAGAATTTGATTTAACAATTGATCTTATGTAAGGAGTAGAACATATTCATAGATCTCCATATAGGATGAATCCTATCGATATGTAGGAACTAAAGATTCAACTACAAGGGCTATTAGAAAAGGGATTTATAAAACCAAGTGTGTCACCTTGGGGTGCACAAGTTTGATTTGTGAAAAAGAGAGATGATTCAATAAGATTGTGTATTGATTACAAGATTCTAAATAAGGATACAATCAAGAACTAATATCCCCAACCTAGGATTAAAGATTTATTCAATCATTTGAGAGATGCTACAATATTAAGCAAGATTGATAAAAAATTAGGGTATCATCAATTAAAAATACATGAGGAGGATACTCATAAAATAATATTTAAAACTAGGTACAGACATTATAAGTTTATAGTTCTACCCTTTGGACTAACTAATGCCCCAAATGCATTCATGAATCTATTGAACGGTGTGTTCAGGAGGTATTTGGACCAAATTATCCTTGTATTTTTGGATGATATATTAATATACTCCTATAACAAATAAGAGCATGATAAACATCTTAGGATCATGTTATATTTGCTAAGAGAACCAACTCTATGGAAATCGAGCCAAGAGTGATTCATACATTTTGGAGGTATGGTATCTTGCACATCTCATATCAACATAAGGAATTATTATGGATCTAGAGAAAATTGAGACCATCATAAATTGACCATACCTACTAATATGAATGAAGTATGGAGCTTCATGGGTTTAATGAGCTACTATAGACATTACATTAAGGACTACTCCAAGATTACTATGGCAATAACTAACCTTTAGAAGAAGGGAAAGTTATTCAAGTAGTTAAAAAAATGTGAAGTTGCCTTTGCATTACTAAAATATAAACTCACCATCACACCAATACTAAATATTCTTGATCCTCAAGGAGATTTTTTAGTGTGCACAACTGCATCATTAGAAGGGTTAGGAAGAGAACTCTCTCAAGAAGAATCAGTAGTAGCATATACTTCAAGGAATCTCAAGAAGCATGAAGTTAATTATGCTACACATGATTTAGATCTACCTACAATGGTGCATGCTCTATAGACCTAGAACCACTACTTGGTGGGAAGGCCCTTTGAACTAAAATCTAACCATAAAAGTTTGATTTACATATTTGTCCAATTGATACTCAATGCGAGATAGAGAATATGGGTTGAATTTCTCCCTATGTATGACTTTGAAATAGAGTACACAAAAGGGAAAGAGAACAAGGTTGTTGATTCCTTGAGTATAAGGAGAGAGATAAAAAACATAACCAAAAGTCACATGAATCTCATGGATCAAGTGAGACAGGAGCAATTTCAGGATGAGTACTGCCAAGATTTTTGAGTTAGAATGGACAGATACCCTGAGAGCAATAAAGAATTTGATATAATAGATGACCTTTTGTGCTAGAAAGGTAGGACCATCATACCAAAAATGGATGATTTAAGAAAGATAATAATGCAAGAAGCCCATAGATCTCCTTATCATGCTCATCCGTGAGAAATATCTAGATTCATCTTCAGCTTTGTATATGTTCACTTTAGCAATCCCTTGGTCAAGAAATCAACAACCTGATCTTTAGTCTTAGATAATTAGTCATCACCATCTTCTCGCATAATGATGCTTCAAATCCTCATGTTTAATATTTGAATGAAAACAAAGTAAAATAAACTCATATTCAACTGCTTTATATATTATATTATTTTTTTCAATATATACATGTATGAGACTTTTCGTACGTTTAATATTTTTTATCTTTATATTTACATAAACTTTTTATCGTTACATAAAATCTAACTCTTCATAATTCTTATAATAAAAATATTACATAATAAATCTTGTATGACCTCTACATAGCCTCCACAGACAAAGACTTTCACGATAACTAGTAAGATGGATTTTTTAAAGACTCGTTTAAAATTTAAACTTTTAATTTTGTGAGTTAAAATTATCATATTCATTTTTTATTTAAAATAATTAAACTTAAAACATTTTTTACTAATAATATTAGAAATAAGATTTTAAAGAACTCTACATATATTTTTTTCATGAGTAACATTTTTTTGTTTGTAGAATATGTGTTTGGGTTCAGAGGTTGCTACTGTAATTCTAGCGTATTAAATGAAACAAGGTTAACGGAACTCAACCCTCCAGTCAACTCATAAAACTTATTACTTTCTTATGTATGTCATGATTTAAACCTTAAACCTACTCAGAAAAAAAATCAAAACTATAAATTAAAACATATCAGTAACAATACAACACTTTTAAATAAGTCCCTAAAAATATTAAATATTTTATTATAAAAAACCTTACAAACTTAAGTTTGGTAGTTACATCATATATAATTCCCTTACGAAGCTCTCTAATACGAAACACTGGAGAAGTTACACCATACATACTTGGCCAATAGTATTCAAAGCTAATAGTAAAGCTCCTTCTAAATTAGCTAGCATACTACGACTATATCGATTGTCACTACTCCATATTAGGCTATATATCTTAGGCCATTGAGGAGGTTTACAAGCAGAAAGCCACATCATTCAAGTCTTTTGAAATACTTTACGTCAGAGTTAATATGTGGTATTTTCTGATATCATTCAACCCTCGGGCGAACCGTCACTGGCAGACCAGGTTTCATGAAGAGTGCTATTCTATATTTGGGAACCACAGGACGTTTGTCGACAGTCTTTACCTGGTAACGAATGATAACGGAAGCCGCAACCAATTTCATCTGCCAGTAAGCAAGTTCTCTTCCGGTACAGCTCCGAGGTCCTGCGTTAAACACCGGATACTTGAAATCGGACTGTTTCACGAACCTCCCCTCCTTGAGCCACCGTTCCGGCTTGAATTCCAGGCAGTCCTCGCCCCATACCTTCTCCATTCTGCCCGACGCATACATGGAAAAAATCACCTGCGAACCCTTCTCCACCTTGGTGCCGTTGGGCAGAACGTCGTCTTCCGCAGCCTCCGTGATATTCAGGGGAACAGGCGGGTAGAGACGGAGCGACTCCGTCAATGCAGCATGCAGATAATGCATCTGCTTCAATTCTTCCGGCTCCAAAGGAGCAGGATCGTAGTCGTCACGACCTTCTGGATCAGACCTCTCCTTAACTATGCGTCGGATCTCTGCTAAAATCTTGGCTTCAACATCCGGACGCTGAGCTACAAGCCAGAAGAACCATGTAAGCGCCGAAGCAACTGTATCCATCCCGTCCGTAATGAGATTTACGGCAATCGGAGGCAGCGCTTGTTGGGAAGGAAGGCCAACGTGATGTCCCATGTCCCGCCATCGGCACCGACATCGGCAACGGCAACGGCATCGGCATCGGCATCGGCGTCGGCGTCGTCGGGGAGAGGTGGAGAGTAGACCTTGTTGATAAAGCCGTGCATACAGTCCAGTGCATGTGAGAGGCGAAACTCGAGGCCTATGTTGAAATACCTCATGGTTTTCCAACACAAGGTTGGCATAAGCATTCGAAACATGGTGACCTTCACCGCCTGATCGTGCTCCTCCAGGTATGGAACGCGGAGCAGAGGAAGATCGGAGCCCAGCGACGTGGAATGCGTCCCCAAGCCTACCTCACACACGACGTCGAACGCAAGCCGTATGAATACGTCTTGGAGGTCAATGACAGCGCCATTCCGGCTGGCTTGGCGGATAAGAGGAAGAAGCTTACGATGCACCGCCGCGGGCAAGGCCATCGCAGCGGTATTGCGGAAGCCCGCGGAGGCGAATGCCTTGCCTAGCGACCTATTAATTTGTGTGAAATGTTCCCCATCCTGCAGGAGAGGGGAACCGCCAAAGATATCACGAAAGGTGTCCTTGAAGGACTCCCCTTTCACGAAACTGGTGTAGTTTGTTTTCAAAACATACTCTATGTTGGCGGGATCGGCGGTTAGTATTCTGCTCTTCCATGGGCCATGCAGCCTGACTGTCCCACCATTTGAAATAAGGAGATCAGCAACCCACTCATAGAGCTGGTCGAAATGCAAAATCAGGGAAGGAAGATATCCCACGACAGGCCAAGCCGTAGGTCCTCTCGACCATCTTCCTATCCGACTGTGCCAAATGACTACAGCTAATAAAGCAATCACAACAACAGAGAAATATTGAAGGGGAGACATGGTGTGTTCAGACGAGTGTGTCTCCTTCTGGTAGCTCTTATTTGAGTTATATAATGCACTGAACTTATTACTCTCGCACATAATACGACTGAAACCACGTTTTTGGAGGATTCGTTAGTTTAAAAAAATTAATACAAATCAGACGGCGCATCGAATACCCTAAATTATTGCTGTCATATTTTTTTTTTTTTCAACGACATTGTACGAGTTAGTTTAAGTAATAAAATTAGTTGTTGCCGTATCGACCAACTCCTTTTAATTCAGAGGTAGATTGCGCTTATGGATTTTTTTGGGAAATCTAGTAAGATCACTTTAATGAATCATTACTATATATATATATATATATAGGTATTTGCATTTCATCACATAATTTTGCATGTTTAAGTTTAAATTTAGACATATAATTCCTACACATTATTCATTCACATTGCATATTTCAATTCTGCATAGTAAAATAATATGTCTAAGTTTAAAATTAGGTATATTTTCCTGCACATTAATTTATATTTTCAGATTTATTAAATTTGAAAATCTGCATAAGATACCTTGTCTCCCCACTTAACACATATCCTAGCCACCACTATCTCTCACCTTGCCACATCTCACATACATCACTCCACTTGCACCTACCCACTTGCCATATATCACACCTCACTCCACACTTCACTCCAATTGCACCTACCCGCATGCCACATCTCCCCAGTTAAGTGAGACACTTCTAGTGACTCCCTGTAACTGCATAGGATAGGTGGTTGCCTAGTCCCTACCACTTGGAAGTCCTGGCTTGCCACCTATCCTTCCCTCCAAAACCCTCAATGGTCTATAAAGGCACCATCACTTCACCAAGAAAAGGGAGAAAGGGAAAGCTATTGTTATGCTGCTCAAATCGTGACTCCTGTATTAAATACTTATTTTCTATTTCTCTTTTACAGTAGTCATTTTATCATATTCATTTTGACAAGTGCTATTAAACACTTTTTCTATTTGCATGTGTGTGGGTTCTAGATTCAACAAGTTCAAATCTAGCATGGTGGTCACAACAAACCCACTCTAACATGGATTGTAACATGAAGAATAATCAGATACCATTTTCATTGTAAAAGGGTATCACCCTCTTTGAGCATTTGTATTTTGAAAACACCCTAAAAAGGGGCTTATTGTATTCAAAAACTCATTTTACGAAATATAATGCAATGCTTCACTTTTAGTGTAATGGTGTTTCTTTTTTATGCATACAATATATACATATACATATACACACACACACACACACACACACATATATATATATATATATATATATATATATATATATATATATAAGTAGTGATTCATTAAAGTGATCCTAATATATTTAACAAAAAATCCATAATCATATATATATATATATGTTAAAATTTGTTTTCCCTAAAGTTTTCGATAAAATAGTTAGAAATAAATAAGGATTTTTCCTTCTCAAAGGTTTAAGGTTGACTCAAAACATGTATTTTGCAAGTAATTCCATCTATAACAAATTTTAAATTCTAAATGAAGTAGGCACAACACATAAGTAGTTGTTTTCCTCCAAAATCCCCTAGAATGCTATTAGTTGGTAAAGATGTATATTCATTGATTTTTCTTTACCATATTACTCCTAGTAGACTTCTTTCAAATTAGTGTTCAAAATCATATGAAGAGGGAATAACTCTCAGTTATCCTAAAGTAGTCCCCTCCTATAAGGATTACTCACCTCAATGCTAAGGTAAGGTTCTTATCATTCAAGAAACATCTCAAGCCTCCTTAGGTAGTCTCCATCAAGGGAGAAATCAAGGAGCACCACAACCATTCAAAGTAAGTATCTTAATCAAAGGATATTCAAATTCAAAGTTACTATCATCTAAATTTAGTAAAATATCTCTATATCTCTCTTTCTTTTATTTATCTTATAACACTCTATTGTATTTGTTATATTGTATTCAAGTACTTGCTTTACATTACCTTTTCACTAGTTATATTATGTGTGTTTTGTCTGTAAACCTATAATCCACTTATATTATCCCCTTTGGGATACCAATATCTAAGAATCCAACCTAACCTTTCCCATATTGATCTCTATATTTGAAACTAAAGAAAAATGTGCTACATTTCATTGATTTTTGTAAAAGGTGTTACATAGGATGTTTGATACAATCCTTTTACAATCTATCCTGAGGTCTACAAAAGAGGGAATCCATGAGGAGGTACCCTAACATCAAACATATTTGTAACACCACATAAGTCTTCCATTATATCCTAAAAATAAGAGTGGGCTTTTGATGTGTGCCACCGCCAGCTATATCGATCCTCAAAATCTATGTAACCCTATAAAACATGTTAGATTATTTGGAGGCCTCTCTCAATCAGGCCTCTCATGATAACAAACTGATAGAATAAAAAACCAAATATAAATACATGAAAGGAATGCTTAATCTAACTAATATTAAAATAAAATAAAGGGATTACCTTACCAATTGATTTGTTGTTTGGCATTGGAAATCCTAGATATGAACCTACAAGCATAAAAATGCATAATAGAAGCTGCAAGTAAGAGGAATTAGATGTTTGTAAGGCTTTGGAGAATAGTCTATGATGATTCTGAGAGCATAAAAGTGCTTCAAAGTATCTTCCATCCCTCCTACTAAGTTGAAGAAAAAGACCAAATTTTATAGACTTTAGGCAAGGTAGGAGGGGCTGAGGTGGCTACCACATGGTAAAAGATATATTGCATTCTTTAAGGGATGTGGGTGAGGATAAGGCATTCCTAACCATGCAAATTAAATGGGCATGGATCTTCAATGCCCTCTTAATACCTAGGGAAGAGGGAATGTACCATTTTCCCTTAAATCATCTTTTTAAGTGATTTGCAGGGATTTTAGGAATCTTTTTAGAAATAGGGTGGGTAGATGTTTAGAGAAGTGTGTAAAGGGAATGTAAGTGGGGTGTGGGTAGATAGTTAGGCCCTCCTATCATATGTGGGTGGAGGCTTATTTTATTAGGTGGATGTATACACTCCAAAAGTGGGCCATGTACCTTTTCCTAGGGGAATATTAAATATTTTGTATTTTGTTTTATTTGTGAGTGGGATGTAAGAGGGGTGAGGTTGACCCAGGGTTAGACTAACCTAGGGTAAGTAAAAATGGATGATCACATGATGACAAATATTTGGGTGTGAAAGGGTATTTGAGTGTGATGAAAGATGATTTTAGGGAATTACACCAATTTTATGGGTTTCATAAATTGATAGTTCATTGACACTACACAAGGGTCAATGTGTCATTTTTAGGTGTTTACATTTACCCCTTTTTGTACTGCATTGTGTGAAGATAAAGTGCAGTGTAAAAACATATGACATCAAAGTGGTGGTTTGATTTAGAAGTAGATGATGAGTTGATTATGGGTGATTGTGATTGTGATTGTGATAGTGATTGAACATGGCTTATTTGCCCCCAAAAAATGAGATCTTGTGATAGTCTCCGATAAAGGTTCTTAGAAGAATATAATTCCTAAGATTGAGTGTTTGAGTATTGATCATGTGCAATATACCTTTTGTATAAGATATCTACCTCCTCAAGTGATGTGTTTGTGGGTGAAGGATGTGAAAATGATGGTGAATCACTTGACAAAATGTTATTGTGAGATTACATAATGCTTGGGAAATATGGGTACAATTTTTATAGAAATCATACATTTTTGTATGATTTAAATTATGTGATCCTTGTGAAGTTTTTCTATAGTTTGGAGGACCAAACAATTTCAGAATTGGATAAAAATTATATCATTGGAAATCTCTTTTTGAGTTTGATCTAGTGGTGGTGTTCTTGGAAAATTTGGAGAAGATTTGATAAGGAAAATTTTAGGTCAAACATGACCCTAATTTTTGAATTGATGAATGCTCAATTTTAGTTTTTTTAAGTGGAATATATACATATATATATTGCCTGGTTGTTTAGAGGGCCAATGTTTGAAGGTGAATTAATGATGGTTGATGCATAGTGATTGAACTTGAAGTGTCTACAAAGATGGTGGATAGAAAGGGAATGGATAGATTCTAATGGATTAGAAATGGTGCATGATGTATGTATTGTAGAAATATATTTGGTGTGGCAAATGTGCCATGTTTTTTGTAGTATTATTTTGATGAGATGAGGATGATGTATACATGATGGTTTGTTGTGTTGTGTACCTTTGATTGTGGTAGTGATTTGATGTATGTTATTTGATATGAATGTGATATGATATCTACCATTCATTTTTATTGTTAATGTTATGAATGAAATTATCTGATTGTGTAAAATACATTTTAAAACTTCTAATGTACATGTGTAATCAAATATTTTTAGATGTGTGTATTTAATTTATGCAATCATATATGGTAGAAGTAATCAATGAAAATTTGACAATCATATTTAACATATGAAAGCAAACAATGAGACAGGAAAACATGTAATGTGTGTGATGAATGTAAATCTAGGATAACCATATGTAGGTGCTTACAATGATCTTTGAATGATTGAACTAGGGATAATGCATGTTGATCTTAATAATTTTCTAGTTGTACAACTAAGCATGATGTGTGTTTGTTCCTTCTGATAAGGTGTTTCAGATGGTAGAAGGAATTTCTAGAGAGTCAAACATATGAGTGTAATCATCAAACCCATCTATTAGTCAAGTGATATTCTATTAAACCTAAACAATCATGACTGAGGTTGAGCCTCTCATGGATTTGTGTGTGTATAGAGTGATCAATTCATTCATCCATTTTGAGTGAGGTTATATTAACCAATTGTAAACTTAGCTAGGTAAGCTAACTCATCCATAAGCACACATTGATCTGTACAAAATTTCACTAATATGATAGATATATCACCAATTGTAAGATACATCTATTACCAGTTAGCCATATATAGCCACGATGGATGTTAGCCTTGTGATATATGAACTTAAAGAGATTAGGGATTCAAGCTTTTTTATGGTGCTCTTTTCTTTTTTCTCTTTATTTTTTTTTTTAACTTATCCTTTTGTTGAATATTAGGGTTTCAATCATGCAAATTATAGGATAAGTAGGGGAAACCTTTTGCTTGATGGCTAGTGTATGTAAGGAATTATCTTCCCTATACTAAATTTTTTATTTAATTTGCACATGTGTTTGATCCATGAAAGGACTCTAGTCAACCAAGGAAAGTCTAAAATTACATTAGAATCCAATGATATTTGACAAAGCTTGATGAGATCAACTAAAATGGTTTATTAATAGAAAATAATTCCAGTACTAAGAAACCTATGCATAAGATTGAACATGACATCACAACAATTGTGATAACTAGTAGATGATGGTGTATGTAGAGAAATATGCCTATGTGCAAGTGAATGAACTTATTGATGTGAGAATGTAGACATTGGTAAAATGCATGACAATGTAATACCTATTTACAAGAACATTTACGATGAAATTTATCATTGTTTAATATAACCAAGAATGATTGGTTAATGCATATTTACATATCCAAAAAGAGAGACAATAATATCATAGAAGTCTCATGAAATGGTATATGCATGGATGTGATGAATGATATAATTACCAATGTCTAGCAGTATCAACATGATTGAATAAAGGTTATTTGTATGTAGCTCCACTTCATGACTTTTATGTGATCCTATGATGGATTGGTTACATGCCCATTAAGCCTTGATCAATTTCCAAGATAGATGGATTGAGTATTCGTAGAAAGAAAATAAAGGACTGAGAATTCATAGTGAGTAGGGGGTATTCAAATCCAAATGTTGTCATATATGCAAATAAATAAGGCCCTTATGAAAGGAGAGATGGTGTATGTTGTAAAAATCAATGAAGTAGAAGATTATCAGAAGAGAGAGGTGCTAGAGAAGCACCCAATTTTATGAGATTTTAAGGATGTGTTTTCAGAGGATTTACTTGGACTCCCTCCTGTGTGAGAATTTGATTTAACAATTGATCATATGTAAGGAGTAGAACATATTTATAGATATCCATATAGGATGAATCCTATCGATATGCAAGAACTAAATATTCAACTACAAAGACTATTAGAAAAGGGATTGATAAAACCAAGTGTGTCACCTTGGGGTGCACCAGTTTTATTTGTTAAAAAGAGAGATGATTCAATAAGATTATGTATTGATTACAAGATTCTAAATAAGGATTCAATCAAGAACCGATATCCCATACCTAGGATTAAAGATTTATTCAATCATATGAGAGATGCCACAGTATTAACCAAGATTGATAAAAAATTAGGGTATCATCAATTAAAAATATGTGAGGAGGATACTCATAAACTAATATTTAAAACTAGGTACAAACATTATGAGTTTATAGTTCTACCCTTTGGACTAACTAATGCCCCAAATGCATTCATGAATCTAATGAACGGTGTGTTCAGGAGGTATTTGGACAAAATTATCCTTGTATTTTTGGATGATATCTTAATATCCTCCTAGAACAAATAAGAGCATGATAAACATCTTAGGATCATGTTATATTTGCTAAGAGAACCAACTCTATGGAAATATAGCCAAGAGTGATTCATACATTTTGGAGGTATGGTATCTTGCACGTATCATATAAACATAAGGAATTCTTGTGGATCTAGAGAAAATTGAGGCCATCATAAATTTACCATCCCTACTAATATGACTGAAGTATGAAGCTTCATGGGTTTAACGGGCTACTATAGACATTACATTAAGGACTAATCCAAGATTACTATGGCAATAACTAACCTTTAAAAGAAGGGAAAGTTATTCAAGTAGTTAAAAAAATGTGAACTTGCCTTTGCATTACTAAAATATAAACTCACCACCACACCAATACTAAATATTCTTGATCCTCAAGGGGATTTTTAGTTTGTACAAATGCATCATTAGAAGGGTTAGGAGGAGAACTCTCTCAAGAAGAATCAGTAGTAGCATATACTTCAAGGAAGCTCAATAAGCATGAAGTTAATTATGCTACACATAATTTAGATCTAGCTATAGTGGTGCATGCTCTAAAGGCCTAGCACCACTACTTAGTGGGAAAGCCCTTTGAACTAAAATCTAACCATCAAAGTCTAATTTACATATTTGTCCAATTGATACTCAATGAGAGATAGATAATATGGGTCGACTTTCTCCCTGAGTATGACTTTAAAATCGAGTACACAAAAGGGAAAGAGAACAAGGTTGTTGATTCCTTGAGTATAAGGAGAGAGATAAAAACCATAACCAAAAATCACATGAATCTCATGGATCAAGTGAGACAGGAGCATTTCAAGATGAGTAGTACCAGGAAATTTTAGTTAGAATGGACAAAGACCCTAAGAGTAATAAGGAATTTGACATAATAGATGACCTTTTGTGCTACAAAGGTAGGTAGGACCATCATACCAAAAATGGGTGATTTAAGGAAGATAATAATGCAAGAAGACCATAGATCTCCTTATTATGCTCATCTGTGAGAAATACCTAGATTCATATTCAACTTTGTATATGTCCGCTTTAGCAATCCCTTGGTCAAGAAATCAACAACTTAATCTCCAGTATTGAGATAATTAGTCATCACCATCTTCTCGCATAATGATGCTTCAAATCCTTATATTTAATATTTGAATGAAAACAAAGAGAAATAAACTCATATTTAACTGCTTTATATATTATATTGTTTTTTTCAATATATACATGTATGAGACTTTTATGTTTAAATTTTTTTATCTTTATATTTACATAAACCTTTTATCGTCACATAAAATTTAACTCTTCATAATTCTCATAATAAAAATATTACATAATAAATCTTGTATTACCTCTACATAGCCTCCACAGACAAAGACTTTCACGATAACTAGTAAGATGGATTTTTTAAAGACTCATTTAAAATTTAAAATTAAATTTAAATTTTTAATTTTGTGAGTTAAAGTTATCATATTCATTTTTTATTTAAGATAATTAAACTTAAAACATTTTTTACTAATAATATTAGAAATAGGATTTTAAAAAACTCTACAAAAATATTTTTTTCCCTTAGTAACATTTTTTTGTTTTGTAGAATATATGTTTGGGTTCAGAGGTTGCTACTATAATTCTAGCATATCGAGTGAAATGAGGTTAACCGAACTCAACCCTCCAAAACATCCAGCCAACCCATAAAACTTATTATTTTTTTAAGTATGTCATGATTTAAACCTTAAACCTTCTCAAAAACCAAAACTATAAATTAAAACATATCAATAACAATACAAAATCCCTAAGAATATTAAATATTTTATTATAAAAAACCTTACAAACTTAAGTTTGGTAGTTACATCATATATAATTCCCTAGTAATATTCAAATCTAATTACGAAGCTCTCTAATACGAAACACTGGAGAAGTTACACCACACATACTTGGCCAATAATATTCAAAGCTAATAGTAAAGCTCCCTCTAAATTAGCTAGCATACTACGACTATATCGATTGCCACTACTCCATATTAGGCTATATATCTTAGGCCATTGAGGAGGTTTACAAGCATAAAACCACATCATTCAAGTCTTTTGAAATCCTTTACGTCAGAGTTGATACGTGGTATTTTCTGATATCATTCAACCCTCGGGCGAACCGTCACTGGCAGACCAGGTTTCATGAAGAGTGCTATTCTATATTTGGGAACCACAGGACGTTTGTCGACAGTCTTTACCTGGTAACGAATGATAACGGAAGCCGCAACCAATTTCATCTGCCAGTAAGCAAGTTCTCTTCCGGTACAGCTCCGAGGTCCTGCGTTAAATACCGGATACTTGAAATCGGACTGTTTCACGAACCTCCCCTCCTTGAGCCACCGTTCCGGCTTGAATTCCAGGCAGTCCTCGCCCCATACCTTCTCCATTCTGCCCGACGCATACATGGAAAAAATCACCTGCGAACCCTTCTCCACCTTGGTGCCGTTGGGCAGAACGTCGTCTTCCGCAGCCTCCATGATATTCAGGGGAGCGGGCGGGTAGAGACGGAGCGACTCCGTCAATGCAGCATGCAGATAATGCATTTGCTTCAATTCTTCCGGCTCCAAAGGAGCAGGATCGCAGTCGTCACGACCTTCTGGATCAGACCTCTCCTTAACTATGCGTCGGATCTCTGCTAAAATCTTGGCTTCAACATCCGGACGCTGTGTTACAAGCCAGAAGAACCATGTAAGCGCCGAAGCAACTGTATCCATCCCGGCCGTAATGAGATTTACGGCAAGCGGAGGCAGCGCTTGTTGGGAATATTCCCGGCCGCTTTCCCGTTCGCAGCGAAGGAAGGCCGACATGATGTCCCATGTCCCGCCATCGGCATCGGCATCGGCAACGGCATCGGCATCGGCATCGGTGTCGGCGTCGTCGGGGAGAGGTGGAGAGTAGACCTTGTTGATAAAGCCGTGCATACAGTCCAGTGCATGTGAGAGGCGAGACTCGAGGCCTATGTTGAAATACCTCATGGTTTTCCAACACAAGGTTGGCATAAGCATTCGAAACATGGTGACCTTCACCGCCTGATCGTGCTCCTCCAGGTATGGAACGCGGAGCAGAGCAAGATGGGAGCCCAGCGACGTGGAATCCGTCCCCAAGCCTACCTCACACATGACGTCGAACGCAAGGCGTATAAATACGTCTTGGAGGTCAATGACAGCACCATTACGGCTGGCTTGGCGGATAAGGGGAAGAAGCTTACGATGCACCGCCGAGGGCAAGGCCACCGCAACGGTATTGCGGAAGACGGCGGAGGCGAATGCCTTGCCTACCGACCTATTAATTTGTGTGAAATGCTCCCCGTCCTGCAGGAGAAGGGAACCGCCAAAGATATCACGAAAGGTGTCCTTGAAGGACTCCCCTTTCACGAAATTGGTGTAGTTTGTTTTCAATCTGGTATAGACCTTTGCCTTGGCCTTGGCTATCTCAATATGTTCTTCGGAGAAGGTCTATGCTTGTAGCATCAATTAACAATCTATGATTTTATTGTTGTAAAATTTGCAGGACAAATTTATCTTGAGAAGATTAATTTGGAGAAGCTTTTGGAAGATGTATCAATTCACATTTTGGAAATCAATAGAATTTGTAAGGTCACGTGGCATAAAGCAACTTTAACAAATACTTTAACAAATAATTTGTATCAATTCACATATCAAATAATTTGTACAATTCACATATAGGAAATCAATAGAATTTTTTTTATCCCAATACAGCTTGCTGTGTTGGCAACATTCATTTTATTCACCAAACTTCCTTCACAAGAAAAATGCAACTGCTTGTTTTGTTTTGTTTCATAGAGGTAATTTATAAACGCAGCAAACTCAGAAATGAAAAGTTGGTTTCGTTGACGAATCTGCACTTCTGTCTGTATATGAACTCTTTTTTTAATTGAGTGAAGGATCCATCCTTACTGCAAACATGAGTAGTTACCAGTGCTTCCCAGGCCAACAATAACGCTATTGTTCATAAAATTAATTTTTTTTTTTAAATTAATTACTTTATTTACTGGATTTGACGCTATAAAGGGTATTGACTTCCATATATTTACCGTCCTCACTATTTCGTGAAGACCTGCTGAGACTTTGTCCAATACGCTGAGTTGAAGGCTTAAGTTTTAAATTGGTTTTTTTATACATACACATCACACTTACACACATCACACTTTCTAATGATTAAAATTTGTTATTAAATGTTTATACACATCACACTTATATACTTATACACATTACACTTTGTAATGATTAAAATTTGTTATTAAATGTTTAATTGATTTTTTGATTGATTGAAAAGGTTTTAAATTGTTATTAAATGTTTAATTGATTTTTTTGATTGATTGAAAAGGTTTTAAAAGAATTCCTAATCCTTTACACAAAAAATTATGAGAAAAACCAAAAAAAATTATCCACGATCAGCAGAAAAAACAAACCAAAAAATTCTAGCAAAAAAACCCAATCAAAAGCAAAGAAAGAAAAAAAAAAAAAAACACCAAACCGATTACTGGGGAGATAATTCTTCCATCATTTTCTTCTCGCTATCTTCTTCGGATCATTTTACAACCTCTTAGTAACCCTGTTTACAGCATCAGTCAGAATGATTACCTGGGGTCCAACCAAAAAATGGATGTCTGGGTGGATGGTGTCAAAGAAAAGTTGAGTGTGATTAAAATAGATAGATAAATATATATTAAAGTGAAAAGAATTTTAATCATAAATTATGTTATTAGATTTGTATTACTAAATTAAAAAATAAAAGGCCAACCCCACACAAACTATTATATGAAACAAAAATGATCACTGGGGTTGCCTGTTTTGAGATCGAACGGAAAGGAGTCGTTCCAAACCTGGAGGAAATCTTCCCAAAAACCCTGTTAGCCAGCCAAACACCCCTGTTAGCCAGCCAATCAGCCGCTTTGTTCCATTAAAAACAATTGCAGTCCTATCGTCTAAAAGACTTATATCTTGATGCGTTTGCTTTTGGGCCGTAGTGAAAGCCATATAAGCCATAAGTATTGAAGGGTTTTGTGAACAAGTAGTAGGGGAGCAAGAAATCCGGGGACCTAAGTGTGTTCCATTCACGAAGAATTTGTTTTGAAAGTAAAACGTAAAGATTCATTTATAGATAGTTGAAACCAATAGAATTTAAATACTTTAATTATTATTTTTTAATTTTTTTATTAGGTTAGTGTATGAAGCAATGAACAATTAAGGATTAACACACAATTATATTATCATTGTATTTAATGGAAAATGTTTTAAATTTTTAATTAAATAATGTGTAACTGTACGATCATGCAAATTAATTAATTTTTTTTAATACTGATTCATTTATAGTTTGAGTATGATTTTTTTTAATGAAAGGTGATTTTAATTATAAAAATAAAAGTCGTTTACAACAAAGGAAAAAAAAAATGGTTGCAGAAAAAATCACACCTGGGAACCCACTAACAAAGAAAAACAAACTGCATTAGGTACCATGACCATCAACATCAAACTAAAAATATTCTGCAGCATTTTTTAAAAAGTTTACATATTGTTTCATGTAACATATATTTTTTTATATTAATATTTAGAAAAAAAAAAAAAATTGTTTTGCTTTTTTAACTGGTTGTATAGAATTGAAAAAATCTCACTCATATAACTTAGTCACCTTATAATAATATTATAACTTTAAGTTTATGGATATATTGTGTTTAACAAGATTAAGGTGGGTCTCTTCCTTAAAAGTGGAGGAATTTAATGGTACGAGGTCTTATTACACATAACATAATATTTGTAATTTGATATTTATTATATTTCATGATATAATTTTATAATATTTTAATTGTTTGAACATTTTTTAAACTCATAATTTTTTGGTTGTTGTGTTGTATCTCTTCCCTTATAAGTAGAGGAATTTAATAAAATGTACACATATAATTGATTATACGTAACATTTGTAGTATAGAATTTAATTATATCTTATAATAAGAAAAATATATAAGTTCTCTTGATGAAGTGAAATTATTTTGGAAAAAAACCCTATCCAAAGGATCATAAACATATAACATCAATTAAATATTTTGCAATTGATCAAGAAACATATTAAATGGCCAATGATTGAGGGTAATTATGTAAATTTTTGGTCTGATGCTTGGTTGAGGGCTTATCATCTTATGTCTAACTCAAAAGGGTAACCATTGGCTCACACATGCCTAGCTTATAATGGTGTACAGGTTGAATACTATATTAATATGAATAGCAACTCTAGATCATGGATTTCTATTAGTAACTTGGTTGAAGGAGAGGAATTCAAATAAATTGTAGATAAGCTTCAAAAGATGCTAAAGAGTTTTATTTTCTTACTTCAAAATGAAATAATGAGTTGGTTTGAAATCTATATAAATATGATGGATACTCAGTCAAGTTGGGATATGAGTATTTAGAGCAATCAAAATTTGCTACTCCCAAAGATTTTTCTTGGATAAATGTTTGATCACTAAAGGTTCTCCCCATATCAAAATTTCTTTATTTAGAAATTGAAGGAGAAATCCTACAAAGAAGAGGACATCATGGGCATTTTAAATATGCCTTATGTGAGAAGGATTTAGAAACATTAGACCATTTACATATTCACTATCCCTTTTATCACACCATTTGGGATTACTTTTAAAAATTGTGAAAATATAATGGGTAGCTCCATCAACATTCAATGAGTTGACAATTTCTTGGATTAATCATATTAAAGCTAAAACATTATTTGTTTTATGAAGGATTGGTCCTTTCAATATTTGTTGGAATTAATGGATTGAAAAGAATAATAGAATTTTTGAAATTAATATCAAAATCATACCCAAGTCTAAAATTGTATTGTTGCCTCTCTTGCATAATGTTTGCAAGTATGGTTCTCATCATGGAAAGACTCTAGTGTAGAAAAAGAGATGGTAGAAATTTGGTTATAGGATCTAAAAATTTATAGAGGAGTCATTTGGGGTAATGGTATTAAAACAAAGGATATGCTTCAATCTAGGGCAAAACAAAAATGATCAAAAAGTGGACTTATCAAAATTAAATTTGAAAATGCTTCTAAAGAAAATTCAAAAAAATCAATTGGAAATGGTGTTATTCAAAAAAAGAAGGCAAATATTTTCTCAGTTAGAATCATATAAAACTTCAACTAACAACTATGCAAAGGTTAGGGCTCTTATTACTAGTTTAAAATTGCAATATAAAAGTATGTAAATATATTTCAATTGACAGGGACTCACAAATTATAATTAATCCTATCAACAAAAATGGAAATATTAGATAAAAAATAATATTATTTATGATGTTCATCATGTATTATTGGATGCAATCTCATAGAAATGTGAAAGAAGTAAATTGGGTAGCAAATAATTTAGCCAATCATGGTGTTAGTCTTCATCTTAGTCAAATTTAAATTTTAGAGGGTAACTTGCCAAGTGATATTTAACTCTTGATGAAAATGATGTCAAGGAGCTGATTGTGGAAACATAACTCTTTGAGGAAGATGAAAGAGTATATTTGATAAAAACAAAAAATATTTTTTTGTGTGATAAAAATACATGCTAGATATGGTTTAATTTACCTAAAATCTAATGTAATATATTGGTATTTTGATGGAATTGGCCCCCAATATATGCCACATGTAACTTATTAAAAAAATAAAAATTTAAATTAATTTAGGGCAACTAGTGGGGAGTCATAAGTTTCACACCTTAGACCGATGTCCAAATCTCATGGGTGAGCCTTAAAATTTAATAAAATTCAATGAGCTCAATTAGTTATATTGGTTGAGCTTCAAGGAGGAGACCTAGTTTATAATCTTTGCAAGGGATACATGCATGATTACAAAGCTATTGTAATACTAGTATTGGCCATGATGTAATATAGGTGGAGCCATTTCAAACCCATATAACCAATTTGAAAGAATAATTGAAATCAAGCGTGTATGTTAAAGTTTTATAAACATTGTGTATAGAATTTATCTACAAACATAAATCTTTACGCATATCTTTAATAAATAGATAATTGTGATAAGATATGATACTATAAAGGAAGAATAATTCTTGAAAGAAGCAATCACAATAAAATAAATGTACATGAAGAGAGCTCGACATGCCTCGTATATAAATTAAAGTCAATCTCATATATTAAACAAAAAATATAGATGAATAAACATAAATTTCAACTTGAATATTAAATTCAATAAATTTATATGTGAACCGAAACATAAATAAATGCAACATGAACTTGTAGGACATTAAATATTGAATAAATAAAAAATTAGATTTCAATGAAAATAAACTTCATACTGATAATGATCCTTCTTAACAAGTTATATATTGCTTATGTTGGTGCTAGGGATCAAAAATACAATATTCATAGCCCTTCAAATGTTATTTTGTCCTTCATAGAATAATAAGATAATAATTACCCTTAAACCCTTCAACCATGATGTGTAGAGAGTAGTTCAAGATTAAAATTAAATGATAACTTAAAATTTTACCCATAACAAACTAGAACATATACTGATTATCCTTATTGGGTATCACTTCATAATGGGTATCGCTCCATCCTCGTTCATTTATGAGCACAAATTCTTATCGGGTATCACTCCATATTTAATCTTTGGTCACTCATATTTTTCTTGGGGTTATGTTTGTTGCATCACTGACATGACCCTCCCTAGTAGACTTTTTGGTACAAATAAATAATGTATTAATCTATGATGCTTTCATACCTAATTTGAACAATTTAACCAACTATATGATGTTTAGTTGGTTTGGAAGAGCATGGTACTGTAGACATATTGCCAAATATTTAAGATTAGGTACACTCATAGGTGGAAGAAGTAGAATCCTCCACCAGAAGCAAGGGTAGTTGAGTTTGAGGAAATGATGATTAAGGCAGATCAGGGGTAACATGGATAGATACATTCATATAGGTATGGATTATTGGTTTACAAATAATCATCAACAAGCTAACCACCTTGAGCCTCAGTTTATAGCGTAGTAGGTGATTAGGTTGATGGAAATATTCCCTCTTTATCTAATGAATATTATGGGTTGTCTTTTACTTCATCACTTGTTGCATCAATGGTTTGTAAAGCATCCATAATATGGTTGTTCTTGAAACTCCTTGTGTAGCTTAAATCCATTTGGCATGATGATAGTGTTCAAAAGAAGAACCCCTACTTATGTTTGAATATATATATATATATATATGTTTTATTTTTAATTTATTAAAGAATATCATTTGAAAATAAATAGAAGTTTTATTTTAAATTGATAAAAAAATTTCATTTGAAAATAAATAGATGTTTTATTTTTTAAATTGATAAAAGAATTTCATTCAAAAATAAATAGAAGTTATATTTTTAATTGACAAAATAATTTCATTTGAAAATAAATATATGTATTATTTTTAATTGATAAAATAATTTTTTTTAAATTAATAAATATTATATTTTAAATGGTGATAAAATATCACTTAAAACCTTTGTTTAAATGATAATAGAATTTATTTAAACAACAGAAATATTTTTAAAATATTGAGATCAGAAGCTCTAACCGACCTCAAAAAAAGAGGGCAAAATACTTCATTTATGATGAAGTCTTGAACTCATGTAAGAATGGTTATTTTAATAAAAATCCTTGCATGCCCAATTGGGGGATAAGGGTGAATTGATGGCGAGCAGGTAAGGAAGACAAGAAAACTAAAGGAGCACAAAAAAATAGATACTCTCCTTCCTACGAGGGGCAATTGGGAGAAGGGAGAAGGTGTTGTTGTGTGGACAAATGAGCAAGTTGAGAGAAGGGGATTTGAGAGCTACTTGAATGCTGGAAAAAGATTATCCAGAGAACACAGTTAGAGGAAGAATCAAGATCTACCTCAATGTTTAAGAAACCATCATGAGGAGATAGCAATTTGGTTTATGAATTCACCACCTTTCTTTAACTCCTTATGAGCAAGTGTTATTTTATGTCCATAGTATTTTGTTCCTTGCTAGTTTCCTTTGTAGTTTAGACTCTGGGTGTGGTTGTGTGAGATACTAGTCCCTTGCATTTTATTGTAGATTTACTACCAACCAACGATGAAAGCATCATCCAACTCTTTATGTAACAACCCCATTTGTTACCACACACACACACACACACACACACACACACACACAAATATATATATATATATATATATATATATATATATATATATATATATATATATATTCATCTTTCATGAGGTAAAGGTCACAATCATGAACTAAGATAGAATAATTCCATTTGGATTATAAGCAATCAAGAAAATAAGTATAAAAATATATTAAGACTTGATCAGATTCATTCTTGAGTGGAAGTGATTACCATCTACAAAACCCTCATACCACTCGGATACGAGAATGCTGGCCAAGAGTTATATTTTATTCCTCTTAAAAGGAAAATCACTCTTACCCATACTATCCACTAGGACCAGTATATAGGTGAATACCTTGAATATGGAAACCTAGCATAGTGAAATAACATCAACATTGGTTATTCATAGATCTTAGATCCAACCCACATCTTCTCGATGGGGTCACTAAGATAAAAAAAATCACTATACGTGTTCAATTCATAGAATATTTGGAATATCATTATTATATTACCTTATACCTCTTAAGGCCTATTTTTCCACATTTTATTTTTTAGTTTAGGCAACCCTTTTGTTATGAATCAATTAAGTTCATTATAAAAGGACGTTATTTTTCCATCATGGGAGTGCCCACTCCAAGTTTCCACTCAGATTAATCCACAATTTGTTACCATTATGTTTTAGGTGGTACCAATCATGTATGTTTATGAAGTGATTATATCCCAATTAATACTTAAGGAGTAGTATATATTACTTTATGATTCTTGAGATGGTAGCACACATGAGACATCCCATTGAGCAAGTTTTACATTCCATTGCATTCTATTTTTTTTCACATCCATACAACCATTGAATACATCAAGTGCTAGTTGTTGAAAGGTATAGCTAGCTAACTACATAATTCACAATTACCGAATTTATTCCAAAAAATAATTGACATAATCGTATATCGTTAAATCATCAACATATTAAAGTTAAGCATACATTCCTTGCATTATAGTACACATTGACATAATCTATGAATTGCATAATTGTTTCATGAAGCATTTAACCATCTCATCCACTTAAATTATTTTCATTTTGAAGTAAAAATAGCATGCACAAGAATTAACACATCAAACCACAAAAAGAGTGACACATTATTTATCTTGGGAACCCTCATGGAGAATAAACCCAGCCTCTAAAATATGTACTTTCCTCGTATTCATAAACTTAGGATATCAAATATTATAAATATATAAGGGCCACTATGGGTCCCTTTCAATCAATTATACATAGCCAAGAATACAATCGTTCCTTATCAAATTCATGATGCAATTAGGAGATTTTCTCAATTCCCTTCTCTAAGTCATCATTATATCATCAAGGTATTTACCATACCAAAAAGGAATCCATCTGTATTTTTAAACTCATGATGCAATTAAGAAATTTTCCTAATTCCTTTCATTAAGCCATCCTAATAATTTTTATATGTTTATAATAATCATCAAAATTTTATTTTGGATAAGTCGTATCATTGTTAGAGAGAGCCATATAAGTACCCTCAAGAATGAATTCAAAATTCATTCTATATAATTTACTCAAATTCAATCCATTAATTAAAGTCCCATACCTTTAATTCATTGATAAACCATTCTTCCTAAAATAATAAATTAAGTTTATAACTTAAATTATCTATCATTCCATAATTACATCCTAATATAACAATCCCATGTCAGCCAACTTTCTCCTTATCATTATATTAATACAAGTAGACCCTTAGAGGTTAGCATGGGTAAAAGAAAGCTCATTAAACTAAAGTTATTTTCTTTTATTATATACAAACCAATAGGAGTCTAATTTCCCCATTGAGTACAATATTTTGATCTATTCACTTGATTCTCAATTGCTATCAAATTTACTTCCTAAATTTGATCAAAAATCCATTTCATTACTTTCCAAATCCTATAAATTCTTTTTCCAATTATGAGCTAAAGTTACATAAAATATCATATACAATTTTTATATTTCAATCCAAGGTTAGCTCTTAAATCAATTCATTTTCGTAACTCGGATCCCAATATGCATTCAATTATTTCATCCTCTATCATAAAGTTTTTAGGAATGCATTTGTAAACTATTATCAAATTCAATCCAAATATTATTTATCTTATCTCAAAATGATTCTAAATTTACCTCCATGATTTGCTTTAATACTATTCAATTAATCTCTCAAAAGAGGGAATCCCCATAAATTCCCATAAATCATCTAGCATAAAGGTCCATCTCTAAATAATTTAATTTTCTAGTCCCAATAATAAATACCATTTCTTTGATTGTTGGGGACATTTGGAAGAGTCTCATACCTCTTCTTGGATGGACACCAAGATCATCCATTCTTCTAATGGATTCCATTCATTAAAAATTTCATAATAAATAATAGTATGTATTTTACACACAAAATCTAATATTCCACTAAAATCGTTGCTTCCATTTACTTCTCATATTTAACATAGAAATTCACCAAGCATGAATAAATAATTCATTCAACATAACAAGGATTAATTCTTAATCCCATTCATTATTTATATGTAAACATGCATCACATATTTATATATCACATACAAAGAAATTACCAATAATGAATAGATGATTCATCCATACTTAATATTTTTATAAATAACGATTGATTCATAATTCCAACCATAATTTGTTTGGAATATCAACAAACTTAGGGAAGATTCACATACCTCTTCCCAAGGAATGGACACCAATCCATACCTTAAAAAAACTAGAATATATTCTTCCATACTCCTAGTTGATTTTATTCATTTAAAATTTTTATTATAACGCATATAATGGAATATAAATGCCAAATATATGATTTCACATTGTTCATAAAATTTAACCATCAAAATGGATTTAAAATATCTAATCAAAAGATCCAATACCCTTGGCTTCAAATCATTCAGTTGCCAATGGAAAGCTAATATTTACCTAAGAAGGAACTTAGACAAAATCTATTATATCTAACATACATTATTTAGAGCTCTTCAATTACTATAACATATAATACATAAAAGAAAATATTTTTAATTATATTCCATGAACATATTAATTTTAAGCAAGTGAGAAGTTTTGTAGTGTTCCTTCAAACTACAATCCATAACATTCTCATAATCTAAACATGGGTATAAATATTATCCCTCCAAACCAAAATTTGGCATAAATTATTATGAAGCATATCACTATCATAGACTATGGAAAATCCTCACAAGATCACATAGGGTGAACCATACCAATATTTTCTATATGGTAAAATATCTAAGCTACGAAAGCTCCATAAACTCCAGAATGATAAGGATTTGTATAATAGTAATCAAGGAAGGTCCCTAACCCTAAAAGGAGATCTTTTATAGTGTAAAGCATATCGAGGTTAAATATAAGACCATTATTAGATGGAATCGATGTCGCTCCGAGAATTAATAGACATCACAAGTTAAAACCTGCTATGTAAAGGCTTTGTGCTTGTTATGGGATTTAGTGAGTATTCGATTCTCTTGCGACTGGCCCTCAATGAAGATAATGTTATAATAATATAGATGGCCTATGATGGTGGTGATCATAAAAAACACTTTATCATCGAAACAAGACACATTCGAAAGAAGAAGATGTTCTAAAATTGAACGAAAATCCAACTTAAAATTATACCATTGAAATTTGCTAATATTGGCAATATGTCACAGGTCGTGTGTCTAAGGTTCTATAGAATTTGTAATTAATTCTTCCCTGGAAACATAGCGACTTGATCTTTTTAAAAGGCATTTAACTAACCGAAGGTCTATGTTCTTAATATCGATGTTATTACACGCCATCTAAATTTGCTTGATTTGATTAGCATCCCAACTTGAGAAAGGAGTGTTTACAATCTGAATGTACAGACATTTACATCATCAACTATAAAATTACCCAATGTTTAGAATGTGCGGATAGGAGTTGGTTGGTATAGCCCTTCGAAGGATGCCGATGAATCTCAAGCGTAATGCCATAGATAGAAGTTGTCTATACAAGTAAGACTTAAATGTAGACCTTCCAATCTGATCCATTCTTTGAGGATGAAGAATAGACTTTGCTATAAAACCACAATGTTATTTCTACATGCTATACACAATCAAACAAACCATTGTCTCCCATATCTCATATCAAATCAATAAATTTAAGCATAGCTATCGATTTGGTTGGACATAGAGGATTGGATTCTTATAGATCTAGGAGTGCAGTACTAAAACAAGCTCACACCAATAGATTAGTGCTTGGATAATCCAAGGGTTCAATATTCTATGGTTCGATTGATTTAATCTAACAGTCTCAAACCCCCACTTGAGAAAGAAATGGCTGAGTAATCTGAGTTTAGCATAGAGTCATTTCTACCTTCAATATAGTCCAACTACTACTAATATTATAGATATTTAACACTCGAATTATGCTTGATCTAACCAGATTATCATGTCATCCTCTTGCTGGATATTAATACAGTCAAAGTGAGGAAAAAAATATTATTGGGAGAACATACTTTATTGGAAATGTAAACTAAGCCATCTTATATATCGGCATGCATGAGAAACACAAGTGTACAAAATTTACAGGTCCATTTACTTTCATATATAAAAGCAAGAACAAGGCTAATCAGTATTCAACATATCTTGCCTAGAACATGCATTGAAAGAGAGTAAACCAAGGAGATATAAAATAAACTATGCAAAATACACACGATTTTATTTTGCTTCACATTTGACAAGTACTAAGATAAATTATAATGTATAGACCCAACCTGGAGTTTTCCACCAATTGAATGCTACCCTTGTGCTTCCTTAAGCTCTTCCTCTTTTCCAGCCTTCTCCTTCTAGCATCACATAGCATAACTTCTTCTCAATATTAATGATAATTTATAGCTTTCTTTATTTTTGACAAGAAATATGCTTCTAAATATAAATTTTATCTATTATTTTTTATTTCTTTCTTTCAGAAAAGATGCTTCTAATTATATATATTTTATTTTTATTTTTTTATCTTCTTTTTATCACCCCAAGATAAAGCTTCTTTAATGTGTGTGTGTATATATATATGTATATATTAAAGAAAAGGTAATCCATAGAGATAAGAGCATAATCTTATCCACTGTTTCAACCTTCCCAAAGTAGCCATATGAAGGAAAGATTTATTATTTAAATCTACAAGGTAGTTTTTTTTTTCCTTTCCATGTTTTAATCCAATTTAAAATTGAACAAGCTCATAAAATCAAACTACCTAATTTCCTTCTAAAATAGGATCAACTAGATCCAATAACCATGCTCAACAAAGCAAATCCTTTACTTTAGAAATTGCTCAAATTAAGATTTCACTACATCATGATAAATAGCATGATATTTATTTTTAATTTATATATATATATATATATTATATATATATATATATATATATATAATTTGTTAAATGCAAAATATTATTAATGTGCATTTTCAAAGTAAAATTCAATTAAACCAAACTCATGTAAATTAGTCATGAAATTAAATATAAATCACACACAAATGACATATAAGCACTTGATGCATGTGCCCGGTATCCCCATCACCATTTTTCCTTTGATTTGGCAAGACGTTTTAGAGTAATACTCAAGTAACACCGCCATCAGGAAGGTAAATAGTGATGATAGGAATATGAGCTTTACCTATTGAGTTTTCATAATCATCATTTTCCTTTGGTGGTCAGTCTTCCACCTATGAAAATAAATGTTCATGCCATTTAGCAATGTAGCATCATTTTCTTTTGACAAATACAATGCAACTATATTAAGTATTAAAACCAAATACCATTCCAAAAATAGCAACTTAAAAACAATCCTCCAAGGTGGGATGTGACACTTTGGCTAGTCACCATGTAAGTGTTGTCATAATTTAAGGCTTACCTATTTCCTCCTGCGTGGCTAGCACTATGATTGGTGTGCCTTATTTTTTATTTCTTACTCCAAACCTTTTGGAGCCTCTCACATCCGATTTGGTTGAATCCCTTGCCTTCATCTTTACCTATGATGACTAGTAGTTTAAGCCCTTTGTGCTAGTCCCTTGTTTTCTAATCGTTGTTGATTTGTACATTCTCTTTATCACCCTCTAGTCATCTGAGCACCCCATTCATAGAGGTTCTCTTAGCAATATCTCTTATAGATTTTTAGGTTAAGGTTGATAGACCCTTGGATTATCTTTTATCTCTCTTGTTACATCTTGTCGTGTTGATGTCTTGTGGGGCCTTCATAGCTGGTAGCATCGAGCGAACCCAATACACTTGTATCCCTCTCTTGGTCAAATATTCCTCCCTTTGGTATACCATTTGGAGAACTTTGAGTGGGGGTTTTTTGACTGTGTGGTGGTACAATCGGGTTTATAAGGGCCTTCGTGGGTATTCTAGTTTAGTAGGGATAGCCAAAACATGATTGTTTCCTTAAATAATTCTTGTGGTTTATGAAAAGAGAACCAATGCATATTAAATTAATGAAGGTTGTGAAATGATAGTTACTTTAATATAAATATGGAAGAATATTTAATCATTTAAATTATAAAAATCTTGGTTAACTTGATTAGAGCAATTGATTATTTATTTGGAAAAAGGATTATGATTTATTTTTGTTAATAAAATATATGGGCTTTAATTAGTGAAAGTAAAAGGATTAGGATTTATTTTTGTTAATTAAAGATATGGGGCTTTAATTAGTGAAAGTAAAAGGATTATGATTTAATTTTGTTAATTAAAGAGATGAGGATTTAACTAGTGAAAGTAAAAAGGATTATGAGTTATTTTTATTAATTAAAGATATGAGGATTTAATAATGCAGTTGGGGAACAACCTTCAAATGTTCCCTCTACCCCTCCAAGCCCACCTAGCATCCCCTCAACAAGTTCAAATAAGACTACACCAAGTTCAAGTACAAGAAACTCATCTATAAGTCCCACCAAGAATACAAATTAAGAAAACAGAATACTCAAAGTACATCCATCCAACCAAATGATGGACAAGAAATTTCAAAGGAGGTTAATATGAAGATAATTACAAGAGTTGGACCTGGTTGTTTCAATATTGGAAAATCTCAAATGTATAGTGATGATGAAGAAGAACCAACATGTGAGTTGGTGAATTATGCTCTATTTTATGAAGCTGATTTGGAACCTTCATGTTATGAAGATGCTTGCACTAATGATGTTTGGGTGTAATCAATGAAAGAATAAATTGATTCCATTGAAAAAAGAACACTTAGAAACTTGTGGAATTTCCCAAGGACAAGAAGACTTTTGGATCCACGTGGGTCTACAAAATAAAGTTTAAAAGTGATGGAAACATAGAATGATACAAAGTAAGGTTGGTTGCAAAATAATTCACTCAAATATATGGTGTGGATTATGAAGAAACATTTACCCTTTCTACAAGAAAAGAGACAATTTGGGTGACTCTTTCATTGGCAACCAATAAACAATGGAAATTTTATTACATGGACATGAAAAGTGCATTCCAGAATTGTTATCTAAGTGAGGAGGTTTATGTTCAAAAGACTCAAGAATTTAAAGTGGAAGGAAATAAAAACCATGTTTACAAATTGAATAAAATATTGTATGGACTGAAGAAAACACCTAGATTATAGTACTCAATAATTGATGGATACTTCCAAGATTGTGGTTTCAATAAAAATAAGAATGACCCCACACTCTATTTCAATAATGAGGGTGATGATATTATTCTTGTGTGCATATATGTTGATGATTTAATCTACATGGAAAGTAGTTCAAAGACAATGAATTATTTTAAGCATACTAAGATGAAGGAATTTTATATGAAATATTTACGATTGATGCAATACTTTCTTGGTGTGGAAGTACATCAAGGTGATGGAATTTTTTTTATTTGTCAATAAAATATGTAAAATATATGTAAAGGAAATATGACATGGAAAATTATAAACCTATGACACATGGAGAAGTGTTGTTTAGATATTATGGAGAAGAGAAAGTTGATGAATAATTGTTTAGAAGCATTGTTTGGAGCTTAATGTTCCTTAATACAACAAGATCCAATATTGCATTTGCAGTATTACTTGTATCAAGGTACATGAATGAAAATTCACAAAACCACATGAGAGTAGCCAAGAGAATATTGAGGTATGTCAAATAAACCTTGAATTTTGGCATACATTATGATACTAACAACAAAATTGAGCTTGTTGGATACAATAATGACTCAAATTGGGAAAGTTGCTTGGATGATAGAAAATCTTCTAGAAAAAAAAATCACTTTGTTTAGGAGTGATAACATGAATCTCAAAGAAGCAAAGTACTTTTCCTTTATCTTCTACAAATGTATAATATGTTCCATCTATTATAGCAAGTACACAAGCACTATGGTTGAGAAAGGTACTTGAAGAGATTTGTGAAGTTCAAAATAGTCCAACAATAGTTTTTTGTGACAACATAAGTGCAATCAAGATTGCAAAAATATCTAGTCCATCATAGTAAAACTAAAAATATTGATTTAAAGGTTCATTTTATAAGAGACATGGTGGAAAATAAGGTTGTAGATTTGAAATATTGTAGCACCAAACAACATCTTGCAAACCTGCTTACCAAAGGTGTCAATAAAGAATAGTTTTTGAGATTGAGAGATAAACTTGTCTCACCACTCAGAATCAAGGGGGATTATGTTGTATATTAATGCCAACTAAGAAAGAGAATACCAAAATTTCACCCATGAATTTTAAGAAGCCCAAAAGTTTCTACAGGCCTCGAAGAGTCACCATGACTGTTGGGCTTCCTAGAATTTGAAATGAAGTGTTGTAACGTCATTTTCTCTCTTGTATATATAAAATAGAGTAATATAGCTATAGGATTTTGTGGAGAAATATTTGTAATACTTTTGATTTCATTTGGAATGAAAAACAACATTCTATTCCATTCATTTTATGAAAATATGCTTCTTGTCCCTATTTTCTAAAACCTACAGTCAAATTTTAAAACTCGTAACTTATGTTTTATACATTTTTTTTCATGTGTGATACACTATTGGAAAGGTATTCTTGTTTAAAATTCACTCCTAAAATTTCATCAATTTTTAAGAACTTTTGGTCCCTCAAATTTAGACTATCGTATGTTGCTACAATTTTTATTGCTGCAATTTTTTTGCTACTATGATTTTGTTGTACTTTGGTGCTATTTATTTTTAGGTCATTTACTTCAGTTCATATTTTTATATTAGCGGCCATGATTAACAAATATCTATCCCATTTCCTTTATATATGAATTTTTTCTTAACATGCTAAGAGGAGGAAGTGTTCATCTTTGAGTTGTCAATGCATTACACTCATGGATGCCATGCAGAGAAATCGTATTCTCATATTAGTGCATCACCCCCTATTAGAATAGGCTAGCTTAGGGTTTCTCCTTTTTGCTTTATTTATTTTATGTTATCTCTTTTCCTTTTCCTCTTGAAGCTAGTAAGAGTAGAAAGTGTATAGAAGATCACATTTTAAAAGAAATCGACCTTGTAAAAACCCTCAGAGGCACCCTATTGAGTTAAACCCTATGCTACCAGCGTAGTCCTATTATATCGCTCCATGCAAGGTGCAATAGTCTTTAATATCTAACCCATATGTTTGATGATCAAGATAAGCAGAGAGGACATGTTGGAGAATGAGTTTTTCTTCCATAACATGTCCAAGTTAGTGGAACGACTAAGTATGATTGATAGTGCCCCAAAGATTTACGTGGCCTTGACATTCTACAACCTTCTTCCTTTCCCTGAATACAAAAACTATATCTACCCACCTACCCGTGTGGTGTTTGTTGAAAATATCACCTCACTTTGACAATTTTATTTTCTTAATAATAATGTTTGTGAGATCTTATATTTGAAGAGTCATTGTCGAATATTTTTTTATTGCTTACACAGGAGAGTTGGTTACAACCACTATTTTTAGTAATTGGTCAGCGCAAGGTTCAAACTATAGGGACTTCTCCCAACAAACCTATTCGTCTTGTTCTTGTTGACCCAATGTGAAATGGGGACCACAAGTCGCTTGGGGTTCCTATCGTTATCGTCGGTCTGGTGTGCATTCAGAGGATTTGGAGCAGACTGCTACCTTTGGAAAGGGTTGGCTTCCCCATGTTTGAACCTAGGTCTCTTCTTGATAAGTGCCCAGCCACACATATAGGTACCAATCCACCTAACCCTTAGAGGTATCATTGTCGAATATTAAAAAGAATTAAAATCCTTGACGGCTGGTTAGTAACGTGGCGGTGGCTGTGTAAACTTTTGGAAGGAAGAGGTGACCTTAGGATTGTTAAATTTATCCATTTAAAATACTATACACGATTTTAAAAGCTACCAATTTTAATTTTGAAAAAAAATTATAATTGTAAAAATAAAATCAATTAAACCTCACCTTGAAAGAAATCAAACTAAAAACAAACACTAACTACCTTATAGACCTACTAGCTTAAAAATGTAACCTCCAAAAAATCGAATTAAAGACGGCCACTCGAGATTGGCCTATCCCTTTGGTGCAACAGTTCCAATAGTTTAATAAAACATATCACGTACCAAATCTGGTCGACTCCTTCGCAAGTCAGAATTCGTCAACCATTGAACAAGCACCCCTAGTTGGACTTAGTCATCAATCAACGGACGTGTCTGCCCTAGCCACGTCACGACAAACGTGAGGAATATCCACCCCGTTTCTCTAGTTTTATATTGCCTTTCCCTTCGCTTCGCATAGACAGTCTGAATCTCTGAAAATTTTAGAATTTCAATGGAGAAGATTACCGTTGTTGGCAGTTCCAAGTCGGAGGGCACGAACGAGATGAAACGCCAAAAAACAGAGGTACCTACCCTAAAGTTGTTCGGTCCTTGGTTAAATTTTACAATAGAAGAACCAGAAACAAAAAATATATATTAAATAGATATCTTATATTGAAGCTTGTGGCCCAATTAAGACGCATATGGAAGGAGAACCAGAAGCTTACGTCCATGATCAAGCTGATGTGTTCTAACTACGATTGCTTGCAAACAGAGCTCATTAAGCAGCAGGTACCTGGTTTTAAAGATCGTTAGTGGTATTGAACCGACTTTTTAAATTAGTCTATATTAGATTTAGAAATAACATTATGAGAAGAGATGGGAGGAAGATTGACATTCAACTTACACTCATCCTTATAGCATGTTTGTGCATCAATCATATTATATGCATGGATAAAATATTTTTAGAACATAATCTAGTGACCTAAACTGTATAAATCTTATAAAAAATTCCATCTTGAAAGTATGTTTTTTTTTTTTTTTTCAATATTTTAGAGCTATCAAAACTACTAAAAACAAACTATTTTTCTATAATTTTGAGAGACACAATTGATAAATCTATAAAACCTATTTCTATAGAAAAGAGATAACTAAATATAGTTTAAGAACTAATTGGAATCATCAAATAGTGATACATGTTTGTTCTAAATATTAAAAGAAAAATGCTAAACCAATCTATTTTTTAGCAAATACATAGTAAATGTATGAATTTTTAAAACTTATTTCTATAAGATATAGATTTCTAAATCTAGTTTCAAATACAACTAGAATCATCCAATTTTGATACTTAACAAAAGAGTTATGCCTTAATCATAGGTCTAGCCTCAAAGTTGAAAGAAAAGATGGTAAATCAACCTATTTCTTAGTATATTTGGCATATAAAATAAAACTATAGTGAATATATTCCTTTAAATCTAGTTGCTAATTTTTGTAAACCATCCAATTTTTGATATCGTATGACGAATATATGGCCAAAATACTGCCCATTAGTCTAATTTATCTAAAATATATTTTTAGATATAACCGGTTGTTCTTTTATAGATTTGAGAGGGAAAATGAGTTAAAATTTTTTATTTATGACCCTTGTATCCCCATAAATATTATTTTGTTTTTGCTTTAGAATAATCTTAATATGATGTCAGATAAGATAACAGAGATATTGATAACATACTTCTTGTTGGTCTAGGGTATACCACTATAAACATCATGTATGGTAGAATGTCTAATAAAAAATTTAAATGACTAAATCGGTGACTTCAGATTTTCCATTCGTACATGAGTTTATTGAATAATCTTATTTTGATATAATTTAAAAAAACTTATGGTCAAATAACTATCTAATGTTTCAATTTGTTTTCAATTAAAAAAAGTAGATTATTCACTAGCCTATCAAATGAAAGGGTTCAAAGTGTTTCATATGATAATAGATTTTAGAACCTAATATTATGTTATATTTAGTATTCACTCTACTATTTTTATGTATTAACAATCAAAATATAATATATCATTATCGTAGAATCATTTTGTAGTTCTATAGGAAAATTTTTACAATATTGTTGGGACTGTTAATGGGACTTGCCAATGTTATAAAAATAATCATATGATACTTTTATGATGTATCATTTTTCTTTTTTTGATTAGGGTAAGAATGGGTTTTAGGGTTCCCAACCTATAGATCAAGCTCTGTAAGATAATACAATATGCTACAACATCCTAAATAGAATACTATCATCCATCTACTACTACGGTTGAACCTTAGAATATCATATATTGATAAAATAGCTTCCAAAACATGTTAGATTACTAGACCACTACCAAAATAGAAACTTAAAACAATTGTAGTTACAAATTAGGATTATCACAGAACTATTACAGAGTTCATAGAAATTAGGTTTTTTAATTGTTTTTATTCTAGAGTAGAAATTCTTCCTTCTTTAGAGTGGCAAGATCTAAGAAGATATTTTTGCACTTCAAGCTCTTGAGGTAATATCTAGTTGTAACACATTTTGTAGGATCTTCATTTCTAAAAATCTTAATATCATCGATTGTTTCATAATTAGCTTCAAGAATACTATCTGAGGTGCTAATATTTTCCATGGAATTGACTAGATGGTCTTTAATAATCATTCATATTTTATCAATGATCTAACTTGAATTCTACTTTCAAGTTTGAGTCTTTTGTTGCTCACTTTATTCCTACTAGATAATTTGTACATACGGAGGATGAGCTTCTTCCATTTGAACAAGGATGTTTGAAGGTTCAAGATAATTCACGTGAAAGGCCTTATCCTCCACCAAGGAGTAATAAGAGCATGATCAAATGATATCATCTCTTCTTCAGGTGGATATATTGTTGATAGCCATAATATCTTAGGGAGAAGTTTTCAAATTCAATATTTTGGATTTATTCCCCTTTGCTTGAGGAGATAGTAATGGATTAAAGACAAGGAACCAAAACATCCATCCAAATAGCCAATCTTGCTTTCCTCATATTAATTTTACTGGACAAATTTTTCCTTTTTTTGGGCATCCATATACCATATTACACCAATGACATTACCGATTTTGGTAAATATCTTCTCTCCCTAAAAATCTATAGGGAGAGAATATAGATTCACCTAGACTGGGTAACCATAAACTTCTTTTATAAAGGGGTTAAAATTTTGATTCCAAGATCTTATATAGACACCCCTTTGTCCAAAAAAACAATCGTATCTATAAATCATAGCCCTATATCTATGTGCTAAATAAATAAAGGAAACAAAAAAGAAAATTTTGAGTAGCAAATTTGGAATTCTTTACTGGTCCACCAATGTTTAATGTATCCTTTGAGCTCTCTTGAGTTTGTAGATAATTATTTGGGATTCATGATCACTCATATGAAACCCAAATTCATCCTCTAAAATATTGATAGAGGGTAGAGGTTCATAAAAAAGCTCTACCTGCAAATCTAAACATCCTTGAGAGATATTTCTTTCGACCAAAGAGTTTTTCTCACAAATTGGAGAGTGACTAATACCCTCCTAAGTACAACGAATAGGATACAAACAACCCTCTTACTGTAATTCTTGACTACACCTAGGATTTGAATCCCTTTCATGAAGATTGTCGCTTTGATCCATCACAACCAAAACTACACCTAGGGTTTGATCTAGTGGAAGATTATGTGATGTATCATTACTGATAAATATTTTTATTGTTTTGTAGGATAATTATGTAGTATTGGTTGCAATAGTTTGACTTTTCAATATTATAGAAGGTTCCTTCTATAGGTTGCAATTACTTATAATATATTGCATATTTTCAAGATTGAATAATTGAGGATCTTTGCATATGCTTATTAAGTTCATTAAACATCTCATATAAGTTATTATTGATGCACATATATACCCATTATTGATCATGACTTATACATAAATTTATTCTAATATATATTAGATTCAATACATTATTTAAGGAATATCTACATGGGAGCATGATCACTTTGTAGCATTGGTACACATCATAACTTATAGGAGTGATACAAAAAATATAGTCTTTCTAATGCATTGAGGTTTTTCATTAAAAAATGTCTTTCTTAGAATCCATGACATGTGGTAAGGTTGTTGCCCCCCTCACCGCCCCCTACCCCCACTAAAAAAAATGAGGAAAAAAATAAAGAAAATTAGATGATTTCCTAACAACCATAAGATGTCCTCCTTAATTTTGTATTTAACATTCTTTTAGATTAGATAACCTTGTTTGTATGCATTTTTCTTAATAATTATCCCTTGTCTTCACATATTCATGTTTCTTTCATTTATACTTGTTTCCCTCATCACTCCATATATTTCCACTTAATTCATTCTACTTCATTCCATATCTTCTTCTACACATCTACTAAACTTTTTATCTCACCTATACTATTTTTAAGGTAAACCTATAACCATATCCTATATCGCATGGTTTATATATCGCTTAAGGATATAAAAAAATTAAGGGAATAATTTTACTGATATTGTATAGGACTCACATTGTGGACTTTAATTGGCCTCACAAGAAGTTATTGAAAATCAAGATAATAAAATATTTTATTTAGAGTTAGAATATATTATCATAGTCCAACTTAGTATAAGATGGATGTTTTTTAGAAGTTTGTTACTTGTGTTCTCTCCATCCAATATACTTGAATGCTTAAATATACTAACTAGTTGCTATATAGTTTTTCTGTGGCTTCTTATTTCTATTTATTACAGGCATCTATCCTAATGGAAACATACTTGAGATATATGATCAATAGTTTGTGGAGATAAAATTTTATAAAAATATAAGCATATTTTTCATTGTTGCTAATAACACTTTTTGAAACTTACGCATAACATTTCCTCATCTTAAAAATAAAGGGATATTACCAATTCTATGTTTTGTATCATATTCATATGGGTTTGGTTCATGTATA